>JANBXA010000730.1:42705000-43905000 GCA_030556225.1 Cricetiscus sungorus
TGGGAGCTGGGTGGTGGGCACCTCAAAAAGTCAGAAGAGTAAAGCATAAAAATCAAACAATAACAATAGATCTATAACTTTGACACTGAAAGGAGAAATAAACACAGATCACAAACAGAAGCTCATATACCAGTTAGCATTAAGCTCTTAGTGAAATTGAAAATTCTGAAATTGCTGAAACTTCAATCTCACTATTCACTTCTGAACATTGTCTTCTGAGTGTTAAATCACTAAGCTTCCTTCCATTACTTGGTTTGAATCATTTCCTTGTTTAGGTAGTTTAATGAAGCTATCAAGCTTTTCTTGAAGACTGGCCTTATGCTAATTGGAACACTGAACAAAGAATCTTCAATTGTCTTTAGTTTCCTCATTGCTTGCTGATTCTGAAGTCATTTAAAATGTTTAAACACTATATGTAGTGTATGCTTTTATATCCTTAAATGTATCTAAATTTTAGAGCTGGTGGAACAGCTTTTGTTTTCATTCTTGTTGTACTTAAAATGTACAAGACAGGGAATCTGCTTAGTGAATATTTATTGACAGTGAAAATGACAACAGCTATTTAAATAAATCATTCCAATTTAAATAGCTGGAATGAATTTTTGAAGACTCGTTTATCTATTCTGTGCATTTAAGAGACAGTTTTGGAGCATCCTATATAACACTGCAGTAGACAGATTAAATCGGAAGCATTTTATAGCTTGTCCTCAGAAATTAACGTTGTGAAAATTAACATTGGAAGAACAGAGAGAGCAGTTGTTTCAGGCAGTTGCTGTACATTTCATAAACTCAACTCTGCCTCTAAGGAAAGATCAAATATTTAACTAAAATCTTTGCAGATACATGCATAGACTTCTTGAACATCATGAGAAAATATTTTCCACAGAGTGTCATGAAGGTGACTAAGGAAATTAATTAGATCAGCATTCACAAAGTGCCATGAGTCAGACAATCATGGAAATTAGAGCAGGATAGGACCTTGGAGATCACCTTGTTCAACACCCTCATTTGGCAGATGAGGAAATTGAAACCAGATTGGCAAGGATAATTTCCCAAGGTCACACAGATAATTAGACATAGAACAAGGCCTCAGACATGAGTATTCCTAGTCCTAACTAGAGTCCGTTCTACTGAATAAAGGTCACACTGCTTCAAGGTTTAAAAGCTAAAATGGAATAAATAGCCCAGTCATCAAGTACAAAAAGTGCATCTCCTTATAAATACAGTTATTATAAAATTATTATATCAATTTAGGAAGAATATATGTGCCATACATCTATCTTTTTTATTTAATTTAAAGTGATTTTAAGAGATATCCACTTCCTTCCTCGTGGAGAGTATTTCATACATTTCCTCTAATTATTATTATTAGCAACACAATTTTAATGAAAATGAAGAGAGCACAGTACTGTTACTGAGACAGACAGTCAGAGTACATAATTGATTTTCTGCACAGTTCATCTGATAGCTCAAGGAATATTCTGTATTTAAAAAAAAAACAAAATTACAATGGCATGAGAAGAGAGACTAAAACTAGTGTTATTATATTATTTGTCTGTGACTTATTTTTTAGAAAATGCATGGCCAGTCAGCCAAAGAGTATATTTTTTAATCTTTTTCTGAAGTTAAAATTACCTAAGGATAAGTTAAGGTATTGACATAAAACTGGTAATACATTGAGATTGGGACCACGTTTTCATAGGAAAGTTGAAATGCTGAAATATAGTGGCAGCTAGAATAGCTACTATATGCTCAAGGAGTCCATCTGTATTTCCAAGACCTAGAACAACAATAACATATAGAATGGGACACTGGAACCACTGAACAGCCTGGTTGTCCTACTCATTTATAATGAGATACTTCCAATTGCACATGTTATCATTTGAGTCCTTTTTTTCACATGCTAACATGAGCTCAAAAAACAGCTGAAGTCAATTTGACTGGGCAATTATGTGTTAGCAAAAGACAAGGATATAAGCAGAATTGGATTAAACAGTATGGCTTTGAGTTCATGCTGATAGTAATTATCCCAACTGAGGAACATATTGTTATATACAACCATTCTTTAATATCCCATTGTGCAAAACACTGATTTAGTTTTCAAACAAATACTTTGATTTGACTGCATTATGTGCTACATTATTTCTTCAGATTGGGTCCATGGCACATACTCTCAAACTATAGAGAGTTCGCTTCCACATTTTCTTATCAGAAACTGTGCCCAGACTTCCTTCTTTGTGCTTCTGGTTACTTACAAAGGGTTTTATATTTGTGTAACACGGCTATAATCCAGAACTAAAGTTCTGTGAGCCTTATCAGTTTTTTATCTCAGTATTATCAGTTTCTTCCCCAGGTGTGAGGAGATACTCATTGTCTTTGCCTTGTCACTACTCACCTTTTCTCAGATACTGATGTGAAGTTCCTATGCACACTTCCTATGCATTTGTTAAAATATTACCACTTCAGAACAATTTTCATATGTAAAAATAAACTTCTCAAACTCTGTAGTTGTTTCCTAAGTTTTAATGTCATTTGAAATGGTTTCTTCATTACTTTATTGTTTATGGACCTACTTTTCCCTTCATTCTGTAGAGTTTACCTTCAGTAGTTCTGGGATTGTTAAAAATTAGAGCATAAACATACTTTCTACTTTTATTAGCTTTCTGAGAAGGTGATAAAACAAAGCTTCAATATCATGTGACAATCATGGAAAGAATGATCAATCTCTCCCAAAAGTATTTAAATTAATCATAAAAAGTCCTCCTTCTTACCTTAATGTATGAATCATAAACTCAGTCAATCCTGGTATTATGTATAGTATTGTATAAATGAAAATGTGTGTGAATTATTTAAATTATATCTTTAAAAGTAAATTAATTACATTAACTGATACATTTAATACAATTTCAAATCAATATATAAATCATGAGATAAGTGGGTAATAATATTCTTGAAATTATTACAATTCTATTTTATTAACATGTTGATCAGTGTGATTTTATAAATATAATGTAGTTTGATCATATTTATTCCTACAATTTTTCAGTATTTTATAAAATGGAAGATTTATTTATTCTCTGTTTATCTCATTAAAATGTCTGTAAGCTCTACAAATTGTAAAATTTAAACTATTTTAAAGTATTTTACATTATCTTTTCATACAAAATGCAAGAATTAAAAATATTTAATAGAGAGAAGGTCAGTATAGGCTTTTTATGAATCTTAAATGTCAGTTTTATCAGCATGTGCTTATTTTTATCCTGTATTCTTTCATTTTACAACTCTGAATGAACAGGTTTACCAGATTACATTAATTTTGTTCCGTCTTTCCCATAATTGTATGTTTGAATAACTGGGTGTTGCAGCAACTAGAAGCACTTTCACAGTGGCCAAAAGAATTTTCTTACGAATTAAAGGTTAATAAAAGTCATTCATATCAATTCTTAAATGAAGTGCTGGAAATGAGTGTGCAATTCCTTCTCATATTACAAGCCCCAGAAAAAAGGAAAGACTGAAAAGATGCAGCACAGTACCTACTTCCCTGGTACTATAGGACCGAGTCCTTGGTGAGTGATTTCTTACAGGTGGACTGAGTGGAACCATGTTTGTGGTGTTTGTGTTACAATAAAGTAAAACTGTCCACAAATTCAACCAATAGTTTAAACCAATCGAGTAAGGTAAACTAATAGGTAGAGGCAAGAGGAAGGCATGACCCTCCCTGTGGAGTGTGAGGGAGGGGATGGAATGAGAAAGTGGTCAGGGGAATGAGAAGGAGAGAAAAAGAGAAGGAGGGAGGAGGTGAAGGGGGAGGGAGAGGGAACTGGGATTTATATGTATAATAAGAAAATAAATAAATAAATAAATAAATAAATAAATAAATGACAAAAAAAATGAAAAAAGAAAAATAGAATCACACACAAGGCAGCAGGAAAAAAAAAAGGTAGAGGCAGTTGTTGAACTCCTCAGTTCTTTAGTCCAAAAATGAAACACACATTACTATTGCTATCAATCCACTCCATAAAAACAGGTTATCTTCCCACACATACTGTGGAATAAAAAATTTAGGACATGTAAACATGGATACTCAGTAGTAATGAAATGCCTTAATATGTAAAATTATTAAATTATCTTTTTCTCCTATAGAAAGTCATTAGTATAAAAGAAAAACTTTATTTAAAGGGTTGTGGTAAAAATCGTATCACATGATGTGAATGTCATGAACACGCGACACACACACACACACACACACACACACACACACGAGAGTAATGCTGGTTATTTACACAGAAAGTATGGTAATGTATTTGTTTATAATTTAATAAAGCCATTGGAGATCAAAAAGCATAGCTGCCCACATCCATAGAGGCCAGGCAGTCGTGGCACACACCTTTAATCCTAGAACTCAGAAGACAGAGGTAGACAGATCTCTGTTAGTTCAAGCCCACACTAAGCTATATGAAATTGATTGAGTAAAAGAGAAAAAGCTCACACAAAGGAGATCTCTGCACTCGGGATCACATGCCTTTAATGCCAGCACTTGGGAAGTAGAGACAAGAGTGATATGACTGGGCAGAAAGAGGGATATAAGGCAAAGGAGACAGGAACTCAGGGAATTGCAGTCTGAGGCCTGGTGGAGAGCAGTGCAGTCGGATTGCATTGAGGGTTCGTGGAAACAGTGTCATCCATTTTGCGCTGATAGAGGTAAGAGCTAGTGGTTAGCTGCGTTGCTTCTCTAGTCTTCGACTTGATCCTGAATAACTGTCTCTGGGTTTTTATTAATCGTATTACTTCTCTAAAAATATAAGTGATTTTAACTACATTATTGTCAAGTTTTTTCAGCATTTTTCCTTCTACAGTTTTGGAAGGAAATACTGTTGTATTAGGTATGGTCAATTTAATTGTATTTGTCAAAGCTTATATCCTAAAGCTTATTATTGAGAAACTGACTCAATTGGAACAAACAAACAGATATTGACTAACAAATAAAATTTATCATTCTCTATTAAATTAACAATTTTGAATAGCGCATGGTACTATCTGTGAATTAGAAGGTAAAATTTCAAAATATTTTAAAAACAGCAGATGAAATTTGATACAATTTTGCTTACAATACACACCATCTACTTAATCTGGTTAAATTCAAATAAAGACTACAAAAAATGTGGGAGTTTTTTGTGCTAGAGGAGTTCAGAGAATCTTGATAAAACAATGTACCCTAAAAACCAATTTTCTAGTACACGTGATACAAGAGGTTATTGTAGAAGATATATGTTAAATACAATTAGTGTTTAGAAAGTCTTTACAGTGTCCACTTCTTATGAAAGCTTGAAAAATGCTGTATAAATACAACAATTTTGCCACTGTGGATTCCACAAAAGCAAGTACAACATTTAAAATAATTCAATATCTTTTTCATGTCTTTGAGTATGGTTTCATGAGAAGAAGCATTTAAAAGGTCTGATTTAATTGGCCAAGCCTACCATGATTCCATGGAAGATATGGAACAGAAATTTCACTGTGATTTTATTTATACACACTCCAGTTTCAGCCAAAACACAAGAAAAAGTCTTCGATTTTGTTTTGGAGTTCCATTTCCTGAAAACTAGCCCTTTATTGTCATCATAAAGAATAACATTTTATTAGGCACAGAAGTGTGAGGGGGCTAATAACAAATCTCTCCCCTTCTCTTCCTCCTTCCAGATAGATTCCTCTAAATAAACTAATTCTGAAATTAATCTAGCTTAGCTAGTAATTTGAAAGCAACACAGAAGTGTCTTTTAAAAGTCAAATGATAGTAATTTTATTGTCTAGTAGATGAAGAGTGCATGAAGAGACATATTTTGAGCCATCAACATTCAAATAAGCACAGAACCATAATTTTAGTCTGCACTGCTACATTATTCATTGGTTTGGGGATACTTGTAATTCATGCAGTAGATAATTACAGCATTATGTTCTTTTAAATGGCATCAAAAAATCCAGGTGCAGATTCTGAAAACTCATGACAATAAGCCAATCTGTGTCTAGAGCAGTCGGTCTATTGTGAAGTACGAGCATGATATTGGCATACATGATTGACACTTTTAAAACGCATGATGTTAACCACCAACAGGTTGTTAGCAGGCACCTATCTAGCATTTCTTTTTTAACATTTCCTCCCATGACTAACAGGAATTTTTGAAGACATAACAATTTTATGCTTAACAATGAGTGACAGTGAAAACTGTATACATACATTGCATATATAAAGTTAAGATGAAATTAAAAAAAAGAAAAGATGGTCTTTTTATGCATAAAGCAAACATGATTAATTTTAAAATATTATGAATCTATTTTAAATTAATAAAAGAAAACAAAAAGATCATGTGTAAATCCAGGTTCTGAAAGTGGAAAAAAAAGAATAGCAAAGCAGGACAAAACACACACACACACACACACCCAAAAAAACAAAACCATCATGTGTTTCGGGAAAAAGAACCTTGAACTCACAGAGAAAAACTAAGAGACTGGGAATGTTAATTACTAATACTGTTTCTTTAATGGAGGACATAAAAATCAAATATATACATTCCATCCAGAAAGCTGAGAGTGGAGGTTATTCAAAACCTGGTGACCATTTGGCTATTTGAAAAGACAAACCTCACCCTAACTCCCCAGAATGATTAATCCTGACTCTCCTTGCTCTAGCCCATCACCCATACTCAGGGTAGATGTTATATGTACTTTATGGTTAGCTTACCTCCATTGTATTGATCAGAGACGCTACTTGATTCTAAGCCTTTTAGCTACAGAAACCACACTCTAGCTCACATGTAGTTTGTAAAAGAGTCCCTACGTAGTCACACTACGGTTTATTGTGCTTCTGGAATAGAACTGACTAGATTGATTGTTACCAGGAAACCTTTCCCAAATTCTACTGTTTTTAAAACATTCTGACAAAGAACTATTTGGCATTAGACTCCACAAAATCTGAGCCAGATTGACAAAATCAATCTGCACTGTGTTTTTATTCTTAGCACTTTGCTGGGTTAAATTCTGTGCCTGAATATCTGCAGGTACCCCTTCAATCATGCTAAACAAATGTCATTCTTTAGGAAAACTACTTTCAATATGAATGCTTCTATTCCAGAATCACCGTCTTATCTTGTGAATTTGTTAATACACAGTATTGACGAGGTTATGCTTACAGATAGAGTTTTACAAGTAAGGAAAAATGAAATGGTAGGGGGATGTATAGCCAAGAATAACTGGAAAAGTATTTCTCACTCTCATCTTGATTGTATATTGTGGTAGAGGGCAACTACCTGCCATTATGATACTTAACAAAGATTTGCAATGTTCCACATGCTAGAGATCCCTGAGAACCAGCCCCTGATTTGAATTTGAAGTTGTTTTCTTCCAGTTGGGTTACTGTTTTACATCTGCAATTGGGCTGACTGTTTAGCTGCAGATAGATAAAAATATACTCATGATGTTCTCCAAAATATTTTTTGTTTTATGCAAATAAATTTTAAAATAATTTATATGTTTATAACTACTTATTTTATAGTTAATTAATATGGGAATTTCTTCGCAGAGAATTTTCTATTTAGAGGAGAAATTAACATTTTCAACAGGATAGCATTAAAAAGAAAGAACATACTATTGGTTAATAATTAATGAAGTAGTAAAAAACTACTATGAATTTTTGAAAGTAAGAAATTAAGATTAATGCTCATGTAGTGAGTGATAATAAGGAACAGACTCAGATTGTTATGTTTATTGATTATAAAACATTCCAGAGATATTGTATTACATTGAAATCACATTGACATTAATTAATCCAAATTATCCAAGTATATATTTTCATTCTTATTTGTTTAATCTTAATTCCTTAATGCATCTGACTTAAAACAAACTTTTAAGATGTTGAGCTAACTATCAATTTACTTAAAATATTAAAAATTATCAAAAAGTTTCTAACAAAATCTCCAATATTTTTGCAACACTTACTGACTATTCTCATGAAATAAATTCCTGCTTTTACTTTTCTCATTAGTGATGTAATAGGTATAAATTTTATATAATAACCTATAGCATTATTTTGTTACCTTCTCTTGAATATTTAGATTAAACTAAACTGGCATACATCTGGTTTTTTTGGCTTGCTTTTCTCTTCTTTATATTTTGTCAATGTTACTGCAAACTGTTGACTAGCTTGGCATCAAACTCACAGAGATTCACCTGCCTCTGCCTTCTTTGTGATGAAATTACAGCATGAATTAGTACAGATCACCAGTGGGCATTTTTCAATTTCTTGAACTATAACAGCTTATTTAATTTAAATACCACTAATACATTAAATTTATTTAGTTGTGATATTGTTATTAGGACCCATAGAAAACAGGAAAGTTGTATAACTTTTCCATTAATTAGAAGATCAAAAATAAATAAATGGTGTTAGAGTTTAGCTATATAAATCCTGCCCATAATTCTACCATGAAGAATGACAGCATCATTATTTGAGCTGGAATCTTTAAGATTTCTTTTTAATTCCACTTTTTTACCATCCCAGAGAGAATTTGGTTGGAAAAAGGCAATTGTGAGATTGTGATAACCCGTTTTCCTAGTAAGTCAATAAGAAGGATACAATGTGTTACATTTGACAAGTTTGTAATTTTTAACAGTAAATATTCAGATTGCTATTTTAAGGAAAATATAATCCCAAACTGAAGAAAAGAAAATTCATTACAACTGGAGAGATGACATACACTGATGTACATGTTCTAGACTCAAAACAAGGGAAAAGATTAAGATTTTAAGACACTGGATCTGTATGTCCTGTGTGTGTATGTGTGTGTGCAAATATGAACAATGATTAAACACATAAGATGACAAAATGGTGGACATTTTTTCACCTTTATGGTATGTTAAAATAGAAGTAAAGAAAGTCAGGTGAATATGAAAGGGGGATTTATATCAGAAGAGCAGTAAGAGCATCAGTAAACATGATTACAAAAAGTTGTAAAAAAAAACTCTCAGAAAACTAAGTTTAAAATGTGGATGGGGTTTGGAGGCCTACTTGACGCAACATTCATCATTCTTTCCTTCTGGATTGTGTATTCAGTTTGATCTCCCATATGGACCTCCTGCTACTATATGTACTATATGTTCATGGTATGATTGGTTTACTATGTTCTGCAAACCTTCTCTACTCTGCTTTATTAATTATTTTTCATAGGTAAAAATGAACAGCAATTATGAGACAATGAAATCCATGGTACACTGTTTTGAACATTAATATGAAGGAATGAGTTTATTGTAGAAAAGAGTAAATATTTGTTAAATTTATTATGTATCTGTAACTTCACAATCATGTCTGTGTACACAAAGTTTCCTATAGCCACTACAATTCTTATCATGTTCTATCATACACCAAATTTCTTTATTAGTTTAATGCAATTATTTTTTTAATACCGATAAATAGGACTTACATAACATTTAAAATGAAAGTTTCATCATCTCTCCACTTAACATAGTGGTGAAAGGAAGAATAGTTAACACTAATGATGTTATAAAAAATATGGAAATTTAATATTGCCTTTGCTCTTGGTTACTGAAACTTGGTCATAAGATTCTGTTGATTAAATACCAAAGATTTTTTAGTACATGAATTAATCAAGTGAGTAGTAACTAGGAAGTTTCTTCCCTGCAGGATTGCTTTCAGAATGCTAATAGGTAATTTGCAGTGTTATAGGGCTGTGAGCCATGTGAGCAACTTTCATCGTCTTCCCTCTCTCTACTTGAATCTCTCCATGTGGCAAGGTAAGACATAAAAGTAGGTAGGCAACAACACCATGGCTGCAATATTGGCACACTTGAACAATTGTACACGCTTCGTTGTCTAGAGCTTTGTAGCAATAGCAGTGATAGTGACTTATGGTCTGCAGAAAGAATGACAGAACAGGCAAGCCCTTTCATGGCCAAAATGAGGAAGGAATACAAGAGGATCTTATTGACTTTAGTGTCAGTGTAAAGATTTATAAAACTCATAGTGACCTGTTGAAAGTTGAAAAATAAAATATTTGCCTCTAGGGATTTGTTGTCAATTAGTAGTTAGGCACATAAGAAAGTATATGTATGAACTCCTAACTGGTAGGATGAAATCTGAAAGGAAATTTGTAACATTGCTAGTCAGAGAAGGTTAAGGAAAGTTATTGAAATGAAAGAATATGTCAAATGGGTTCCTAGTAAATCAGAAGGGGTAATAGTATTTTAAAAACTGGCAAAAGAACAAGAGAAGAGCTAATCTGTACAAGCTTGAATATTATCCATTTGGTCTACATTGTCAAAAACATTTCTCTGCCCCATACTCTTAAACATTGTTTCAAAGATTGTTTGCTTTGAATATGCCCCTGTACATTGCTTTTTGTGAGTAATACTTAATGCATGTTGATTTTCATTGTCAATAATATCTGCATTTACCTAAATATTAAGAATTATAACAACAAGACAGAAAATGACCAAGTATCTATATAATATGAGGATTATAACATACATATTGTTGACAAACACCTGGGTCATTTAGCATTTAATCTGAAATTCCTAAGCATGCTGTAAAATGTGTACCAGAGAATTATTTTATATTTATGAACCTATTATTAAGTAATTAATCACTTGAAAGCATAAAACTCTATGTTAAGCTTTTTTTCAAACCAGAGAACACACACAATTTGGCCATTTTCCCCATATCACAACAAGGCTTTTGTAAGGTAAAATGCTTAAATGAAAGCTAAGGTTATGTTTTCTAACTTTGTGAAATGAAGTGAGCTGTATTTCAAAACAGGGTTTAAGTACTGAACTAGTCACACAATTTGAGGCTAACAAAATTTGCATTCTGTTGTTTCATTCATCAGAAACACTGGCGGCCTCTTCACTCACATAGTGTAACCCTATTCATATCAAGAGCTTAAGAAACTCCAGTTTGCCAAGATTCACAGGTGCTGCTGATAGACAAGGTCCCAATAGACTGCCACTCCTGCCTTGCAGAAAAGAACAAATCCCTATTCACAAGAGAGGAAAAATCTTACAACAGGGAGTCTATTTAAAATAAGAAAAATTTGAAGCCAATACAGTTTGGAATTTGAGCAGTTGTACCTCCTTGTAAAAAACAGGTGCAGGGTGATACACTGACTCTCTTGTAAATATCTGCAAAAGAATCTATATCGCTTTCATGTTTAAATGTCATGTTGTTTGGTGAGATCTGCTGTTCATACTTCTTCCAAATTAAATGAAGCAACTATTGCAGACTGTGCTCTATTTATTTTATAATGAAAATACTATTTTGCAGTTCATTTATTGTCATTTTAAATTTTAGGTACCAAAGTACTAATACATTATATAATATATATATCCCTATATACACATATATATGTGTGTGTGTGTGTGTGTGTGTGTGCGTAGTTTGTATAAACATATTTATAAAATAAATATGTATTTATGGTTCAAACTTGTCATTGAAGTACTTAGCCAGATCAGCCTGTATTTTTCTTTATATACCTATTTTAGTATATATGCTAATATCATTGTGTTTTCTTTAAAGGTACCATGAGAAAAACAAGTGGCCTTGGATGTTCACTGTGTACACTGGTAATAGTTTGTATATTTTTGTGTAAGTGCTCAGGGCTGCTTCTCAGCAACATATTTACACTTACTGAAATGAAAGTTCAAATGGAAAATTTAACAAAATAAAAATGCAGAAGTGTGGAGACAGTTTATTCATCATAATGATGGCTATTTGATTCAGGAACAAATTTCAGGCAGAGCTAAATGGTAAATTGGGGCTGAAGATACCCAAGATTACTAAGAAAAAGTCACTATGTTTGGATAATTAGTTTTAGTATTTCTGTCACCTTTTAGGCTTAAATTTCCCTTTGTGAACTCTCCCTTTTTACTCTCCAATTCCCTTCATTTAGTCCCCCATACCTTCTCAAATGATTGACCTCTTCTTTATTTTCATTACTGTTTATGCATATACAATCTGCTGAGAACACTGATTCTCTTAAATATGTATATATAATTTTTTTCTTATTTTACATATCTATCCTAGTACCTTCACCCTCCTTCCCAATCATGCACCACAAGCCCCCTCCCATCTCAGCCCCTACTCCCCCACTGCACAGAGAGGGTGATGACTTCCAGGAGGGATCATGAAAATCTGTCAAGTCATTTGTAGTAGGGTCCAGGCCCTCCCTCCTGCGTTCTAGGCTAAGGGAATAGCCCTCCATGGGGAATGTGCTCCCAAAGTCCCTTCTTGCACCAGGGATACACCCAGGTACCACTGTCAATGGTCCCTTAGATTGCCCAGGCTTTCTAACTGAGAGCCACTTTCAGGGGGTGTGATTCGGTCCAATGCTGTTTTCCCAGTAATCAGTCTGGGGGTCCATTAGCTCCCCCTTGTTCAGGTCAGCTGTCTTTGTGGGTTTCTCTAGCCTGGTCTTGACCTCTTTTCTCTTTACTCCTCCTTCTCTATTCCTGGATTCCAGGAGTTAGGCTCAGTGTTTAGCTGTGGGTGTCTGCTTCTGTTTCCATCAGCTACTCGATGAGGGCTCTATAATGGCATATATGGTAGTTATCAATCTTATTATTATCAGGGAAGGGCATTTAAGGTAGCCTTGCCACTGTTGCTCAGGTTGTTTGTTGGGGTCATCCTGGAAGGTCTCTGAACATTCCTCTAGAGTCAGTTTTCTCTTCTAACCTATAATGGCTCCCTCTATTAGGGTATCTCTTTTCTCTCTCTCTCTTCTCTCTCTCTCTCTCTCTCTCTCTCTCTCTCTCTCTCTCTCTCTCTCTCTAATCTATTCATTCCTGACTCTAACTTTTTGGTCCCACATGTTCTATTTTCCTTTTTTCCCTTTTTCTCCTAACTCACTCTCCACTCACTGACCCCCCATTCCCAAGATGGTCAGGAGAGCTTGTTCCTTCCCCTTCTGTGAGGGACCTTGTATGAATCTCTTATGTTCCTCATTGTAGCCTAGTTTCGTTGGCAGTATGATAGGCTGGTAATCCTTGGCTCTATATCTAAAACTCATATATGAGTGAGTATATACTATGTTCCTCTTTTTGTGATTCTCTCTTTTAGCCACTAATTGCATACATCTCTTCATCTAGGGCTTTGGCCTTATGAGATTTCACCTACCTGTGTTGCTATGTTCCCTGGTTTTCACATTGTGTATATCTTACTTAAGCAATGATATTGTTGAGATTTCATGGGTATACTTTCATGTCATACATAGAATGTATTATTTCACAGCAGACATCTTGATACTCTGCTTCTTATGGTATTACTTCCCCTTCTTCTACAATGTAACTCAAGCCATTGTTGTAAGAGTTGTGTTGCAGTTCTATCATTTGTAGTCTGCTTCTCATGGTTCACTGCTCTTAATTCCTGTAAAGGTCTCCACCTCCAAACAATACCAACAACAAAAACATAGAAAAAAAGGCAGGCTGTGGTAGTGCATGCCTTTAATCCCAGAACTTGGGAGGCAGAGGCAGGTAGATCTCTATAAGTTCAAAGCCAACCTGGCCTACAGAGCTAGTTCCAGGACAGCTAGGGCTGCTACACAGAGAATTAATGCATCAAACAACAACAAAAAAAGCATAGAAGAGAAAAACAAAACTTTGAAGAGGTGGAGAGTTATTGTTAACTGTATGTACTATAGTTTGATTGGTACACCAAAGGGAATGAGAGAAATGACCACCATTAAGAAAATCAAAGACTAACAAGGGAATGTTAAAACAGACACCAGATAAATTAAAAATCTTATAAAGGAATACTTTAGAATCCTGAACTATTTTCAGTTTAAAAAACCTAAAAGAAAAGGAACTTGTTTCAAGATTAATCAAGGAGCTATTAGCAACTGATGCAAACATAAAAATAGGGAGAAAAATAACAAAACACCTTTAAAAATCAATAACATAAGTCTACCTAGGTTCAGTTGGATTAACAATAGAATTCTAGCAGAATTTTAAAGGAATATCTAGAACCACTATTTCTTAGATTGTTCAAAATATAACAATGGGATCATTTCCTAAATCCAATTACAAAGCTAGTAAAAATCTAATACCACAATCAGTTAAGAATACAACAACAAAAATAAAGAAAAATACAGGCTAATATTTCTGATGAACATAGATGGGTAAATATTGAGTAAAATAATTTCAAATTAAATACAGGTATACATATAATATGTGAATGACAATCCACCACAATAAAGTGGGTTTTAGCTCAGACATATAGAGACAGAAAATATAACAAATCAACAAATGTAGTAGACAAGGTGGTAAATGATTTCTATTAAGTAAACAAAATCTCTGAGGAAGACGATTAAAGATGCTACTAGAAGATACCAATTATGGTCATGATTTGTAGACATAATATTAGTGAAGTCACATTCAATACAAAAACATTTTACACTTATATTTAATTGAATTGCATTTATGACCATTGATAATTAAAAGAGAAAAAGAACTCATCAATTTTGGGTGGTAACCAGTAGTCTGACTGCCATAAGGCAAGTTTAATAGGTAGGGAAATCACACTCAGTAGTGTTTATTTAAAAAAACCTAGTTACTAAAGACCTAACTGAACCTTAGTGGAGACTTTGCCATGTCCACTTTTCTATGTCAACATAACTCATACCTGAATTCTAACAATTTATTACTATACCAACAAAGCAAATATTACTGCACATCTAAGAAGTATACTTTCAACAGTTCACCATTTCCACAAACCACAACTGATTAAAATTCAGAGAAAAACGGACAATATTATGACATCTTCAATTGGCAAACGTTTTTTCTTATTGTTATTTATGATTATATCCCAAATTCAATTTCCATTCATTCCTCTCCAGCCATTTCCTCCCACACACTTCCTATTCATCCAGATCCACTCTTCCACT
Source organism: Cricetiscus sungorus (assembly GCA_030556225.1). Taxonomy (NCBI): domain Eukaryota; kingdom Metazoa; phylum Chordata; class Mammalia; order Rodentia; family Cricetidae; genus Cricetiscus; species Cricetiscus sungorus. The sequence goes on from JANBXA010000730.1 coordinate 42,719,943, forward strand.
TCAGAAAAAAAGCAGATCACTCAGGGATATTAACTAAATGTGGCAAAACAATTTACACTATGAAGAGGCAAAAAATACCCTAATATCAAGTATGGACAATGCAACTCAGAAGGAGGAAAGGGGCCACAAAAGCAACATTTATTAAAGATGCTTTTTTTCATTATATATTTATGGATTCTTTATCAAAAGTCAAGTATCCATAAGTATATGGATTTATGTCTACTTCTTCAATTTAGTCCTATTGATCAATTAGTCTAATTTTTATGCAAATATCATGCAATTTTTATTAAATTGCTTTGTGTGCAGCTTGATGTCAGGGATAGTGATACTTCTACATATTCTTTTTATGCAGTATTTTTAATTTTGCTATACTGGATTTTTTGTCTTTCTGTGTTCTTCCAAGTTCTGTAAAGAATTGCATTCAAATTTTGATGGGGAGTGCACTGAACCTGTAGATTGGTTCTGATAAGATGCCAACTTTTATTTTTTTAATTCTACTTATTCATGAGCATGAGAGATCTTTCCATCTTTTGATATCTTCTTAAATTTTCTTTCTCAAAGACTCAAATGTTTGTCATATAGGTCTCTTACTTCTTTTGCTAAAATTACACCAAGATGTTTTATATTATTTGGCTATTGTGAAGGGTTTTGTCTCTCTGATTTCTTTTTCAGCCCTTTGTTCTTTGCATATAGGAGGGCTACTTAGGTATTTTGGGTTTTGTTTATTTCTTTGTTGTTTGTTAATCTTGTATCTAGACACTTCACTAGCGATGTTTATCTACTGTAGGTGTTATATGGTAGAACTTTTAGGATTGGTTATTTATGGTACCATTTCATCTGCAAATAGCAATGCTTTGAGTCTTCTCTTACAATTCATATTCACTTTATCTCCATTAGTTGTTTTACTGCTCTTCATTTACTGTATTGAATAGATATGGACAGAATGGATAGCCTTGTCTTTCATTGAATTTAGTACAATTATTTTGAGTTTCTCTTCTTTTAATTTGAGGTTGTCGACAGGTTTGCTTTCAATTGACTCTATTGTGTTTAGGTATGTCCCTTGCCTTGATCATGGTAGATAATCTTTATGATGAGTTCTTGGATTTAATGTACTTGGCTGTGCAGTCACATTCCTAGAAGGAAAACCTAGATACCAAGTTTTCATGCATAGCTAATTGGTCTATTAAATTGGAGCTTGTATTTAGTTTTTTCCTCTTTTCCTCACCTCTGCCTTTCCCTCCTCTAGTCCTTTTACGTCACTCCTCACTACTTCCTTAACATTGTCTTTTCTTTCTGTATTCTTCCATCCCTTTCTTGCTTCCTCATTCTCTCTGTCAAATATCTATTCTCTTCTTCTGAAAACTTTATTGTGTAAATTATATATTATTTTCCTTTCCCTCATGCTCTTAATAAATTATGTTAGTTAGTTTAATTTCTTACAATATTTATTATGCCACCAGATAAATGTCTTATATGTCTGTTTGAGTATGTACATAATTTTTGGAGTTATTAGTTTATATCTGCATTTTTTTTTCTGAATGCATATCTTTGTGCATATGTGTATGATGGGAGATGTGATTCTGTATATATGTTTCTCATACTGGTTAATAAAGCACTGTGGCCAATGAGATAACAAGATAGGCAGGGCTAGGAGACCAGGAGGAGGAGAGAGGAAGTAGTAGGGGTCGAGATATAGCCTGTGGAGGAAGCAGGACGCCTGCTGTGTGGCTCCCCGATAAGACGACCACGTGGAAATACTTAGATAAGCAGAAATGGGTTAATAATTAAGACAGAGCTAGCCCATAAACAGTAATGGTAACTGGCCAACAGGATTGTATCAAATACAGAGTCTCTGAGTGTTATTTGGGGCACACGTGGCTGGGGGACCATGGCGGCAGGACCAGGAGGCTGGCGGGGAGGAACCTGCTGTACCATAATGGTATTTGGGGCTGGCGCTGCTGTGAGCCCAGACTGGCGGGCTGGCAGAAACATACATGCTACAGATGGCGCCCAACGTGGCAATAAGAATTTTCACTTAAAACTAATAAGAGCTTAAGAAATGTTTTAGAAACAACGGAACAGAGACTAGCAAGACTTCTTAGTAGCAGCATTTTCTCAGTTGGATTTGTTTTGCTGTAGACAGAGAGTTGCAAGGCTCCTTTAAGGGAGGTTTCCAAAATTAGCATAAGCGGCAAAAAAGCAGCCTTGCTTTTAAAGAGCTCTGCTAACAATTCATTGGTGTGTATGAGAGCTGTAATGAAGGTTTACACTGTGTTTTAAAAAGTACACTGGCTTGGGAGAGGAAAACAAACAGGATATAATGGTTTAAAAAGAAAAAAGGCGATAAAATGGATGGCTATGATGGCGCATGCCATTAATCCCAGCACTTGGGAGGCAGAGGCAAACGGATCTCTGTGATTTCTAAGCAAACCTGGTATGCCGTGAATTCCGGGACAGATAAAAGTTACACAGAGAAACCCTGTCTCAAAATATGTAAAAATAGAAGTAGAATAAATAGAGTAATAAAAAGCCACGTATAGATGGAAAACACAGAGAAATTTTGGATACTATACGCGATTCTGTTGTCTTTAAATTATTTGATTGCTGAGAAAATAACAACTACTAATAAAAGAAATGCTGCTGGATTAATTCAATTTATATATTTTGAAAATGCTTTGACTCCAAAATTTAAGCCTAAGGACAAGTTACTGGGGAAAAGGATTTCTATTTTTGTTTCCACAGAAAATGAAAAGCTATGGATTCTTTCCAGACTTATGTGGTTTGATCAAGCCAGACCCCCTGAAACAATGCCCCAGATGATCCAACATTCAAAGCAGTTGAGACAAAGCCTCACAGACTACTGCCAAGATTTCTGCGTCTTTTTTGGACCCCCATGACAGCGCCCTCTACCAGCAGGAAGTAGTTTGGAAAGAACGACACCCAAATTCCCAAATATTGTTTATAAATGTTTGTTTTCATTTAACTGGGCTTAGTTATAACTGGTTAATGATGCAAGCAATCTTTTTAAAGTTAAAAAGGGAATTATGGTATAGATATGAATACTTTGCTTTGGAATGGATTTTCTTTTATTGATACAATTTAAGGTCAATTTTGTAATATGTATATTTCTCCTCTTGTTTAGGTATTGTGTTTATATAGCTCATTTAGAAATGTAATGTATAATTTAGTACAGATTAGATGATAGTCAAGCTATGATAGTCAAGCTTGGAGTTAATTAGGATTTCTAGATATACAGAGATGTATTTAAGATGGATAGGCATTCTTCAAACCTTTCAAAGACCTACAGAATATGGCATTTAAAATGGTTTAGGGTTTTTCTTGACAGTGAGACACAACTGCTCCTGGTAACACCACCTGCATCAAAAAGGAAGATGGACATTGAAGAAACTTGTTATGAAGTTTGCTTCTAATATGGCAAGACTAGCCATTTGGGCAAGGTACTGCTCTTCGGGACTGTTTGACTTTATGTTGTAGAAACTGGACATGCAGGACCCACAAAAAAGGTGACTGCTGATGCAAGATGGACATTGCTACAGGATCCCTGCTTCATGGAAGAGGCTGCCAGACAGCCAGACAGTCTACAGGACACAGAGAAAAGTGACTGACACACTGTCAATACAGGTGGACAGTTTAAAGTTTCCTGCCTTGTTGAGGAGTCTGGACACACACTATGGCCTATGGGCTGAAGATAGAACATTACAGAAGAACTTCAGGTGACTGACCAGGCAATTCATTGTCTCTGTCATTTCTAGAGTTTATATATTATCCTTCTGTGGTCTTTGAAGGAGTTGAAGACAGATAGTTATGGTTATAGTTTTCCTTAGTTAGGATTAAAGATAAGTTACACATAGGACTTTAGACTCACAAAGATAGGATAGATGATATTTTCTTTAAGTCTTACAAAATGTTAATGGAGTAAATATTGTTAACTATGATTCTTATTTGATAACTGTTATATGATATATTTTGCTATGTTAAGGTTAAACCCCTTCTTTTATTTTAGACAGAAAAGAGGAGATGATGGGAGATGTGATTCTGTATATATGTTTCTCATACTGGTTAATAAAGCACTGTGGCCAATGAGATAACAAGATAGGCGGGGCTAGGAGACCAGGAGGAGGAGAGAGGAAGTAGTAGGGGTCGAGATGTAGCCCGTGGAGGAAGCAGGACGCCTGCCGCGTGGCTCCCCGATAAGATAACCACGTGGAAATACTTAGATAAGTAGAAATGGGTTAATAATTAAGACAGAGCTAGCCCATAAACAGTAATGGTAACTGGCCAACAGGATTGTATCAAATACAGAGTCTCTGAGTGTTATTTGGGGCACATGTGGTTGCAGGACAATGGCAGCAGGACCAGGAGGCCGGCGGGAACAACATGCCATAACATGTGTGCTTTGTGACCATGGAGGAGGAGTGAAGGAAAAACAAAAAACTATTACATGCTCCAGAATTAGAGTTATTGAGAGCTACAATCCACCATGTGGGCTCTGAGAACAAAATCCAGGTTTTCTCAAGAGCAATGAGTGTTTTTAAACAGTGAGCTATTTATCTTACATTAGTAGTTGGATTAGCCACTTCATGTTTTCTTTATTTCAAGGAGAAACATGCTTATTTGGCTAATATTTTCTTGTCACAGTACACCATGAAGGGAATCAGGACAGTTGCCAAAGCAGAAAGTGTGGAGGAGTGCAGTTTACTGTCTTGTACTACATTTCTTACTCAGTTTTATTATATATATATGTATATGGGTATATATATATATATTTTTTTTCTTATTTTACATATTGATCCCTGTTCCTTCTCCCTCCCTCCCTTCCATGCCTCTAACCCCCTTTTCATCCCATTCCCACCAACTCCACAGGGACCGGGGGGGCTTCTATGAGTGATTATCAAAATCTGTGAAGTCATTTGGAGTAGGGACTAGGAAATCCCTCATGCCTTTAGGCTAAGGGACTATCCCTCTATGGGAAGTGTGCTGCAAAAGTCCTTATGTGCGATGCTTGACCTACTAAAGAGAACAAATTGTTTCCAAGTGCTACGTATTAGATTCTATTTGCATACAAACAACATGTTTTTTGAAAAAAAAAAGTATTTACTTTGTCTCACATCTCTGGAACATAACTATGGTGGAAATACTGCAGTGATTTCACCTACTCCAACAACAAATCCAAAACAAAAAATTAATAATCAATAGTCTTCACTTACCCTCAATATTAATGGTCATAACTTGCCCATAAAAAGACACAGGCTAACAGAATGGATTGGAAGACAGAATCCATCCTTCTGCTGCATACAAGAAATGCATCTAAGCTTCAAAGACAGGTATTATCTCAGGGTAAAGGGTTGGGTCCAATCAAGTGGACCCAAGAAGTAAGCTGGTGTAGCTATCCTAATATCTAACAAGTTAGACTTCAAACAAAAATTAATCAAAAGAGATGAAGATGGTCACATCATATTTATCACAGGAGATGTCCATTGTGATGAAGTCTTATTGCTGCCCCAAATACAAAGGGACCCACATTCTTAAAAGAAATGCTTCTAAAACTCAAAGCTACTAAAACATAAAACCTCACACACTCATAGTGGGAGACTACAACAATCCACATTCACCACTAGGCAGGACCACCAGACGAAACAAAAGAACTAACAGAAGTTATGTCCAAATTGCATTTAACAGACATCTATAAAATATTCCATACAAACACAAAAGATTATTCCTTCTTCTCAGCCTCACTGCATGTTTTATATGACAGACTACTACATTGATTTTAGTTTTAATTTCAGTAACTTTTAACATCTCCAATAAATTTTTATTTCTTTTTTTTTATTTTATGACCCAATGATTGTTTATGAATTGAACATAGTCTCCAAGTTCTTGGAGATGTGTGGTTCACATGTCTAGTCACAGTAACTACAGCTCAGAGTCCAAAAATGTATCCTTAGAGCAATTACCCCACCTATATTTAACACTCATATAATGTGTTTGGAACAGACTTTGACAGATTCAGTGCTCAACTCACATCAGCTAATATCTAACAAGACAGATCTCAGTAGGAAGTCTGCTCCAAAATTATCACCTTCTATATAGGTTTGTTTGTGGCAGTACATCAAGGGATACTACTGATTTCAATAAATGACCTCTCTATGTGTTACATAAGCAGATGTTACAGTTATATGCTAATCACTTCTTCCATTCTGCCTGCTTATTTTCTATAGTATTTTTTTAAATAAAAATATGTATGTATGTACTATTCTCTTCTTGTGATTGATTTTTCTTTTTAGTAACTCAATAGAGCAAAAATAACTCCAGTGGTTCACCAGTAATAAGAATTTTATTATACATCATAATCATGAATGGGTCTTAATCTTTTAAGTGTAGTTTACTGGCATGTGCATATTTTTATATGAATTGAAGATAATGCAGTGAGTATATTTAGAGTATATTTAAATATGTTGTCTAAGCATGTGTATGTGTGTTTCTCTCTTTTTATCTCTGTATATACATGTATACACAAATACATACCTTCACTTTGGTAGACCATCATTTTATTTGTAGTCTTTAATTTGCATTTCATTCATAGCAAGCTGCCCTGTCTGTATGAACTCATTTTATCATAGCTTAATTGAAGACAGTACCTCTGACTTGATCCATTTTCTTTTGAGAAAGTTAGATGAAGTCTTTCTGTTTCTTTTTCTTTTTTTTAATAGAATACCAAACAAGCTGACCTTCATTTTCTCTGTGTTCCTTTTCTACATTAATGCTCTTTCCTGCTGTTCTATTTGCTGCTCTTTGAAGGGTTTCTTGATGGTGAGAAAGAGGATTTTTTATTTCAATTGGCACTGATTTTTAAATGTATTCATTCTCTTTGTAACTTGTGTTTGCCACTTTAAATCAAATAGTTCAAAGATATTTTCCTAGTGTTAGCTCTTTGTGGTGCTATATATCTTTGTAATATTCACCTTCTTGACTTGATTTGATTTTAGAAAATAGTTTCTTGGTTTAAAACTTAGAGATGAAAAGTTGATTTTGTCATGCAATTTAAATTTAAGTGTGTGCATGTACACAAAAAATGAATTAATAGATTCTTTTGTGTTTCCTTATTATGAGGATAAAGTATCCTATGAAAATATGGGAATCTCCATATTTCTTAGTGAAATTGGCAAATGAAGATTTTTTTTTAAAATATAAAGTGCCAGAATAGAGATTCTTCAGACAATTGATTGTGTTTGATATGAAGAATCACTATTTGAAAAACTTACCTGATGCTATTTTTAAGGACAAAATAGAATTAATTCCTACTGATGCTATAATTGAGAATGTAGTTTTCAACATATGAACCCTTTGGGAGTAGCATATAAGATATCTTGCATATCAGATATTTTCATTATAATTCATAACTGTAATAAAGTTACAGTTATAAAGTAGCAATAAAATAATTTTAAGGTTGTGGGACCCAAAAAATGAGAAACTCTTTTAAAGGGTCACAGCATTAAGAAGGTTGAGATTCACTTGTAGAATAAAAAAGAACTTAAATAATTTTATTGATAAGTTTATCTACTGACATTTTCAGTCATTGTATGGAGATTTCTAATACAATTTATACAAAATATATTTTCCAAAGTCGGAAAAAGGCACTAATGTTTTTCCTGATGAATTAGAGATATAAATTATTCTCTACTTGCAATTGTAAAACTGAGTAATGGATAAAGAAAATATGTTATATATACACAATGAAGTACTTCTCAGCTGTACTAGAACTAGAAACAATCATTTTCAATGAGGTAACCCAGACTCAGAAAGACAAATATGTTATGTACTCACTCAGAGGTTGTTATTAGCTGTAAAGTGTAGGATAATCAACCTGTAATCCGTAGCCACAGAGAGGCTAGATAACAAGGAGAGCCCAAAGAGGGAAGCATGATTTTCCCTGGGAAGGGGAAGTAGAAAAGATCTCGTGGATAAACTTCTGGGGGGTTCGTGGATGGTGGAAACAGGAAGGAGCAGGGTGGGTGCAGGAGGTATGGTGGCGGCAAATGGAGGGTCAGAGTAAAAAAAGATGCATCTTGATGCGGGGTGAGGAGAGAGTATCCATTTTAATGTGAGGGAGAAACATGGTATGAGGCAAACCCCAGGAACCTACAAGGAGTACTCCAATTAAGACTGCCAGCATTGTGGAGAGGGTGCCTGAACTTGCCATCTGCTTTAAGCAGAGTGCTGACTCCACTAATCACCATCAAGAGATATTCTATCCATCTTTATTTATGTGAATTTTCTCAATATTTCCTGGCAGAATCATGGAAGAAAGAATTATCTTCAGGATTCTCCAGAAGATTTGACTCAAAGAATGCCCTCTTTAAATTTTACTGTCTAGCAAAGTGGACAAATGCCAAATGCCAGTGGCTCACTATCACCTCCAGAAGTGATTCAGGCTTCTGCCCTTAAACTGTAGTTGCGGTCTTCCAAGAACAATGGGGTTGGGTTGCTGACCTTAAAGCTTGGAAGCAAAAATTAAGACCAATTTCAACCTCATATTTTTTCAGGGTACATAAAGTTGGCTCTGTGATGGAGATATTCTTCTGTAAATATGTTTCTCATACTGGTTAATTAATAAAGCACTGTATGGCCAATGGGAAAGCAAGATAGGCGGGGCTAGGAGACACGGAGGAAAGAGGAGGTAGTGAGGAGAAGTCGGCATGTAGAGCCAGAGGAAGCAAGATGTCGGCCTGCCGGTAAGAATAGCTAGGTGGAAATACTTAGATAAGTAGAAATGGGTTAATCATTAAAACAGAGCTAGCCCATAAACAATAATAGTAACTGGCCAACAGATTTGTATCAAATACAGAGTCTCTGAGTGTTAGTTGGGGCTTGCGTGGCTGCAGGAAGAGGTGACCAGCTGGGAGGAACAAAGAGGGGGACCGGGCGGCAGGTGGGAAAAACCTACACGTAACAGCTCTGTTCCACATTGACTTAAGTTCAGAGAGTTGAAAACTATCCTTGCTCTTTCAGGTTAAAGGCTTAAGACTTAAAGTTCTAAAGTATGACTACTGAAGGATGTTTGACCTAAGGTGTGGATGTCTTACCTAGCTAACAGAATACTTGATCTAAGGCCAGAAACAAGAGGTTTTATCTATGGTGTGTTTACTAAATGTTTAGAGAATTAATGAAATAATTAAGTCTGGTTGTTGTACCATGGTAAAGATGTCTTTTGTCTTTTGCCTTTTCTAATATTTTGGTTGGGCTATATATGAATTCTGAGCAATAACCTTGGCAGATCCTAGTATTCATGGAGATGCCCTCTTGACTCAAAAAAAAAAAAAAAAAAAAAAAGAAAGAAAGAAAGAAAGAAAGAAAGAAAGAAAGAGAGAGAGAAACTCTATTCAGTTACTGATGGAAACCGAGGAAGAGATCCCCAAACAAACAGTGTGCCCAGATCCTAGAGTCTCATAAACACTGGATCCACATTTAGGGATGGGCCTTGAGGTTTCAGAATCTCAAGCCAGACCTGATGGCTCAGTCTTTTCCTGTTCCCTGCTGTATCAGTCAGGTGGTTTATGATAGGGAACCAACAGAGACAGTTGACCTGAGCTGGTCAGAACTCATAAACACTGGATCCACATTTAGGGTGACTGCATAGGACCAACTGATACCTTCTGCATCTGTGTGACTATTGTATAGATTGGTCTCTCATTAAGTCTTCCAGCAGGAGAGCTGGACCTCTCCCCTTGAGCTTAGCTGCTTTTGGGAAAATGTTCCCCATGCTGGATTACCAGACTCTGTCTCTAACTAAAGTGAGGATCTTGGTCCTGTGTCATCTTGATGTGCCATGCTTTGTACAAGTCCATAAGAGGCCTGTCCCTTTCTGAATGGAGTTGGAAGAGGAGTGGAGGAGTGTAGATGGGAAAGAGGAGGAGGCAGGAGGAGAGAAGGGAAGGGAAACTGTTTGGTGCGTAAAATGGAAAAAAAATAAGTTATTTAAATTAAAAAAAAAAAGAAAAAAATAGCTCTGGTAGTTTGAAAAAAAATTGACTCCTTAAGCTAATAGGAAGTGATACTATTAGGAGGTCTGGCTTTGTTGGAGTAGGCACCGTCTTGTTGAAGAAAATACGTCACTGGGGTTTCAGGCTTTGAGGTTTCCTATGCACAAGATACCATTCAATGTCACAGTATACTTCCTGTTAAATTCTGATAAAGATGCACCCAGCACCATGTCTAGCTATATGATTCTATGCTCCCAGCCATGATGACAATAAATCGAGACTCCAAAACTATAAGTGAACCACCCCAATTAAATGTTAAATAAGAGTTGCCATGGTCATGGTATCTCTTGACAGCAATAGTTCTGATGATTTTGGTAAAAGATCATGAAAGAATTTTTAAGAAAAGTCAGGGTGAAATATTATATTTAACAGGTAAGAACAATTTAAATCTCTTGTGGTTGAGTTTATTTTCCACCATTAATCTCAGAAAACAAAGTAGCATGTGAAAGGACAGTTTTTGACAACTTTGATTTTATTTATACATTGTCTTGTGCCAAGGAAAGAATAAAACCACTATGGTTTTATTCATAGGTAGTAACATTTTTAGAGGTATGGCTTTGTTGGAGTATTTGTGGCCTTGTGGGAGGAAATGTGTTACTAGTGGATGGGCCTTGAGGTTTCAGAATCTCAAGCCAGACCTGATGGCTCAGTCTTTTCCTGTTCCCTGCTGATCAAGAACACTCAGCTACCTCTCCAGTACCATATCTGCTTACATGCTTCCATGTTTCCCACTGTGGTAATAATGCATTAAATCTCTGAACTATAAGCCATCCTCATTTAAAATTTTTTTTATAATAATGGCAATGGTCTTGATGTCTATTTGTAGCAATAAAACCCTTAGCTAAGGCAACCACTATCCCCCAGTTTTCTACTTTCCTAGATAAATTGATTTCCCTGTCTTTTTTACTTTAATTCATTATGATATGATCTGTTTATGGAGCCTTGTGATTTTATAAAACTTACATCAATATTTTTATGAAAAAACAAGTATAAAACACATTGAAATAAAAAATTTGAGGAATTGTCTACATATAATAAAATAAGTTAATAAGTACACAGTTTCAAAATATAAAGTAATTATTCACTAAATAGCAATAAACTGAATATTTCTTAGGTACTATATATTACAATTTTCTTAGTAAAAATTGAAGAACTCTAAAAAGTAAACTATTTAAACTAATGACTTACTTGTTTCTTATAATGTTTCAGTAAGTCACCACAAAGTGGCTAAAACTCATCAATAGTGAAATATTCTTCTATAAACAGTCATGCAATAATCATAAAAAAATCTTTATACAGTTTTGTATGGAGTGGCTTTGAGCAAGTCTTCTTATTAATATATAAATGTCATTTTTAATTATATCAAAGACTTTGTGATATTAAAAGGTTTAGAGGTCATTTAGTAAGGTCTTTTTATTATTGGAATGCAAAGTTAGATGTAGTAACTTAAGTCAAATGAATAAAACTGAGAAGAATGATTTTTATTCCCTTTAAACAGTATCAACACAAATAATACAAACATACTATAATCAATGTCATTGGGCTCTGTGCTTCTTTACAAATGTCTTCATATCAACTTTTACCTACAACCAGGATGTATGTTATCCAGAATGAAGAGAGACAAGAGATCATACTTTCCCATCTGTCCTTAAGGGACTGTTTTAAACTGTAATGCCGGTTGTCAATTTGTTTGTATTATTTACCTTTGATGAGAATTTATCGTGTATCTATCTTAAAGTCAAAGAGAGGCTATATGCCTGATGCAACATATGCTTAGGCAAAATTCACATAAGTGTTTTGTCAATTGAGGCCAGCAAAGGACAATATATCATCTGGGTTTAATAAGTCCTTTTTGGTAGGAAAAATGGCCAGCAACCTCAAAGAATAATTTTCACAGATATAGGTATCCATGGTAGAGGAATAAGGATGTATAAGAACTCCTATAAGTAATACATAACTTAAAACATCTTTCATAGAATGCTGAGAGTTTGTTATAGTATTTATAAGTTCATTGCTTGGCCACCAAACAACTGCGGGTAATTTCTTGCTTAAGGTATATTACAAATCACAGAAACTATGCCAAGAATCTGCTAGTGAATATTTATATTGGCATATGATTATATAAGAAAATAATTTTTCATTATTTAATAATATTTGTTGTATTCCCGGTAAATCTGGCCCAACTCCTTGGGGACTTAACACTCCTCTGCTCATGGCAGGCTACTCTGGCCCTTTAAGAGGAAAACTCTTCCCTTTTCTACCATATTCCTGAAGAGGCAGCCAGACTTCTGTCCTATCTCTCCTCATTCTCTCTCTCTTCACTCCCCCCCATCTCTTTCTATCCCTATTTCTTTGTCTTTCTTTATCTCTTTATTTCTTTGCTTTCCTTATTTTCTTCCCTCCCCCAATACAACTTTCAATATGAGTCTAGTCTACGTGTCTCTGTTTCCCATCCTCCAGCCATCCGTCATCACCTGCTACACCATAGGACCAAAGTCCTGCCACACACAGTCCCAGCCTGCATCACTGTATTTCTAATATTCGGCTAACCTGCCCCCTGCCATCTGGCAGAATGCACATAGACAGTACCCTAGTCAACTCAAGGTTCTATGGCAGTGATGTCACTACTATGTAGTCTGTACATAGTCTGCACGCAGGTGCAAGGGACCCTTTAAAAGTAAAACTCTACCTACTCTTCCTCATAATCTATCTTCCTTTTCTGAGGAGGCAGCTTTTTCTTTCTCCCTCTATATGTATCTGTGCCTCTCTCCCTCTTTTTTCTTTCCTTCCCTTATTTCCTTACCTTCCCCTCAATAAAATGTTCCATTCAAGCCACATCTTCAGGTATGTTTCACCTCTGCCCACCTTTCCACCCTCCGTGGAACTGCCATCTCTTACCCACTGCATTGATATTATTTTGCATTCCTAAAAATATTAATAAGAAATTCAATGCCACTGCTCATAGCATAAATTAAACACATTTGACAAATAGAATGCCTGTACAGTACACTGAGTTGTAGAAGTTACTAAGGAAAAGCACCATGCAACTTTGAGGTTATAAGCTAAAATATTTCTTTTTATATAATTGTGATACTTGACAAAATAATAAAATTTTAATTTTAAAGAGGAGAAAATTGAAAATATTTTATTTTCCAGTATTACATCTTCCTGACATATAAAAGCTTTTTTTTCATATGTCCAATAATAACAGTAAAACTTTAGATGTTTTACTATAGTATTATGACAAGTATTTAAGAGATATTTATATATAATTGAGCCAATATTTTCCAAGTGGCTACTGAACAGCTTTAGTTTCTTTTTTCCTGCATGTATAGGGAGAAAATCAATTCAAAGTACAAGATGGACAGAATACTTCATCTAGTTGACTTAAAAATGTTAATGATAGAATTAAGATTCATATTATATTACTAGCTATTGAATTTGGGTATTTAGTAAAAGAATATTATTTTCAAATATCTGGAGAGACTTTTACAATGTTTATTGCTGCAAAAATGTCTATAGATTATTACAAGTATATTGTGGTTTAATAAGGATCAGGACAAACAATTAAGCCAAATAGATGTTTATTCAGGGAGAAATAACTTACAACAGAGACAGATGAACACCAGCAGGATGCCTCCGGATGCTCTTCTGTCCCTGTGCTACAAGTAAAAGAGCACTCCTGTAATCCCTTCCCCAAACCTAGTTTCCTAGGTAACAGCCTCCCTTGTCCCCACCCCCAATGAGTATGGTCAGTGCCATAAGTGCGGACAAAGTGAATATCTCACTACAATTCTTTTAGTCTAAAGAAAAGGTTTAGGCTTGATACAAAACTAAATACAAAACATTGAACAAGTGTGCTCTAAGAAAAGGAGAATTGAGAACATACAAACTTAAGACCTCCATATCTAGTCCTAGGGTGAAGGCATAACAGAGTTTACAATAGAGTTGTCCTAAGCTAGAAAGCTTAAGTCTAGTACCTAATATATCTAACTAGGAAGAGAGGATAATAGTTGTGATAGTTTAATTGTTAACCACATCAAAACCTGAGAAGGAAGATAACAATACTAGGGTAGGCAGGAAGTGCGGATAGGCAACTTCCAAATAGTGCAGTGAGGACAGAAACAATATGCTACCTGGACAATCACCCAATGTCTCACAGCAACATTGATACCACCAGTTTTGGCTAAGGCCTAGAGTATCTGACAGACCACAAAAAAATCAGGGAGGTAGAAAGGCTCTTTTACCCCGACTTGGCAAGGTTCAGCAGTCTTCTATGGTTGTCTCCTGTAAGAACATAGGACTGCACGAACAAATCAGTGATCAAGGTGGGGGCAGTTCTTTGCCCAAGATTCCATTAGCTGAAGCTAAGATATACTCCAGAAAGAGCAACAACAGTGTTCAACATATTTTCATTAAAATATGTGGTACTGTCAGGAGCAATAGTGTCTCATGTCAACAGAGTACTAACTAACATTAAAAGATGTAAATGTCATGTTCTGAAGGTCTATGAAGTGTATGAAGATTAAGCATCTATGTCTGACTATTCTCATAGGTATAGGAAACATGGGTGAAGAGTCTGTAATACTCAGGAACCTAGTTATAAAACTGATTTAAAGTTCCCTGAGTAAAGCAGGGACAAATACCTAAACAATATACCTATGTCCGTGTATATAAATACATATAAATCCCTAAAACAGAGGTAGAGTAGAACTATAAAATGCAGAGTTATAAAAATATCCTAAATTGTATCGATATGCAAAATATCTTAAACATAAGTAAAAGTATACATACATAGAATATGGTAAGTATAATGTACATAAAACATCATAAGTGGAGAGATTTTACACAATATGACAAAATATAATATGTAATTCATCTGGGAAGGGAATATAAACTTAAATTTACATTGGTTACCACATATAAGAATCTATAACAATGAAAGCTATATAATGCTAATATCCCACTATTACTAAAAGAATTTACAATAAGATAGGCTAATATAACCATATTTCATTGAAACTATACCTTTCCCACCCATAACCTATCTCTATATAAAAGAGATATCTGAGTCTAAGCATCACTTTCCATGCCCAACCCTAAGTAACTAAAACCAACCCTAAGAAAATGAATATTATCCCTAAATGCCAAGAGTAGGGAAAGAGGACATCATTATCTTAAGATAACTTCCTGCTGATATGGGACTATGATTGCTCCATGTGATCCTATAGGAAGAATGTTTTTAGCAACCAAATTTCTCAACAGGACTGGCTGTGATATATGCAGCTAGTCTCTGTGTTGCAGGAAATGGTTTACTGGAGTTCTATCTGAAACCCTGGCCAGGGTATAATAAGAAGGTACACCATTTCTGCTAGCTAGTCAGGAGTTGTCTCCAGCAAAACAGTCTCAAACCAGTTTTCGGGTGATGTTTGTAGTCCAGATGCATTAGATTGAGTCAAGTGGAAATGCAGAATATGGGCCTCATCTTCTTTCCAGAAAAATCAAAGATTGCTGTTAAGAAATGTCATTGTTCCCTGTGGAAAACTTAAACATCAATATCAACATAAAAATTTCAACTTTTATAGGTATGCACATTGGGAAAGGCAAAATTAAGCAAGAAAATAAGTATGGGGAAAATTAGGATTTCAGAGAAATAACGGAGTTTAGACAAATGCAAATTCCCAGATTTTATTTTCTTCTTAGAACAATTGCATTCTTGATATAAGGCAAAACCTCTAAATTTAATGTTAACATGTTTGAATTTAGAGGAGGAAACCCAAATACAACTCCAAAGCCAACATTGGTTTCTATGAACTGGGACTTAAAGGGAACTAGGAGGTAAAGAGAAATAGATTTATATATAAAAATAGTTCACTAGAAGTAAATATTGATACCATACATCAGATTCCCCTTTGTTAGATGGTTCTTTCTGAAGAGCTATCGTCTCTTATGTAGGTACTTACATGTTCAGTGTCTTTTGGCTGTTTGAAGATGGGTTTTCCTGTAAAGGCTAGCCATTTAGGCAAAATATTGCTCTTGTGATATGCAGGACCCACAGGAAAGTGACTGCTGATATGAAATGGATATAGCTACAGGGTTCCTGCTTCATGCAAGAGTCTGCCAGATATTCTACAGGACACAGAAAAATAGTGCCTGACAAACTGAGAATAGAGGTGGATAGTTTAAAGTTTCCTAATATGCTGAATAATTTGCCAGACACACTACAGCCTTTAGGCTGAAGATCAAACATTACAGAACTTCAGGTGACTGAAGGCAAGATGTCTCTGTCATTTCTAGATTTTATATATTATTCTTCTGTGACCTTTGAAGAAGTTGAAGACAGTTATGGTTATAGTTTTCCCTAGTTAGGATTAAAGATAAGTTATATATAGGACTTTAGACACACAAAAATAGGATAGATGATAAAATATTTTCTAGCTAAATGTTTATGAACTAAATATTGTTCACAGAGATTCTTGTTTGATAACTGTTTTGTATTATATTTTGGTATGTTAAGGTTAAAACTCTTCTTTTAATTTTAGACAGAAAAGAGGATATGATAGGAGATGTCATTCTGCAAATACGTTTCTCTTATTAGTTAATTAATAAAGCACTGTTGGCCAGTAGTAGAGCAAGATAGGAGGGACTAGGAGACACAGAAGATTCAGGGATAGATAAAGGAGGAGATTCAACATGTAGGACTTGAGAGAACAGGGTCCAGATCCTCTCTCCAGTAGGATAGACCAATGGAAATACTTAGGCTAATAAAAATTTGTTAATATTTAAGACAGAACAGAAAATAAGAAATGCCAGAAACAGGCCAACAGCTCTATATCAGTACAGTGTCTCTGTGTGTTATTTGGGGCTGACACAACTGTGGGACCAGGCTGGCAGAAAAAAACATGCTCATTACACATGTATAGTTAAGAATGCTTGCATACACAACAGCTCTGAAAACTCAGTTACAAGAAACAAATCATTACCTAAATGTAAAAAAAAAATAATTCAAAATCAAGTGATGTGTATAATAAAAATAGTATGCTTAATATAATTCTTCTCATTGATTTTAAGAAATCCAGGAAGTATAAGGTTTTATTCCAGCAAACCATCAAATTGTCTTAAATTAGAAACTTTTAAATCAAATTTTCCATGTAAATTCAGACCCAAATACTTCTATGTTTAATGTTTTTTATGTTAGACAATAGAAATCTGTGCACTTAAAATTATGGATTCACATATGATTATGTTTATTAATTTCCAAATACTTGTGATATTTAATTGTTTTAATAGAAAATAAGATATGGAGAAATACCTGCTTGTGTCTTTTGCATGGTTCATATGCTTGGTATTTAAAAGTGGGAATATGTCTTTTATTGCATTTGCTTAAATAGTGCAAATAACTGACTACCATATAAAAATAAAGCAGAATAAATCCTTGACTACAGTAACAGAAAAAAAGAGAACAAAGGAGTATCAGTGTATATATTCCCCGTTATACTATTACTTAGACACCATAGCAATAGATTATTTTGACATAAGACAATTCACTCTTTTAGTAAAAAACATTATGCACTGTTTTATCACCACACCTACACTCAGGAGAAAGCAGAACTGTGTGTCAGAACAGAAGTGCAGTTGTCAAAATGTCCAAGTCTTACCTCTGTCTTGGCAGGCTGATGAGTGGCTGTTTGTGGCACCGTTTGCTAAGGCTAAAGAGCTTGTGGACAATTCTATGTGCCTTTAGGAAAAGCTGTTTCATGCTGTTCTCCAGTTGTTCATGGCGGCGCTGAAAATTAGAATCCATTGTCCACAAGTGCATGATGGTTGATGTGTTCAGGAAATAATTCATGGGTAGTCTTTTCATGAAGAACTTGAATTCATCTGGAATATGAGGAAGTTCAACATTCTAATTATAAAACAATTATTTTCCTCCATCCATAACAAACCTAACACACTAAAGAGCATTAAAAGTTTAATATTATCGGGTGACAAAATAATAAAATATGAGATTTGGGAAGTTTTACGACATTTTGTTTTGATCTTCTTAAGATAGAAGATTCAGAAAATTATATAATAAAACTAGGGAAGAACAATAGTTTTGGCAGAAAATTTAAATCCGATGTGTTTTCTATATTCTTCCTTTTCTGGTATTTGAACAAAATCTTTATAATTCTGTGTTTATATTAAGGAAATTTTTTCAGATATATTCATTAAATCACTGCAGAAACATTTCTGAGATTTATTACTAAGTGTCTTCCTAAGATAGCATTTTAAGTAGATGATTTTAGTATTGAGCTATGTTCTTCTCTTCTATTGTTCCTATTTGCTTCCCATGACATATCATTTTAAAACATGCATATAAAAATAATCAGTTAAAATATTTAAAATGCCACCACTAGCTATTATCTTTCTGTCAATAACTATCATGCATGATATTCCTTTCATATCAAATAATTAGCCTTCAGGAAGAATAGGCGTTGGTGCTACATCAAGATCAGGAAAGTGGCTCAGCAGGTAAGAACACCTGAACGAAAACATGAGAACCTGAATTTAAATTAAAAGAATCCATGTAAAGTCAGTCATAGCTATGTGTGTGCACATAACTGAAAAACTATGGAAGGGAAGCAGGTACAGTAGGATTTCTGAGGACTTCTGACTGGCAACCTTGCTCCAGGGTCAGTAGTAGACACCATTTCTAGGTGCTAAGGAGGAGAGCAATGGAATAGAATACCAGATATTCTCCTCTAGTCTTCACGAATGTGTGCATATAAGTGTTTATACTCATAATCATATACCATACACATTCTTTCCCTTTCTCTTTCCATTTTCTCTCTCTCTCTCTCTCTCTCTCTCTCTCTCTCTCTCTCTCTCTCTCTCTCTCTCTCTCTCTCAACACACACACACACACACACACACACAGGAAGGAGAATCAGAAAGAGTAAGAGAGTTCATGTTAAAGAAAAACAAATGATATAAAAGGTCCATTTATTGGCTAGAGGGATGACTTAGCTTTTAAAAGGTAGGCTTACAACAAAAAATCTAAAATATCTGTTTATTATACAAACATACAAGATAGATGACATAGTACTCTTAAAGGAGAAATTAACAGACATTCCAATATATACCATGGTATACAAATATATTATTTAGCCATAGTAATTAAGACCATCGTGTGCTTCTGCATAGATTAACTCATATAGCATTGCTGCCCTTTCTGTTCCAAATAATTACAACTTCATAGGAGAAAGAATAATGTTTCATGTATAATGTTGGGATTGTAATTAACAATGTTAAACCACAGATGTAAACTTATAAAAATGTTTTGGACATGCATATATATACATATATATGTGCAAAGGGTGAAAAAGGCACATTAGCATTTATAATTCTCAAAATATATATTTTAATTTCATAACTCATTTATGTAAAGGATCTTTATTTTTGAAGTAATTTTTCAGCATTCTTATGTAGTTATTTAACAGGTTTCCATCAACATATATGCTATCTTACATAGAAATTTTGAAAAGAAAAACTGAAATACACCTGGGAATTTAGAAAAATAAAACACAGTTTAGTCACTATTCTATCACAAAGTTATTGAGTAGTAATGTGACACCTCGACCTCCTGGGATGTAGTTTGATATTATTTAACTATACAGAAAACAAACACACACAAAAATGAAGATGTCATTTGATTTTAAAATTCTATGTTAGCACAGACAGTTTTATTTTGAAAATTTGTTGTTAGGTCATCAAGTTCAAACATAGTTTGAAAATATCCAGTTCTATTGGTTTGTTTTATAATTCAGTTAAGTTTCTGGAATATTGTATTACTGAGGTTTCTATTGCTGTGATAAAACACCATGACCAAAAGCAACTTGGAGAGGAAATGGTTTGTTTCAGCTTACAAATGTCAAGTCACACTCTATCACTGCACGACGTCAGTGGAGCAATGAAATGCAGAACCCTGGGTGCAGAAAATGAAAAAATAAAATAAAATAAAAACAAGAAAGTAAGCTGCTATGTGGTTTGCTTTCCACAATTTCTTCAGCTTGCTTTATTTTACATATGTCACTAAACCATGGCTGGCACCACTCTGATGTAGTCATTGATCCTAAAAATGTACTACTATACTATTCTCTAAATTTAATGTGGTGAAAACATCTTCAATTAATGTTCCTTCTTCCCATATGATTACAGTGGTTGTTAGTATGGCACAACATGCATAGCATGCATGTACATATCTCTTTCTCTTTTATATTATCTTCAGTATATTGATGGAAAATACGCAATAAAATACTGGCAAATCGAATCTACGAACACATCAGAGAACTCATCCACCATGTCCAAGTAGGCTTTATCCTGGGGATGCAGGGATTGTTCAAAATATGAAAATTTTTCAATGTAATATAAACAAACTGAAAAAGAAAATTCACATAATCATTTCACTAGATGCTGAAAAAGCTTTTGACAAAATCCAACACCCCTTCATGATTAAGGTCTTGGACAGATCAGGGATAACAGGAACATACCTAAACACAATAAAAACAATATTAGCAAACCAATATCCAACATCATACTAAATGGAGAGAAACTAATGCAATTCTTCTCTCCATATCTCTTCAACATTTTATTAAGTTTCTAGCTGGAGAAATAAGACAACAAAAGTAGATCAAGGAAATACAAAATGATAAGGAAGAAGTCAAACTGTCACTATTTGCAAAAGATATGGTAGTTTACATAAGTGACCCTAAAACCTCTACCAGGGAAATCCTACAGCTGATAAACACCTTCAGCAAAGTGGCATTATACAAGATGAACTCAAAAAAAAAAAAAAAATAAGTAGCCCTACTATACAGAGGTTAAAGGGGCTGAGAAAAAAATCAGAGATTCATCAACTTTTACAATAGCCACAAACAACAAATGTATCTTGAGGTAACACTTATCAAATAGGTGAAAGACCTATATAGCAAAAGCTTTGTGCCTTTAAAGAAAGAAATTAAGAAAAATACCAGAAAATGGAAAGATATCCCATGTTCTTGGATAGGTAGGATCAGCATAGTAAAAGTGGCAAATCATGCCAAAAGCAATCTGCAGATTCAAAGCAATCCCTATCAAAATGCCAGCACAGTTCTTCATAGACCTTGTAAGAACAATACTGAACTTCATATTGAAAAAAAAGACCCAGGATAGCAAAACAACACTGTACAATATAAAAACTTCTGGAGGATTCACCATCCCTTACTTCAAGCTTTTTTATAGAGCTATAGTCCTCAAAACAGCTTGGTATGGCACAAGAATGGGCAGGAAGACCAATGGAATCAAATTGAAAACTCTAATATTAAACCACACACCTAAAAATACATGATTTTTGACAAAGAAACTAAAATTATACAGTAGGAAAAAGATAGCATCTCCAGAAATGGTGCTAGTATAGCTGGAAGATGACATGTAGAAAACATCAGATAGATCTATATCTACAGCCACTCATAAAACTTAAATCCAAATGGATTACAGATCTCAGCACAGATCCAGTCACACTGAACTCTTAGAAGAGAAAGTGGGAGATACCCTTTAATGAATTGTTATAGGACACCACTTTCTGAACATAGCACGAGTAGCATGAACATTGAGATCAATAGTAAATAATGGAACCTCCTGAAATTGAAAAGTTTCTGTAAGGCAATGGACATGGTTAACAACACAAAACTGCAGCTCAAGAATTGGAAAAGATATTCACTAACTCCACTTCTGCCAGAGGGTTGATTTCCAAAATATACAAGAACTCAAGAAACTAGTTACCAAAACACCAAATAATCCAAATAAAAAATTGGGTACAGCATTAAATAGAGAATTCTCTTTTTTGTTACTTTAAATGTTTATTATGTTAACTTATTGACAGGCATTGGCAGCTTACACCATTAATGCAAGTGGAGGTCAGAAGATGCCTTGCAGGAGTAGTTCTCAAAAGAGGAATCTAAAATGGCTGAAAAACACTTAAGAAAGTGCTCAACAACCTTAGTCATCAAGGAAATGCAAATCAAAACAACTCTGAGATACCTTCTTAATCCCCTCAGAATGGCTAAAGTCAAAAACACCAAGTCAGTTTATGCTGGAGAAGATGTGGAGAAAGGAGACCACTCCTCCACTGTTGGTGGAAGTAAAAATTCCTAGAGCCATTTTTTAAATTAGTATGGGAGTTTCTCAGGAAAATGGGAATCAGTCTACCTCAAGATCCAGTAATTCCACTCTTAGGCATATACCCAAAAGATGCATTTTCATAGAACAAAGACATCTGTACAACTATATTCATAGGAGCATTGTTTGTAATAGCCAAAACCTGAAAGCAACCTAAATGATCCTCAACCAAAGAATGGGTGAAGAAAATGTGGTACATTTACACAATGGGCTACTACTCAGCAGAAAAACAAAACAAAACAAACAAACAAAATAAAAACAAAAAAAAAAAAAAACAATGGGATCTTAAAATTCACAGGCAAATGGATGGAACTAGAAGAAAACATTCTGAATGAGGTAGCCGAGTCACAAAAAGAAAGACACGGTATGTACTCACTTATATATGGCTTTTACACATACAGCCAAAGATAACCAGCCTATACTCCACACTGTCAGAAAAGGTAGGAAACAAGGAGGACCCTGGAGAAGGGAAAAAAGACAAGATCTCCCAAGCCAATTGGGAGCATGGTGGGAGGGGAGAGGGAATTAGGAAGAAGAGGAGGGCAAAGAAGGGCATGATGGGGCAGGAAGATTGAGTCAGAGAAAGAATAGGAAAGAACAAGAAAAGAAACACCATAACAGAAGAAGCCATTATAGGTTTAAGAGTAATCTGACACCAGAGAACTGTCCAGAGATCTATAAGGATGGCCCCAACTAACAACCTAAGCAATAGTGGAGAGGCTATCTTAAATGTCCATCCCCTGTAATGAAACTGAGGACTACCTTATATGACATCCTAGAGACTTCATCCAGTAGCTGATGGAAGCAGACATCCACAGCTAAATACTGAGATGAACTCTTGGAATTCAGTTGCAGACAGGGAGGAGTGATGAGCAAAGGGGTCAAGAACAGGCTGGAGACCCATGCAGAAACAACTAACCCGAACAAGGAGGAGCTCATGAACTCCAGTCTGATAGCTCGGAAACCAGTCAAGGACCAACGCAGATTCCCTGAATGTGGTGTTGCTTGAGAGGATTGGGCAATCTATGTTATCTCTGGAGGTGGATCAGTATTTATACTTAGTATAGGAAAGGACTTTGGGAGCCGATTCCACATAGAGTGATACTCCCTCAGCCTAGACACAATGAGGATGACCTGGGCCCTGTTCTAAACGATACTTCACACATTGAAGACTCTCTAAGGAAGACCTCCCCCTCCCTGGGGAACTGAAAGGGGATAGGGTAGGGGTTGGTGGGAAAAAAAGGGGAGACAGAGTATGGGAACTGGGTTTCACATGCAAAACAACCTTGCTTCTAATGAAATAAAAAGTATATGTTAAAAACAATAAAAGTTGCTAGATTATGTTTTCCTAAAATATTCTATAGATTTCTAACAAATTTCTGAAAATGTTATATTGAAACTTACTATTGATTCCTTAAATATGTGCATTACACACACACACACGAGAGAGAGAGAGAGAGAGAGAGAGAGAGAGAGAGAGAGAGAGAGAGAGAGAGAGAGAAAATTTAAATGAATATACCCTCTATAGGGGAACCATATTCTAAGGAGACACACACACACACACACACACACACACACACACACACAAATAAAACAAACCATACAAACAACAAACAAGGAAAATAAAACAAAGCAACAACAACAACACCCACACCCACACACACACACACACACACACACACACACACACACATATCCCAAGGTATTGTGGTCACAAAGGGAAGTTGTACATATGAACTCACACATAAAATGAAACCATGGATAAATGATACAAGCTCAAGCCAGAAGCTGGCAAAATCCCTGCTAATGAACTATTGGAATCTTCTCTGCCAGGAGAGGAAGTGGCAGTTTTCTGTAATAGTATATTACCACATGCCAGGGCAGTCCCAATTTCAAGGGTAACTGGGCAACAGAAAATTGTTTGAAATAAGAGAGATCAAAAGAGAACACAAAGTTGAGTGGTTAGTTATGTTTGGGTGTTTCTGAAAGGATTTCAATGAAAGTGATTGAAATAGACCGTGACTATCTCAAGGAATTAATAAAAAAAATTTGAAAAATGTATTTGTGCCATAAATTTTATATCTTTTAAGGCAAGTATTCTTTATAATTAAAGCCCAGCCTACTTAAAGATCACATTGCTTGGATATCCAGTGTATAGATTATTATTACAAAAAAGAAGAAAAAATAAAACAAAGGGAAATCTTTTTGATAGCACAAATAAAATTGGAGGAGACTTTGTAATATATTTGTACTAGATACATTTTAGATGATCATTTTCAATATGCAAAGCATACATAATAGATTGATATCAAAGTTTTAGTTTGACAATATTGTGCAATTTCTTTGCTTCCATATGTCTTCCATTGAGAAATACCCTCTTTTAAATAAAGATGCATGGAAATTGGGAACAGTCCTTGGATATTCACAGAGCAGATGCTGTTACTTTGAAAACTAATCATTCATTTTATTGTCGTCTTTTAATTTGTCACTTCTGATAAGACTTTATCATGTTGTGGGCATAAATTTATAATTGCATCATTGTCTTCACAGTATTTACTAAGAGATATAAATCAAGAAATTTGACTGAGGTTAAATAAAAAACATTATAAGGTTGAAATTATTTATTTTACTGGAATCTTTGCGTTAGTGTGTGTCTGCTGAAAATCATCAGTTCATGATCTGTGTGAAATAACTTTAACATGACACATGAATAATTACTTCATTATGAAGTCATTAGGAGCCACCATTGACAGTCACCCACAACAGTTATTTGAACACCTGTTGTGAACAGTACATACAGATGTTTCAATTTATGACAGCAAGTGTGAGTAAACCTTTCATCTAATTTTTAACAATGACTAATTAATGATATGCCAGATTTTCTAAACCCTCATCAGCACCTTAAAATTTTGATAGCTATTTTCCAAAGACCACAATAGATTTTATCATCACAAATATTTTATCTCATTTTGGCATTCATTAAAATTAATATTTATAGATTATAGAAAGTAAAGTTGAATGGAGCACAGGGATTATTACATAAATCAAAATTACTTAGATAGAAAAATAAGACAAAGTAGAAGAGTTAGAGATACTAGAAGATATTTTATCTTAATTTCCAACACTGTGTAGAAAATGAGGAACTATTTGTTGTTGAAGGGACAAATGCTAAATAATTAGTCAGAGACTGATGCAGTGGCTAAGAAGATTGATGAAGTTGAAGATGTAAGTTTACAAAGAAGCTGGTGGATATATACTTACTGTATAAAATAATTCAACTATATTCATTAACTCAGCAAACAAATGCATAAAAAAACTACAAACATGGCCAAAAAATCATTAAATGGATTTAAAGTTTTGAAAGAAACACACAAGAATTATTTGCTCTTCAAAAATTTCCAAGATTTAAGGCAGGAATCTTATCTTGACATTTGCACTACCAGGAGAATTGTGATTCTTTTGTTGAATGTACTACACTGCTCATAGTAGGATTATGAAAGCATTCTTATTTTATTTTTGAGATAATCTCAGTGTACAGTCAAGGCTGGACTAGCACTCAGTACATAGTGTAAGTTTGCCCTAAACCTGAGATCATTCTTATGCTGCTGGGTTACAAAAGCAGGCTGCAATGCCTGGTTTTTATCCACACTCTTTTTAAAACTAACACATAAAGTATTATGCTGATATGACATTTGCAAACAAAATGTTTTTGTTGCTTTTCCTTTTTCATCTTATAACTTATCCCATTTACTCTATTTTACTCCTCCGCTGCTAATGTAGCCTTCCTTCTTCCTCTGTGTCCCATGTGTTCTATTCTTTCACCCCTTCCCCAACTCTTCTTTTCCTTTTCTTGCTGTCTTCTTTCTATTTCCATAGTCTGTACTATATTTACACCATATGGATATGAATATTAGGATTTCGTTCATAAGAGAGAATATATGATATTTGAATTCTGAGTCTCAATAAATTCACTTAATACTCTATTTTCCAGATCCATCTATTTTTAAAGCTAGTTTCATAATTTCTATTTTCTTTAAAGCTGAATAAATTTCAGTTGTGACTTTATATTACAGTGTTATTATCTATCCATCAGTTGATGGATCTTTAGTGTGGTTCCATTTCCTAGCTATTATGAATAATCATGCAATAATAAACATGGTTATTCAAGCATCTTTGTGATAATATGCAGAATCCATTGTGTACATACTAGGTGAGATATAACTGGGTCATATCCTGAATCATTTTTCACAAAGAAAAAAATCTATGCTGACTTCCATAATGTCTATACAAGTTTATGCTCCCAACAACATTGTATAAGGGTCCCTCTTATCTCAAGTCCTCATCAGTATTACTTATCATCTTTTAGATACAAAATCAAGGTAGTTTTATCTCTTATTTTCCTAATGGTCATAGATAGTAAAAATTTTTAAAATTTTGTGTTCCCTTTGTAGCATAATATTCAATGACACAAAGATAACAACAGAGAAAACAAAGAATATATGCTAATGAGCATCTGGGCTCTTAGAATTTATATTCAGCTTCAGTCTTCTAACAAAACAAATTCACTGAAAACAAAGAATATTATAGAGAGAATGAATTGCATAAATGAACTCTGTGGAGGCAATGAGAATAGGATAGGTGACAATGTTGCAAAAGGTTTTCAATCCATAAATAGGCACAATGTTAATCTCTTGGCTGCTGCAGCTTCTCTACTAAAATCGAGTAAGGTTGGCTTTAGTTGTTACTTGATTTTTAAATTTTTCTTTTATATTTTGAGATTAAACATAATTATATCACCCCTACCTTCCCCCGTCTTTCTCCAACCAGCTCATTTAACCCTCCTTGTTCTCTTTAAAATTCATGCCTTCCTTTTTTCATTACTTGTGTTAAATATGTATGTTCTCAAAAATACAGAAATATAATTTGTTCTTCCTATTTAAAGTTAAAGTTAAATACAGATATATTTAGGGATTAATTTCTTTGTATTGATTCACAAATTTGTGCAGTCTTCCCTTGGATCGCCAACAGTCCTATCCATATATCATGCCTATGAACCACAGTATAAAAAGGTAAATAGAACTAAGAGTGCCATCACATCATATATACTCTGGAGGTAACCAATGATTCTCTAATTTGACTTAAACCCAATCTACAAAGTTTTAAGAGTCTAGTTTTGGAAACCTATCCAACTACCTGGGGTTAGTGATGTAACAGTTCTTGGAGGTAAAAATACAACCATCACTTTGGTAATCCATCAAATGTTTCACTATTTGTCATTATACACATAGGTAAGTGTGGGTCTCACCTGTTATCACAAAAACTTCTCTTTGAAATAGACAGAGATTGATGGGAGATGTTATTCTGTAAATATGTTTCTCATACTGGTTAACAATAAAGCACTGTTGAGCCAATGGAAAAGAAAGATAGGCAGGGCTAGGAGACAAGGAGGAAAGAGGAAGTGGTTAGGACGGGTAAAAATGGAGACCAGGGAGGAAGGAAGATGCTGGCCGTGGCTCCCGATGTGATGACCACGTGGAAATACCTAGATAAGTAGAAATGGGTTAATAATTAAGACAAAGCTAGCCCATTAACAATGATAGTCATTGGCCAACAGGATTGGGACTGACTCAGACCCCCTGAATATGGGTCTCAGCTAGAAGGACTGAGCAGTCTTGGGGATCTCAGACAGTAGAAACAGGATCTATTCCTGGGGCACAAAAGAACCTTGCGGACACATCTGCCATGGAGGGATACCCCCTTAACCTAGAGACAGGAGAGAAGTCCTAGTCCCTACTTCAAATGACTTGACAGATTTATATTGTTTGTTTTTGCATTTTCTCTCAAATTTGGTTTTGTTTTGCAAGGGAAGTTACAAGAGCAGAGAACAGATGAAAGGGGACTGGAAGATAAGTGGGACTGGAAGAAATGATGTGAAATCCACAAAGAAATAATAAGAGGGTTTTTTTTATAAAAGAATTTCTTTGAAATATATTTTCCAAAAATTGTTCTCAAATAATTTTGACATTGGGTAGTTTCTAGAGTGGCAACAGCATACAATTTGCTTCATAAAGAATAAGAATATTGTCTACTATTAAGAAACAATGCCACATTTTATCAAATAACCTTGAAGGTTCCAAACAGATGATGATTCCATTAAAAAGTAAGTATAATTTAAGAATGAGGAAAGAAAAGAAAATTTCATGATTTTTATTATTATGGGTATGGTACACTTTCTAAACTTAAAAATGATAATGCAATATAATATTAAATGTTCTATAAGTTTTGTAAATATTTAAAGTTTACTAAATAGATAAATACAGGTTATATTCAATGATATGTACATGCATACCTATGCATACATATTTGATAAAACAACCATTAGAAGAATTTTCCTTGTCAGTAGAAAAAATAGAGTATAGATAATTGTAATTACAGTAAAATCCTATAAATAGGCTAGTAACAGAAAAATGTACAGAATCTGAAATAAGTACAGAAAATATATAGACTACATAAAAGGTGAAGTAAATAAATTTGAAGATGTATATGAAGAATTCATGTAAATAGTTGCTTTTAATCAAAAAGAGAGATCATTTCTGACTGTGTGATATTCGTAATGCCTTTGTTTTCAATTTCACTTTTTCTGTTGTTAACTGTAACAGGATACTTTGACATGAACTCAATCACTTGCAAAAGAAAATTTTCTATGCATTGAGGTGATAAAACAAATTATAGTTTCTTATATAGAACACAGTCTTGTTCTGAATCTTTAGAGAGCAAGCACATTCAACAGTGACTTGGTTTTCATATATTAATTTCTTATTGTTTTGTTTACGTCAGACCTTTATCCAGTACTATCTCCAAAGGTTCCATTTCAATTTCAAGAAACGTCTTTACTGTGTCTCACTGTAATTGTGACTCAGTATACCCTCTAATGCTGTACTTCATGTTCCATTTCAATCAGTTTTCTTTTCTGCATCACTAATTTTCTTTTCTTGACTATCACATCCACCCCATAATCAAAACTACTTTTTGACTTTCATTTGTTTGTTTGAAATTATTTTTACTTTTATAAACTATTGTCTCCTAACATTTCCAAAGAAATACTTGAATGACAGAACTACAAACACTTTTTTTCCAAGTTCTGCATTATGCTACTGTTACAACTAGAAGTGACATTATCACAAGCCTATTCAAAAGATATTAACATACTTGGTAGTATAGTTTATGTGAAATTGGAAAAATAGTATATTGATAATTAAATAAATGGTACCTTGAACATAAATAATTTTGTGAGGCTATAAAACTGTGCATAAATCAAGGGTGGAACTTTAGAACGGATACTGAGTCTTTACTAGCTATCTAAGAAACAAGTATTTTGTTCTGATCCTTTTACAGTTCTTAACATTGCCCTTGAAACTACAGAGTGAGTGAATTTTCTATGTTGAGGGATTCAATGTAATTCACCTGGATTTATATTCTCTGTCAGAGTATCATGGAAATAGTAAGGGACAAGAGATATATTCTCTTGCAGTCTGTCCATAGCTTTAATAGTGATGGCCCCACTAAATAGGTTTTATGGAAATTTCGTCTTCTTTTCTGACTATTTTGGTGCAGAAGGGATGTTTTTCTATTACCTGGGTCATTTCATATTCTTTGCACTGTCTAGTAATTAATTCTTTATCATTTGAACTCAATTAAATCCTTTTTTCTTTCTTTAAAGAAAGAATCTGTGCTGACAGATGAGCAGGCATTAGAAAGAATCTTACAGGACAGCCTCTGAAAAGAAAATGGGTTGAATATGTGGTTGAGTTCCCATGATACTTTGGACAAAAACCATTATAAATAGATACAATGATCAACATGGAAATTTGGCAAGAGTTCTACCACATATATACATGAAATATGGAATGTCATTACAAAGATTTGTCCTGATACCAGCTGCCTGTTTAAAACTGAAGACAGAGATGGAAGTTTGATAACAGTAGATGATGAATTCCTATAAAGCAAATAAAAAAGGGGGGATGGGGAGGCATTCTAAAATCTTCTGTTCTGTTGAATAGGCTACCCTACCCTGCTCTTGTCTTAAGATGTTACATAAAATTTTTACTTCCTTTCTAATTTATTTTATTTCAAATTAAGATATAATTATATGATTACATCAATATATTTCATCTCACACACACATGTAATCTGTTACTTGCGAAATTCAAGAAGATCAGAGGCAGAGCTCAGAGAATCCCGTAGAGGGGGTAAGGAAGATTGTAAGAGTCAGAGAGGTTGGTGTCACCAGAAGAACACAGCACACAGACTCAATTAAGCAGGGCTCATAGAGACACAGAGAGACTGAAACAGCAACTACGGAACCTTCATGGATCTTCGCAATGTCCTTTGCATATACTATATGGCTTCTAGCTCAGTGTTTTTGTGGGGGTTCTAACAGTGGGTGCAGTTTAATGTTTGACTCATTTGCTTGCTTCTGGGACTCTTTCTCCTTCTGGGTTGCCTCCTCTAGCTTCGATATGAAGTTGTTCCCTTATTTTATCCTGTTTAGTTGTCTCTTGCAGGCCTGCTCTTTACTGAAGGAAGACAAAGCAGAAGGGGATCTGGGTGAAATGGAAAGGGGTGACAGACTGGGTGGACTGGAGGGAAGTGTGTCTGTGGTCAGGATGTATTACATGAGTACTGAATAAATGAAAGGAAAAACAGGGATGAAATGTCAAATAATGAAACACTGTAGTTACTGATTCTATTGAGGTCTATCAATAAAAACACAGACCTTGAGGTCCCAATTGTTTTGCATTTTTAAACTAATCAAAATAAAAAAATAGAAGTCCCCAAGAGAAAACATGCCTAGGTAAGTCAAAAGAGAGCTGGCTTAAGTTAGATTAAAGAAGAAAGAAAAGAAAAGAAAAATAAAGGAAAGAAAGTATCCCATCGAATTATCAGGCTAAAATTTCTCAAAGACACATAATGCTATAGAGTAACCCAGCTTTAGAATATAAACCCTCCTTTGATTGGTGACATAAATCTTAACGTGAAATCCATGTGGAGTCAAATGCTTGATTCATAAATTAGAGAAATATGGTAAATATTATACACATACAAAATAGATAACATTATACAAATTGAGTTATTTTTATTTCAATAAAATTAATTTGAAACTTATATTGCCTGCTTACTTCCTGAACTAATTCAGAGAAACTAGAGTTCTCAGTTCTATTACACACTAGGAATTTCAAAGTCTTCCTGAAAGTAACTCACTGGGATGCCTATAATTTAAACAGAGTCATTCTAGTTAAACTTCTGATGGAGAAGATTTATTGGTACATCCTGGAAAGATGAAGAAAGCCATTTCCCTCACAAATACTTTTTCTATCATTGTAAACAGAACACAGACAACAGTTAAAGTCATATGCCAGTACTGTCAAGGATCCAAAGTTTAAAGTTTAAAGAAATTTTCAAGTAATGATACTTCATGGCATAGGTAGGTAGTTATCATCCTTGATATTACAGGCCATGTGGCTGAATTTATGTTGAGGCCTTTGATACATTTGGACTTAAATTTTGTGCATGGTGATTTTGAAGATGCTTTCCTTCTTTGTATAATTTTAGCTGTTTTGTCAAAAATCAGGTAGTTGTGTGGGATAATATCAGGATTATTCGATTAAATTCCATTTGTCTACATGTGTATTTTTGTGACAATACCAAGCTGTGTTTTTGAGACTATAGCTGCATAATAGAGTTTAAAGTCAGGGATAGTGATGCCTCCTGAAGTTTCTTTATTTTACAGGGTTATTTTGGCTATCCTGTGTCTTTTGTTTTTCCATATAAAGTTGAGTATTATCTTTTCATGGTCAGTGAAAAATTGTGCTGAAATTTTTGCTGGGAATTGTATTGTAAATTGCTTTTGTAAATTTATAAATTTGTAAAAAGCATCTGTAAATTACTTTTGGCCTAGCCTAGAGCATGGGGGAATCTTTAAATTTTCTGTTATCTTCTTTAATTTCTTTCTTTGAAGATGTAAAGTTCTTGGTATATAGGTCTTTTGCTTGTTTGTTAACCATTCATTTTTAAATGCAGAGATGGGAAGAGCAAATAAGTCCATATCCATATGCTGAAAAGCATCTCCAATTAATAACTTAAACAAACAATTTTTTTCCCAATGGAGTCTCACTGGGTATCTGAACCAACTTAATGGGAGGCCCAATGTTCAGCAATAGATAGCAAACACAAAAGGAACTCAGTGTCAATTTGAGCTTTCTATGTTTCAGGGATCTTTCTTTCCTTTTGCTTAACCTTGCAGGTCCTTCGTGTGAGATTTATAGGTCCCTTATGGTTTCTGATTGTCTGTTTTCAGTGGAATTCATTTGTGTATGAATTTGTGTGTCACCTTGACTAAACATGTTTCTTGAGTTTAATATTAGTATTGTTGTTGTTGTTTGACTCTTTATATTATGTTTGATAAGTCCTATTCAGATTGTTTTGTTTCATCTTTTTTATTTTATCTTTATTATTTTTTTATACACCTGTTTGTAATCTCATAATTGAGCAAATG
The DNA here is from genome assembly GCA_030556225.1 of Cricetiscus sungorus. Lineage (NCBI taxonomy): Eukaryota > Metazoa > Chordata > Mammalia > Rodentia > Cricetidae > Cricetiscus > Cricetiscus sungorus. Next base: position 42,752,757 of record JANBXA010000730.1, read on the forward strand.
AAATGGGGATGATTTGATTGGTTGGGAAAGAGGGGGTGATCTGGGAATTACACTAACTACATAATTAGGAAAGTAGTAAGAATATAATATATGAAAAGAAGTCTGATATATATTTACATAAAATAAAAAATATATAAAGAGCAAATATTGCTTCTTCATATCTCTTTAATCAGGAAAATAAACAATTCTCAGGTTTTCCATAAAGTGAATTATGTAGTGATATTTTCCATAAGGATGACTTCAATGATCTGTATTTAGAAGGCAGATGTTCCGGCTTCAGTCTCTTATACTCCTAGGTATCCTCCAGAGGTTTCTTCTGCTATGTAATTTTTCACATGTTCTGTGTATATCTCCTGAGCTAACATCTCCAGTCCTCTTCATTACCTGAGCTTTTCGAAATCACTGTTTTTACATATGTTCCTTGCATGATGCAGCAAGATTCTATTCTAATAAGAAACTTGAGTTTGCCATTAGTTGAGGCCTCAAAGGTAATTAGATTCTACAGTCAAACAAGAGCTAAACAAATATTTATTTAGTTTTTTACTGTGTGAAAATCACTATGCTACTCAATATAAATGACAACCATGGCTATACTAATGTAGGATATTCATGTTTGTTAAAATAGATTACTATGAAAATAATAATAAAATTGCTTTCTATAATCAATGATGAATGCTGTCAATATTTTAAATAATTTATTTACCATAGCTATACTGATGTTGCTCTAAGAAATATATATGACTTATCTTACTTAAGATCTGCAGAATTTAGGAAATGAATGCTGTAATAATCTTCATTCTTCTAATGAAGAAATGTGTTTTATCAAGTTTCTGCAACTATGTAAACTGCCACTGTTAATAATAAGTAAAGCCTAGGACAAACCCTGACTGAATAAAAAATAGTTCCTGCTTAACAAGCAGAAATACTCCTGGAGTTGACAAATGTATTAAATTAAATCTTTTATATTCAGAGAATGTTTTTGTTCTGTAGATTTACTACAAACTTATCTCTTGGAAATTCATAATAACCATGCTTTAGGACAGACTGATATTTTCAGAAACAATGTGAAATTAATTTCAATTATAGGTTCATTGGAAATTGTCATCTCTGATAAGAAAATGATCATCCCAAGGATATAGGAAGAGAGAGAGAGAGAGAGAGAGCAAGAGTAGTGTATTATGTTATATTTTTATATTCCATTTACCTAATCCCTAATCCCTAATCCCTAATATACCACATTATTTATTCTACTAATTATATATTTCATATGTCTTAAACAGATAGCCTGGGTTTTTTGTTTTGTTTTGTTTTGTTTTGTTTTTGGTTTTTTTTTTTTTTTCTGATGAGAAACAGTAAGAGAGAGGAACCAGATGGCAGAAGAGATGAGGAGGAACTGAAAGGAATAGAGGAAAAGAAAACTATATTCAAATTATACTATAGTAGAAAAGAATACATGGTTAATCTATGGTTAAGAATTTAGATTTGTACTGGATGTGTAGAAGACTGCAGATAGACCCATGTGTATCATGATGCACAAAACTCAAGTCCAAATAAAACAAAGACCTCAACATAAATCTAGCCACACTGAACCTATTAGAAGAGAAAATGGGAGGTTCCCTTGAAAAATTGGTACAGGAGACTACTTCCTGAACATAACTCCAGTAACATAGACACTGAAATCAAAAATTAATAAATGGGAACTCCTCAAATTGAGAAGTTTCTGTAAGGCAAATGACATAGTTGATAAGACCAAATGGCAGCCCACAGACCAGGAAAAATTCTTCACCAACCATACATTTGACAGAAGGCTGATCTCCAAAATACACATAGAGCTCAAGAAACTATTCAACAAAACCCCATTTTAAAAATGGGGTACATAATTGAAGAAAAATTCTCAATAGTTGAAATCAAAAAGTCTGAAAGACATCCTTAGCTATCAAAAAAAGGCAAATCTAAAAAATCTGAGGTACTGTCTACTCCTGCCTGAATGAATAAAATTAGAAACACCAATGACAACTTACGCTGAGAATGAGAACTTATTCTGGAAAGGAGAACATTCCTCCACTGCTGGGGGTAGTGCAAACTTGTACAGCCATTTTGGAGATGAGTATGGTAGTTCCTTAGGAAAATGGGAATCAGTCTACCACAGGACCTGGCAATCCCCTCTTAGACATATACCCAAATGATCCACATCCATGCAACAAAGACATGTTAAACTATGTTCATAGCAGCATTATTTGTAATAGCAAGAACCTGGAAGCAACCTAGATGCCCCTCAACTAAAGAATGCATGAAGATGATGTGGCACATTTACAAAATGGAATACTACTCTGTAGAAAACAAACAAACAAATAAATAAAACAAAAACAATGGAATCTTGAAATTTTCAGGCAAGTGGATGGAACTTGAAGAAATCATCTTGAATGAGGTAACCCAGTTAGAAAAAAGAGGAATGTGTATGTACACACTCATATATGGACTTTAGACATAGAGCAAAAGATCACCAGCCTATAATTTACACCGCCAGAGAAACTAGGATACAAAGAAGAATGTAAGAGATTCATACAAGTTCCCTCACAGAAGGGGAAAGGTACAAGATCTCCTTAGCATATTGGGAGTGGTGAACCAATGAAAGGAGAGGGAGCTAGAAGAAAGAGAAGGGGAGGAGAGGAAAGCAGAGACCTACAAGACTGACTCCAACTAACAATTTGAGCAATAGTAGAAGGCTACCCTAAATGCCTTTTCCTGATAATGAGATTGATTACTAACGTATCTACCATCATTAGAGCCCTCATCTAGTAGCTGATGGAAGCATTGGCAGACACCCACAGATAACCACTGAGTCTACCTGGAATACAGATGCAAAAAGGGAGAAGACCAGGCTACAGAAACCCACAGAGACAACTGACCTGAACAAGGAGAAGCTAATGGGGCCCCCAGACTGGTAGCTGAGAATCCAGCATTTGACAGACTCAGACCCCCTGTACATGAGTCTGTTAGATGGACAGGGCAAAATAACGAAGCTCTGACAGTGGTACCAGGATGTATACCTGGTGCAGAAATGTACTTTGGGAGCACATGCCCATGGAGGGATACTCCCTTAACCTAGAGGCAGGAGTGAGGGACTAGTCCCAACTCCAAATGACTAGAAATATTTTGATGACCCCTCCTGGAGGGCATCACCCTACCTGTGGAATGGGGAAGGGTGATGAGACAACAGAGTTGTTTGGAAATATGGGAGAATGGGAAAGAGGAAGGGAGGGAGGGAGGGTACGAGGGAGAGAGGAAGGGAAGAAGAGGGAACTGGGATCAATATGTAAAATAGAAAAAACTAAAATGTAGACACTGAAAAAAATGATCATTTGAGTATATGCCTATTGCCAGGGATTGCCGGTTCCTGCGGTACACTGATTCCCATTTTTCTGAAGACCCGCAATACTCATCTCCAATATGGCAGTACAAGTTTGCACTCCCTCCAACAGTGGAGGAGTGTTCCCCATTCTCCATAGCCTCTCCAGCATAAGTTGTCATTAGTGTTTCTAATTTTAGCCATTTTGGCAGGAGTAAGAATGTATCTCAAAGTTGTTAACAAAAGAGATTTTTATAGTGCATTATTTTGTACACTGTTAACAGATTTTTTAAATTGTTTCTTAGAAACTAACTTGTCACTATCATCACCTGAAGAAAGCTGAAAAATCTGTCTGTGCCTCTTCTTTAGACAGCTACAGGAGTGACATTTTAAAAAACAAAAACAAACAACAGCAACAACATCAACAAAACCCTCACATTGAATGGGGAAATTTGGCTTGAATTGAAAGCCATCATTCTCTTAAGTTTTATGTCACTGAACATATGACAGCAAGACACACCATCTTTCTAATGTTGCTCAGTGGATTCCACAGAAACATAGCTTGCAAAGAAGCAACAGCATGCAATGAAATCAAAACACCTCTCCACAGGCTCACTAAACTGCCCAGTCTGCAATCATGTGATCTCTTGAGACTGAACACTCAGAAGAATCTTACAAATAAATGCATGTAGCTGTTCCTCCACTTTTCTCTCTTTTCCTAAACTTGCAAGTTCTCAGCTCCCCTCATTTCATGATATTTTCCATCTCAAACTTCCTAAACCCAGTAATATCATTGCCTGACTTCATAGTGTTTACTGTAACACTTAATATATATAACATCATGTAATTTAAAAACAGCCACAGCAAGTAACAGAGCAGTACAGGAACCTTAAAAGTAAATCACCCACCTATGACAACTTACTGTTATTTAAGTGCTGAGAATATACAAGGGGGAAAGAATATTAAGTAGTGCTGGAAAACTTGCTTTCCACAGTTAGTTGAATGAAAGAAGACCAGCAATAAATTCATCACAAAATGGATTAAAGACTTGAGTATATAACCTGAAATGTGAAACAGATGGAGAAGAGATTGATGAAATGAGACAAGAACTTGAAATAAAAAATTGTGAATTTTTTTCCCAAAACTAAATAGGCAAGACAAAAAAGAAAAAAAGAAAAATAGAAACTAGCCAAGGGAGGTGTGTGTTAACAAAGTAAAGAGAATACCAACAAGACTGAAGAATACATTTGGTGACTTTCTCTGGTTAAAATTTATCCTTTAGATATAAAAAGAACTAAAAATCTCTTGACTTAGCAATAACTCAGCTAAAAATTAGCAACAAATTTAAATATATTTCTAAAATGAAAGCATACAAATGATCAACTCCATAAGAAAAACATTATTCTTAACACAAATTATTAGCATGATAAATGTATATTGATGAGATGGGCACAGTGGCACATGACTTTAATCCCAGCAATCAGGATGCAGACGCAGGCAGATCTTTTAAGTTCAAACCCAGCCTCATCTACAAAGTGAGTTCTAGGACAGCCGGAGATACATCTTGAGACCCCCATCTCAAAATAAAACAAAGCACAACAAAAAAGGAATATGGACAATTAGATATGATTTTACATATTAAACTGTAGAAAAAGTGAAAAGTGTTAGAAAGAACATTGACAAAGGACAAATCTTGTGCGTGCTGGTAAGAGAGTGTAGTATTAATTCTATATACTAAAACAGTATCAAAAAACTAAAATCTTGGGCTTCAGGACAGAATTCAGTCACAGAACACTTGAATAACATATGCAAAACTCAGGATTTGAAAGAAAAAAAGTAGATACATTTAATTACATGTTGTTTTTAATCAAATGTTATGCAAATCTGGGGGTTCTTTGCCACCTCTACTGAATAATAAAAAAGTCATAGTGGTTTTATGGATGAAAAAATTTTGAAAAATACGTCTTTGCCTCAATGCATTCCAAAGATCAATGCCCTCAAACTGTTAAGTGTTTCTTTTGTGGATTAGTAGCATATAGGCTTTCTTTATGATTTTTGGAAGTCAACTTCATTCAAGAGTAGAAAAGGAAGAGTGTCTGAAATATCTTCCTTTAAAATTTAGAATACTTTCTGTGGATAGGTGAAATGTGGGAAGGCTGAGGTAGAAAGACATTTTTAACATGGTATATCACAGTCAAAGAAGGGGAAAGATGGGTAACTTCCTTCTCAGATGACAATTATTTTTCATTGGCTTATTGTATCTTTTATAAATTGTATGTGTATGTCTCTGTGTGTATAAATTCACACACACAAAACAAGGTACATATAAACAGTAGAATACTGATCAGTCATAGAAAGGATAAATTTTGTGAATTCATAAAAGATGAATGAACCTAAAGTATAATGTATAATCTTTAAATCAACATGGATTCTTAGTCATAATGATGTGAATAACTTTAAAATATGAAAAGGAGAAGAGTGACTCATTGCAAGGAACTGAAGAGAGTTGATGGGAGGTTGTCATGTAAGGAGGACAAAGAATGATAGATTCCATACTACAGATAGAGTATATTAACATGTTCTATTGAACTATATAATATAAAGACTACATTTTATAATTTGTAAGTCCAGAAGGAAATATTTTCAGTGTTTTCGTAAAAATGTAAATGATGATACAGATATAAGTTGGTTTATGCATATAATTGCTCTATTTCATGTGTCAGTTAACACATAGATTCACAGCTGGGCATTGGTAGCATACACCCTTAATCCTAGCACTTGGTAGGCAGAGGCAGATCTCTGTGAGTTCGAGGCCAAACTGGTCCACAGAACAAGTTCCCGGCCAGGCTCCAAAATAAGGTATAAACCTTGTAAAAACAAAACAAAAGAAAACAAAACAAAAAACAAAACAAACAAACAAAAAAACTATGATTCACATTCATTTCACATCATTTAAAAAGTACTATCTCATATCATCATTAAAATTTGCAGTGTCTTTGCTTTCTACTGTAGCCTCTATATAATAAGGTACTTGTCCCTACAAATTTATAATTTTAATTATATCTTATCAACAAAACCATTAATTTTGTTTTGTAAGTAAATATGTCCAAATACAGAACACCTATTGGTTTGAGAAGATATGTAGTAAAATTCTATTCAGTGTTACAAAAGCAGCAATATTTTGTATGTGAAGGAAAGACCAGTGTTCTCACATTTGATTTTCAAACATAGAGAAGTCCTTTTGCTTGGACATTTTTACATTATGTCTAGAGAAATGTGGAAGTAAGATATTACTGCACATTGAACAGTGCAAAAAAGTCAACAAAATGGAGGTACCTCAGTCTCCATCCCATGGCCCTTGGAAGCTAACCTGAAAGGGAGTCTCCAAACTGCTGTCATTTAAACTGTTGTACCATGAAAGAAAAGACACATGGTAAGGTCTTCAAGCAGCCATACCTATGAGCCCTATCTCAAGAGCCCAGTATGGGTTTTAGGAACAGTTGAGGACATCATTGAGCTTTCATTTGAGTATTTTGTAGAAAATTACTATATTCAATTCAGTATCTGTTTATTAATCAAAGTAAAATAAAAATCCTATCTATTTCAAATAAAATCTTTTATGAGAATAATAATATTTCATGAACCAAAAATTGTCTAAAGAAATCAGCATTCTTTTAGTGTCTGATTTAAGGGAAACATGCAGTTATCGTGGGTTCTTCTATATTAAGTTTATTTGTGAAATACCATATAATGTGGCTTCTACAGATTTATACTGTAAAATCATAACAGATGAGTATTTTAAATTCTCTAAGACCTTTATATTACAGAGTTTTCAGCTAAGAGTCCTAATGCAAGTATCTCAGGTGCCAACAGGTTCCCAATAACTGTACCTTGGAAAGTGCTCTAAAGAATACTTTGATGATGGCAACTTGTATTTATAAACTGGTTTAAAATTTCTGTATTATTTCCTTTACCAGCCTATGCAAATGAAGTTCACTCTTGGTTCTGTTAATAGTTAAGGGATGTAAACATCAGATGGGGATTACTTTTTACATCATAGCTAAACCTCTAATGTTCACTCTCCAAAAAATGTTCTCCTATGTTGAAGACAATATTGAGCAAACAGTGAAAGGCTTTAGAACAGTAAATATGAATATTTAAATATATACATGTAAATGTATATAGATTTTATATCATATACATTATGTGCATTTTAATACAAAATCTAAGCTAATATATTAGGTACTAAATGATAGAATATATATTTAATGCATGAAATAAATTTTATGAAAAATTAAATATTTATGATAACAAACTGACCAATTTCATAGTACATTAATTGTTTAAAGAAAATCTGTGATACTTAACCTGTATTGCTGAATTCTTTTCAAATCAGTTAAACATAATAAAAGTGAGAATTGTATACAAGCTTGTATTTAGCAGTTCTTGCATTCTTTTAATAGCATTACTGTATTGCATCAAAATAGTCCTGGAATTTCATGGGGTTACGGAGCAAATCTCAAACAGTCATTTGTTGTTTTGTTTCCTCTCAAGTAAACCTCTAGCTATTTTATGTGCAGTATCATATTTTTGCTACTTGCTGCAACAGTGAATGACTCTGACCACAGCTCTTGAAATCACTCTTACTATTCTTAGTGCATCGCCTTGAAAGCTGGTCATAAAGATATAAATGATGCCATATGGCCTGAGAACCTGATTCTTTTGTGGAGTTCTGGCATTGTGTATAAGAAAAGTGCTCTAATGATAAAATAATGGCAATATTACTTCCTTCTCCCAACAATATTTTCAACAGTGATCTAAGCCATAAATGTAATAGCAGGTCTAACACTACTGGCAATATTAAATTGAAATGGCAAATTGCAATGCTAGGAGAATTGTTATCAGAGGGATTGATCTAGGATAGTACCAATATCTCAAGCTCCAAAATAAATGTTCAATAAAATGATACTTCATTATTGTGCAACCTTCATGATAATGATTTACCTGATGTACAGTACTTTAAAAACCCTAGCCATCTTTGAAATGTTAAGGAAAAACACAGGGAAATAAAATGAAAATAGATTCATTTTTGTGTTCCTTGGGATTTTTACTTCACAATATATTCTGTGTCTTTTTCTAAAAACTCTAGGCCATAAAGAACTTGGCTTTTTTGTATTGTATCCTAGAAAATATTAGTTCTTGGCTAGAAATGTGGTTTGACTGCACAGACACAGTGAACTCACTGCTTCAAAAATGTTAAAAGTTTTGAATATTATTAATTAAAAATATTATAAATTTTTAAAAGTTTTGAATATTATAAATTATAAAATGCAAATATTATATTAGTTTTCTCCTTCCCATTGGTACCTCCTGTCTCTCTTAAGTGTCACTCACTTTGTTCTGGAAACAATGACCTCATTTTCTTTAATTGAGATAGGTCTTAATATATAAGTAGGACTTGCTCAGTCTTCTTACCATTACTTGCAAGCATATAATCCCAGGACTGACAGCTTAGTACTAGGAAACTAAGAAAATATATTAAAAGACTGCTTCCAGTTCTTATTTTTCATAGAACAAAAAAGGAACTAGCAAGCAAATCTCTCTGCTTATCCATTTATACACAATCTATATTCATCATTGTATGTCTCTTCTGTTTGATTATTGATCATTGATTCAAACCTATTTTATGTCTTATAAGTTTTGAAAGTTTCAAGAATGTCTATATTTTACTCCATTATAAGCTATCCCATAAATCTTAAGACATAATCAAACCATAATGTGTGTTTTGCTCAATTTTCAGGTCTATAGATCCAAGGGGATTTCTGGGTGTTTACCGAAATGACACTAAGGACTATTAGTCTAAGCAATGAGACCCCAATACCTTGTTGTTTTCAGTAGCATTGAAGAAGAGATCCTCATGTTTTGTTTCTTTTGTTTTTCTTCTTTGGATCATAAGCAGTACAGCAAATAAAAATAGTATCAGTTACTGTGTGACCAAAGGGCATCAGGTGTAGAAAAAAATAAAGGAACAGGTGTAATGAGCAGTGAACATTCCTGCTTTGCCATCAGACTTACTGACCATAGATTATCACTTTCCTCTCTTTTTCTTGCATATGCATCGTAATCTACTCTATCCTGAGGGAAATATCCCAAGTGACAAAGGACAAGTTCACTGAAATAAGGGAGTTTGTAAATGTGCACAGCTACAGATTCTACTGTAAATATCAGAAAACTAAAAGAATGAATTAGGTTTGTTCCATATTCAACAACCATGAAGTAAGAGAAACATAGTAGCTACCATGAACATTACAGTTTATGAAACTCAGAATGGAAAGCAGAAATGTCACAGCCACCTCCAGCCCCTATTGGAAGACACTGTTGGGTTATTTATTTTAGGATAAAGAGTGACCCTAGGCTAGTTCCCTTTACTGCTAGGAATTTCATTCACAGTTCTCCAGGGAGGGTTCTTAGGTCTTCTGCATTTGTTTTCTTTCTTTACTTTCTATCTCATTTACATTAGAAAGTCATGGAATATCTCAAAACATTCAAGATTATAAAGCAAGTTTACATCAATATTGTGTGTGTTTTTGTGTGTGTGTGTTATGTGATTTTGTTTTGTTTTCTTTTAGAACAAATATCCTTTATATCTCTAATTCTTAAAATTTCTAATGCTTAGGCTCTATAATAGGAGAATGGAAATGACTAGAGCTTGACCCTTTCATTTCCAAAAGTAAGTGATTTAAATACATTGTCAGATACAGCCTACAAATAATTCCAGATGACAGCATTAGAAAAAAGGTAATATGAGTTGACAGTTATTTTCATTGCTGCATTGACTGATGACAAGGACAAAGTCCCTTAATTTTGTCATGTAGGTAGTGCACCCTAAGTACACAATTTCTCTATGACCAAAAAGACAAGGTAAATTGATAACCACAAAGACATTAAATATAAGCAATTTGGTAATTTTGAGGGATATAATGTCTAACTTTTACATTTACTGATAAAAATAAAGTCTTCTTTAATGTTTGATTATAATGAAATGGTAAACCAATATACGCATAAAGCAAAGAAAATAATGTTATAGTAGCAAAATGCTACTGTTTAATTCATATTTAAAATATGGTAACTCAAATGCTGTGAAAACTTAAGAACAATTTGTAATCAACTAGACAAGTATGCCCTATTTTACTAAATTTATTTTGAAAACATACATTTCCAGATAAATCATGAAGGAAATTTGGATAATTTTGAATGGTGCATGTAATATTCATACTCTATTACCTCTGTAAAAGCTGGACATATTCACCATATCATATATGTAAATATTGTTTTGCTCATAGCACTCTTACTTCTTCATTGATCACTGTGGTATCATACAAAGTATGTAAAATATTTTGGAACACAGTATTACTTAGCCTTTTTATTATATTTAGATTTAAAACTTATTCCTCATTTAATACTTACATTTTTCAGGATTGTTACTCCATGCAAAAAGGAATACATATCCAGTATAATTGTTTTTATATACATACACCTTATAACAGTAAAAAATCTAAATATTTCATTACTATTTATGTATATATGGTAGTAAAAGTAACGTTTTTGCTTAAAATAATACTAACAAAATTTTGAATCCTTGTTTTCTAACTTCTTTGTCTATAAAAATAGGTCACATCTCACATGGAATATTATTTTTTGGCAACACAGTCGTAGAAGTTGAGCTCTACTCATCATTTCCATAAGTATGCATAAATGTATAAGGAAACACCAAAGGGATATAAAAAATCATATACAGTAAACAGGGAATATTAAACACACTAGATGAGTCATGTGAAATCTGAAATAACATCTGAACAATAAAATTATTAAGAAAAACTAAAACTATACCAGTGAGGTGATCTGTTAAAGTGCAATGGTTTTACTTTGTGAAAAACTATCTAAAATATTACGATGTATGAGATTTGATTATGTGCTCTGCAGGAGTAAAGGCCTATATTAATCGGAGCAGACATCAGTGGAATTGGATCATGCCTCCTCCCTCTATCCTCTTATTACAATGTCAGCATAATATTCAAAATGTCTCAGCAAACTCTTCCCTACACATCTTCAATAAGTAGATTTGCCAGGTGCAGTACTAGCAGGAGGCCTATAATGTATTTAAGTTTGAAAATGAGGCAATTATATCTCAAGGTTCTGATTGGCTACATTTTAATTTGAGGCCCATCAGATGTACTGATTTAGCTGGTGGCTTTCTAGAGAAACCTCCTACATATGCACCTGTTCGTTTTATTAAAACAGAAACACCTTGCCAGGGGTGAGAAAAGGATATTGGTCACAGAAACCATGACAGCATGGTCCCTCTGCTCTTGCTATTGATTACATTTCTTGACAGTCTCATGGGAGGTTAACTGCTAGCAGGCAATTAACACCCTTGCAAAATAATGAAGAAAACATAATTATATTGGGAAGCCCCAGAGACTGTTTGTAATCTTAAATGTGATATTCCTGGGTCTTTTTTAATATCTATAGTAACTCGAGTATCTTTTTTTGTCAATCAAGTCTCTATCTGTGACAAAAAGTAGTAATTAATGTATTATATCCTTATGTCAAATTATTAAAAAGAATTCTCCATTTCCACTAATCTAATTCAAAACTCCCACAAGAAAACACTCAATGAAACCAAATACACTTTACTATGTAATTAAAAATATATTTTCAGGAATATGTACTCAATATTAATGAGTCAGAATACTTGAATATTAGCGTGTGACCTTGATGAATTTGTCCCCTTTTTCATCACAGGACTGTGTCTCAGTGAGTACTCTCTACAGCCACTTAAACATCAATTTCTGCTGTGTCACCAAGAAGTCATATGCCCTCTAGGAAGGTTATTTAGGCTATCAGGGAGACAGAATCCTACTTTGTGAAGCTTGGTACTGCCATGTGTGCTGTTTCTAGTTTCCTCCATTATGATCACACTGGTTATTATGACCCAGAAATGGACCTCCAATAAATAATGTGGCTTGCCTCCTTTACCTTCTTCTCACACAGTAAGTGATATAAGGAAAATGAAGCCACATTATTCACCAGCAATAACCTGTATCCAAAAGTCTAGCCACAGCAAACAATTGTTCATCTTATAAAAGGGAAAATGATAACAGTCACCCTTTCTGATGGAAGGAGTTAGCCTGAGAAAATATGTGGTCTGAATTCTAAATGCAGATTCTTATTCTATCATGCCCCCTGAAAGCAGTTATGCCTCTATCTTATCTTGTCTTGCATTGGGTATATGTACAAATAGTCTCCTCATAATTTAGAGATAAACAAGTAATTAGGTATCTTCAGAGTCATTTAACTTTTATTGGTATAAGTTTACTGTTCTTTGAAATTGGAACAAGACATTTTCATAAAAGGGGGAAACTGCTGAACACTTTCAATAGAAAAAAAAATGGTGCTGGCGAAACTAAATGCTGACACATAGAAGACTGCAGAAGATCCATATCAATCACCGGGAACAAAACTTAGGTGCAAATGGATCAAAAAACTCAACATAAATCCAACGACACTGAAACTGTTAGAAAAGAAAGTGGGAGATACCCTTGAATGTTCAGGAGACCACTTCCTGAACATAATACCAGTACTTCAGACACTGAGATCAACAAATAATAAATGGAACCTCCTGAAACTGAGAAGCTTCTCTAAGGCAAAAAACAAAATCAATGAGACAAAACAGCAACACCGTATGGGAAAAGATCTTCAACAACCCAACAGCTGACAGAAGTTTGATCTCCAAAATATACAAAGAACTCAAGAAGTTGATCACCAAAACAGTCAAAGACTCCAATTAAAAAGTGAGGTAGAGGTACAGAAGTAAATATAGAATTCTAAAAGAGGATTGTAAAATGGCAGAAGGACACTTATAAAGGTGTTCAATATCCAGAGTCATCAGGGAAATGCAAACCAAAACAACATCTTGTTCCTGTAAGATTGGCTAAAGTAAAAAACACCAAACACAGTTACTCTGGAGAGGATGGGGAGAAAGGGGAACACTCCTCCACTTCTGGTAGGAGTGCAAACTTGTACAACTACTTTGGAAATCATTATGGCAGTTCATTAGGAAAATGGGAATCAGTCTACCTCAAAATCCACCAATTCCACTGTTAGACATATTCCCAAAGAATTCAAATTCATACAATAAGGACACCTGTTCAACTATGTTCATAACAGTAGTATTTGTAATAGACAGAATCTGGAAGACCCAAGATACCCCTCAACTGAACAATGGATAAAGAGAATGTGGTACATTTATACAATGGAATAATACTCAGAAAAAAATAACAACAACAGAAAAAAAAAAGAAAAAGAAAACAAAAAACAATGGAATTTTGAAGTTCAGTTCACAGGCAAATGGATGGAACTACAAAAAGAAACCATCCTGAGTGAGGTAACCCAATCACAGAAAGACAAACATGGTATGTCCTCACATATGGATATTAGACATAAGGCAAAGGATCACCAGCCTAAACTACACGCTGCCACAGAAGCGAGGAAACAATGATGACCCTAAAAGGCATAAACAGTGAAAGGGTAAGGGACATGAAATCCTGAGCAAATTGGTAGCATGGGGAAGGGGAGAAGGAGTTAGGAGAAAGAGAAGGAGACAAGAGGAGGAAGGAAGAGGACATGAGGTAGCAGGAAGACTGAGTCGGGGAAGAATAGAGGAGAGCAAGAAAAGAGATACCTTTATAGAGGGAGTTTAGAGTGAATAAATTTAAAGAGAAATATGGCACTAGGGAAATGTCCAGAGATCTACAAGAATGACCCCAACTAGGAATCTCAGCAATACTGGAGTGACTACTTTAAATGCCCTTCCTCTTTAATGAGACTAGAGACTACCTTATATGACATTCTAGAGCCTTCATTCAGGATCTGAAAGAAGACACCCACAGATAAGCACTGAGCTGAACTCCTGGAATCCAGTTGCAGAGAGGGAAGAGTGATGAACAAAGTCATCAAACAAGGCTGGGGAAACCCACAGAAACAGCTGACCTTAACAAGGGGGAGCTCATGGACCCCAGACTGAGAGCTGGGAAACCAGCATATGACTGACCTGGGCTCCCAGAATGTGAGTGTCAGTTAGAAGGCCTAGGCACTTTTTGGGGCCTCTGGTATTGGATTAGTATTTAATCCTAGTGTTTGAATGGACTTTGGGAGCCCATTCTAGAGGAATACTCTCAGCCTAGACACATATGGAAGGGCCTATGTCCTGCTGCAAATGATGTGACAGACTTTGTTGATCCCCCAAGAAGGTCTCACCCTCCTTGGGGAACAGAAAGAGGATAGGATGGGGGGTCAATAGGGGTCATGGGAAAATGGGAGGGAAAGAGAACTGGGATTGATATGTAAATCAAGACTGTTTCTAATTTAAATTTAAAAAGAAAAGTAATTAAATTAATAAATGGAAAATAGAATACTGTATCCATGTACAATTCAAGTAAATTATGCTAATTTTCATCCTTCAATTCAATACAATACACAAGTGATGAAATTGATGTAGGTATACATACATATCTAGATATAAATATACTCCTCACTACGAACATGCATATCTAATCTAGCATCTTATTATGAGGCTAGAAATACATTATCATTATATTCAAGGTAGATGACTATTTCATCACCTCACAGACGTGGTTAATGTAAGCACCAATCCTTAGTTCTGAAATATCTGAAAAGCATATTCATCTTATCTGTATCAATTTGAATACATCACATAATGAGTACAAAATAATTATGATCATACAGACTGGCGCCCTTCCCTTAACATGATGCTCTAGAGTGTCATCAGCACTGCTGTAGAATGTCATAAAGTTAATTCTTGCTTTTGATGAGAAGAATTTTATGGCATGGATATACCATATTTGGTTATGAGTCTTCAATTGAGGTATTTTAGTTGTTTAAAGTTTTTACACATGTAAATGAAGTTAACTTGTTTACATAAAACATGGTTTGATTCCATCTGTCCTCTCTGCTTTTGTTTCACTGTTTATTTTTACTTTGTCATTTCATCTTTTCTGCTTCTCTGTACATGAAATTTTCAGGAGTCACATTGGTTTATTGAAGCTCTTGGAGTGTTTATGTTCATATGGGTTTTGCTTGAAATTATCTTTAGTCATTGTATTATATTATATATATATATATATCATATATATATATATATACTGTATTATATAATATGTAGGTGTATTAATATTGGTATTTTAATTTCAAATTGTATAGAAAAGTTAATTTCCATTAAGGTCTATAACATAATTAGTTTTTTCTCAAAATATCAAATAATATTTCAGGTTCTTGTCAGTGACCATCCTTATTGACTCCTTTCCACCCTGAGTTAAGATCAAAGGGTTCAAACCTATTCTTGATCCTCAAGGTTAAACAAAAGGAAGTTTGATCTAGGGTGTGGCTATTGGATGTCTTGCTCCTCAAACAGGATATTTGATTTAGGGCAGGGTTATCAGCTGCTTTGGGTATTGCAGAGGTAATTAGAATTTCTTTATCTCTGTATCTTGGTAAATGAAGTCATTTACCCTTCCCCTTTGCTTGGAGTATTTAGGGTTGTAAGTAATAAACTGGGGGCACTGCAGTATTCACTGAGTACCCTCCTGACTCCCTCTTCTGTCTCCTATCTCTTTCTTTTCTCAATCCTCACTCCCCTTTCAGGCACATTAGAACATGTCAGCTGTATCAGACAGATTCTAAGTTTTAGCACTTTTTGTCAGAGTTTGGAGAACTCAAGTGATTAGGAAGATAAGTTGCATGTGTCCTTATTTCTATGGGCATTTTCTCCTATGGAAAAAAAAATCTTAAAATCTCTACTTGGTGAAAAATATGGTTTTACTTTTACTAAAATTAGGTGATGTTTCTCTCCTATCTGAAGAAAAGTGTCACTCTCTTGTGTTCTCCACCATACATAATGAATGATTTAAATAACTTTCCACCAATTTGCTTTCAGATCCAGGAATTGTATGTATCTCCCTGTGGGTTTTTTGTGTTTATCCACTTTGGAATATTTTCAGCTTCTTAAGCCACTAAACATATATCTTTGCCAACTTCAGTAAATTTCTGTTAGATCTGAACGTTTATTCTGTAATGGTTGAAGATCTCTATTGAGACAGGATTTGAACATCTGTTTGAGTTCCAAACTTTCCTGACACGTTCTAATTTTTCATTGTTTTTTTTTCATCTTCTGAAAGTATTCATCCTATCAACTCTTTTAGTCTCTTTTATGTTATTAATCACATCTAAGGAGTGTTTTATTTAGTTATAATTTTTATATTTAAATTGAAAGGTTGGAGCTCCTAGTAACATATATATCATTGCTGTTTAACAAAATTATAATACAGAAGTTTATTAAAATATAAGAATTGACTTCAGGTTGCTTCTGAACTCATCTCTCATATGTTCTCTTACTTGAGTAGAAGGGCTCTTGGTGGAGCCAGAGAGTCTTTTAATACCATTGGGCCGGGTGCTGGACACTGTGTAATGATTACAGCAAGCAATGACCCTATTGGAAAGACTATTTTCAAAAGTGAAAAAAATGCTAAAAATTTTTTCCAACTTAGAATTCCAAAGTAAATGTACACTGAAGTTCTTTTCCCTCCTGTGATAATAGCAAGTATAAAAAGAGACTAAGGAAGTATTTTCAAAGAACTGAATTAATAACCATAACATGAAAGCAAGCAACCAAGGCCAAAAATTCATCAATGCACTATCTATTAAAAACTTATTGTTGTTTGAAAACAACACCCTAAACTCTATATATGGGAAATGTCATTTCGTAAAACCATTGTAGAAAACATTATAAGAGGTTGGAGAGATGACTCAGTGGATAAAATCACTGACTTCTCTTCCAGAGGACTGGAGTTTCATTGCTTGTACCCAGATAACAGTTTACAACCCTATATGAATGCAGAGTATCTAAAGTCCCCTTCTCATATGAATGTGATTTATATCAAAAATAAAGGCAAGGCATACACATGCATAAAATAATATGAAAATAAAAAAGAAACATGGAAATTCATCCCTCAAAAATACTGAAACATGCTAAATTAAAAATATCCAAGCATATTAATCTTGGTCATATATCTAACATAAATGTCTGTATATTAGAGACTTGTGTAGCCATGTTTACTGCAGAACCATTTACAATATTCAGAATAGAAAAATTATGGTATGTATGTATAATGAAGTATTATTCAAGCTTAAATTGAATAGAATTCTGTCATTAGGAAAATTGAAGAAAATAGAAGACAGGATTAAGTCAGATAAGTCAAAGGCATAAGAGAAAACATTGTATGCTTTCCCTCTTAAATATAAACAATATGACCTGTAGGAAGGTAATGAACAATTAGCAACTAGGAAGAACTGAGTATAAGAAGAGAAAGAAGTGAGAGGATGGAGGGAGGTAAGCATGGTCAAGCTACAATGTTTACTGATATGGAAATATCCATGTGAAATCCAATCTTTTGTATAATTGGTACATGTTAATAATTAATAATGTAGCAGTTATGCTTCTTATATGATATCGTGTTAACCTTATTTTAATACAGATTTAAAAAGATATCTTATGAAGTATTTTTGCAGAGATTTTTTTTTTTTTTGCATTCAGAAGTGTTTCTGAATTTTGTATAGTGAAATTTAATCTTGGAATTATATTGAGTACATTGATTTCTGAGAGACCTTTAGTGAAGCCTTTAGGATTTTCAGTGTATAAGATCTTGTTATCCCCAATCAAGGTTAACTTCACTTCATTTTCCATTCCAATTTTGCGTGATTTATTTGTCTCCTCTGTTTAGTTTCTTTGGCTGAGATTTTCAGTCCCATGCTGAAGAGAAGTCTCAAGACTTCCCTGTCTGGCCTTGCTCCAAAGCCAAGTATTTACCATTCAGTAGCACATCTGTCGTGGGTTTTTTGTTTTTTGTTTGTTTGTTTAATTTTGAAGGCTTATTATGTTACAGTGAGATATATACTCTTTTTTCTTGAGAAAGTTTTATAATAAAAAGATTATATTTTGTCAAATATTTTGTGTTGCCTATTAAACTACTGTTTTAATATATATAGTGGTTAATGTGATGTGTTTATTTGTTTACATACATTGCACCATCTTTGCATGAATTTCACTTGATCATGATAAAGGCCCTTTTCATCATGTTTTTGCTTTTAGGTTGTAAGTACTGGCTAAGGACATTTGTTTGTATATTCCTTGAGTGGATTTTGGATATTTGCTTGTAATGTCCTGTTCTCTTTTTTTCTGCTGTCTTTGTCTAAATATGGTACCAGGATAAATTTGACTGCGAGAAATGATTTGCAATTATACCAGCTTCTTCAATATATGTTAATGCTTGAATTTCTATGTTTTTTGTTTGTTTAGTTTTGTTCTTTAAGCTAAGGTTCTTCTGTGTAGCTCTGGCATTCTTGGAAACTATTCTGTAACCAGGTTTGACTTGAATTCAAAGCTTGACCTGATTCTGCCTCTCAAATGCTGTGAATAAAGTTGTGTGCTCCTCATGCCTGGCAAGATTTGTTATTATTTTCATTTTTAAATTCTTGAAAACATTCAGAAATAAAGCCATTTGAGCATGAATTTTTAGATAATTTATTCTTTATATTGAAATATCTACTTTATTAATATTTACTAAGATTTCTTGTTTACTCAGTAATCAGTTTTTAAAAAGCATTTCTATTCATTTGAATGGAAAATATAATTAACCATTCCCCCCCTTTCCCATTCAAAATCATTCCTTATATCAACCTTGCTGTCTTTCAAATTCAGCAAGTTCTCCTATTTTCTAATTGTTGATCTATAATTATATGCAGGCATTTAGTGCTATATGTCTCGTGAAGATTTTGTGCATTTCTTAAAACTCATCTAAGTAATAAATTTTAATAAAATTTAGTATCTCAGGACTTTTAATTTTTTTTCTTGTAGTCTCATTTATTTTTCTTATCTTTTGTGAAGGTATAACACAGAGCTGTATTTGTTCAAATGAATGTGTCTGCAGGACAAGTCTATACTATCATCTGGATTCACTTTACTGCATGAAACCTTAACAGTTGAAAAAATTCTCTAAAAATGATTTCACATTATTAATTGTATTAAATAACAGTTTTGTTTTTCATAAATCAGATTATCTTTATAATTATTAACATACGTTACAAGGAGCTTTATTAGAAATAAAGTTCAAGATATATTTCTTCAAATAAAATAATTTTATTGAACTTATCTGGATTAAAAGTTATCCTAATAACTAATTTATATTTCCAATAAAATAATATAATAATCACCAAATCATAATACAACATATCAAATTCTTCACAAAACTTTTATTAGCAGATTGTCAATATTTTAATGAAATATTTTAAAATGTTACACTATCAACAAATTATTTGAGTGGAAGAAAAGATAACTACAGGCATTATATACTAAATTTCTATATGAATAAATGTATTGGATGCTTTTTCAAGTAATAATATTAATAAGCATATCTAAAGCAAGCATGTAAAAAAAAATAACCTCCAATTACATCTTTGACATCTACCATTGAAGAACAGTAATTTCTGCCTCATTGGTTATCATTATGACTTTGTTCTATTTTTGCCACATTTGAAAGCTTGTAAAGTCCCAGTGTTGAGAATGTATCTCAGCCAGAGGTTGGTGGCACATGCCACCTTTAATCCCAGCACTCTGTAGGCAGAGGCAGGCAGATCTTTGTAAGTTTGAGGCCATATTGGTCTACACAGCTAATTCTAGGACAGGCTGCAAAGCAATACAAAGAAAACCTGTCTCAAAATTAAATAAGAAAAAAATAAAATAGAGAGTAACTCATCTCATACTCATCACATAGTTAGAAAAGGAATACAGTCATTTGTGTTCTTAAAGAGCTCCAAAACTTTCATATGAATCAGCTTGAGAAATAGCATTAGGAATATTACTGACATAAGAGAGGAAATACACTCATTGGAGATGATGTTTAGGAGAAAAGGTATCTTTTAAGATGGAAGTTTTGAATTATAAATCAATTGTTGTTATCATGTAGTTTAATTGCTTAAGGAGGATAAAACATAATTAAAATACAAATATATCATAAATCAATACTAAATAAATTAACTGGTATTCATATTTAAGAAATTGTATGATAAATACTACTGTTATACAAATTATTTGGAATTAACAATTTGTACTTACATATTTAAGAATATATTACTATGTGCATATGTTAATAATTAAAGAAAAAGAGACCAGGAATGTGGAATTGGATGTAAATCAGAAGATAAGATATGAGGAGCAAGGAATGGGGAACTATGGTAACCATATTATATTCTAAAAAGGTAAAACTTTAGATAATAACAACATAAAGTATCTTGGAGTAACACATACCAAGCAAGTGAAAGACCTATATAGTAACAAGAACTTTATGTCTTTAAAGAAAGAAATTACAGAAGCTACCAGACAATACAAAGATCTCCGATGCCCTTGGATAGGTAAAATAAATGTAGGAAAAATGACCATCTTGCCAAAATCAATCTACAGATTCAATGCAAACCCCCATCAAAATCCCAGCACAATTCTTCACTAAACTTGAAGGCTAATACTCAACTTTATATGGAAAAACAAAAGACCTCAGTTTAGCCAAAACAACTTTGTACAATAAAAGAACTACAGGAGGCATCACCATCCCCAACTTAAAGCTCTGCTATAGAGCTATAGTCCTGAAAACAGCCTGGTATTGGCACAAAAATAGACAAGTAGACCAATGGAATTAAATAGAAAGTCCTGATATTAACCCACACACCTATGAACACATGATTTTTGACAGAAAAGTTTAACATGTACAACGGGAGGAGGAAAGCATCTTCAACAAATGGTGCTAGCAAAACTAGATGATGGTGTGTAGAAGACTGCCGATAGACTCATGTCTATTGCTAAGCACAAAAATCAAGTACAAATTGATCAAAACCTCAACATAAATCCAGCCACACTGGACCTCATAGAAGAGAAAGTTAGAGGTAGCGTTGAATAAATTGGTATAGGAGACAACTTCCTGAACATAACTCAAGTAGCACAGACAATGTGATTGACAATTCATAAATGGGACCTCCTCAAACTTAGAAGTTTCTGTAAGGCAAAGGACATAGTTGACAAGAACAAATGGCAGCCCAGATAGTGGGAAAAATTTTTCACCAATCCTACATCTGACAGAGTGCTGATCGCCAAAATATACAAAGAACTCAAGAAACTAGTCACCAAAACACCAAATAACCCTATTAAAAAGTGGGGTACAAAACTGAATAGAGAATTCTCAGTAGAGGAATCCAAAATGGCTCAAAGACACTTAAAATAGTACTCAACATCCTTAGTTATCAGGGAAATGCAAATCAAAACAACTCTGAGATACGATCTTACTCCTATCAGAATGGCTAAAATTACAAACACCAATGACAGCTTATGCTGGAGATGAAATGCAGAAAGGGAAACACTCCTCCATTGCTAGTGGTTGTGCAAACTTGACCAGCCATTTTGGAATCAGTATGGCAATTCCTCAGGAAAATGGGAATCAGTCTATCACAGGACCCGGCAATTCTGCTCTTAGACATATAGCCAAATGATCCACATCCATGCTACAAAGACATCCATTCAACTATGTTCATAGCAGCGTTATTTGTAATAGCAAGAACCTGGAAGCAACCTAGATGCCCCTCAACTGAAGAATGGATACAGAAGAAATGACACATTTGCACAATGGAATACCTCTCAGTGTGAAAAATATGGATTCTTGAAATTCCCAGGCAAATGGATGGAACTTGAAATAAACCATGCTGAGTGAGGTAACCCAGTCACAAAATGAGGATCATGGTATTAACTCACTCAAAAATGGATTTTAGACATAGAACAAAGGATCGCCAGCCTATAATACACACCGCCAGAGAAACTAGGATACAAGGAGAAATTGAAGAGATTCATACATGGTCCCTCAAGAAGGGGAAAGGAACAAGAGTTCCTGGGCATTTTGGGAGTGGGGGGAGTTGAGAAGGTTTAGGAGATAAAGGAGTAGAGGAAACAAGAACATGTAGGACTACAAAGATTGAGTCAGGGGGTGAATGGATGAGAATGAAAAAAAGAGATACCACAATAGAGGGGGCCACTATAAGTTTGAAGACAAAACTGACTCTAGAGACATGTCCACAGATGTTCAAGGGTGACCCCCAACTAAAAATTTGAGCAACAGTGGAAAGGCTTCCTTAAATATCCTTCCCTAATAATTAGATTGATTACTAACTTAACTGCCTTTAGAGAACCCTCATCTAGGTGCTGATAGAAACAGAAGCAGACACCCACATCTAAGCACTGAGCCAAACTCATGGAAACCAGATATAGAGAGGGAAGAGAGATAAGAAAATGGAGCAAGACCAGGCTACAGAAACCCACAGAGACAGCTCTCCCGAACAAGGGGGAGCTATGGAACCCTAGACTGATAGCTGGGAAACCAGCATTGGACCAACTCAGCTCCCTAAACGTGGGTCTCAGTTAGAAGGCCTGACAGTAGTACCAGGATGTATCCCTGGAGCACAAAAGGACTTTGGGTGCACATTCCACTGAAGGGATATTCCAGTAGACTAGAAGCAGGAAGGAGGGCCTAGTCCCTACTCCAAATGACTTGTCAGATTTTGATGATCCCTCCTGGAAGTCATCTCCTTCCCTGTGGAATGGGGTGGGGGGATATAATGGCGGGACAAGGGGCATTGGAGGGAGGGAGAGGAAACTGGGATCAATATGTAAAGTAAGAAATCCAATAAATATAAAAAGAATCCCAGCTATAAACTATAAAAATAAAGTAAAAGCTTTAGAAATAACTATAGACATTGCTATTTTCGAACTCTTAGCTTTCACTCAGTGATCTATATTCATTCGTTACTGCAAATATAATTGGAAGCTTATTTTAAAAATATGAGATTTAATATTCCTAATGCCTGACCTGCTTTTTCAACAGTCAAGAGAAAGTATTTAGAAGTATAATTTTAGGTAATAACAACCTTTTTTAAATTATTTTTATAAAAAGTAATATTTTGTATTCAAATGATATTGATGTGTTCTTTTAAAGATTTACTTTAGGTTTAATTGTGTATGTTGTTGTTTTGATACAGCTGCTGTGATGCAGCTGCTATGGCCTAAGAAACACAAACACGAGATTGAGCGCCCACGTGGAGTTTATTGAGAGAGGGGAGAGGAAAGAGGGGGGTAGCTGGTGGCCAACCGAAAGCGGGAGAGAGAGGGGGGTGGTCCCAGAGAGAGCAAGAGAGAGAAGCAAGAGAGAGAGATGAGAGAGAGGGACAAGAGAAACAAGAGAGAGGTGTGCTTGGCGCGCTTGCTTTAAAAGGGGAGCTTGCACATGCATATCCCAGTCTCTGTGGCCAGGTAGCTTGGGTAGGGGGGGCTGCATAACCCAGTCTCCGCCCAGCCAGGTAAGGCCTGATGTAGTGATTACACGTCCCGCCCATCAGAGGCGGGGCCCACAGACTGCCGAGCCTCAACAGTGTACATGTTTGTGAATTTGGTTTATATGCATGAGTGCAGTATCCATGGAGGCCAGAGTCATCAGATACTCTGTAGTTTAAGTGGTTGTGAAATATTCTGTATGGATGCAGAGAACCAAACCTGAGTCCTCTGAGCACAGCAAGTGACCTTAATACCTGAGCCATCTCTTGTTCCTATAGCTATTTTCAAAAAAAAATAATTCTTAAATTGTCAAACATTGTGCTTCAGTAAAGATGTTACTCTTAGAAACAATCAATATTTTGTTCTCCCCTTTATTCAAAATATGTAATTTTGAATATTGCATTGAATCACTAAGAAATGTTTAAAACTTTATTGCTAAAAGAAGAAAAATTAACACCTATTCTGTAAGAAAATTACATTTTAAAAGTAAATAATTCTCTATTATGCATTCATGGCTACTAATGTGTTCCATTTGGTGCAGGAGAGCAGATCAGTATTTTTCACAGACAATGAGCTTGAGACACTGTTCTTGAAATTTTGTGATGTGTGTTAGCAATCAGAAGTCCTTTAATTTAAAGTCTTTTTATAAGGGTGACTTTTAACTTTGTTAGTGGTAGGGGACTCAGTAAACACTTCACTAAGAAAAAGAAAGATGAAAAATATAAGTAGTGTGTTTTTCAGTAAAAGAAAATTTTAAACATTGACATAAAAAAAAGCAATTTTGTTCAGTTTCCAGGTTTTGTAATTATTGAGAAAGGATTAAAGCATTCAAATAGCAATAATCTACCTTCAATGTATTTTGCCCTGCTATTTCTGTATTCTTTGCTTTTATTTATTTGTATGATTTTATTATTTAAAATTATTTTAAATATAAGTATTTTATCATATTTCCCCCCTGAAGTCCTTTAAGATTCTGTCTTCTGCCCTACCCAACTAATAAATATTTTAAGAAAAACAAAATATCAATACAACAACAAAAACCTTCAAAACCAATGAAACAAACACATCTGCTAAAATCAAAGCAAACAAGCCAGTCACTAAACTGTATGCAAATAAATCACACACAAAAACTGTACAGTCCATTATATATTGATGAATTACTTTTGCATATCAGGTCATTTTGAAGTGGTTGACATACCAAGGGTTTCTCCATTTGAGAACACTAATTTTCTTTTTGTACCAGATATAAATGGCAGTTCAGCTAGTAACCTCAACACTAGTGGCTAACTTTTCACACTTTAATTCTTATAGATCAGTGCCTTGTTTGCTAGTCATCAGAGAAGCTTCCTATTTCAAAAGATAGATCAAATATAGATCTATCTTGTTGACAAAGTCCTAAATGAAATGTATCTATCAAACCTATCCCTTTAGAGCTCAAGGATCACTTTTTCTTTTGTTTGTTTGTTCTATTCAACATTTTTTCTAATTGTGATTTGTTTAATGATAAATTTCTTCCAATCAAAAGATTCTTTCTTAGTGTTTGTAACCTTAAAATAGAAAGAGAAAATAAAAAAATTCAGGTAAGCTAAAATATGTTATGTTAATCTACTTTAGTGTGAATTATTTTATTTTAATTGTGTAATGACCATTACTGTTCATGGAAACTAGTGGATTGGATTATGAGTGATAGGAATTGAGTTAATGTGTTATTTTGGACAAAACTCTCAACATGGGAGATACAAATGGAAGTACTTACTATGTAAAAATGGGAATGCTAGTTTTTAAGATATTATAGAATATTTCATGAGAACCCAGAGGATTCAGAAAATCAATTTTCCTATTCAATTTTGTCATTCATAATAAACTACACAAGGAACATTATACAATTTTACCTAATTTATTACTCTCTGAAATGTATGAGTTATCGGTTATAATTAAAAACCTATCAGTTACTTATCAACCTATTGCTTCAATTAGTGGAAAATTAAGCAACAGATGTCTCCAAATTATTAAGCCCTGAAACTGAAACTGTTACTATATTCTGTAAATTTGTCCTTGTTACAGACATGTTGCTTCCACAAAACTTGACATGAAGCTAAAACTTATCTGTGTTCTCAGCTTCATTAATATTTGCACAGATGTCCTGATTACATGTCACCACTTGATTTGGAAATCTTCCCTCATAAAATTTAGAAATTTTGTTTACCTTTCAGATAATTTTAAATATAAACCTACTAGCCCCTGGTCTATCTTATAATATAATAAAGCATTTCTCAAAGACCTACTAGCTATATGTTTAGTTATGTTATTGAAGAACAGTTTTTTATTTCTGAGTCGACCATCGAGGACACCAATAATTGATAACATATAGTCTACATACATGGAGCAAGCTCCACCTCAGTTTTCCTTCCATATTTTTTCTAGTAGTTCATACAATGCTTAGAAGATTTATTAACTATTGTTTGAGTTTGGTTCAATCCCTCTCTTCCTGTTTTGATTGATGCATTCAGTTTCTTTGGCCATGAAGTATTGGTAATCTTAATCATCAAATAGATATGTAATGCCTCAAAGAGATTGTATATAGAGTGATAAAATAAGAGAAACACAGTGACTAGGTGGAAACAAAGGAAATAGAGGCTAAGTAAGAAGGGCTTGATGTATGAAAAAAAGAAAGAAGGAAGGAAGGAAGGAAGGATAAAAGAAAGAAAGAAAGAAAGAAAGAAAGAAAGAAAGAAAGAAAGAAAGAAAGAAAGAAAGAAAGAAATGAACTCCAACCTGTACCACAAAAAGGAAAAGGGAAAAAGAATCCAGAATCAAGAATAGTGTATATTTTCTTTTTCTTTTTGGGTGGCGTCTTGGTTTTGAATCTTTTGCTTACAGAATTGTGACCAGATACATTTTTATTGTCCCCAGACACCAACATTGCAATCATTTATCACACACTGATTGATAAGAAAATATTTTTAACAAACTTGAAATTATTATCTTTAATTATTATATTGAATTTATACATGCTAGATGAAGATGTCTTGTTAAGATGGCCTTATCAAGGAGCTACATCTTGACACTCAGACACTCTTTCCAGACCAAAAGAATTCTTAATGCCCAAAACAATCATATTGTTTACTTTAGCAGAATAAATGGGAAGTTCTTTATTCTGTGTACTATTGTTAAAATGATAGAATCGGATAAGGGACTTAAGCACATGTTTTCAAGAAAGATACTGTTTAAACAGATTAATTCTGACAGAGCCCTGGAGCTAGTAATGGAATTCCCCAATTTAGGATAAATGGCTTCAGTATAGATTGTTAATAAGAAACCAGCTGCTCATCTGCAAGTAGTAGTAGCTAAAGTCTGAAGGCCTTGAGATTTGTCTGTTCTGGAAGAAATGAAAATCAAAGAACAGATGGCTAGCATAAATAATTCAAAGAGCACCCCAGTCCCTCCTTTAGGAAAAAACAGCATGTTGGACTAGGTTTACAAGGTTACTTGCACCTTTTGGTAAACAAAATATTCCTATTTACTTTTCATGTTTGTCTTCAACAGTAAGTTTAGACACAAAACAATGTTATACTCTTTTCAGAGTACACAATATCACGTACACCATGTAAAAAAAATATGTGTCTGTACATCATAGGCAAAATTACAAAGACACAGATTAAAAAAAATACATGGCAAAGCATGATTGTGTTTTCATTTATTTCTCAGGAAGTTAGTGAAACACTCATAAATAATTGCAGTTTATTACCCATGGCATTTATTGTTTACTATATCTCTACACAGTTCATCTTATTTGTTGCAGGAACAATATGATTCTGGAATTAGTCTGTTAGTGAAAAGAACAAATATATAATACTATCACAATAGTTTTGATAATCTTATTGAGTGCTTAAATTTTATAACAAAGTTTTTATATTATCCTTTCATAGGTAATATGAAAATATTACCTATGTTTTATAAAAATTTTCAAACTAATATCATTCTCTGTTTTGGTTTTGAATTTTCCTCTATATCAGTAAAGAATTGCTTTATGTACTCACACTGTAGCTCAATGAGAGAGCTTGTCTATAATGTCTAACGCCTTGGAATGTGTCTATAATGTGTAATTCCTGTCAGTGTAGAGAAAATTATTTTCTTTTCATAGATAGATATGAAGATGTACATTCATATATGTACATACACATGCCTGTGTTCCCTAAACAGTGTACATCCTTATTACACAAATACTCATTCCCTTAGCTAATAAATGTTCACTTCATTGATTTCCTCCACATTATGAAAACATACTTAGTGATTTATGACCTACCTGATCCTCAACAGACTTTCACTATGTTGATACTCTTTTTCACTTTTTTCACCTAAAATTTTCAGATAATTTTTCTCTTTCATTTCATTCTGTTTAATTATTTGTAAAGTAATGGGTAGCCATACTCATCAATAATATGCCAAATATCCCTTCAGTTAGAAACACTCAAATCAAGTGATTCTTGGCAGCTAAGATGTTTTAAGTATCAACTCTCTGAAAGATTGACAGGGGATTTTATATCTTGTAGACAACTCTGATTTATGACTTTTTTAATTAAATTTGTTCTTTGACAATTTTGTTCATGTATACAATGCATTGATTACTGTTACCCCCTATCCTTGTCAGCATTCACTTCATCTCTTCTAATCCCTTTAGCTAATGTATGTCTTAACAAGACACTAATTTATTATATTTGTATTTTTTTTCTGACCAACTAATTTTAACCAATGCCTTCTGGATGACAGTGGGCATGGAATTACCATTGGGTACTTCAGTATGACCTTTGAAATTAAGAATGTTCAATATTGCAGTTCTGTCCTTACATGTAAGTTACCACCATTAATAACAGGTTATCTTAGAACTGACTTGAAAATTTCAGTCATGCTTTTGGGAATAATATGTGTTTATGTTTCTTTAAATACCACTACAATTCTATGTTCCCAGGAATTACAATTCATATTTTACCAGCATGACATTGTTAGTCAGATATAGTATCAGAAGGGAAACAGAGGTCTACATCATTTCGGTCCTAAACACCAAAAAGTACATAGAGAGCTGCATCATCAATGTGAAATTTATTAATCTTTTGATATTTCATACGACATTTTCTAGGCTGTAAAACTATAGTATTCATTATTTCTTAAAAATATTGAATATATATTTGTATTTCAAAGTAAAGAGTTTTAATATTTTCTATAGAGAACATTATAAGAGAGAAACACGTATGAATATGCTGATATGAAGCAAGCTAAAAGATGCCATAACTAAATATATTTAATGAATGTTTTAGTAATTGTTTCTATGTAGAGCAAGGAGTATTAACTAGCAATTTATATAATGTCATAGAGAATTCTATAAAATTCTCTTAAACTTTTATTGAATTTTTGATATGTATGTATAGACCATTTTAATTGAGATGATCCATAAAAGAATGCAAATAAAAACTGGAAAATCCATGAACACACATGACTATGGAATGACTCATGCACACAGCATAGGCAAAGCATAACTTAATATTGGCAGATTGTTAGAATAAATGGAACTACAGAGTTTATATTTGTACACAAGCCTCTTTGTTATCAGTTTTATGTCACTCCACTGTTTATGAGGGTCCAATACATAGAAGAATAACTCTGAAATGCTACCTATCTAGCAGTGAACCTATATAGAAGAGATAGTCTTTCCAATAGAGATTAGTATCTAATTTCTAGAGCATGTATCTATTACATCTTCATAAATTGGTTATAAAACAAAATATCATTTTTTCTCATTGACCTTGTGCAGTACATAAAATTCTGAGGATGATAGTTTTTGCTTGACCAAAAAAATCAGGAACAGTGGGAAAATGAAGATTATAGGAATGAAGAAACAAAACTACTGATGAGTTCCCAGTTATTGTAAAATGCACATCTTCCTGCACAATCACACAGAAATAAAAGCTACAACACTTTGTCCAGAGAATACATATGTATTACTTCAAAAGGAAAGAAAAATCCACACTTCACCCATTGTAATGTGCCAACCTTCACTGCCAGCCTCAAGTCTTGATCAGGGCCAGCTCAATGCCCAATTATTCCATAGCACACAACAGAAATGTTGCCTTCCCTAGTAGATATTCTCCATTGCTCCTCATCAACATACATTCATTTATCAGCCTGCACCAACTGACATCTAACATTGTCATTTAAAATGAGGAAAAAAAAGTTTAAAACCCTAGCTTCCCAGATTGACCTTAAATTTTCACATGTCTTAATCCTGAACTTTTCATAAGCATTTCTGCCTATTCTTGATTATACACTTACTCCTGATTAAAGAGGCAGTGCCTAAAATTTTTCTTGATGTCTGTGCATGACAGTATTCATGCTATGTTGAGCCAAATTAAATTAAAAAAAAGAAATATAAAAATTAAATTGGGAAACAAATCTTAAAATAAATTTAGACACTGTAGTGTCTATATCTTGTTTTCTACCCATAGGAAACAGGGTTCTCCAAGGGCCAGGTAGATAGATTTGAATTGCTCCTGAAGCATAGAATATTTTAAAAATCATTTGCTTTTCCTTGTGAGTCCAAGAAAACAAGTTATGTAACTAAAACACAGACATACGTACTAGATATTAAACACCTATGTTATCCTGACAATATAAGAAAACATTTAATCAGAAGGGACATTTTCCTAGAAGAAATGCTTATATAATGTGTAGACCAATTTCAGAACTCCTAATAACTCCACTTGGGTTATTATGATGGCAAACATGACATGAGCAGCTGCATGTTTACAGGCTCTTTTGTTATGGGATTAATTTCTGGGAAACATGAGTTCCATGTTGAGAGACATCCCTTCTCCTATTCCATACTGCAATGATTTCTATGCAATTCAAAGCCAAGCTTGCACATCAGTTTTTTCCACCAAATATTATTAGACATGTCTAGACTCTAATGTGAGAATTGTTGAAGTTGTCACATTACACGGGGATGTAGTTCTTTTAAATAGGTAAGCGTAATATGAATTAATTCAAGAAAAATTTCATTTTCCTAAAACCTGTGTTTAAATCTTTAAAAGAACATCAGAGAGAATTGGGAAGAGAGTAAATAACATTTCAAAGGACATGCATTACAAATCGATTTTGCTTTTCAAGAAAAAAATATATTTCTTGTAACTCCAACTAAATAGATGCCTCTGCAGTCCTCCTGCCTCACGGGAAGGATTTTCACATCACAGAATGTGATTATCAAAGCTGACTGTGAATTGGAAAATGTTGAGAAGTTCAAGCATTGTTTTAAAGATTGTTGAACAGATGTAATTCCTCCTAGGAGATTGGCTTGGTAGGAAATATGTTATATTTTATCTGAGAACTTCCAAAGTCTAATCATGTGCTTTAAGAGAAAGAAGATACCAGCAGATAAAAAAGATGAACAGGCTTAAAGTGGGTTAGCATGTTATGTTCTTATTGAAGAATTTTAAATACATTTAAAACAGTAACTGTTTTGAATACTTTTCACAAATAAAGCATTATCTGATCAGAAATATTACAGCATGATGGAGATTTACATTTCTGATATATAGTGATGGGAATATTATATTAGCTACTTATAAATTATATTGCATAAAGATGATTGGCTTATTTAAATGACTAAAATGTTTAACTAAAGTCATATCAATGTAAATTTGTCACAGGACTGGAATAAATTGTACATTATATAAAGTATGTTTTTTTTCCTAAACAAATGTTGAATGCATCTTACCTTGGGCAAAGATAACTGACTCAGTTTATCAAGTCATGCTAAACTTACTATAAAATATTACAATATTAGTATACTTTTCTTCTTTCTTGGTAACATCATTTGTAATTAGATTATCTGTGAGAAAACTCTAAGGAAAAAAATTGTAAAATAATGCACACATTGGATGTCAGAAATGGAAAGAAAGACCATAAAACAAGGAATCATTCAGCTTGTTTGAAAATAGACTTTATAAATACAAATTGGGTAAAACAAATACTTCAGAAAGTCTAAACAAGATCATGTGTGTTTCATTGCCTGTTCTGAAATCACCCAGAAATCACTTGACTATATAGACATGTAAAACAGAGGAAAGAGAAGATTGAAGAAAAAATATTGCTGTAGTGTCCGTTCATTGAAAAGGAAACTTTTAGAAAGCAACAATAACCTAATATCTGAGGAGGCTTATGACATCAATGGTCCAAGTTTTTATTTGGAGACATTTGATTATGCACAGTTAGGACAGGCCAGATGATATCTAACTCACTTTCCTAACATTGAAATGTGAAACAAGGAAATTTCAGTCTGCAATAATACTCACAAATATGTGCGATGTTTAAATCATTGCATTATAGACATAGACTGCTTCCATTTGTTTTTTTTTTCCTCTCTTTGGGCAGACCATTTGAATTTTAAGAATCAAATGATAAAAGTTTGAAATATGATTGATTTCAGGAGATGTCACTGTGTCTTTTGAGGGCTTCCCTTCAATTTTTCCCTCTATCCACTATATTACATACTTAGAAAGAAACGGGAAAATGAAGAAAAAAGGAAGGGAGGTAGAGATAGAGACAGACAGACAGACACACAGAGAGAGAGAGAGAGAGAGAGAGAGAGAGAGAGAGAGAGAGAGAGAGAGAGAGAGAGAGAGAGAGCGCTTTTGATTTTTAATGACATATATCATAATACCATATCTGGTAAAGATCCTATAATATAGAGTGAAGATATTGTAGGTCTATTTACCACCAGCTATACTTACAAATGCCCATGCATTCAGTTGTAACCTGGGACTTCAATGTGGTCAGAGCAAAGCAGAGCTAGCCTCCCATACACATGACATGATTTTTAGTGTTGTGAAGTTCAGGAGACCCTTAATTCCATCATATATTGAAAATTGATTTCAACAATACAGAATTGATTTCAACAAGACAGAATCATTAATAGTTTAAAAATTCGTTGGAACAGAGTTGTCTTAGAATGTGGAAAGATTAAACTTACAAGACAAATATGGAAGAATGATAGAATCAAATACATGTTAGTGAAGCCTTCCCTATGAAAAAGACTGTGTGCAGACATTTCTGCATAAAAAATGGTGACCTATTATCAGGGGAGAGGATAGGGGGTATAAAGTATTTTTATTTCAAATTAAGCAAGTAATGTCTTAATTAGACACTGTAAAAGTCATATCTTTAGCTATGTGATACACTGAGTTCTCATTCACTGGAACAAAATGGAAGCAATCAATACTAAGCTGAAAGGCATAGAGGATTCTTCATTCTGTACGTTTGACAAGCTGGTGACCAGAAGACTTGTCAGTTTTAAGAGTTGAGACATGACTTCACGCTTCAATGATGTTTGTGAAAATTTATCTTGTTACTCTGTGATGTCTTGTATAGCTGAGGTGACAAATCTATTCAACCTTTGTAGGACAATACTTGATCCTAGTTCACATAACACAGCCTCTTGAAACCTGGGCAGAACACCACACATTTGTTTTGCTGCCAATTAACTTCAAGATCTTTCTCCTAACACTTTGTCAACTCTTTCAGCATAGCACTAACTTTGCCAGCACAGAGGTTATTTCTTCTTTACAGGTAGCTGTTAAGATCTTGCTAGCAAGATAACAGAAACAAAATGGAATGTGCAGTGACAGATCATTTAGCTGTGTGGCAAATGCTATATGTGTACTATATAGGTGTCACTAAATGAGAATATAGCAGTGATGTTCAACCCAAAGGAAAATATATCTCAGAAGCAAGTAAATTCTAAAAATCAAATTATGCTCTTCCACAATTTCACAATTACTGATGAATATAATATCTTGAACTGTGGCTACAGAAGACATACTGATATTTTACTACCCAAAGTATGATGATATTATTGTATTGAAACTAACACCATTAAAATAATATTATGCAGACTGAACAGTTTATATTTACAGATATCTATGTATATATGTCTTTATTAACAATTAGTGAAACAAGGCCATAAATTTGAAGAAGAGCATAAGGAAGAGTATATGGAAGGATTGAAGGAAGTAGTGGAAGGTAGAACAATAATATTATATTGTAATTATATTAAAATCCCATAAAGTTCACTCAGAACTATGTATATTAAAAATATAAGATATTAACAGTTACTGAAGGCATCACAGTACATTTCAGCCTACATGAAGTAAATATAGACTCTGTTTTATCTCTAGTGATTTTCTTTAACTTTATAAGAAGTAAGAT
Organism: Cricetiscus sungorus; assembly: GCA_030556225.1. Lineage (NCBI taxonomy): Eukaryota > Metazoa > Chordata > Mammalia > Rodentia > Cricetidae > Cricetiscus > Cricetiscus sungorus. Next base: position 42,786,860 of record JANBXA010000730.1, read on the forward strand.
AATGATGAAAAACAGTATCATTGTCAGTATTTGAGAAAACCCCAAATACCACAAATGGAAATCAACTTCACTCTTCATGCATTAAGTAAAATAGAATACTTTCTCTTAACATTTATGTTATTGTAAACATTTTTCTTTGACTTCATATAGTTACTTTATGATGTCTTTTATGTTTTGGTATAGCTTATGCTCCTGGGATCCAATCCATGGCCTCTCACTGGATCAGTAAATGCTCCCTATACTTAGCTTTAGTATTTATAAGAAAATGTGGGAAATAAACACCTCCAGTGTGTAAGGATTTATGAGGCTTATGGTTTCAGAGAACTTGGATCAAGACTGGAGTTGCCTCTAGTTTTATATATGATGAGATGTTATTGTGGTGAAGGAAAGTGTTCACTCATGACAGTTTGTAATAGAAGAATCAGGTGGGACCCATAGAAATAATATCCCTTAAAAGGATAGTCCCTGTAACATAACTTCAACAAGGCAAATCATCCTAGTGTCTACCATCTTCCAAAAGTACCATGAAAATTCAAATCTATCAATATGTATTCATTTATTATATCAGCTCCAATAACATCTCAATTGTGCAACCATATTGGAAACAGACTCAAAACAGAAAGATTCTTTGGGTTTGGGGATATCTACAGCTATACTTACAGAAATTCATTTCCTAAATTATTTAATATAGAGATAAAAAAGTTAATACTTGCTCTTGACAAGACACTGTATTTTGAAGAATGATGTTCTTTAGTCTGAGCCCATTTTTATATTTATCACTTATTATTAGTTTTTTAAAAGCTGCTTAGGTTTCATTATTCCTAGCTTTCTTAACTGTAATTAATTTTTAGATCCAAATATTAGAAAGGATTGCTTTAAAACAGAATGAGTCTGGGGCATGGAAGCACACACCTGCAATTTTTAACACCTGGGAGATGGAATCAGGAGACCCAGGAGTTCAAAAATTTCTGATGAGCAAAGTGGGGGTGGGGAATAAGGGGTGTCAAAATCATGACTGGGGAAACTACAGAAACAGCTGACCTGAGCTTAGGGACTTTAGACCTCCAGCTGGGGAGCCTGCATGGGGCTGAACTAGGCCATCTGCATGTGAATGACAGTAGTGGTGCTTGGCCTGTGTAGGGCTCCTTGCAGTAAGGACAATATCTATGCCTCATGCATGAGCTGGCTTTTGGAGTCCATTACCTATGGTAGAATGCCTTAATGGAGTAGGGCCTCGGTCTTGCCTCAAATTGATATGCCAGGCTTTGTTGACTCCTCCAGGAGACTCCCTTTCTTTGGAGTGGATAGAGCATGGGGACAGAGAGGTAGTGGACAAGAAGGAGAGGGAGGGGGAACTGTGGTTGCTATGTAAAATGAATATTTTCTTCATTAAAGAAGAGAGTCTTGGGCTTCAGCCCTTTCTCAAACAACAGCAACAACAGGAAAAGAATACGATGAGTAAGTTCTGAAATGTCCATTATACTTTGCATTCTGTCATATTCCACCATGATATTAGCCACAGTTTATCAGGCAATTTGGAAAAATACAGTAAATATTCAACATTACTTCTTACTGGATCTATTCAAGTTTTAAAGCCACCAAATAATAGTTTTCATCATTGAAACCTCATAATTGCAAAGCAGCATTATCTTTTTTTTTTTCTTTACATACATTGAAAAGTAAAGATTAATGTCTCTACATCCACGTCAGTTTAGACTAGGTTTGGCTAAAATAATAAATATTTCTAAAGTATTTCTAGATTTCTAGAAAAACAAAAAATTCTGAGTTTTAGCCTTCATTATGTACTCAGCTACAAATGGCAGGTGACTAGTTCTTTTATTTTCTTTCTTTAGTAACACAGGCTGTCTGTTACTAAATATGGAATGTCAGCATTGTTTTGGTTATAATTAAAACCTAGCTATAATTATTCCCCTATAGGCTTCCTTATTCAGCAATCAGCACAATTTCATTCGCATTCCATTGTCTAAAATGAGCCATATGGCCACACAACTTCAAGATGCTCTGTGGCCAAATATCAGTTGCTACATGGTATATGTCTATTAATTTTTTTAGAAAACTTGATTTTTTTCTGTAAATCTTGGCAGTCCTAGGGATTAAACCAGAGAATACTAAGCAAGCACTGTAACACTGAAATTTTATATATATATATATATATATATATATATATATATATATATATATATATCTCCAGCTCTTCTTCTGTAAATCATATTTATTTTGAAAGTTATGATTACTAGATGTAAAAAGATTCCCATAATAACTCATTATATCCCAATAATCTCTTAATATTGTGCAAGTATCATGCATTTTTATTTTATAAGGAACAAATTAACAAGGCCATTCATATAAAATAAAATTTATTAATTCGGAAGCTATGCAAAAATATCTTCTCTGTTTAGCAGAATAATTACATTAAGAGTATTTCCTTCTATGTCAATTTTATTTAATACAATTCTTAACATTTGCTCATACATATATATATATATATATGTGTGTGTGTGTGTATGTGTATATATACATATATATATATACATATATGCACATATGTGTATACATATAAAAGATAAAGACTTAACCCTGAGAATAAAGACTATTTCCTTGATAATTAGCAAAAATGCTTTTGCAGTGTAACAGAACATTGTTTAAAATTATATTTATAAAATAATATTACATAATTTTTAAATGCCATGCACAGTGCAGTGGAAGACTTTCATAAAACCTACATAGCCATAATGAGGCTATCATGGAAGAAACAAATGCACTGAGTGGCAATAGACTCTGTCATAGTTTCAAAAAGATGGAGTTAAAAATGAGTAGTCATGTAAGTATTAATAAAAAAATATACAGTCATATTTCATACTTTCTTGAATCTGATTAGTGAGACACAAATAAAATTTATCTGAATACACTATTTTATTGGTTGATCTTTCCATAATCTCTGCCAAAAAAATAACAAGATAACATTTAATGAGGTCACTGTTTATCTTGCTTATATGATGTGAGGTGTAATCCTTTAATTCTCTGTTTCTAGATAAAACATGCATTCAAATAAATTATGACTTATACACACACTGAAATGACTCCAGACCAAACCTGTATCTATGAAGAAATACTTTCTTATGATAAAGAATTTAAAACAAATTGAAAACAACTATATCTGAATAGTATTTCAAGGTAGCTGATCATGCTCTATTTCCTGTTTAAACAATAAACTACAGAAAAACAAAACAAGGCCTATCATTGAAAGTTTATATATGGCATTCAAAATAATATAGAGAATATCTTTAATTGTTTAAATTATTTTCTAGTGTAAATGTATTGAAAAGCAAATGTGACAGTTAATGTGATATTGCCATAAAAACAAATCATAAACACAAACAATATTTGGTTATGCATGCATTACACCTATATTTTACTATCTCTTGAATAGTTACCATATATTATGATTTATATGGTTTTTGCTCTGTTTAGCACACTGTACTTGGTTTTGTGTAATGACACAAAGATGTGTTCTGTGCTCCTCTCAGCCTCTTAGAATGATAGCACTGATTTTGACAGGGAATGAAAAACATCAGGGCCAACTGGAATAGGTACGAGTATTTGGCAGTAAGATTCAATCTCTAAATCAAGCATCATTGCATAAAACACCTGCTTGGCACTCTTTAGACATCTTAACTAAAGATGAGAGTAAAACTTAATTGAAGTACAAAATAAATTTTGTTAATGTCAAAGGTATTATTCATAATATATTAAATACTATACCGATGAACACCATCAGAATGAAAACAATAATCAAACCAAAGAAAATATCCTAAATAACATGAAAACTCTTGAGATTTCTTCTATCCTTCTTATACTTAGAAACGGTATTTTGCATGGGAATTATCTCAAAACTACTGTAAAGCCAAAGAAAAAAATTACCACAATAAGTTATTTGGTATTTTTTAAAAGGCTTATTTTCTTGTTCTAACTGTAACTTATCATCTTCCTTGAAGGAACTATTATAAACGCATATAAATAATCACCACAATGATGTAATGCAAAAGAAGGCAACACTGTTGTGGTAGTTTAATGACTATAATAATTTTCTTTGTAGGCCATCAGTCTAAGTAAATTTACCACCTAAGTTACTGAAGATTTAAAAGAACAATTGTCTTGATATTGTCCATGCTGCTTGTTCCTAATAAAGCTAGTGTATTTTGCTTTAGCTACTTAGTTTGTACAAAATTAAGAATACAGTAGAAAAAATACATTGAAATTACTTTAAACATAAATACATCTCATTTTCCTGCTATAACAGAAAATTAAGGAAAGCTAATTTTAAAAAAAGAAAAGAAAGATAAAAGGAAAAGAACACTCTATGTAATACTCAAGGAATCAAATCATATTCCTTGATGGCAAGATTATTAGTTTCATAACGAGTTTTTGAAAATCCAACTGTTTTGACTTTGAACAAATATTCCGTTTCTCTTCATCTGCAATCAATACAGTAAAAATGGCATTTTCTGTCTTCTGTCAAATCAGACAGAATCATAAAACATTATTACTCCTAAAAGAAAGAGAGTTTCACAAGGGAGCCAGAGGAAATTGATGATATTTTACCCCAATGCTCCCATAACAAAACCACTACATCATGGTGTTTATGTGAACCTGTGTTCAGCAATAAGCCAATTGAAGAACAGAGATGTAAGCTAAGCATTGGAGGATATGCAGGAATAACAAACTACATTGTTTATATCTAGGATTATAGGGTCATATACATTTACAGGGCTGTCATGCTGGTCCTGAACTCTACAGAATTTGGAAGTAGAAATGCAAGAACAAATACTTGTCCCCAAAGTAAAGCTTAATCTTATAGCCTTGCCTTAACAGCTTCTGGAGACATCAAGGGCACTAAGAGTGTCTGGAATTGGAATCATGACACAATTTAAGCATTGGGAAAATAACTGGTAAAACAATTGTCTGTAGTAAATGGAAGATAACATTTTCAATAAAATCAGAAATTGAATAATAGAAATCAGCTATTTCTGATAGTGTTTACTATTCAGGTATGATGCAGAACAGTCATCCATGACAATGAGGTGTTGTTCTATAGGACGATTTTACACTTATTCCATGTTCTAGAGTGAGAATCCCAGAGTCAGTAAGCATTGGGAAAGCAAGATAGTGCCCTATTTCAGGGATGATTTTGCTTCATGTATGTACATAGCATTTCCTTACAATATAGCCACTCAGATTCAGAGGACTGTTTCAAAGTCACAAGAGATAGAGAGCTTGAACAAAAGGTAATATGTTGTAAACCAGCGGAAGCATGAAAATACATATGGTTCTCAACACTGAAAAGTAAAATAATGCTTTTAGTTATGAGGTTAATTGTACTTTGGTGTGGTAAAAAAAAGGATGCATGCATGCATGAGATTCTCATTTTGCTAAGTGCACTATAACTAGTCCTAGAGTATTTACCTCGGAAAAGCAGCATCCTGTAAGTACTTGCACTTGGCTTTCAACTCACATTTAAGAGAGGCTAAGTATCCATACTTTTTCTAAAGACACAGTTAGAGCTGTTCTCCAGGTAACTAATAAAAAGGTACAAACGTTTAATAAACTGATACCCAGAACTTGGTGATAATACTCAGAAGTTGTCTTGGTTATACCAACCTCTTCAAGTTCTGATACATGTAAGTGTGAGTTTTGTCAAAAACTCTATGAATCTTGTTGTTAATTCTGAAGTTCAACAAAAAGAAAAGAAGAGATAGGAAATGTTAAGCCAGAAAGGAAAAGCAAGCAAAATAAATCATGTCTAGAAATTGAAATTACAAAAAAGAGTTTGTGTGTCCTGATGGACCTAAAAAAATAGAAATGAATATTGTATACAGGTCCCTTCATTTATGTTGGAATTGTCTTTTGTGCATAATGTCTATGAAGTTTAACAGGTTAATGAAATGTGCCTCCAAATGCTTTTCTGGAAAGAATAGCAGATAAGGAAATTACCTTAGGTTTGGTGAATGAAGATACTGGGACAGGAAAATTGTCCTGATGTTAGATTCCATAGTAATGTTAAATAATTAAACATGTCTTCTCAGAAGAGGGTAGACCCAAAGGATATTCTTATTCTCTGACTGAGACTCTCAGCAAATACTACCAGTGTCATTTCAGGACTGGTCCTCATTGAGTGTGTTCTATGACCTTGTTAGCCTTTCTGAATGGAAGTGTTTCTGTGCTTGCTAAATTAATATGCAGCATGTATTTGTGGGAACTTGGCTTGTTGGCACATTTGGGTTTAGTAATGAGGATGCATGCCATGCCTTTATTTCTTTAAATTCTGCATAGATGTGAATTTTGCTATGTTTCTTATAGACTAAGAGTTTAGTTTCTTTTACATCTGGGAATATATTACATTGAATATATGAAATAAAAATAACATGTTTTGAAGTTATTAAAAATGTAATGTATATTCAAACTGCCTTTCAAGAAAAATTAGGAAACTTAATTTTGTTTAGCCAATAGACTTTTATAAATTATATTATGTGTAATTTTATAGATAGGTAAGGCTGTAATAATGAATGATGATTTCTTTTTGCATAGATTCTATTCTGTTAATATAATGTTAGAAGGAGAAGATAGAATGAAACTCACAGTGATTTACAATGCAAAAGAAGGAAAAAATAAGCGTCTTTTTTCAAAGTCAAACATTTAAATATGACTCAAAAATAAACTTTAATGCCCTATACCAAACATGTTGAGGCTTTTTATTTGACTAACCAAAGTCTTATTGTTCATGCTAGGCTGTTCCTGACATGCAACCCTGTGTCTTTTCTTCGTGCTTCGATCGCAGACATCCACCACACCCAACTTCTCCTTTAGTTTCTCTTCTTTTTTTCCCCTCCAGGCTTTTCCCTTGTTAAAGCCCTTTATCAATTTACCATTTTAATAGCTTACCTGGACAACAAAAAACATCACACTCAGTTAACCCTGAAAAAAATTTATTAGACATTGCCACTCTTCCAATGAGAAGTGATTCAGCCTTTCACTAATGTAGCCAAAGGAGACATTATTCTTAAGAAATTCATTTTATTTTATTTAGTCGGTAGTGGCATAGACTTTACCTCACAACTAAGGAGGAAGGGCTAGTTTTTGTTGTCTTTGTTTTTGTGTTGTTTTTCTTCTTTTGTGCATGGAGGCGTGGCTTATGTCGCTCAGTCTGGCATCAAGCTCACTATGAGTCCAGAATGACCTTAAATTCCTTCTTTTTCCACTTTCACTTCCCAATTAAGAGGACTATAAGTCTGTACCACCCTGCTTTCATGTCATGCTGTGACTAAAATACAAGGCCTCCTCATTCTATTAAAGTGCTCTATCAATTTAGTCCTATTCTCAACCCTAAGCATTTTTACAGTTAGTGCTGTCATTCCTATGCTATTTCACATTTGCAAAAAAGGAAAATTATGTTAAACCTTCTCAGAATTTTGGAAAACAAAAAACAAAAATCTTTCCAATCTTGTAAAATTTTATAAAATTTTTAGAGAACATTTCTGGAGTCACAAGTCACTCAGATTTTCATGTGTGTGGAAAGATATTCTAGGCTGGGTTAGGGAATCTTAAATTATCAGGCAGACTGGAGTCCATGTTATATACCAGTATATACCATAAACTTTACAATGTTAAGACAATAGTATGGATTATTAGTGAAAACTGTAGTGATTTATTATTCTTGACATTGAGCAGAGAACAGAGTTATAACTTCTAAAGTACCTTGACATTCAAGTATTTTTTGTATTTTTTTTTTTAAAGCTGATAGGAAACTCTCATCTGAAGGAAATTTTTAGGAAGGTAGGTTTTAGAAATGCTGTACAGGAAACTAAGAAGAGTGAATAATTACTAGCATTATATATAAATGAAGACAAATCAGCTTTTCTGTACTATAATATTTGATACAGTTTGGGCTTTCGGGAATTTATCACTTTTCAAACAAAATGTTTAAATGTATAACACTCTCCAAATCCATACCTAGACATTTCCTATTAGGTTCTCCTAACTGACACTCTTGGGACATCAAAAGATATCTTTTATTTAATAGGACATGGTCCTCTTGAACTAATTTGTTGACAGCATATCACACCTTAGATTTCATATTACCAAGTGATAACACATGTAATTCAAAGTGTCATGTCAACATATTTAGAAAATATGTGCACTTTATAGCAAATGAAATTTGGTTTGCTTTAAGACTGTTATCTGTGAAAGATCCCTATATTATAAAACCCTGCTTCAAATAATTAAGTTTCTCATTTATGAAGAACCTGTTGATAAGTTAGAAACTCTCATAAGTTAGGTGGCTGGGGTTTCAAGTCTTTTTCTGTAGCCAGGGTGAATTGAATTTCTTGAAGCAGTACTGAGGTTCCTAATAACTGTGGAGAAATGCCACTCAGCCGCCTCCTGTAACCTCTGTCACAGCTTTGTAGAGAATATGCAGGGGCACAGGACCTCACATGGCTCCAAAGCATTATATTTTAAGGTTTGGGATGCTCACACTGGGAGTGTGGGGTACCATTCCAGAGGAAGAGCCACAGAAAAGCTTTAATTTGTGCCTGTATCTGCCCTTTCTTGAGTGATTTGATAGTTTCTGGTTTTGTCAGCTTCCCCCCCCCCTTTCTGTCCTTCCAGGATTAGAAAAAGGGTGTTTATGTCAGAGCTTCACTAAAGTATCAGTTTCATTATTGAGAATGCAAGATAGAATGTCTTATGGATATCTATTTCTGTGTGTGTTTTAAAGCTTTAAATATGAGAGGGTGTAAGGGTGTCCACAGAATCTTAGAACCCTTAATGTCAGAGTACAAAAATCCACATTTAAGATTTGCCCGTGAGACCCGGATGTTTGCCTCGGCCAGGTGGCCTTGGGCACTGTCCAAGTCCTGGTGTAATGGAGCTAAGGAAATCTTACTCCTTTTTTTGTGTGTGCTCTAGACTCTTGGAATAGAAATGGAAATGTGTTTTATTCTTGAGAGGTTACATAACTCATTTCCCTCCAGGAAGACCCCAGTGCCTTTTGACAGTGGCCAGGGTTTCCCCCACTTCCCTTTTTTCTCTTCCAAAGGGAACTTACTCCCATGCTCGCCTTTCCCCTGGAGCTCTAGAAAGAGATTGGGACTCTGGTTCACACTGCGGTCCTTTATAACCTCAGGTCTGTAATGTGATCACTTTCCAGTTTGAAAGATGCAAGTGGAGTTATTTTTGCAGTGCTTGAAACGCACAGAACCTAGATCAACACAGCTCCTTCTATGTCTTCCAGTTAGCTTTCATTCCTGTAATAACACCCATCCAATTTTCTGGCTGTGTGGCTGTTGTACAAATATGTTTCTAAGAGTGGGGTGTTTCTTTGTTTTGGTTTGTTTGTTGTTTTCTTGTTTCTAAATGAGGAAAGGGAATATTGAGAGTTTGGGAGAAAATGAATGAAAGTGGATTAATTTCCCTCTTTTTCATTGAATAAATGATATGCCACTTATGAAAAAGAAAGTTAATAAGAAATGTAATGCTATTTGTTTGGAGGTTACTTGATTTTCTGGATATTTGATAAATTATTTTATAATTTAATCTTAAGCATAGTTTAGATATGTAAACAAAACTAAGATATTTTCATTTTCTCCATAAAAGTTTGGAATCTTGGCACAAATGTGTGAAAGATATTGACTTTTCATCACTGGGAATATATTGTTACTTTCATATAATTAAGCATAGCAAATAAATAATACTTAATTGTTTCAAATATGAGAGCATATAAATACTTAGTTTATTTCAGTTTCTATAATACTCTTTATTTGTAATCAGTCCTTACATTTGATGTACTTGTGTGCCAACAGCATTTATTATAGATACCTCATTGTCTGAAAATTAATACATTTTACATTATTTTATAATTAGCCTTATAAAGTGCCAAGCCTCACATTCTGAAAAACCCCCATGTTACAATTTCTCACTCTGAAGGAATCTTCTAAATTCAAATGAACATTCTTTTGTAATTAAGTAGATTGGAAACATTCTCAGATTGCAGGGCTTGAAACTACGAGCATTGAGTTTTTGAAATTTTCTGACACCTTTGTTTATAGGCTGCAATAAGTGCGTTTTCTAAGGCATAAACTACAGAACAATCTGACCCAAAGACAAGCATGCTACTCTAATCTACAGACTGGATTTTACATGTGACGATACTAAACATAGCCAAATGCAGGAGCATTTGCAAACAATTTTTCTTGACCTGAGGAGAGACAAAACTTTTATCCTGCTTTTCTGTGTGGGACTGCAATTAGCAGTTTAAATTGCTGTGCTATGCCCCTTGACATATTTCATGCTGCTATTGGTACCTGAGAAAAACACTTTTAAATTCAGATAATTATAATCCTAATTAAAGAATCAGAAGCTGATATATCTCAGTTTAAGTGAAAATATATTTTAACCTGTTAATTACTCACATTTGTTTCATTTTTATGGTTAAATCAAATCAACCATTCAAAAGCAAACTACAATGCTTTTCAGCTTTCTTTGTTTTTTGTATGTTTATATCAAATAAGAACGAATTTGAATTTCTGCAACAGAGCATGAAAAATTATTGTCTTTTGGGCCTTTAAAATTTTAGCAGGCATTAAACAAGTTAATAGTACTACTGTGCTTCTACAAAAAAAAGAATTTCATTATTTAATTTTATTTTTGATGGAAACTGCAATAAGATACACGAGTGCCGTTTTTAAATGGTTGTATAGAGAATGACTTTTAAAAACAGCTTTTATAATTTCTTCTCTAGAAACTTCATGCATCAATATGATACATTCTAGAGATCTCTATTCCAACTTTCACATAGCTCTGTCTTCCTGTGTGCCACCTGCCTATATTCCAAGTCATTTTTTCACATCCTTGTCTTTCTGTGTTTTTCTTATGAGCATAACCGGGAGGTCTACATAGCCATAGGTTCTGAACTACGTATAAAAGCTAGATGTGATCATACAAATGAAGACAGTGCTGTTTCTCCCAGAGAAACTGCCAATAGACTAATAGCTCAACAGAGTTCAGGTATGGCTTAGAAGACCCTCCCATAGCTGTTCTGAGCAATCCTAGCTGTTCTGAGATCATGTCTACTATGGTTCTCCATGACCTAGAATGGATTCTTTTTAGTCTCTCTACCTATATTCTAACTCTTACATTATGTCAGCACTATTATTAAGTATTTTTAGAAATTATATCTATTATGACGTTGAATATTGTTTATGCTACTCACTCATTTCTCTACAGAAACACAGCCCACACTTGATTGTCATGGGCCTTCTTTCTTTTCTGTGTGCCAAACTCACTAATTCCATACCTATAGGATTGACTAAGCTAGACTTTGGTTATCTAGTATAAAATTGCTTTAGAAACAACGTTTTGAATTAATTTCTAATAACACATTTTGATGTTTTAAATATTTTCCTAACCCAAATTTGATTCTAAATATCTGTTGAACACTTTTCTTTGTCTTATGCACCCTGCCCTTTAATTTTCTTTCCAGATCATTTTCTAATATTTTCTTCCATTCATAGTATCTCAAATGTAAATTCTTTCATTTTAACTATAAAAATTGCTTATATAACATTTGATGGTATTTGTTTATATTTTTCTTGGTTTTGGAGTAGTGTCAAAATAGTTTTCTATTTAAATCATATGTCCCATGTGGTTTACTAATATTTTGTAGTTTTATGGTATTTTAAAAATTCAAAAAATGAGGAAAGTTGAGTTTTCTTTCTCAGGTCTTCTTCAAAGTAAGAACATCCAAATTAACTATTTACACTCAACATAACACTACAAGACTCAATGAGGCAACCAGGTAAGAGAAAATAGTAGAATACACAAAACACAAAAACAAGAGAAAAATGGATCAGATTATGACTGGTTTGTAGTGGTCTGATTATTTATTAATTTGCATATGTTTGATATTGTGATAAATGAATACCTGATTTATATAATTTCCAATCCACACTTTTCTATCTACTACCCCTGTGTCAAGCATCACTTTTTTCAAATTAGTTACACATTCTTCTTTAATTACTATTATTATTATTACATGAAAATATGCATACACATATATTTAAGCACACAAACAAATATACATAAGCATATGTTCAACTACATAGAACAATGAATTTTAGCTTTGAAAGAGCTATCATCTTTGAAACTTTGCAACTTGTTGAGTGTTGTACTGTTTTTTACACACACACACAAAACACACACACACACACATACATACACACACACACACAAACACAAACGGAATGATCTCTTCAGAGTCTACAAATTATCAGGGGCATTTCCTTGAAGAAGACTGATTCTGCTCTCAACAGCCATCAATTTCCTAAAGCTTGTCATCTATAAACGGGACCTTATGTGATTTCCTGCATCATTTTCAGAAGGTCAAAAGATGTTTTCATTTTGTAAGTGTGTTTCACACAGCCACATTGTCAGAATTCTGTGGCTGAAGTTGTCTATCATATATAGAACACACACATACACTCATATGAATAACTAAAGAAACCCAAACAAACAGAAAGAAACATACTACTACAGACTTATAAAGGTACCTGAAATCTAAGTACAGAATTAGCAATGATTAGAAAATATAGCCCACTGGAACAGCAAAGAGAGTCTAGAAGTAGAAATATACCTCTCTGTGTGTCTTTCTGTCTATCAATTATCTCCTCTCTCTCTTCTCTCTCTCTCTCTCTCTCTCTCTCTCTCTCTCTCTCTCTCTCCCCCCCCTCTCTCCTTCCCTCCCTTTCTCCTCACCTCCCTGTATGTGTGTGCTTGTGTGCATGTGTGTGAAGCTGACTGGTATCTATGTGTTGTCATCTCTTGAATTTGGTCAGTCAAGAAAGTACAACTAAATCTCCTAAATTCACTATGAAGCTTGTAATCATACTTGGCTTCATACTTCTCCTTCTCAGAAAGCCGTACACAATATTTAATTACAAATCTTTTATTTGTGATATTTCAGAATTCATTGAATAAGATTTTATTAAACTAATTCAGGTTTTATTAATTTATGTATCTAACCATCAGCATTCATATCTGGATTGAAATTAAAGAAAATAAAAAAAGACTTTCTGCCTACTTTGCACACTCAATATAATCATTATAATCTAAATGGGCTTAGACATTTGTTCAAATTAACTTTCCCTGAAGTTGAAGCATTTTCCAGAGTCAAGGAAGGCTTCTCAGCTTTGAAATCTGCCAAGAGTTGATAAATATTTCCCAACAAAAAGAACTTGCAGAAACTCAGTTTGTTCATTAATCATTTAATCTAACATTTTCTATCTTTTCCTTTGCAATTGGCAAGTCTACCCTTCTAACACATCTTTATAATCTTTTAAATTATCTCCACTACAAGTTGACAAATTATAATTATGATACGTACTTCACGGTTAAAGTAAATAGAACTAATATTGAGTCACTAAATAAAGTATCAATTAGCCCTTACAGTAATTAAGACATTTTAGGTTGGTAATATTGGGTGGTTTCCCCTGTAATTTTCAATTATACAACATAACTTTGTTCTATATTCATAAAACTGCAATAACTATCAAATATATATTTGTGATAGTAAACAACTATTATTTTGAAACTAAATTAAAATGTCCAGTGTTTGCTTCAGTTTCCTTATTTTGACAAGAAATGAACTAAAATGTATTCTCTCTTTAATCCTACTTGTGTGTGTGTGTGTGTGTGTATGTGTGCAATGCAATGTATCATTTTGTTTGTTATTCATGCCTAACATATTTTGACTGTATTCTATCATTCACCATACATTAGACTTCAATATTGCATGCTTAATTATGCATAACCATACATGGACTTTTAAGTAGTGTTATTTTATTTTGAGAAATATTTTAATTTTGCAAAATTATAATGTTGGCAGTTTTAAATGTATATGTCTGAGGTTGTTGTATATGATTATGCGTTATGTACCTACTAAGAAACAATTTGAAAATTCTATGCACATCCCTTTATAAATATATAAAAGTAACAGAAAATGCTTAAACCATTAAAAAAAATTACTCTAAATATGATTTTTAAAAGTGGTCAGTTTAAGGTGATTAGTAATTAGAGCCTTGTGAATGTGAAGATCCAAAAAACATGCTGGCAATGTTTTTCTAAAAAGTGAAACTTAAGGACTTCCTGAGAATTCAGTAAAACAGAAGGAACATTAGATGATAAACTAATATATTAAAATGAAATAATATCACATAAGCAATATACAAAACACCAATACTAAAACACTAAGTGAGCAATAAAAAGTACAATATAGATATCTTGAAAGACTAATTAAAATGAAAACTTTCCAACATTGAAGTGAAATATTGTTTCAACAGGAGAAAGCAATACATTAATCAAATTTGAGCCAGGAATGAGATTATGTTGGTAAAATTTCTATCTTACCTGAATCTTCAAAGTCACTGTTGTAGGCTTTCCATGTTTCTGTTATTCGAAGAAGATTCTCTTCCATGGCTTGAATGTCCATGGAGGGGCAGTTGCATTCTGGGAACTTTGGACCACAGTGACACCAGCAATCATTATCTTTGCAGATAAACTCCCCCTCTGAATTACAAGCAATGTAGCTCAAGGCTGCCTGCACAAAACGTTCCTGAAGATAGTCGGGAAGGAGAACTTGAAGCCCTTGAAAGACAAATGAAGTGTTCAAGTTTGCAGCACCAAAAGTGCAGCAGCACTTGTTAATAACACTGAGTACAGACAGAAAACCTTAGTATTTTTAAATGTGAAATTATCTCCATTTTAAAAAATTGCATTAGGTAAATAACTTTTCTGTATAATTTTAATACACAAATTGTGTATGAATATGGAATCTCAAAATTTACAGATATCAGTGCTTTACACTTTTTATAACAATTCTGTGGTTCTTTGATGTAATTAATTAGAACATTTGATTATGTTTAAAATGCCATTGCTTGGTACCCTGTGAATGTGAATATGACTGACATGATACTCTCCTACCGTTGGAAGTATAGTTAATAAAAATAAAATTATTGTAGTATGCAAGAGGATATAAATTTATAACTATTGAGTGTTGATACATATAATTTACCAGCTATTACTAATTGGGTCATTAATTTCATTAGCTTTATCAGAAAAACAAAACAGTTCACTAAAGACAGCATGTGACCATCCATGTGACACATGATCACCTTTCAATATGATCAAGTAAAATTTTTATGTTAAAGGATGATCATTGAAGAAATCACACAGAAATCAATGAGAAATTTAAAATATTTGACAGTATTGTTTCATTGTTAAGAAATATAAACAATAAAATTGCCAAAGAAAAACTGAAAAAAATGGAAACACTGCCTGGAAAGTCAACATGGATGGAGAAAATCTCAAAATAACCCTAAATGAAGAGACACAATCATTGGAAACAGAAAGAGAAAGAATGAGTGTTCAGCAGCAGCCAGACACATGATAGGTAGTCCCAGGTAGTCAGCCCAATACATGTATATATAGGCAACATTACGTTAACCCAGCAGATGGCATTTGGGTGTCAGAAGTGGGATTGAGAATTTACACTTAAAACTTAACAAAAGCTTTAAAAATAGTTTTTAGAAACAAAAAAACAGAGACTAGCAAGATTTCTTGGTAGCAGCATTTTTCTAGGTTAGACTTTGTTCTGCTAGAGACAGAGGTTTGCAGGGCTCCTTTAACAGAGGTTTCCAAAGATAGCATAAGTGGCTAAAAATCACATTGCTTTAAATAGCTCTGCTAACAATTCATTGGTGTGTACGAGAGATGAAAATGAAGGTTTACAATGTGTTTTAAAATATACACAGGTTTGGGAGAGAAAAAAATAAAATGATTTTAAAAAGACAGAGTGAGTCTGGGTATGGTGCCACATGCCTTAATAACAGCACATGGGAGACAGAAGCAAGCAGATCTCTGTGATTTCAAAGTAAATGTGGTATACAGAGTAAAATCCAGGACAGATAAAAGTTACACAGAAAAACCCTGTCTTAAAATATGTGAAAATAGGAGTAAAAGAAATAGAGTAATAAAGAAGCCACATAAAAATGAAAAGCACAAAGAAACTTTGGATACTATACGTGATTCTGGTGCCTTTCAATTGTTTGACTGCTGAGAAAATAACAACTGTTAAAAGACATGCTGCTAGATTAATACAATTTATATATTTTAAAAATGCTTTGACTCCAAAATTTGTGTCCAAGGACAAGTTACTAGGGAAAAGGATTTCTAATTTTGTTTCCACAGAAAATAAAAAGCTGTGGAATCCTTCCAGACTAATGTGGTTTGATCAAGCAAGACCACCTAGAGAAATATCAATGCGACAATACAGCCTTGCAGACCACTACAGCCAGGATTTCTGAGTCTTCTTAGGATCCCCGATGACAGTGCCCACTACCACCAGGAAGCAGTTCAAAAGAATGACGCCCACATTCCCAAATATTGTTTATAAATGTTTGTTTTCATTTAAGCAGGCTTAGTTATAAACGGTTAATGACCACAAGCAATCTTTTTAAAGATAAAAATGTAATTATGGCATAGATATAAATGCTTTGTTTGGAATAGATTTTCATTTGTTGATACAATTTAAGGTCAATTTAGTGATATCTATTTTTCTCCTCTTGTTTAAGTATTGTGTTTATATAGCTCAATGAAAAATGTAATGTATAATTTAGTGCAGATTATAGTTACCTATAATAGTCAAAATTTAGGTGAGTTAGGTTTTCTAGATATATAGAGATGTACTTGAGATGGATAGGCATTCTTCAAACCTTTCACAGAACTACAGAATATGGCATTTAAAATGTTTTAGGGATTTTCTTGACAGTGAGACATAACTGCCTCTGACAACACCACCTTCATCAAAGTAGAAGAAATTCATTACGAAGTTTGCTTTCAATATGGCAAGACTAGCCATTTGAACAAGGTACTACTCTTGTCTAGACTGTTTGACTTTACGCTGTATAAACTGGACATGCAGGACCCACAGAAAAGTGACTGTTGAAGCAAGATGGGCAGTGCTATATGGTTCCTGCCTCATGAAAGAGGCTGCCAGACACACTATGGCCTATGGCCTGAAGATGGAACATTACAGAAGAACTTTGGGTGAATGACCAGGCAGTGAGTTGTCTCTGTCATTCTAGAGTTTATGTATTATCCTTCTGTGGTCTTAGATGAAGTTGATGACAGATATTTATGGTTATAGTTTTTCTTAGTTAGGATTAAACATAAGTTATAAATAAAACTTTGGACTCATAAAGATAAGATAGATGATAAAATATTTTCTTTAAGTCTTACTAAATGTTTATGGACTAAATATTGTTAACTGTGATTCTTATTTGATAACTTGTGCGATATATTTTGCTATGCTAAGGTTAAACCCTTCTTTTTATTTTAGACAGAAAAGAGGAGATGTCATTCTGTATATATGTTTCTCATACTGGTTAATGAATAAAGCATAGAAGAGGAAGATAGAAGGCACTAGGAAACTAGGAGGAAGGAGGAAGTAGTTGGGAGGAGTCAACATGGAGAGGCTGGAGAGGTAGAACGACAGCCGCTCTGGCTGGTAAGATGAGTCACGTGAAAATAGTTAAAATGGTAGAAATGGGTTAATCATTAAGACAGAGCTTGCCTATAAGCAATGATAGGAACTGGCCAACAGCATTGTATCAAATACAGAGTCTCTGCATGTTATTGGGGGCTGGCGTGGTGGCAGGACCAGACCCACTGCGGGGGGCGGGGGGAGATAAACTTGCTCATAACAATGTATAACACTAATAATTATAGAACAAGTGTGGTAAATTTTAGAAAAGTGATGGAAAGGAGAGAGGCAGAAAAATTGCTTGAATATGGTATGTATAATGAGATTTTAAAATGTGAAAGAACTAGAATGTGAAATTCAACAATAAATGTGTAATAAGACCTACATACAAAAGCTATGCAGAGTGCATGTGCAGTTCTATATATAGATACATGGAAATTCTATCCTTGAACTCAAAATTTCATAGTCCCTAAATATTTTATTATTGTGATTTTAGTAATCACAAATATAGTTCATTACTAAAGCTACCTAAAACAAAAATTTTGCCAAGAAATTTAGATTGCACATCATAATATATTATCAACTTAATTATAATATATTTTATGTACATAATAATTATAATGTAATAAATTTAGAATGAAAATCTTTAAATTAAAAATCTTTATAATAGAATTTGTCATGAAAAACTACTCAAGTAATTTGAGAGAATAAAGTTTATTGTATGGCTTTCAAATCAAGGGTAAACTCCTTATTGAGATTCTTTTCTTTTATATAAATAATTTTACATAAATATCATTTCCTAAACTTAAGTTTCTTTTACTTATTCTTAACTGTAAGCGTAGAGTCATCTATTCAGTATGTGAGGCCCACATAACTACACTGTATTTCCTACTTCATATACATTATATATGTATGTGCGTGTACTCGTGTACATCCGTGTCTCTGTGAACTATCCATTTCTGGTACCTGGGTGCTCTGTAAAGGTAGCATTGGCTTCTTGCTTTCAAGCCCTACTTCGTGTTATTACTGACATAAAATATTTAATATTTTTGAAGTAAGTTTACTGAAAATATGGGCAAGAATTAGTAATTTTTTACTTGTATGGTTAAGTTATTACAGTTTTATTCTTAAGCTTTGTTGTTCCTTAACTATATTTTTTTTTCATTAATTTTGATGCTTTTGTTGTGGCTTCCTAATGAAACTCTACATCAGGAGTGACTTCTCTTCAACAAGAGCAAAAGTATGTAAGGGAGCATTTACAAAAAAAAAATACATATTTTCGCTTCTTCAAATAATATATTAGAATTCCAAAGACAAAACATGATCCATTTTAATTGAAAATTCACTCCTGCTTTGAAACACAATGCAAAATAAAAAATACTCTTCCCCTTAAATTTGTAAGTATTATGTACATCTGTCTATACCCATCTACTAAATCACCTACCTAAGGAATCGTAGAAAGGCATAAAGACACAAAATTAATCCCCTGTAAGGAATTTATGAGAAGACACAGTGTTTCCAATTTGCCACATAAGGTGAAATATTATATTCAGGTTTTCAGCTGATGCATAGACAAAAGAAGGGGGAAAGTAGCAGTAAAAGGAATAGAGAATATTGTCACTGATACAGAAAGGTAACTACGTTCCACATTTTGTAAAATAATGGGATGTTGTTAAAGAAGGCTAGAAGGATGAGAGAAACGATTATTGTACTGTTAATACAAACTGACAAGTGAACAAATGACAATGGGATAAGAAGTTTAGAGGACAGTTTCCTGAGGTAATTCTGAAAATGATTTATACTATTCAAGTGCAAATAAAGTGTTAAAAAAGACAGTCAAAATGGGGGCTTGGTAAGCAGAAAAAAGTGAAATAAAGAATGGGATATTGTTGTTTACATTAACATATAAAGTACTAAAATGTAAAGAAGGGCTTATTCAATTCATCTTGTTTTTTCAATATAAGCATCTGACTTATTTTTTTGATTATGGTGCACGTGCTTGCATGTTTTTGTGTATGTATGTATATGTGTTTGTTTGTTTCTCTTTATTTGTGCCTGTAACTGTGTGTGTATCTGGAGGCAGTGGGTAGACAACATAAGACTTGATCATTTGGTCCCCAGGAACCAAATTCCATTTTCGGGCTTGGAGTCATGTGTTGCCACTTACTGACCACCTAATCAGTCCTAGGGTTCTTTTTTATATTGTGAAACTGTACAATGATTCGTAGAAAATATAATCAGCATAAATAACCTTTGTAGATTACATTTTTATATATTTCTTTTATTTTTTATCAAAGTTAATATACTGATGAGAAACTAAATCACACATTAAAAAGAAATGCTAACAAGTATTAACTGGTATTTGAATTTGAATTTTATTTTAAATAATAAATATTTCAATAACTTTAAGCCTCAAATGAAAGATAAATGTCATTGTATTTAAATATCAAAAAAAGGGGAGCTGAAAAGGGATGGGATGGGGATTGGTGGAGGGAACTGGAGATGACAGGAGGGTGTGGAAACTGGAATTAATGTATGAAACAAGTTGATTTCTAATTTAAATTTACAAATTATAAAAAACAAAACAAAATAAAAACCATAAAAACAGTTTGCAACAGTTTATAATATTTTAAGTAAATGGTATTTATTAACCATATAGGATAGACACTTTAAACAAACTTCTCTGCATATATTTTATCTTCACATATGCAGAACAGGAAAATAGGCTGCAATTTCTAAATGATTTCATATGAAACCAAATAAAGTTATGAGCTGCCATGTAGATTTGGGAAAGCAAGTCCTATTCTTCCACAAGACCAGCAAGCATACTTCACCACTAATTTGTCTCTAGCCCCTTGCTCTGTCTTTTGCTTTTAAGATCGAAGAACTACACATTTGTGTCTTTTTGTGATCACACATATACATACTTACCTATGATTTTATTATGGCATCATGCATTTAATAATCTTCCAAAATGCTACTGAATAAACTCACAAATCATGCATACAATTACAAAATCAATCTGAATTGGAATAATGAAAATCCAAAAACTTAGCTGTTTTTAACTTGTCAGAAACCTAAGACAGCATTTTCTGCTCTGTTAAGTTAAATTTAAATTGCCTATAATGTTTTATAATATGAATATACAGGATTAAAAATTGTACAAAATTTCAAGAGAAAAAAGCCATGAACTATGCAAGTCTTTATACATTTCCTCTTACTAGAACAATGAAATAATTTACAAGGAAAAGAAATACTTTCAAGACAATTTAAACCCTATTATTATTTAATTTGTGAAGAAAAATTAGTTTATACCTTCTTAAAATTGATAGATGAATCTTGTCAATATCTTTAAATGCCATCTATACAATGTTTTTTCTTTTTTAAGATATTTTTATTTTTATTATTAGTCATGTCAATGTGTATGTCTGTGTGTGGTTATGTGCTCAAGACTGCACATGACCCCAAAATAAAGAGATTTCAGAGCCTCTGAATTAATAATTACAGAGGATAATGAGAGTGATGAGAGTTCATATTCAGGTGAGGAACCTGACTCAAGTACTATAAAATCAAAACATGCATTTGGGCCACCTCTCCATGGACTGATGACTTATTTTTCAAAACTATGAAAGAAATTGTAAGTGGATTTTATACCATCTCATAAATAATTAAGAAAGTTTTACCTACATACCTTGCAATTGAATTTTGTTCTCAGGACTCTGAACGAGAACAGAGCTGACAGAATCTAGATTGTCATAGTTACTGCAGCCAAGAGGACCAGTCCGTGTTTCTGTCACCTGGTAAACAAAACATCGATTTTATTATGTAAATCAGACTTTTATGATGTTGAGTGTGCTTGTCTCACACAGTATTATGCAATTTATGATAAACATTTCTGAACGTGCTGAGATGTAATAGACAACAACAAAAGGTACCTCACAGCAGAAAAAATAATGTCTCCAGCTGTATTTCCTCCTTTTGAATAAGACACAAATCTAACACATAGGAGTATTTGGGGAAAAACAATGTAACTAACATTCAATCACTAATTTTGCCAACTTAGTAACATGGACATAATCTTTAAAGCTGTTAGAAAAATATGACTTGGATTATAATTATTTTTGCTTTCATTTGTAAATAAATTCATTTCCTGAACCACTATCTAAAATTGACCATGAATTTTATTACTTGAAGTGAAACACATACTTTTCTGAATGCAGCAACTTCCAAGCTTTTTCTCTTCTACCTGCTCAGCAGGCTGAATGTGTCCCTGTTACGTAATCACCTTAATTTGAAGACCTTACTCTTTGCCTGTGCCCTTCTCCAACTAAGATTTTTGGAAAGTTCTCCTTCCCCTGTCTTGGCTCCTCTCTTTTATTTATGCTCAAGGTTAACCTCATGCAGAGAGTCACACTAAGAAGCCCTTGATGTCCTTCCATGACCTCTGCTTGTTACCTAGTCTCTCTGAGTCTATGGATTGTAGTATAGTGATCCTTTATTTTAAAGCTAGTGTATTTATTAAGTGAGTAAAGTACATTTCTGGGTGGAGATGAAAGAGGAGAGGATTGGGGGTTGGAGGGAAAGATAGGGGGGAGAGACTGGGAGTGGATGTTGATGTGGGAGGCTGCAGCTAGAATGTTAAAAAAAAAAAAAGAATAAAAACTGTAAATAAAACAAAATCAGAAGACTTAAAATTCTAAAAAACAAAAGTCCTTTGTTTTCAAGGCATAGCTTTAGTACAGAATTGTGGAATTTCATATTGTGGATATGCAATAGTGAAAATATGTTGTTATATGTATATATTTATCATTCCAAAATATAATTCACTGATCAGGGTTTAATTTAGTTAATTGAGTTTAAATACTTCCTATTAAGATATAATTTAAAATACAATATATTGATGAATGAATCCTAATGTTTGTTGTGTTTGGAATAAGGAATAGTGTTCATTCATATTTTACTTTTAATATAATAATGAAATGGATCAAATAAAATTCAAATCTCAAATCATGAAACCAGTCTTTCCACAAAGATCATTACCCTGACAATGACAAAATATATATCATGATTACCTGAATGTTGTGACCATCAGTTAAGTAGGAAAGTTTACCTTATAGATTTCTTTTATGTGGAAGACAATTGTTCTTGAACTGAGATTCTGGGAGTGGTTGAACATCAACCTGCCATGTACGTGATGATCTAGGGAAGGTGAATGCTTTGCAACATTTGACCTGGTAGATGGAGCTTCACTAGCCTTCACTAGCTGTAAAAGGAAAAGTTCAACCAGCTAAAAAATTTCTCTGTAGAGTACTTTTTTGTGTGAATATGATAAGCATGTTTGATTCAGTCCCTGAGATTTTATGTGGATTTTTGTTATATTAACACATTACTTTCACTGGAGCTACAAAAATGGAGTAAATTTTGAAAAGTTATACATGCAGTTGTTCATTTTTCTTTCAACTCTGTCTGTACTCACTCAATTATTTGCAGAATACAAATCTCTTTCTACATTCAAGAAATATTATTTTAATTATGTGAATAAATAATGCACTCTTGTGTTTTCTTAGATTAAATTCAATGTGTGCAATTAATTAAACTGAAAATGAATTATCACTGCTATGAAAACTATAGGATAAATACAATTAATTATTTAATATATACATATATGAAGTAAAAATCATCTTATCTGAGATATAGCATGGATTATAGCTATAGACTATATCATAAAAAAGTCAACAGGAGGCTTGAGCATCTCTTTGTGAGTTGTTGTACAAGAGTCATCCAAAATAATGTAAGGTTTGACCACTGCCCTTGGTTCCCTCCAATACAATGGAGGTGCATCTCTATTGGTTAAGGTATCACTTTGAATATGCAATCTTGAGAACCTAAATAAGACCTGAGAATCTACTATTTGACAACTAGTATTTATGATAACAGAAGGCTCCATACAAACCTCCAAAGAAGATCAGTCAAAATTCCCTCCTAGCTATGATGCCTATGAACTAAAGCTATGATACATCATGATATTATATATCAAAGTACACAATGTGACATGCAATCATTGGCCATAATCAACAGCAATCTATTTAGGACTAATGTCCCTAATATCCAATCATTCTTCCAACTGAAAACTACCTGGGCCTACAAAATGAGGTCAAGAAAATTGGACAATAATATACAGCTTACATTTTTCCAAAGCACTATCATTTCTAACTACATTCTAATTATTCATCCTCAAAATCCTCAAGCCACAGATAATATAGGTTTCATAATTCAATCTTCTTGCAATAGACAGATACCAATACAGGAAACAGCCAAAAAAAATTTAGAGGAAAAAAAAAGCATGTAGTGGAAAGCCTCATCTCTTACATATATTTCAAAACTCCTTTAAGAGCAAGACATTTGTTGTGGGATTTTGTCTCTTAGAAGTTTCAGAGAAACTCCACCCATGAAGATTCATTAATTTGAATGCCTAATAATGTTTAACAAGGATGATGATGATGATGATAATGGTGTGCTTGTGTGTGTGTGGGGGTGTGTGTGTGTGCATGTGTGGGCATTGTGTGTGTGTGTGTGTGTGTGTGTGTGTGTGTGTGTTAACACAGAAGGAGGGTCTATTAAAAGTGTGTCAAGACTAGACATTGAAATACAGGCAAGAAAGGAATGCTGACAACAGAAGAAATCGTTTTCCCCAGGTAAAAGACCACAGGTTATTTAATACCAAGTTATTAATTCTAAGATGATATACATATCACAAACATTGTATTGACAGAGAAGGTTGTATTTATATATTTTGCAATGCACACATGCACATGAACACATTTCTACATACCTATGTCTTTTAAGGCTGACTTAATGCTCTTCTGTATAGCATTATTTTGTTGTTAGTATAGTTACATTGAACAAATATAATATTGTTAGTTTGAAGGCAATTGTCCCCCATAAGCTAATAGGGAGTGGTATTATTAGGAAGTGTCATTTTGTTGGAATAGGTATGGCACTGTTGGAGGATGTGTGGGGTGGGCTTGAGTTCTCATATATGCTCAAGCCACAGGCAGTGTCTTAGTTCACTCCTGTTCAAGATGTAGAATTCTCAGCTCCTTCTCCAGCACCATGTCTGATTGTGTTCCACAATGTCCTACTGTGATAATAATGAACTAAACATCTGAAACCATGAACACCAAATGAAATGTTTTCCTTTATAGGAGTTGCTGTGTCGTGATATCAATTTACAGCAATAGTAATTACAACTAAGACAATTACATATTAATAATTCAAAATTGTGTTCATCATGGAACCCGTAAGTGTGTGTGTGTGCATGTGATAATAATATAAAAATTAACAGTGGTACACAATGCTAAATTGTTGGTTAAGGGAAAACCTTTGTTAATTATCACTTAGCAGAAAAGAATAACACCCAGAAAAACAAAAAGAACAAACATTTGCTTTTCTACAGCTAATGATACAACTGAGGAGTTTTCATAAATATGTTTAACTAAAGACACATTTACATATATGTAGTATAAACTATATGTACTTTTGAAAATAATACATAAATGTATAAGCATATATTTCATTTTTGCAGAGATTTTAAAATATCATACTTTTTATCATCACTGATTTTTTTCATAGTATTATTTGAGTACAATTCATAATTACTTATTGCAGAAGTGAACAGTGAATATTGGGTCTTGAGTATTGTCATCACATTCTGTTCCACCTACCTACATTTATGGCTCTATACATACACTTTATCTGAATAAAATCTTTTGCACTTAGATCTCTTAAATGGAATATAAATAATTTGGACATCTTTTTGACAAATTGACTATTGCTTCTCAAAAATTCAATATAATGTGTGATCAAATAAAATATTTTATTTCAAATCAACTACATCATATAATTTTTAAAGACACATCTTATGAAGCTTTTAATGTTTCTAAGAATGTTACAAAGTAGTCAATGAGAAGAATTTTTTTATCTCCTTTAAATTCTGAAAAAGCATAAATATGTCTGTTTCCCCTGACAGTGTCTTGTCATCTATGTACTACTTCTTGGTTACATGGCTATAAGACATAGAGAATAGCAATATTGTTCTTTGTTAAACCTGCCATTTTCAATAAAAACAGTAATAAATGTCTGTGTTGGAAATGCAGGCAACTAGATAAATGACTAGCCCAGAGGAACAACTGCTAATATTTTCCCCATTTTTGCTTGTTTACCACTGGAGTTTTATTACACATGAAAATAGTTGAAACTGGAAAAAAATTGCTGTTCATAACCATTGATTGCTCATAACATCAAGACATTCACGTCATTTTTCTCTCACAGGTCTTTGATTTCCTTTTATTATTTTAAAATTTTCATCCATGTATACAATGTGTTTTGAAAGTATCAAATCCCCATTCTCAACAAGTAATACCAGCAACCTTTTATTTGTTTTGTTTGTTGTAAGATCCTGATTCTGATTAGTGCTTTCCAGATATAACAGGAGTAGGGGTCATCCAACCTAGATTCTCTGCATAGTTCTACCAGAATTCACAGAAGAACTCACCCAGACACTTCCTTTTTGAAAAGACACAGTTGTATTTCATGGTTAAACTTGGTCACACCAAATTAGGTTTTGAGGAATTATATATTACTCTCCTCATGTAAAGTAAAGATTGAACAATTTCTAAGAATCAAGTAACTCATTTGCAAGTGTTTCCCTACTATAAGAAGTTGAGGTCATGAATCTAAAGAGAATCAGGGACACTTGGCAGGAACGGGGTGGGGAGAAGGAGAGATAAAATGATGTAAACACAATACTTATGCATTAAATTCTCAAAAACTAAATTAAACAATGCATAAAATTGTTTATTTTTCTTATCAAGGGCCTGAAAAAAATAGAAGCATAAAACAATAATATTATGTACCTTACAAGTGGCTAAAAAGAAACAGAAAAGTCAGGCAATGGTGGAACATGCTTTTAATCCCATCACTCAGGAGGTAGAGGAAGGTGGATCTCTGTGAGTTCAAGGTCAGCCTGGTCTACATAGCAATTGCCAAGATAGGCTCCAAAGCTAAACAGAGAAACCCTGTCTCAAAAAACCGAGAGAGAGAGAGAGAGACAGAGACAGAGAGACAGAGACAGACAGAGAGATAGATATGATATAAATAGTATTGATAACAGTGTAAAATAGTTGTTTTAGTAAAAACATCACAAAAATGTCTTCATAAGTGTCAAGTATAAAAGAAATGTTGAGTATAAAATAAGATTGAATTGACAAGAAAATAACAAGGGCATTCTCAGTATGTAGAGCCTGTTAACAATGCAATTTAGAAAATAAAGTCAAAATTGTTATCAATTATAATACAACATCGAAGTAAATTCAGACATTGACTACTATAACAAAATATTAAACACCATGACATAGACTAAGTAGGAACAGGTCTTATAAATGTAATGACCAAGAAGTCCATTATGATTATGTTAAATCAAAATTAGGTAAAATAAAAAACAAGAAATAATCAAATTCAAAAATAACATGTAACTAAAAGAATTAGTCAAAAGTAATTCAGTATCAGAGACCAGGAAGACAGTTGTATGTGCAGAGATGACAGTAAAGAGGTATGGAAATTTGTTAACTTTTGGTAACTCAAATTTTGATATAAACAATAGTTGCTGAAATGATTATAATTTGAACTTTATATTCTGTATCTATGTACTAGCAGCTAACTAATTACAAGAAAAAAATTTCTTACTAATAAGCCACCCTATAATTAACAATATATATATATATAAAAGCATGAATATGAGAAAATATTAATTATAGTTTATTCTAAACAATAACTGTTCAGAGTTCATATGATTATGCTTGAAATAATTAAATATAGGCAATATTCATATCAGAGGTTTTTTTTGTTCATGTGACTAATACTCAAAGTGAAAGTCAGAATAACTGTTACTTTGTAAAACATCCCAGATAATCCTTAGTTAAAATTTCTTCGAGAAAAATATGTGTAAAACATTATTAAAGGCATGATTTTTCAGGACTAGAAAAGAAATTGTGTAATACATATGCAAATAATTAGTGATAAAACATTCAAGCCATTTTTGTATTCCACCTTTTTTCAACAAACATGACTATTCTTTATTAACAACAATCATAAAATTACAATGTAAAAAACATGACTAATAACTATATAGTACCTGGAATCTGATCAGTTCATTACCATAGTGTTTATCAGCAAACAAATATTTTAATTTTCTTAGACCTCTTATTACAAAGAAATAGTAAATGAAAAGCCTTATTACAAAGGAATAATTAATGTACTACACTTTTGAAGAATATCATGGAGAAAAAAGACAATGAGAAAACACAAATATTAAAGCTACATGGGAGTTTAAAAAAAAATCACAAATATTTTTTGCTACTCATAAAGCATATTACTCATTATATATTACTAAAATTATCAAACTACAAAATGATATACAAACACTTAAAACTGTTATTACCAAAGAAAAATGACCATATTATTAATTCATCTGAAGGTGTAACTTTAGAGTTTTTCAGGCCTGTGTGAAATATGAATACTTAGCTTAAAGATATCTGTTCTATTTTCCCTGTCAGTTAATAATTATATGCACATTTATTAATCATTTAATACCAGACTATGTAGAGCTAGTTCTTTATCTCACTGACTATACATATTACTTTTGAGCAACTAATTTTTTTCAGACATTGCCATTATAAAGTACTTGAACATGTTCTTATTGAATTTACCATGTTTAGGACTTAAAAAATAATGTAAGCTTCAAAATTGTTTATTTGAACATATTATTTTTGGAATGGGTAAACTCATATGTCAAATAACACCAGATAAAATTCATGAGTACAGCAAATCAATACATTTTTACATCTTCATGAAATGATGAGCCTTTTGCTTAGTGTATATGCATGATTAATAAATATAATGATTTCAAATATAGTTGACATTGTCAGTGTTTTATTGCAACAGTTCCACTTATTTAGCAGCAGTTCAAAATAGTTTATGATATATAATCAATGCCCATATTAACCACATTTTCTTATGAAAAGCACAGTTGTCAATCAAACACAAGTTTATTGTGGTATATTGCTGTTATTAAATTACATTTTCATGCAAATAGTTCCTTGCAAAGACTTGTTTATCATTCTATTCCCTATAATATCAATGAATTAAAATATATTTAGATGTTGCATTAATTCATTTATAGAGAGACATTTTTTATTTTTCTTTCATTTATGTAGTGTTAAAGCTACATATATATTTTATGTGTGATTTGGCATACGTATGTGAGTACTGATAACTTCGTAGTCCTCAAAGATTCCCTCGAGCTGGTAATTAGTGCGACACTGGTGTCCCCTATCTGGATTCAGAGAACCCCAATCCTGTCTCTGCAGGAGCAGTACATGATCTCACTGTAGAGACATCTCTCCAACCACATCCACTAACTTCAGAAAACCCTTCAAATATTCTTTTGTTTGAGGAGCTTGAATACTTGAAAGAAGAGATTAAGAAAACATTATAGCGAGGCATGCCTGATGCCACATATCTTTCATCTGTGCATATGGGAGGCAGCAGAAGGACGAACTGTTTGAGTTGAAGAACCACCTGATCTACATAGGTTGTGGAGGTCAGCCAAGGCTGCAAAATGAGACCCTGCCTCAAGAAGATACTATAAATGAAACTGATATGAATACACAAAATAGAGGTTGTCAGCAAAAATAAAAAGTATGAAAATAAAAACAATGTGCAGCAAAACAAGTGAACATAAGGAAAACAGTTAAAGTTTTAGAAGAGTATCACAAAAGCTAGGGCACAGATTTATTTGGGTACACAGCAGAGTTTGCCTTTCAGGAACACAATTACTTCAAAGTGATTTCTTCTTGTTCTTGGCTCTATGAGTCCACACACAACTACAATGACTGGCCTAGTTTTTTACACCCTACAAATTATCATCTATCAAAGAAACATTGAGGCTTCCCCCCTACAAATAGCCACATGCCAACCTATTGAGAGAGACTCAGGGCACTCTTTGAGCACACATTCAAAAAAATAAAAAGACACAGCAGGCTGGAAAAAGGAAGTTTTTAGGGGATCTTAAAGTGTCTATTAATGTGATGTGTAATAAGGCGAACTAGACACAATCAAGTCTGATCCAGGTTGTCTAATAAACACAGGATCTCTTTGTGCTTAGCGCATGGCTTCCATGGAACTTAAATATGTATCACTTGTTGGGCCATGGAGAAGCCAAACCAGTGGCTCACTCCTACATGTGTTAATTTTATTTTCACTTAAATAACACAGATATTAAATTACAAAAATTTAAAGAAACTGGGGAACAAAAAATAATCCTTTGTTAGGCTCCTAACTACTAGGATATACACTCAAAAGGCTTAGGCTATGTTTGTGATACTTGCTATGACTGACAGGGTTATTTAAGTCTAAGTTTGTACATCACTATGCAAGCTCCTAAAGGCATGTTGTTTTACACGGTGATTGTATTAAACTACATTAGTCTAGAAGTCATCTGATATCTTCGGTATTAAAATCAATGAGAAATAAAATCTCTCTGTAAATCGGCATGTACAGAGATCACAAACGACTGCTAAGTGCCTGACAAGACTGGACATTCTGTCTGAATATAGTAAGATTAATATGCAAGACACACAATTAGAAATGTAAAGTCTCAATGCCTTTTTTCTTTTACCAAATAAATTATATTTTTTAATTTGATTACCAAATAAAATAAATTACCAAATAAATTAAAATAAATAACAAAAGCACTTCTAAATAAAAGTTCAGAATACAAATATCACATCATTTAAAATATATATATATTATTTGAACCATTTTGAGTATATATAACATAACCAGTTTGCTTATAAATGAAGATAATGAATATGATGGTATCTGAAAGACTTAAATTTATTGCTGCTAAACCTTCCAAAAACATGGATTATAAAATAATTCAGCCCTGAAAATAGTGATCTCCTTTGAAATAAACAAACTAACAAACAAACAAACATCCTTAGGATACTGTTGGTAGCTGTTCTTGTTCTTTTTCAAAATGCCTTCAATGGTATGAACCTTAAAATTCCCTGTCCTGTCAGATGGAATAAAGAAGAAACAAGTCTGGCAGAGACATTGAACTACAACTGAGCACATCTCACAAGATCAAAATTAAACTGTTGTAGCATCCAAACATGTCTGCATCCTTTATTGATGATATTTTAAGACACCAACTTCTACAGTGGAGAACCATCCTCCTTAACTCCCACTGCCCATCACAGGATATTTATTTCTTTGTATAGAGCCACAGCCCAGCAGTGAAAAATAAGCTGATGCTCCTGAAGCTATGTATTAGACTCTATTCTGCTTTCTTTGACAGAGTATCTAAAAATACTCATGAGTAAATGTCAAGTACTGGCATGAAGCTTCTATCACTGGATTAGAGGACAGTGGCAGCTGAATCAAGGTCACTGACAGAACATCATGGATAGGAGCTCACAGAAAGCACACGCTGGCCAATCTGTCACTGTCAGAATGCCAGAAACAGTCTCCCAAAAGTTGCATCATATTAGCACACCAATGATAGATACCTGATTAGTAACAAGGGTTTGTGTGTGTTTCTCACAGTTAATGAAACACTTCATTATTATTCTTATTTTTAAGTTTTCTTTGGTTAAGAGAATTAGTACACTGTATTAAAATATTTTATTCAAATGTCTCCTATTTTACTTTTTAAAAGACCTTAACATAAAAGTTCCTATTACTCTTTTGAAATAGCATATTTAATATTATCATTCTGAAATGCTTATTAAAGCTGTTCTTATTGCTTATGCCTTTTGAAGTTCTGCTGTACCAGTTTTTTCTTAACAACATATCTCTAGCTTCTGACTTTGATTTTCTGTTTGTAATAGAACAAATAATGCCTGTATATAGATTTGCTGAACTTTGATACTGAGATAGTCATATCCTTCCATTTATCACCCAATTAAATGAGCCCAAGAGCACATCATAGCAAAACTATGGACTTAAGCATCATTAGCAAGACAGAAGTGGATTTCTTGTTGCAACTGGCCATTATAGGACAGTTCTGTCATTTCATTTTTATTTAAACAAAATTGGCTTTGCTCACAAAAAGTGAGAGGAAATTATAATTCTTTTGACACTGATCATCACTAAAATCACTAATGTGACTTCATAGAAACATAAATAAATTATATGGAAAAGAGAAATAATATGAGCCACATGAAAAGTCTATCTATGTATAATTGAAAGGACAGTCCCGACAAATAATAATAGTGGTCAAACTTGTTTACTACATGTAATCAAATCTTTTATTGCTATCCTTACACCTTTAATATTTTTAAATTTCACTTGGAGAATATAATTAACACATCTTTACCTTTAAAATTTGATTAAAGCATAATAAAATACAATATAGACAATTATTAATTTCAACATAAACTTACTATAGCTTGGAGGAATAAAAGTAATGAATCCATTGTGAATTCTCACACTCTTATTTCTAATGCCTTTTCCCTGTCTTCCTATCCTTCATGTTTTCTTCCTGACTACTTAGTTCCTCTAATATCTAGATCCCAAGGAAACTTCTGTATTCCTGTATTATTTCTACGATTGTTGGTAAGTTTTATTGGGAAATGATGGCAATCAGGTTACAATAAAAACAAAGCATCTTGCAACAGAGCAGCCCATGGTTTTAAAGGTCTATGTCTATGAACTTGGATGTCCACACTGGTCTTAATTGTTCCATCTGGAGATATTTAATCCCTTCAAATATCAAAATCCACCAAACTGCAACAAAATTATTAAGCAGATAAATACCATTAGTCTTCCATTTCAATTTTGATTTTTGTTTTTCAGTACAAGTTTACAGGACAAACTTTCTATGTATGGAAATTTTATAATGTAGAATACCTAGGAAACACTAAGCATATGGCTATTTTCCATGATCTGAAGTGGATGACAGGCCAGAACTGTTATTTCAGCAGCATTCTTTGAAGCACAATTCCAACCATCTCCAGGCTATTTCTCCTAACTTACCATAGAGGCAATTTCCAATGTTATAAGTGCTTTAGACTTATTTATATTACTAAGCATGTGTTTTCAATGTTTCAGAAGATACAGTTATTGTGTCTATTAGGCCTTATGTCACTTTTCTAAGCTAATGACTAATCAATTTTCCGTGAGAAAACAAAAGTACCATGTTTGCTAATTTGTGACTAAGTGGTTTTGTCTGTTTCAAACACCTCATTACACACTGTAAAGTAGAAAAAAAAATTCTAGAAAAAAATAACCCTAAACTAGTACTTCATCATATTTTCTACTTCACTTTATGATTTATGAAGCATTAAATAAAAGGATACTAAAAATTACATTTGAATGTATATAAAAAAAATTCCAAACTATAAATACTGAGAGCATAATTTATTTTACTGTTATAACAAATTGTATGTCCCAAAAAGGAAAGATACTAAAAGAAAGAGAACTATAATACAGCCATGAATGAGGTTGACCTCAATCACAAAATCTGTCAATTACTAGCTATGTACTTAAAGGACATATATAAAAGATACACAGTCATGATTCTTTTTGTAGGTGGTAAAACATACACATAACTTATGAATATTATTGTAGAAAAATCTCTCTATATTTAGATATACATGTATATGTATGTATATACATATTCAAGCTTTATCATAAAGCTTTATAAAAACATGGCTTTGTTTTTGCTTTATTAGAAAAATGAATCATATATGCCAAATCCAAGATTCATATAAAAGAAGACTCTGGCAACAATGTTACAAAGTTAATAGCCATCAGAGATGAAAATTAAAAGTACAAATAAGAAATCAATTTGATCACTATGAGTCCTTAATATGTAATGTGTTTAGAAATTACATTAATTTTCTGAGAAATTAATCTAATATGTAGGAACTTCCAATGTTAATATAACTGAGTATATAATATGATAAATATTCAAAAATATATCATAAAATTTGTGTATGAATTACTGAAGCATTTAAAATTACACATAAAATTTATCAAAATTTTAAGGAGTATATTAAAGAAATTTTGAAAATAAAATTGAATTATACAAAATAATATTTTAATTTCTATGACTTAATTTTATTTTTTGTTTAAAGTAACCTTTTTTTCATAAATTACATATTTCATACATTCTGGTACAGTTCCCTTCTCCCAACTCCTTGTATTTTTTTCTTACTTTCCCACCTACCCAAATCCATACCCTCTCTCTTCTCAGAATGCAAGCAAGCATGTAAAAAATTAGATCATAATAGGGTAAAATAAAAACACAATAATGAAAATCAAGAAAGACTCCATTTACAAATCTACAATTATAAACATGAAGTACAAACATTTTAATTTTTGTGTCTTTAGTTATTTAATATTTAATTCATTAGCTTCTAGCCCTATGTATCTTACAAAATTGTTCCTGTCATGTTATGTCTCCTATAAATATCAGTATTCAATCTTCACTTTTTCTTGACAAATCATCCAAAATCAATTGGACTAAATTGTATCATATATGGATATTTGATAAAAATATCAGAATTTTGTGATAAATTTGGAAAAAATTTCAAAATTCAAAATATACTTCACATAGAAAACAGAAATGCAGATGATTTTTGCAACTTACTATTGCTCTAAAACTGTGACCTCTAACAATTTGGAAAAGTAAGGAACGATCCCAAGGTTACTGTATTTGTCTTCCTCTAGTTTTACTTGTTTGTTCGTAGAACTCATGCATTTCTTCCATCTTGATTGATACACTGATTATCTTTCAAATAGTGATAAAAGAGCAAGCTGGTTTATTCTTCCTTCTCCCAAACTCATTCACACTCACTGAACTCTTCACAATGATGTTGACGTTCTAATGCAGCTTTCATGAGCCATTGTGCAGTGAGTATAAGAGTCAGGACTTAAAGAATGTAAGGAAAACACCCTAAAAACTTAGATACATCATATTCTGAGAGCATAATCTAGTATATTGAAACATATTTATTTAACATATGGCCATGTATAATCAATATGTATGATGAAAGTTGTTTCATTATTATTATCTTTTATTTAACACTTGTTAAATATAAACCCAGCCATAATCAATACCTATGGTAGACAATTTGTCCTTCCTTCCTATAATAGGGCAATGGTGGTACAAAAATGTGTGCAAGCAGCCAACTACTGTATGAATTGACTTGAGACCCATTCCATAAATCAGAATCACCCACTGTACTCTTTGGGTGAACAAGTCCCAGAGACTGTATAGCCCACAGTCCTAGGTTATTAAGTCCTAGAATGAGTCATCATGTCTGTCTTTGAAGTATTTTTATCTTTAAATATTATAAACTAGAGTCATTTAACAAATCACTTACATTTATAGGAAGCAGAATTCAAGCACATAAACTTTACTGTCTGTAAAGTTGCACAAGACTACAGATGCCCAGACTTATGCAGAATTTCCACTTTCCATTAATGCCTAGACTCTAAAAGAAGTATCGTATCAGGGAAACTTTAAATCCATTTTAATTAAGAAATGTGAGGAATTTTATCTTATCTTTCAGTTTAATTTTAATTTCTCTATCTCTCTCTTTCTGTGTGTGTGTGTGTGTGTGTGTGTGTGTGTGTGTGTGTGTGTGTGTGTGTGTGTGTGTGTGTGTGTGTGTGTGTGTGTGTGTGTGTGTGTACCAAGACACATGTTCAAATCAGATGACAAATTCCAGTAGTAGTTTTCTCCCAGCACCTTGGAGTACTGGGCTGAAGCTCTGCAAGGGTCAATATTTACTCAGCCATTTGTAAGGGGTTTCCTATTCCAGTTTCACATTTCCTTCTGTTAAAATGATTGATTTATAGAAGATATTTCTTCAGTATTCTATCTGAATTTGGGAGTTCTCATGTTTATCTAACCAGATGAACAGAATTAATCCATCTCAAATTGCACTAACAACTCTTTAGTTTAAAGTTTCCTTTTTTCCTTTCATTTATAATTTAGATTACAAAGATAGGCATGGTGTCTGGTCTAATATATTATGACTTTTACTTTCTTTGTTTCTACTCCATATATCAATATTACTATTCATTTCTCTTGGTAGCATGTAGAAAGCTGCGAAGTGCCATACCTTAAAGATGGTGCTGGCTTCCATCTTCCACCTCCCCAAGGGTGAGCGCTCTCTGGCATAAACATGACTTATTTGGTTAAGTCTGTTCAGCATGTCTGCTTCAGCATTAGAGTAGCTTATCTGCAGGGTCCAAGTAGCTCACTGGGGTTGGTTAGTGCAAGGGTATTTAAGCCTGTGCAGGGGTCCCCCAGGCTCTCGCATGTCAGAAGAACATGTTTCAAGGATCCTGACTAAAACTGCATGAAGAAGATCTACCCGGAGTCGCGTCTTCCTTGCTGGCTGGGGCAGGTGTGGCACAGTAGCATATAAAAATTCAATCTGTCCCTTTACAATATGTAATTCACCTTCATTTTTATGCATACAATTCTGTACCTTAAGAATGTTTATTTTCAATTTTATGTCTATATGTCAAATGTACATGTGTGTATAGTCATTTATATATTTACATATATACATATATGCTGCATATATACATATACATATATAAAGGTCTGTATTTATTGATTTTTCTATTCAGTTGCAGTATATTTTATTCTAATGTTATAGTTATTCATGGTTGCTTATTTCTCCATATCAAAAGTTCATATATTCAGATAGTCAATGTTTTCAATTTAGCTTCTAGAATCTAGCCTAGTCCCCATGCATTATCTTCTTTCCTTTCTTCCTGATACTTTGAGGAGAATTTTCACCTCACATATTCCTTGAGTTCTACTTCAGCTTATTTACTATGTATAGTATTTGGACCCACATTTACTAAAATATGAAAAATATTTCTTTTGAAGCATACAGTGAATTTTCCAATTATTTTCTCAGCTTATTTTCCTATTCAAGCTGCCTTTATTACTAATTTATTATTTGGACTCAGTTTATATTAGAACATGTCTATTGCAGGACTCATAAGAACAGATGAGTATCCTGGTGGGAATTTTGCCTTGGGGTTTAAATATGAGAGACCCTATTCACTCTCTTGAACAAAAATCAATCAGTTTTCTTGAAGTCATTTTAATTTTGTCTCATTGTCTTTCATTGTTCAGATATCTGTCTCTTATGTAAATACCTAACAGACAGAAATGGTGCCATGTACTTTTATAAGCATGAATACCCCCACAGAATTCAGCATATCATCACTGTGCATTAACATTCTCTGTAAAAACATCTTAATAGAGCAATTTGTATATCTTCAGACCAATTTATCATCAAATATAAATTGCAAAATAACATGTATACATATTTTGTTTTAAAAATAAATATTAGTACATTATATAATTAACTATTTTATTCTATTTTCTAAAGAAGAACTATAAGGTAGCATAGATTCCAAAACTAGGTACTGATTTTTGTTATATCATTAGTAAAAATACAGTGTTTATCACTTAATTAATAATTGCATAAACTTAGTTTTTAAAGGAAATGATTGCATACTTTCTGGCTCCTTTGTAAATCACAATTTTTTCTAGGTATGACTGAATCTCAGATGAGGTTTCAAAACTTATTTGTGACCAAAGTTGAACATGTATGAGAGAACTAAATTACTTTAGCCACTTTTGAGTTGTGTGAAAGTACATTTTTCATACACCTAACAAAAGCAGGCTCCAACATTTCCTACTGACGTAAGTCACAAATGACTAATGCTATATATTTTAAAGCTGACAGAATTATTATAGTTCTCCCAGAAACCTCTAAATTTGAAAGAAAATATCATTTTAAGGAAGTCAAAATTTTCCATTTATGGTTCACAAAATTATAACAGAATCTGTAGTTAAAAAGTGAAGAAAATACAGTTAAGATTCAATTCAATTTCTGTCTAAATTAGAAAAAAATACAGTGCATATCAAGTAGTGAAGCACTTAAGG
This sequence comes from Cricetiscus sungorus, assembly GCA_030556225.1. NCBI lineage: Eukaryota > Metazoa > Chordata > Mammalia > Rodentia > Cricetidae > Cricetiscus > Cricetiscus sungorus. The sequence goes on from JANBXA010000730.1 coordinate 42,824,518, forward strand.
CGAAAAGGGTAAGAAACTAATTTGTTTTAATATGTACAAGTAATTTAACCTCAGCCTCTCATATTCTACACAGAAAGAAAAGATAGTAATTTGCAGTATAAAGTCCATGTACATCACAACACCTGATTATATGCAGTTATGTAAAACAATGAAAATATTATTAATTGGGAAAACAAATGTGTTACAGACAATATCACCATTGTTAAACATGGTGGGATTTCCTCAAATCTGCAAAAAAAAAAAAACATGTTCAAATTTTAGGCTAAACAAATATTGCCTAATGTTTAGAATGTTAAAGAAGAAAGTAGAATGTCCTTTCATAGCTTCACATTTGTGCCAACATCATATTTATTTTATTTTATTTTTGCCACATTTATTTCTATATTCAATTGTACTTAAGTTATCTGAGATTGTTGTGTGCTTTATGTACTTCCTATGCATTTTCCTACAATGTGATGTGCCTATTCGAAACAGGGAAGAAAAGGCTCCACAGGAATCTGATGTAGTACATCACTTAGTAGTAGAGAGCACTCCCTCAAGGGTAACAGATAGAATTGAAAATAAGAAATTCTATGAATCTCAGAAATCTTTCATATATGGGTTAATAAAGTGTCAGAAAGCATAAATCTTAAAATAATATTCAAGCTGAATCTGCAAAGTTCCATATGTAGTAAGAAGGAAGAAGACATTAAAAGAGTATGGGCTAACTCTTGCCATGAGTGGGATAGAAGTGAAAGAAAAGACACCTGAGGAATATATATATATATATATATATATATATGGACATGTATACATATTAATATATACATATTAAAAAGACAAAAGGTGTGTGAGAAGGTATTTATAACCATTAAGAATATGATGCAAACCCAATAAACTCAGGGAATTTTTATTTTCTAATAACACTTGAAAAGAGTTTCTGTTTGAGTTTATTCCAAAATGGAAGTACAGATTCAACTTGCCACAGTGATGTACTTGCATATAACATAACTTACAAAATGTACTATATTAATATAGCAAAACTTCATTAAAAATCACAAATTTGTGTTAAAAATCTCAAATCTGTGTTTTCTGTAGTAACACCGCCTTTAACCAGTAGTAAATTCCAAAATGTCTCATTAAAAAATAATGTGTTTTTTACGTATGAGTATTTTGCTTGTTCTCCTCTATTCTGCACCTTTTCTCTTTCTACTTACTCCCTCTCTTCTCCCCCTATGCTCCCAATTTGTTCAAGATATCTTGTCCCTTTCCCCTTCTTCAGGGAACCACGAATTTCTGTCTTAGGGTCCACATTGATTCCTAGTTTTTCTGATGGTGTGAATTGTAGGCTGGTAAATCTTTGCTCTATGTCTAAAATCCATATATGAATGAGAACATATCTTGTTGTTCTTTTTTTTAACTGGGTTACCTCACTCGAGATGGTTTCTCTAGTTCCATTCATTTGTCTGAGAATTTCAAGATTCCGTTGTGTTTTTCCACTGAGATACCATAATAGAGGGAGCCATTATAGATTTAAGGAGAAATCTGGTACTAGGAAAATGCCCAGAGATCTACAATGATGAACCCAACTAACAATCTAAGTAATAGTAGAAAAGCTACCTTTAATGTCCTTCCACAATAATGAGACTGACAACTACTTTATATGACATCCTAGAGCTTTCATCTAGTAGCTGATGGAAACTGAAACTGACACCCATAGCTCAACATTAGCCTAACTCCTGGAATCCAGTTACAGAGAAGTGATGAGCAAAGGGGTCAAGACCAGGCTGGATAAACCCACAGAATCAGCTATCTGAGCAAGAAGGAGATCATAAACCCCAGTATAATAGCTGGGAAACCAACATAGGACTGATCCAGACCCCCTCAATGTGGGTATTAGTTAGGAGGACTGGGCAGTCTATGAGGCCTCTAAGTAATGGATCAGATTTATCCCTAGTATACGAATAGATTTTGGGAACCCATCCTACATAGAGTGATACTTTCTCAGCCTGGACACATGGGGAGGAGGTACAAGGCCCTGCCCCAAGTAATATGGCACACTTTGGACACTCCACATGAAAGGCCTCACCCTCCCTGGGGAACAGAAAGGGGATGGACTGGGGTTTGTTAGGGGTGATAAGGGAGGATGAAAGTTTGAGGAAACTGGGATTGACATATAAAACAGCCTTGTTTCCAATTTAAACAAACAAACAGCAAAAAAAAAAAAAAAAAAAAAAAAAAAGATTTTAAGACAGGAGTGTGTTGCCTGCATGCAAGTCATTGTTCCAGATACATGTCTGGTGTCCATGTAGGACAGAATACAAGGAGTTATCAAATACTCAGGAAATGTAGTTACAGATGGCTATGAGTCATCATCTGGTTGCTGATTATTGAGCCAGCATCTCTGCAAGTACAGTGAGCACTCAACTTCTGAGTCATCTCTCCAGCCTCTGTTCCTGTTTTAAATAAATGTATGCAATGGCTTGTTATCTTCTAATGTTACAATTTTCAATTAAACAGGCCACATCACCTGATTCATTTTCCATATTTTATCCACTATTATGCACTAATTTTTCTGCATTGCTGAGACAAAAACTACATTTCTGTTTCTTAGCAGTTTGCCATCATCTAAGTTAGTGTACTAAGTTTTATTAGAGGCAAAATATCCATCAATAGGATATCATAATTATAATATTATAAAGCTGTATATTGGTTAATTGTTGGAAATCAGTCTCTCAGTGAATACACAATAATAGCATTTATTATCACTGATTGTAGAATAAAACTAAAAATTTAAAAACATCCTGATTTCCAAAACTACCCTATATTATTGAAAATTCTCAATGCCAGTGATCATATAATTCACATTTCAAAAGCTTGACTATCTCATTTCCTAGTCTTCCTACACTTGTCTGGAATTGAAACTTGCATTTTAAAAAGCCATTATAAACTTCTAAAGTTTCTCTTGCAATATTGATATTCAAAGTAGCAATGACCATACTCCTGGCACATAGAATAGCTAGCTATTCGAGTGCTGCAAAAATGAACACACCTGTGACAGATATCTCTCCTGATCACAAAATAAACAGTCTGTGGTACTGAAAAGTAACATTTATGTCTGGAGTAGTACATCAGAACATGTCTTTGCTGCCTATGATGAGTGTTATTGGTCCTCCTGTCTCAGTTCCCAAAGGGCTTTGATTGTAGGTAGACCAGCACATAAAGGCAGGAATTATTTTTACTTATTATAATTTTATTTTATGTGTGTGCATATTGAGATTGCATCATGTTGATGCCTAGCAACCTCCAAAGTCAGAATATTGTTGAATATCCTGGAATTGGAGGTACAAAGAGCTGTAAGCCACCACATTGGTGATGGGAAACAAAACAAGGTCCTATGCAAGAGCAACAATTGCTCTCAACCTCTGATCCATCTTTCCAGTGCCAGGAACTGTGTTTAGTGATGGCATAATTAGCAATTCTAAATTAATCATTATCATAATTATTGAGACTGCTAGTACAATGACCTTTCTACATTGGTTGAACTCCCCATATTAGGAGAAAGTACATTTAGATATTTGGTACCCTTACACCACATCTCATACTACATGTTTTAAAGAATCCATTATACTTACCAAATGTTTATTTTGAGAATGACCTATCTGAAAAGGCTTTATAGTTTCACTGTCTCAGTGATGTAAATATTTTTATGATATACATTGGGGTGAAATCAAGTTTTCTTTTAATCTCTTTTGATTTAAAAATAGAAGGCAAAGCAAGAAACCTCATATTTAATAAATGATATGTCCATAACTCACACTAGCACTTATGCCAGCAATGGAGGCAAAACACTAAAGGTAACCACTGAAGAAACCATATTTTCAAAACTATTACAAAATATTTGCACAGGTGACTTTATTTAATTATTACTCTAGTCCTTTTTTTTTCTATATTAGTGATTGCTGTTGAGTTCTGTTTGTCTAAATAACCTTTGTTAAAAATCACCACCATAATTAATAAAATTAACATCTAAACCATCCTGGATATATGTCAGATGCTTTTCTAAGCAGCACTGTGATTAGCTCCCTGCTACAAATGGCTAAACTGATAATAATATGGGAGCACATTTGACATTAAGCTCATTATATCACTAGCATAATTGTACGGCTAAATCAGGAATCAAGAATCAGACAAGCACACATGCTTGTGTGTGACCTCATGTGACAATTGTAAGAAAGACTTTTCACCAATGTGTGGAACAAAGACAAATAGGGAGATTTCTCTCTTGGATACTTGTTTCTTCACTCAGGAATACAAGGCAAACAATTTAGAAGAGCATGGCAAACTATTAGACCAGTGGGAAAGAGATAGAATGCAAAATTGTTTTTCAGTACTCGATATAACTAACAATATGTGGTTTATTTTTTATATGTTCCAGTCAAAAGAACAATTTTGAATGTCACATTCTAGGGCTGAGAGAACAACATCAGCCCATACATTTTCTATTTTAAACTTTCCTCCTCTTAATATATTTTTTATTTATTTTTCTTTCAGTTTCCCTTCTGTCAACTTCTTCTAGTCCTCTTCACCTCAAACCCACACAAAGTCTACATTTTTTGAGCTTTTTTTTTATTGCAACATATACTTCACTAATTTGACAAAATATATTCAACAAATAGTTTTTAATTAGTTATATGAATTGCTGTCTATATTCATTCTCTGTGTCACGGGATTTCAAAAGCAAGGAGGAAGAATTTATCCAGATACAATGCTGGGTTTATTGGTTAGTTATAATACCTCTTGATTCTTTGGAGAGCACAAACTATAATAAACAGAATTGTAATTTACAAAAAAGTGCAAGCCTTATGATTGTATTAAAATGAGTTATTTTAAAATAAATGTTATTGTGTTGCTCCTTCTTTTATTACTATTTTATTTGAGACAATGAAAGAGGAGGGGTTGTGATTGCAGGGCCTCTGTTAAAGAGGCCTCAGCCAGGTCTCAGCTAGATCATCCTATAGGTGCAGAAACATCCTGAGTATCCCCTACACTCTTCCCTAGGAAATCCCTGGGTTGGCCCAGAATCTCTCTTGTAACTCTGATACACCCCCACCCACTCCCACTGAGAGCCTGCCCTCCCCCTACCCTGTGCCATACCCTTCCCACTGTCCCACCTCTCTAGTTGAGCACTGGGACCAAGGGTGAAGCCAACAATCCAAGACCTTCGGCGAACTTCCTGGAGCTGCTCTGAGCACACTAGACCTGCCTATCAACACAAGACCACCCATAATTTCCACCTACCTGGTCTCTGACCCCACCACCCAATGGTCCTCTACTGGAGTCCTAGAGATCTGCTTGTCTCTGGAGGACCAATCTGAGTTCCTGAGGGTTGGCCTCTGCCAAAACGGCCTCAGATGGAGAGTGAAAGTCCCAGGCTAGATTTGCCTATCAGCTTAAGAAACATCCTGAGTCCCAGACTTCGAGATCTTTGACTCTCATTGCCAGTCCTCTGCAGGAGCCTGATTTTTGACCCCCATTGCTGGGGCCCTGTCTGTGGAGAGACCTCCTAGAGAGCTTGGCCCACCCAGAGCCACAGACATCAAACCACTGACCCACATGAGCCCACAGGGGAAATACCATAGAAAGAGGGAGGGACACCACCAACAACTACTGGAAGAAGATGTGGGAAGACATCAATACAAGAAAACGCCTAACAACAGAAAGACAAGCATAACACCACCAGAATCTAGTGAATCTACACCAACTAAACCAGAACACAACCAAGCAGATGAAGCAGAAGAGAACGACTTAAAAATTATCATCATAAAAATGGTACAGCCCCTCAAATAAGATATGAGAAAATCCCTTAAAGAAAAGGAAGAAAAAAAAAACCAAATTATTGGAAGAAATGAACGAATTTCTTAAAGAAAGTACAGAAAGCCAAGAAAAAACGATTAAACAGGTGAAGGAAATGATTCCAGACTTGAAAACTGAAATAGAGACAATAAAGTAAACAAAAACTGAAGGAATGCTCAAAATAGAAAAACTGGGCAAATGATCAGGAACTGCTGATGCAAGCATAACCAACAGATTTAACATGATGGAAGAGAGAATCTCAGGCACAGAAGGTAACTAGAGGAAATAGATTCATCGAACAAAGAAAATCGTAAATCCAACAAATCCTTAACTCAAAACATCCAGGAAATGTGAGACATCATGAAAAGGCAAAACAAAAGAATAATAGGCATAGAGGAAGGTGAGGACGCCCAGCTCAATGATACCAACATCATATTCAACAAAATCATTGAGGAAAACTTTCCCAATCTGAAGAAGTACATGTAAGTACAAGGAGCAAACTGAACACCAAATAGACTGGACCAAAGACCCCTCAACATATAATAATCAAAAACCTAACATACAGAATAAAGAAAAAAATATTAAGAGCAGCAAAGGAAAAAGACAGGTAGCATATAAAGGCAGACCTATCAAAATTACACCTGATTTCTCCTTGGAAACCCTTAAGGCCAGAAGGTTTAGATAGATGTTCTGCAAGTACTAAGAGTCCACAGATGCCAGCCCAAGCTACTATAGCCAGGAATACTCTCAGTCACTGTAGATGGAGAAAACAAGATATTCAATGACAAAGCCAGATTTTCACAATACATATCTACATATCAAGCGGTACAGAAAGTTTTGGAAGAAAAACTCCAATCCAAGGAAATTAACTATGCTCACAAAGACATAGGCAAGAGATAATCCCACCTTGCCAGAAACCAAGGGTAAAGCAGGAAAAATATATTCGCAATACCACTGCCAACAACAAATCTAAAACAAACAAGCATTAACAATCAATAGGCCTTACTCTCCCTCAACATTAATGATTTTAACTTGCTTATAAAATGACACAGGCTAACAGAATGGATATGAAGACAGAATCCAGCGTACTGCTGCATAAAAGAAACACATCTAAGCTTCAAAGATAGAAATTACCTCAGGGTAAAGGGCTAGGAAAAGATCTTCCAATCAAATGGACCCAAGAAGCAAGCAGGTGTGGCTATCATAATATCTAACAAGTTAGACTTCAAAAAAATTAATCAAAAACAAATGAAGATGGTAATTTCATATTCATTGCAGGAGAAATCCATCAACACAAAGTCTCAAATCTGAATATCTATGCCCCATATACAAAGGCAACCACATTCGTAAAAGAAATGCTACTAAAACTCAAAGCTCACATACAACATCACACTTATAGTGGGAGACTTCAACACACCACTCTCACCACTAGACAGGACCACAAATATGAAACTCAACAAAGAAACAAAAGAAGTAACAGAAGGTATGTCTTAACTGAGTTTAACAGACATCTATAGAAAATTCCATCCAAAGAAAAAGAATATACCTTCTTCTCTGATCCTCATGAAACCTTATCTAAAATCAACCACATACTAGGTGGCATGACAAACCTAAACAGATACAAAATAATTGGAATACACCCCTGTATCTTATCAGAGCGCCAAGCCTTAAAATTGGAGTTCAAAAATAACACAAATTTCAGAAACTCTAAAAACTCATGGAAAATGAACAAAGTGCAATTGCACCACACCTGAGTCAAAGAATGTAGAGAGCCACAAAGTGCCATGCCTTAAAGTGGCGCTGGCTTCCACCTTACACCTTCCCGCTGCTGAAAGCTCTCTGGCATAAACAAGCCCTTAATTGGTTAAGTCTGCCTGTCTGCTTCCCCATTAGAGTAGCCTATCTGCAGGGTCCATGTGGCTCACTGGGGTTGTTTAGGTCTCTCTCTGTCTCTGTCTCTGTCTCTGTCTCTGTCTCTGTCTCTCTCCCTCTCCCTCTCCCTCCCTCCCCCTTCCTTCCCTCTCTCTCTCTCTCTCTCTCTCTCTCTCTCTCTCTCTCTCTCTCTCTCTCTCTCTCTCTCTCTCTCGCTCTCCCTGCGGGCCAGAGCAACATGTTTAAAGGATCCTGATTAAAACTGCATGAAGAAGATCTACCTGGAGTTGTGTCTTCCTTGCTGGAGAGGGGAGGGCAGGTCCATACAAAAGAAGAAGTAAAGAAATTAAAGACTTCCTAAAATTCAATGAGAATGAAGACACGACATATCCGAACTTATGGGACAGATTGAAAGCAGTTTTACAAGGGAAGTTCATTGCACTAAGTGCCCATATGAAGAAAACAAAGGATGGTCACATTAGAAAATTAACAGCACAACTGAAAACTGTAGAACAAATAGACAAACTCACCCCTGAGGAGTAGAAGCCAGGTAATAATCAACTTGAGGGCTAAAAACAATAAAATAGAAACCAGAAAAACAATACAAAAAGTCAATGCAACAAAGAGTTAGTTTTTCAAGAAAATCAACAAAATAGACAAACCTTTATCCTAACTAATGAAAAAGCAGAGAGAAACATGCAATTCAATAAAATCAGAAACAAAAAGGGGACATACCATCAGACACAGAGGAAATCCAGACAACTTTCAGGTCATCGTTTGAAAACCTGTACTCCACAAAATTTTAAAAACAAAAGGAAATGAACAAATTTCTGGAGAACTTTAACTTACCAAAATTAAATCAAGAAGACAAACAACTTAAATAGACCTATAACCCAAATGAAATAGAAGCATTCACCAAAAGCCTTCCAACCAAAAGAAGCCCATGGCAAGATCCTTCAGTGCAGAATTCTACCAGAAATTCAAGGAAGAGCTAATATCAATATTCCTCAAATTGTTCCACACAATAGAAACAGAAGGCTCATTACCAAACTCTTTCTACGAGGCCACAATCACCCAATCCTGACAAAGATACAACTAAGAAAGAAATCTACAGACCAATATCCCCGATGAACATCGATGCAAAAATAACCAATAAAATACTGGTAAACCGATTCCAAGAATACATCACAGAAATCATCCATCATGATCTAGTAGGTTTCATCCCTGGGTTGCAGGGATGGTTTAACATATGAAAATCTATCAATGGGATCTACCATCTAAACAAACTGAAAAAGAAATGATCATCTCCCTAGATTCTGAAAAAGCCTTTGACAAAATTCAACACCCTTTCATGATAAAGAGTCTTGGAGAGATTAAGGATAACAGGAGCATACCTAAGCATAATAAGTGCAATATACAGAAACCACCAGCCATCATCAAGCTGAATGGAGAGAAGCTTAAGGCGATTCCTCTAAAATCAGGAACAAGATAAGGCTGTCTTCTCTCTCCATATCTCTTCAATATTCTACTTGAAGTTCTAGCTAACGCTATAAGACAACAAAAGGAGAACAAGGGCTCCAAATTGGAAAGGAAGAAGTAAAAATGCCTCTATTTGCAGATGATATGATAGTTTGCATAAGTGACCCAATACTCTACCAGGAAACTCCTACAGCTGATCAACACCTTCAGCTAAGTAGCAGGATACAAGATAAACTCAAAAAAATCAGCAGCTCTACTTTATTCAGATGACAAAGAGGCTGAGAAAGAAATCAGAAAAACATCACCATTTACAATACCCACATACCACATAAAGTGTCTTGGGATAACACGAAACAAGAGAAAGACCTATATAATAAGCACTTGGTGGCTTTAAAGAAAGAAATTAAAGAAGATACCAGAAAATGGAAAGATCTCTCATGTACTTGGATAGGTAGGATAAATAAAATAAAAATGGCAATCTTGCCCAAAGCAATCTGCAGATTCAATGCAATCCCCACTAAAATCCCAGCACAATTCTTCACTGAACTTGAAAGGATAATAATCACCTTTACATGGAAAAACAAAAACCCAGGATAGCCAAAACAACAATGTACAATAAAAGAACTTCAAGAAGCATTGCCATCCCTGACTTTAAGCTCTACTACAGAGCTATAGATCTGAAAACAGCCTGGTATTGGCACAAAAATAGACAGGTAGACCAATGAAATCGAATCGAAATACCTGATATTAACCCACACATCCATGAACATGTGATTTTTTACAAAACAGCTAAAAGAATACAATGTGGGGAGGAAAGCATCTTCAACAAATGGTGCTGGCACAATTGGATGATGGTGTGTAGAAGACTGCAGACAGACCCTTGTCTATCACCATGTACACAACTCAAGTCCAAATGGATCAAAGACCTCACATAAATCCAGGCACACTGAACCTCTTAGAAGACAAAGTAGGAGGTACCCTTGAACAAATTGGTATAGGAGACTGCTTCCTGAACATAACTTCAGTAGCACAGACACTGAAATCATCAATTAATAAATGGGACCTCCTCAAAGTTAGAAGCTTCTGTAAGGCAAAGGACACAGTGGACAACACCAAACAGCAGCCCACAGACTGGGAAAAGATTTTTACCAATCCTACATCTGACAAAGGTCTAATCTCCATAATACAAAAAGAACTCAAGAAACTAGTCAACAAAACACCAAATAACCCTATTTAAAAATGGGGTACAGCATTGAAGAAATAATTCTCAATAGAGGAAATCAAAAAGACTGAAAGACACTTAAGAAAGTGCTCAACATGCTTAGCTATCAGGGAAATGCAAATCAAAACAACTTTGAGATACCATCTTTCTCCTGCCAGAATGGCTAAAATTAGAAACACCAATGACAACTTATGCTGGAGAGGATGTGGAACACTCCTCCACTGCTGGTGAGAGTGCTATATCGTACAGCCATTTTGGAGATCATTATAGTGGTTCTTCAGGAAAATGGAAATTATTTTACCACAGGACTCAGCAATCCCCCTCTTAGGTATATACCAAAATGATTCACATCCATGCAACAAAGACATGTGTTCAACTATTTTCACAGCAGCATTATTTGTAATAGAAAGAACCTGGAAGCCACCTAGAAGTCCCTCAACTGAAGAATGGAAAAGAAGATGTGGCACATCTACAAAATGGAATACTACTCTGCAGAAAAAATAATGGAATCTTGAAGTTAGCAGGCAAGTTTATGGAACTTGAAGAAACCATCCTGAATGAGATAACCCAGTCACAAAAAGAGGAACATGGTATGTACTCACTCATATATGGATTTTAGACCTAGAGCAAAGGATCACCAGCCTATAATTCTCAGCACCAGAGGAACTAGGATAAATGTATATTCTAAGAGATTCATATATGATCTCTCACAAAACAGGGGAGAGACAAGTCCCCCAGAGAGCATGAGCCAACCTGGATAGCATAGCCCTACATGTGGAAAGAGGAGGGGTAAAAGGGGAGGACAATCAGGGGGCATATGAGGGGGAAGAGAGGATAAGAGGAAAAGAGGGAGGGAGGGAGGGGAGGTGGGAGGGAGGGAGGGAAGGAGGGACGGAGGGAGGGAAGGAAACTGGGATCAACTTGTAAAATAAAAAGTAATAATAATAATAAAAATCTAAAAAAAAAAGAAAAGAAAGAGGAGGAGTTTTGATGAGTAAAGTCCATTTGCAATTCTTGTGTACTGAAAATTATTTTAGCTGTTTGATCTCTGGGGTTGCTGCTCTACCAAAACAAAATGAATGTTATAAACATTCTGGATTATGCTCATATAATTTCTGTATTATTTAGTGTGGCTTTTTAATACTGAATCTAAGAGAAGAGATTAGAATGTAAATACTTATTTGTATAAAGCTGGTGTTCAATAACAATATTTTATATTACTATGTATCTAATGTATTTAAATATTCTTATATCCTAAATATTATTTTAACATCTTTTCAAATATTAACTCTGGCTTGACCATTAAAAGGCTAAGCTCTTGAGCAAATAATAACTCATTTGTTTCCACAACAAAATTATCCTGTCCTTGGCCTGGTACTTATGACTCAGTTTCGATTTGACAGTTTCATATGGATAATTATCTATAGAGCTAATATTTGCACTGAGATATTCTGGCTTATAAACTCATATAATTAAATATTGAATGTAGCAAGTGGCTTTCTGAATAAACATAAATATTTTAAAAGAATAAATGAAAATACCCATTGGTAAGTCCTTGATAGTTAAGAAAATGTCATATATTCATCAGTATAGAGAGACAGGCAAAGACAAGAGGAGGATATAATAGTTAAGTAGTTCTAATAAGCCCAATAATTCACAAACATTAATATTGAAAGGTAGTGAAAGAAAAGTTAAATGGAGATAAATTCATTATCATATTTTATGAATACTGCAAGGCTAAAATATTTTCTGAAAAGACTACACGATTTCTGGTCTTTAGAGTTGAGGCCAATGAGAGAACATTACTCACTGAAATTCATCTATACACTCATCTTCCCTCATTATCTCACTCTGCCTTCAAATTTTCCCTATTTTTGCAACTGGGTTTTTGTATTATTTTTGATGTTGTTTGTTTGCAAAAGTACTTTTGTTTAAAGTACTTTTTATATCCTAGGAAAGGCATTACCTGTGTTTTCTGGTTATAGTTATAGCTATAGTTATGACATTGAAATTTAAATAAACACAAAGTGTAATTTTCCATTTCTATTTTCTGGCATAATAAAAATAATCTCATGGATATATAATGTAAATAGTCTTACATGGTCAAACATTTTCTTTGCACTTTTTCTTTCTCTCTTTCTTCTTTTGTAAAACCTGTTGCCATTATGTCTACATGTTTTTTTCTAAGTGTCTTCTTAATAATTAGGCTGTTCTGGATTCATTTTAGTTTTTGTGAATAAATTTTCACAATTAGAAATCATTAATATTACATTAATATCATTTAAATGAACATTTAAATGAATGATAAAGGATATAAATTATATTCCCAAAAGTCTGTTTTCAAAGATAGCAATGATGATGTAGATAAAAACATAACAAATGATGTGATGTGCTTGTGTCTCTTCACTGCAGTAGAATAAATTACAAACTCAATGTAAAATTACAGCTTCTATTTCCCAAATGTGATGATATTTATAGTCTTGATCATGTATTCTTTTTAAAATACATAAAATTAATGCAATCATCTTTTATTCAATCTACAAATATTTATCTTTATAAAAATATAAATATTGTTTATATATACAGCAAATATACATACTTGTTTTAACTATGTTTTAATTGTGGGGAAATATTCTTATTTGAAAATTCAACTTCAGCATTTTTGAACAGTTGAAAGTTTTGTCCTTCAAGCATGTAGAAAACTAACCTAGGAGATTGAGAAACAGGGAAAGCATGTACTTTTTTATAAACACACACACACACACACACACACACACAGAGTTAAGAGAAGGGACAAAGTCAGTCATCAGGGAAGCTCTGATGAATGTTCAAGCTGTTAGTACACCTAAATTCAACTTTTGTATTCAAGTGTGCCATGGTGACCAAGGTAAGCCCCACCAGAGAGAACTGTATGGGCTTAGTAAAACCATTTACTAAGCGCTAATCGTTACTAAACAAGATAGATAATTGGCTTTACTACTTTATATTTGCTCCTTTGATATTCCTTTAGGAACTATAATTTTAACTCACATGGGAGAAAATGGTGTCCACAATTTTATTGACTGAAATTACCACCCATGAGCATCTTTGTTCCAGATTATTGTGTATCATAAGCCAACATAGATTTATAAGAGAAAGATATGACTAGCAGCACAATGCTATTAAGCTGTACCTTCAATCTTAAAAAGAAAAGAAAGTAAAGATTAAATTAAACATACTTGTACAAGTTAGTGTCATTGTGCAAATATTTATTCTGTCACAAACAGTGCAAAACAAAAGTGCTGATTTATTTGAAACAAGGTGACTATGAAGTATATATCACAAAACAAATTGAATTGCCTATATACTGATTCCTAACACACAAAATAGAATTATTAGTGTAATGCTGTAAAAACAAGAAAAGATGTCAGTATAAAATCTGAAGCAAAGAACCTACTTCAGCTGCCTTGACTGTTATAAAGAAGGAAGTTTTCTTTCGCTAATGTTTCTAGGAGAATCATTCTGATAAGATCATTCTCAGCTTCTTCTAACACCTAATTTTTTTCATTAAAAATAAAATAAGCATGCCTCATAAATGTCATTGAAGAAAGGGATTATGCTTTTTTTCAGCTCCATCGCCACAGAATTTAAATTTAATGGTGCCATCAGAGAAAGTACAGTATTCACTTTTGAACTGACTTTGCTGGAGAACTAGATATATAAGTTTAATTGAGGTGGAAGAGCTGGAATCCTCTAGTGACCACACTACAAAATTAGACCTTAAAATAGTGATTATATTTTGATGTCACTTAATATAATTCCTATAAGTATTTTAATTGGTCCTAAAGTATTGACAACAACTATATATAGTGGATATATAGTACACTATTAAATGCAAAAATAAATCTTTGTATATGAAAGAAGTTGAAGCACCTAGGTAAAGATAAGGAATTAAAGCCAGTGTTTTGGAAAAAAGGATAAATTTGTGCTAAAGAGTGTTGAGTTATTTTATTTGTCAACTTGGAAAAACTCTAGAATCATTTAGAAGAGCCTCTTAGAATATATGAATAAATTATTTTACAGAATTATTTGATGTTTGAAGACCTGTACACTACGGACAGTACTAATCCCTGGACTTGGGATCCTGATGTGAGGCTTGAACCTCAGCATGCATGCACTGCTCTGTGTTCTTGACCATGGATATAGTTAATCTGGCTGCTTTAAGTTCCTGTCCTGGTTTGTGTACACTAGTGAACTATAACATAGAATTAGGAGTCAATTGAGTATTTTTTTCTTCTGATTTACTTTTATCATGTTATTTTATCACAAAAGGAAATGAAACCAAGTAACATGTAGTAGACATGCAAAAGTACTTTCAATTCTAAATACATGCTCAGAGCAGACTATCTCTGTCACATAACAATTAACTGGAGTGAGATAAACAAACACTTAGAGATTTTAAATAATAAAGAACAAAAGATGCTGTAGCTAAAGCATCATTCAGTGAATAATAAAAACTCTCTTATAGACAAGGGAAACATGGCTGCCTTCATCCCAAGCAGAAAGACAAGAGATATGTCTGCCATAAATACAATAAAGAAATACACAATCAAATTTTTAACTCCTATTTTATGGATGATATGGTAGCTTAAAACTCCAGTGTGAATATAAAAAAAACCCAATAAACTAAAACCAGAGTGTACATCGGTGCTGCATGGGACTGTATGCATAAAAAGGCAAGACAGAGAACTGTTTTCTGATTTAAGAGCTCTTAAGTTGGTACTCTCATATGTTTTAGGCAGGGGAGATGAAATGAGAAAAAACTCCATATTATACTTTTGACTTTCACTACTTCTATAAAACATACCTAAAATGAAAAGCTAAGAAAGTTTTCTTTTGTTGTTGTTATTTCAGGTTTTTGTTGTTGTTGTTGTTTGTTTGTTTGTGTTTTGTTTTGTTTTGTTTTGTGAGACTAGGTTTCTCTGTATTGCTTTGGAGGTTGTCATGGAATTCACTCTGTAGACCAGGCTGGACTCAAACTCACAGAGATCTGCCTGCCTCTGCATCCCGAGTGCTGGGATTAAAGGCATGTGCCACCAAGTTGATTAATATGTATCCTAGATTGTTACCAGTTGCAGGAAATTTGTTTCAAAGGCTGGTGACTGTGAAGTGAGTTAGAAAGTGACAGGAGTTGTATAGAGAATCCAAATTCTATCCCTGAACCACTGAGAAAGTAGATATCAACAAACCAAACAATCTAATTAAATAATGGAGTACACACCTAAACAGAAAATTCCTTTAGTGGAATCTGAAGTAGCTGAGATACACTTAAAGAATGATCAACATCCTTAGCCTTCTGTAGATACAAATCAAAACTCCTTTTAGATCCCATCTTACACCTGTAAGGTAAGCTACACAAACGGCAGCTCATGTTAGCAAGACTGGAGAGCAAGTGGAGCACTCCTCCAATTCCATACAAATGCAAACTTGTACAGCCACTGTGGAAATCAGTGTGAGAGTACTTCAGAAAAATTGAGAATGATCTAGCTCAACATCCAGCTGTACCACTCTTGGGCAAATATCCAAAGGATGCCTCATCTTACCACAAGGACTTTTCATAGCAGGTTTATTCATAATAGCCAGAAACTGGAAACATCCTAGATGTACATTTTCACAATGGAGTATTCCTTAGCTGTTAGAAAAAAAATAATAATGACATTTGCAAGTAAATGAGTGAACCAGAAAAAAGAAAATCATCCTGAACAAGGCAACCGAGATCTAAAAAGACAAACATGATATGTACTTGGTTATAAGTAGATATTAGATGTAAAGTAAAGGATAATGACACTACATTTCACACATACAGAAATTAAGGAGGAGAGGTCTAAAGGTGATTCATGGATCTCGCTGGGAACAGGAGGGAGAATAGATTTTGTGGGTGAACTAGTGGTTGATGGAGACGGAAATAAGAGGGATCCGGTTTGGAAAGGAGAAACAGGGAGATAGCATGAAATACGTGGGCATTTTGGGAGAAATATAGAAACCTAGTATATTGGAAACTTCTAGGAACCTATGAGATTGACCCTAGTGAGCACTACTAGTAAAGGAGGATATGTTGCATGAACCTACCATCTTCTGTGACCAAGGTAAGTTCCCAAGGCTGGACTTGAATACTGACACAGCCACCAAACTTTCTTGCCTGCAGGATAATGTGGGACAATGTTTTAACATGTGGACCAAGACACATGAGTTAGCCCACACCAAGCCTTACAGCTGGTTGGCCCTGATCTGGAATCTGGGAGGCTCAGAGACCTAGTGTAGAACCAAACATGACTGACAAAGAGAAAAAAAATCAACAAAATTATTCCTAATGATAATACTACTACACTCATAGATCAGCATCTGATGTGAGCAGATACTCAGACCCAGTACCAAACATTAGGCAGAGCTATGAGTACTTGTAGGAAGATGGACAGGTAGGATTGGAGAAGCCAGAGGGGTTGAGTGTAGTAGAAACTGAGGCCAGCCTACCCAACCAAAACCTGCTCCCTCTTTTTCCCCTGCCGAGGCTAGCCCAACAGCTGCAGACACTTCCTCCCTGATCAAGCCACCAAACCTGCCTCAGTGCACAGAAATGCTGACTGGGAGACACTAATGAGGAAAGGATAATGTAGTCGATTCAGCCCTCAAGCCAATAGGATCTTGGGAGGGGGTATAAAGGAATCTAACACCCTTAACAAATGAGGCTACAGCACACTCTGCTACTTACTGACTCTCAGTGCCTGAGTCTTATGTGCTGCTTTTTCTCACCCTGCCATGCCTAAGGGGTGTCTCAGTAGAGTAGTTGACAGCTGTTAAGAACAGCAGTACACAGCCCACAGAATCAACTAAGCAGGACTCACAAACTTAAATTGCAACAATGGAGCTTACCTGGGTCTGTATCAGGCCCTTTGCATACATGCTATAGTTAGTTCTTTGGGTTCTTCTTGCTTGTAGTCTCCTAACAATGGGAGTGGGAATATCTCTGACTATTTGCCTCTTCAGTGGAACAATTTCCTTCTACTGGGTGCCTTTTCCAGCCTTTATATGAAGGTTTATGCCTAGTCTTATTATATTTTGTTATCCTGTTTAGTTTGTTATAGCTGGGAGGCTGAATCGTTTGTTTGTTTGTTTGTTTGTTTGTTTCTGAAAGGAAATAGAGGAGAGATGGATCTTGGTATTTGGAGAAGAGGGAGGGGAGACTGTATTTGGGATATATTGTATGAGAGAAGAATAAATAAAATAAAATAAACAATCTGTAGAAAGCAATGAGAAGGCTGGTAAACAGAGATGCCTAATAAGACAAAAGAGAAAGATAACGAAAAGAGAAAGGAAGCTTTCTATGACTAAGAGAGCTCAGTTGTATTTAAATATGTGGCCACCTCTTGAAGCGCAATGGTTTTAAATGAACTATTTCCATTAGTTAATCTGTGTAAGAAATGACAAATGTTTGCTTTTAGTTGTCTGGTTACTGGATTTTTTTTTCTTAAAAAAATGTAATGTTTGACACAAAACATTAAAAACCTCAAAATGTTACTGCTCTTAGCTCTTAAATTCTATGTTTAAAAATTCACTCTAAATCATAAAATTAAAGGAGATAATTATGTCAAACAAATAAATCAGACTGGAAGGGCAGTGATTACATGTTTAGGTTTATTTGTTTTGTTTTGTGTTTTCTGTTTTTACATGTCATGTGAAATCTGTACAAACATCAAATTTAGAAAAGAAAGAAGTGATCTGTAAAAGACGAAAGGATAAGTGGATGGGGATTATAATTGAGTTTATTAAATGCACATATACATATGACACAATAGATCCCATGAATTATACAGGAATTTGTCCAATAAGAATAATTTAAAGATCCATAATACAAGAAATAATTTAGGCTTGCTGCTCAAAACCAATGCAAATATCGAATAAGGTATACCAAAGTGTAAGTTTCAGAGTCACCAAAACAAAGAAATATGTGAAGGCATAAACACTGACACAGAAAAAAGTTCTGATATTAAATGCTTTTTAAAATATGTGAGTAATTTTGAAAAGTAATGCACACACTAATTCTGTTATTTACATAAATACTGAAAGGGGGAATGAAATATAATATTTTGTGTATAATAGTAATTGTATCAATTTTCCCCTTAATTTCATTGCTTACAATTTAATAAAGGTCTACATTAGTCAATTTTTTCCTTTAAAAATACATAAAGCAATATAAGGAATAACAATAAGACTGAACAACTGCAACCAAATGAAAGGCAAGAATTGCCTGAGATGTTAAGGATGATACATATACATTTGTGTGAGCCTAGATAAATTTGGATTATGTATACAGATTATATATACATATATATGCATATATATATGCACATATAAAAGCATATGTAATGATTAAGTACATTATATAGACATATGCCAGAATATAGATGTATAAGAATTATGGTATACATGTATGTATTTCCAGAGAAAAAGAAAAGCATTATTAGATGAAAGAATAAATCAGCCAAAAATATATCAAAAAGGATCAAAGGAATATACCAGATCTAATAAGTACAAGAAGGATGAACAAAAAAGCAAATACATTTTTATGAGAAAAATTTTCCTAAAAAATTGAAAACAACAACAAACCAAAAAATGAAGCAAAGAAATCACAGAGATTTATTAAGAATATTGAATTTCTATGTGCTTTTCACCTACTTATTCAATGTTTGGGGGACATGACCTTTAACCCTGTTAGAGATATTGAGACACTTTGTGAGTACCAGGGCAGATGCCAAGCTGGCTGTCATGTGTTGTCAGGATTCTCTTTGTCTGAGAATCATTAAGCCTATGTACTGCTCCTGAGTTTGTGTGGGTTCTGAGGATCTAAACTCAGAAAGCACTTCTTCCACAGAGCCATCTCTTCAACATGATTTTGTTTTACTTTTTCCTTATCCTAAGTACCCTTTAGAAGTCTGTTATTTTATTTTTAGTATTTGATGACTTGTCATATATCTTTCCAGTGCTGATTACTGTATAAATACCTTGCATGACAAACACTTAAATTTGTCATTTTGTTGCTGATCACAGCTTTCTTTTCTGTAACTAACAGAAAGTTGTTAAAAATCTGTGACAGTTTTGGGTTTCTCTATTTTCCTATTTTTTTCCTATGTGTTGAAGCTGAACATTGACATAAATTTCAGAAATATTATTTTTTTTTGAGTGTTGGAACAGTGAATGTTTATTTTATTTTACTGGGTAGTGTGGTACCGAACATAACCCTTTTGTCCCTCCCCAAAGCTTAACAGATATCTGACAGATGCGCCACTTCAGTTTGCCATTTTCTCAAGCAGAGAAAAGGTTGATAGGTATTTGGTACAGCACAGAGAACTGACAAACAGAAATATTATTTATTCTAGGCTAATTAGCTACAATATTCTTTTGAAGATATCTATCTTGGTCATTGTCTCTAAATCCATCATTTTTAAAGATTTAAGTAGGAAAAACCACCTGATGGTCTATCTACTCCCCATGTCTTACTTTTTGTTGTTCTATTTTGTCAAGGTATATATTCCTGGCTGAGCTGGTACACACTGTAAAGATTGACATATTGCAAAATACAAAGGATAAATATAAACTTTGTTCTGAATGAGAATAAAGGTAATATGGTGTATGAAAACAGAAATCAACAGGTGCTTGACAGTCTCCACAAGTATGTTTCTCCATCAGAGGACAAAATGACTTGAATTAAAAAAAGATCTGGACAAAACAATGGAAATGAAAATATCATAAGGAAGAGAATACTTAACATTTGTCCTGTTTCTTTTGTTTAATATAATAAACAAAAATTAGCCATGTCTCTGTAGCTACCACATGCACAAACATACAGATACACACACACACACACACACACAATGTTTGATTTAAAAAAATAACAGAAAATGATGACAAGTTCTGTTTATGCCATCAGAGAGTATAATTTAAATAAAATCAACAAAAAATAAATACCTAACATGCAAAGTAGAAAATTATAATAAATATCAGGAAAAATTTAAACCTATAGAATTGTTAGTTATAATGGATATTTTATTATCACAAGTTAAAAACTGACAAAATATGTCTGTTATGTACATGCAAAATTCTTTCTAATCATTTCTGTTACCAAAAAAGGGAAGCAAGAAATATGTTATAAAAGTATTATGTAAATTTACATAAATGCATAAAAGTATATATATATATATATATGTGTGTGTGTGTGTGTGTGTGTGTGTGTGTGGTGTGTGTGTGTGTGTGTGTGTGTGTGAAACCACAGCCCCAAGATGGCGCCTGGCTGGATGCCAGGTAGTTCGAGCTTAGCTGTAAACAAGCCTTATTTGGAAGTGCTTGATGGATCTGGTGCTCTTCCTCCTTCTCTGGCCTATCCGGGATCACCAGGTGGCATGAGCTGATTGGGCTGTGAGAGCACATTTAAGGGCTTGCTAGGGCTGGGAGAAAGGGTAGCTGATGGGATAAGCAGAAGCTGATGGGAGAAGCAGCAGAAGCTGATGTACAAGGATTCTGAATAAAGTGCTTGAAAAAGAGTGGTGGTTGCATGTTCCCTTGCTGGCCGGTAAAGACACATTACAAGTGGTGGCCCGTATGAGGAACCTCTCCGTGGTGAACGGCTCAGAACTTCCTGCAGTCAGGGCAGTCAACTGGTAAGACCCAGGTAAGTTGGAACCAAGTTAAGGCCCTCAGTAAAGCGCGATAAGGTCTCTGGTAAGGAGCAATAAAGTTCCCGGTTGAGACAAAGTAGAAGAAGCAAAAAGTGAAAGTATGGGGAATACAACATCGCAACCTACTTATCTAGTTCTTTAAGAGCTGTAACATTCAAAAGGGTTGAAACTAAAGAAAAGCACATTAGAAAGATTTCTTAGGGAAGTTAAGAGAGTAGCTCCCTGGTTTGCCTTCTCGGGGAATTTAATTACCAGCTGTTGGGACAAACTTGGGAAGGATCTAGATTTTGCGTGAACACCTGTCGGTGTTCCCAAAGCCCATGCCAATTAGACACTCGGCTCAAGTTTTTCCTAGGATTTTTAGTAGCAATTGGTACTGAATCAAAGCATTGATCTTGTTCAGGAACAGGTCAATGCTCTGTGGCAGTTGGCACAGCTGGGCTGTGAATAAAGATGACCGGCTTGTGCGTAACCGCAGTACCCTACCAGAATTATTCTTTAGCAGCCAATATGTCTAAACAGCTCTCACAGTATCTTTTAAGTAATTGTTCTGGCGACTTCGATAAGTTGATGCACAACCTAAGGCTCTCTATCGTGAATGTGAATTCCACTCCGTTCGATGTCTCCATTGCTGATGGACTGTCTACATGGATCACCCAAGCCACAAATCATCTAAAAGAATGGGTGGGAATGGGTACCCTGGGAGGGGTGCTTATCCTAGTCAGTCCCATTGCCTTATGGTGTATCTGCAGGATGAAGGTTACACAGAGGAGAAGCAATGCCATGATTGCACAAGCCTTCCCAGCCCTGGAGGCAGGGCAATCACCTCAGGCTTGAAAGGGCTAAGCTGTCATCATGCTCAGGATGCTAGACGAAGTACTGTACTTGAGGCTAGCTTTTAACAGCTTCATGGAGGGCAAGTCTGATTGCATATGGGTTGGTATCCTAATCCCATCTCTGAGAAAAGATACCAGATGGGTGTGGCACCTTGGCTGATAACTGGGCATGGGGCCATTACAATGTCCCTTGTTCATCAGAGATCAGACCTCTACCCTTGCCTGTTGCATTTAAAACATAAAAGGGGGAACTGTGGGAAGCCACCACCCCAAGATGGGGATCACCAGGTGGCATGAGCTGATTGGGCTATGAGAGCACATTTAAGGGCTTGCTGGGGCTGGGAGAAAGGGAAGCTGATGGAAGAAGCAGAGGAAGCTGATGTACAAGGATTCTGAATAAACTGCTTGAAGAAGAATTGTGGTTGCCTGTTTCCTTGCTGGCTGAGGTAGGTGCGCAACATGTATGTGTTCATTATACCATTATCCTAAAGAGCTAAGAAAATAGAGCATGTGTGTTTTTTGAGAAGTTACAGATTGTATATACAATATTTTAATATTGTACCATGATGAAAAAAGGGGAATTTAATCATTTATGATGACAAAGATGAACAAGTTGTTCATTTTTTTCATAGTAAAATACACCAACTACTAACAGAAAAATACTGCACAGCTATATTCTCATGGCTATACTATAAAGCAAAACTAAATATAATACAGAAACCAGCAAAACAAAAAGGTATTTTTAAAGGAGATATTGATGGCACCCAAAACTACAAAGTGGATAGTATAGGGGATGCGTGAATATAATGATGCAATGAGGAGCATGAGGAATCCATTTAATATTAGAGTATACACTGGAACTCAAAAGGAGTACCTGAGAGGGTATTGTCATTCATTAAGAAATGGATAACTCCCTGAAAATAGACCTACAAAATGCATCATATGGCTTGAACTTGAAAAAGAGTAAAAAGGGATTTATAGGAAAGTTGAAAGGGAAGAAATATTAAGGGGGCTGATACCAAGATAGACATGCCATGTAGACTATCAAAATTTCATAATTAAAAACTGACTTGCTTTTTTCTAATTTACTTTTTTTTTTAATTTATGTCGATCCCAGTTCCCTCTCCCTCCCTCTCACCTTCCCTCCCTCTCTCTTACCCATTTTCCAGCCTCACATTCACCCTGACCACCCTCCCCTCCCAACCCCCCCCCCAACTCCACATATAGGGCTATGCCATCCAGGTCAATTTAAGCACATTAACATGGAGATATATCCAAAGGTTTATACAGTTTATTTTTACTTTAGAATAGTTATAGAGTCCTTCTAAATTATACATTTCCTATAAGACATATAGGCTCTCAATTCATAATCTTCCTGTTTCATTACATTGAAGAGCTGGAGTTGTAATTCCTGTTTTACTTTAGTGCTCTGAAAGTTATTTTGTAAGTATAAAAAGTGAAACACAAAATGTTACTCTCAACATATAAACAATAATTATTAGGTGTGGTTTTCAATTTTAATTTTATAAAGAGATTCAAATATTAATTTAATATATGTATTGGGCAATTGATATTGGAACAAAAAAGAATGATGGAGACAACTTAAGGAAGGACGTACTCATTTCGGTTCACAGTTTGATAGGATAATCTACCTCTTCAGAGCAGTCAATGTGAAAGGCACTTGGAAAAGCTAACCTCATGTCATGCTCAATCAAGAAGTAGAGTCATGATATCTATATTCAGACTGTAACTAAGCCCAGCCTATGGAATGGTTCCTGTCACATTGAGAGTTGATCTTTTCTCCTCCAATAAGTTAATTTATCACCAGTAAAAGACAGAAATGGATTTGTTTTCATGATAATTCTAACTCCCATAAAATTGACAGGGAATAACAGTCAACAAGGTGAGTAATTTAAGAGTTCAAGGAATGTGCGAAATTTTCAACTCTACATACAGCAATCTAAATATGAAACATGAAAAATACTTTGAATTGAGTTAGCATTAGCATAGTGTGTGTGTGTGTGTGTGTGTGTGTGTGTGTGTGTGTGTGTGTGTTTCTGGATTTTTTTTAACTATAAATACTGGAAATTGTGACAGGAGTAAGACGGTATCTCAGAGTTGTTTTGATTTGCATTTTCCCGATGGCTAAGGATGTTGAGCACTTTCTTAAGTATCTTTCAGCCATTTTGGATTCCTCTATTGAGAATTCTCTATTCAATTCTGTACCACACTTTTTAATAGAGTTATTTAGTGCTTTGGGGATTAGTTTCTTGAGTTCTTTGTATATTTTGGAGATAAGCTCTCTGTCAGATGTGCTGTTGGTGAATATCTTTTCCCAGTCTGTGGGCTGCCTTTTGGTACTGTTGACTATGTCCTTTGCCTCACAGAAGCTTCTCAGTTTGAAGAGGTCCTGTTTTATTAATTGTCCATCTCAGTGTCTGTGCTACAGGTGTTACATTCAGTCACAATGGCTAAAATTAGAAAAACCAATGACAGCTTATACTGGAGAGGATGTGGAGAAAGGGGAAAACTCCTCCACTGCTAGTGGGAGTGCAAACTTGTACAGCCATTTTGGAGATCAGTAAACAGTTCCTCAGGAAAATGGGAATCAGTCTCCCACAGCACCCGGCAATCCCACTCTTAGGCACATACTCAAATGATCCACATCCATGCAACAAAGATATCTGTTCAACTATGTTCATAGCAACATTATTTGTACTAGCAAGAACCTGGAAGCAACCTAGAAGTCCCTCAACTGAAGAATGAATAAAGATGTGACACATTTACACAATAGAATACTACTCGAGGCGGGGGTGGGGGGTGGGGGGAGGATAAAATCTTGGAATTCTCAGACAAATGGATAGCACTTGAAGAAACCATCCTGAATGAGGTAACCCAGTCACAAAAAGAGGACATGTTATGTACTCATTCATATGTGGATTTTAAACTTAGATCTAAGGATCACCAGCTTGTAATCCACACCGCCACAGAAACTAGGATACAGGAAAGAGACTAAGAGATTTAAACAAGGTCCCTCACAGAAGAGGAAAGGAACAAGATCTCCTGAGCACATTGGGAGTAAGGGGAGAAGAGGACAACATGTGGGACCAGGGGGATTGAGTCAGGGGATTAATAGACCAGAGCAAAAAAAAAGAGATTCCATAATAGAGGGAGCCATTATAGGTTTGAAGAGAGAACTGACTCTAGAGAAATGTCCAGAGAACTACAAGGATGACCCCAACTAACAATCAAGGCAACAATGAAGAGGCTACCTTTAATGTCCTTCACTGATATTGAGATTGATAACTAATGTAAATGCCATCATAGAGCCCTCATCTAGTAGCTGATAGAAACAGAAGAAGACACCCACAGCTAAACACTGAGCTGAAATCCTGGAATCCAGTCAGAGATGGAGGAATATTAAGAAAAGTGGTTAAGACCAGGCTACAGAAACACACAGACACAGCTCACCTGAACAAGAGGGAGCACATGGATCCCCAGACTTATATATGGGAAATCAGCATTGGACTGAATCAAAGCCCATGAAAGTGCATCTCAGTTAGAAAGCCTGGGAAGTCTAAGGGACCTCTAACAGTGGAACCAGAATGTATCTCTGGTGCATGAAATGACTTTGGGGGCACGTTCCCCATGGATGGAAACTCCCTTAGCCTAGAGGCAGGAGGGATGGACTAGTCCCTACTAAAAATGACTTGACAGATTTTGATGATCCCTCCTGGAAGGCATCACCCTCCCAATGGAATGTGGGGTGGAATGGGATAGGAGGAGGGTCGGGGTATATGGAAGGGAGGGAGGGAGGAAGAGGGACCTAGAATCAATATGTGAAGTAAGAAAAATTATATACATACATATATATGTACATATATACATACGTACATATATACATATGTACATATATATGTATGTATATAAAATAAAATATCTAAATCTGCAAAACCAAGACAAAAAAGTCATGGAATGGTGTCAATAAAATAGTTTTGTATCATTTCTATTCATTTGTGAATATTCTTGAAACTGTCTCACCACCGCAATTGTCCATGTTTACTCTATCATTTCTAAATTGTTCATTATATTATTCTCATACTCAAAAAAGACTCTTGTTTAAAAATCCATGTAAAGACTCTTTTTAGAGTATTTGTACTTTAAAAAGCCTTTTTACCTGAGGCTCATGTGAGCACCAACCATTGAGCTTCATTGTACTCTTAACACAGCACAGTGACATAAACTCTTCATAATATACCAGAATGGAGCTCACCCTGAATCAGGAATTACCAGTCACATAAAATTGCAATGTGCTTCTAATATGAAAAGCACAGAGGACAAAATTAAGTGCAGAAAGCTCATTTGCCTACTTCTCAGTCCCTATGCCCCTCATTCTTGCATATTTCATAAATATCTATGCCTGAGCTCACATACATGCTATGATGATCTGGCACATGGATCATTTCCAGCATTTTTTTAAAATAATTTAATGATAAAATGTAAATAACCTCTTTATTCATCATCCTCACCATACTGAGTTTCTTATCTATTAGCTAAGGCTTGACTTCTGCCAATCTTCAGCCTCTGGTGACTTAGGGGATGAAGGAAAATCTCTGATACCCTCACAATCAACGAGAAAATGTCAGCTTCCAAACTCAAAGTTTCTTTTTTTTTCTCTTTCAGATCAGCTTCTGGATTTCTTATTTCCCACCAGAGCCTCTTCTCACTGGACCTCCTTTCAACTACACAGCTAGACTGTGAGCTATGTGAAATCTTATCTTTCCAACATACTTGTGTAGGCAGTCTAAAACATTTTTCATAAGCAGTTACATTCTACATTAAAACATAAGCTTTCAGTGACATACTTTTTTTGAAAGGAAAAAAAGTCTATGGCAAATATTAATTTTAGGTATGAGGTGTGGTTGAATAATTTTTTGCCTATGGGTGTTAAAAGCAAAGTTGTATTCTTTCTACTTTTAATGAACAAAAAGTCAATAACTATATTATAAACATATGTCCATGCTTTCTCAATTGCATGCTATTACTTAACATTGTTTTCATTATTATAATTCATTTCTGAGGATATCTATTACTTTTCAGCATTGTCAAGTAAATATCTAACAATATGCTACTTCAAAGCTTTTCTACATTGCCAGATATCTGAAATTGTTTTTCTATATAATTTAAACATCGCTTATATGCTCAGTCTCTCAATATATGCTCCAAAGTTAGAAGCTGACATTTAAGTCATAAATTATATTTTATAAAGTAAAAATTATGTAAAATTGTATTTTACAACTTATATTTACAGAAAAATTTCCCAAATCCTTGTACTAGAAATTTTAAAGGAACGTATATCAGAACATTCCATATTGTTTGATGATCTTTCTGCTAAAGTTATTTCAATATTTTGCAAAATTATCTTTGTGTGTATGCATGTGTGTGTGTGTGTGTGTGTGTGTGTGTGAATGAGTGAGAGAAAGGAAGAGAGAGAGAGACAGAGAGAGAGAGAGAAAGAGAGAGAGAGACAGAGAGAGAGAGAGAGAGAGAGAGAGAGAGAGAGAGTGGTGTGTGCATCCTCATATTTCCCCAAATATCAAAGTGATCACCTTTAAACTTACAGGCATAAATAAATGCACACATTCATTTTCATTTCATAAAACAATGATTTTAATACTTAATATTTGCTTCTTTTATTAAGTATGACATGTTAGATATGATATAACAAAAATATTCTTTTTATTGATTTTGTTACTGTTACAGTCATCCAAGAACTTACTCTGTATGCTCTCTGTTCAGTTATTAATATTCTTGCCATTCTCCAAACACAATCATATGATTAGTTTAATATTCTATAGAAACATCACTAAAATGGGATAATCACAAAATACCACCCCTCATAATCCCATTCTCTGCTATTCTTTTCTTTATTTCTTATACCTTTTGATTGTTTCCCTACATCACTTTTCATTTGATAACTTTTAATAGTCAAACTTACTGAGTACAAAATCAGATGGCTTTAATGGGAAGAAAGTATTGTACAGAAATCTAATCCAAATAATTATATATTCTAATTCTACTTTTAAATACCTTAAACAAGAATTTTTCATGTTTTGTTTTTCTTTTTTGTTTTGTTTTATTTATGTTTTGTTTTTGCTGTAACTCACTTTCATCATAGCACTGCCATATTGCTCTATTTTGAATGTACAATATGAGGAACAATTGTAAGTATATCTATATGATTTTTAAGGTTTATCTTACACTATTCCAAGGAGTATCTCTTAGCAAAATTGAACTTGAAAATTTATGTAAATTTTAGTCATATTTGCTCATTGAAACAGAAAAAGCATGACCTACTTATCAATTGATAATACTGAATCAATCTGCATATAATTATAATTTATATTCAAAATCAACTGAATAAATGAAACACATTTTTATAACATAATCAGTTAAATCACTGGCCCAAGAAGTAGTCAGACATCATAAAACTAGGACAAATGAAGGGAAAGAACAATTCTAGTGTTAGTTCATGCTTACCTTGATGGCAGTGGAAGCAATTTGGATATGGTGAAGTCTGCGAAGAGTGCTATCCCTGTCAATAAAATAGGAAGCAGCCAACTGATGTAGGGTCTCCAGGCTGACAGATGAACTATTGGTGCTTGTATCACTTCCTTCAGATCTTCTGCTCAGCTTCCGCTTGTCGACAAAAATTGTGAGTGACTCCTCTCCTGTATTAATGATATAAAAACGATTGTAGTTCCCAGTTAAAGTAAGTTTTACATTTATCTCCAAGAATGTACGTCTAAAAACTTCTGTGAAGAAAAACTAGTCAAAACCACAAAATTTAATGAAGTTTAAACATTTTTTTTTATAATTTTCTTTCCCAAGTACCTAGAAGTACTACAGAGCTTTTTAAGGCTTTGGATACATATTTAGTAAACTTAAATAAATATGGATATGTTAAAGAATGATTTTGTTAAACTAATTATTTTGTCATGTCTCTTAGATTAGTGAATAACTGAGATCCACAGAGTCTGATAAAATATTAACTAAAGTTTTATAGCACTGTATTATTCTATGAATTTTATCAAGGGAACAGCATATCAAGGTAAAAGCGAGGAACTCTTGGAGTGCACAGAAAACTTATTTTATGCATGTGAATATATAGTAGCAACACATTCACAAGTGTGTAGCTTGTTGTTTTCTGCCAGCCCGCCTGCCGCTGGTCTGGCACGCCTGCCCCAAATAACATGTAGAGACTCTGTATTTTATATAAAGCTGTTGGCCTCTTATTATCATTGTTTATCAGCTAGATTTTTCTTAATGATTAACCCATTTCTACTTATCTAAGTATTTCCACGTGATCATTTTATCCGAGAGTGGCGATTTGGCATCTTGCTTCCTCCAGGCTCTACATGCTGACTCCTCCTTTCTACTTCCTCTTTCTTCCTTGTCTCCTAGTTCCACCTATCTTGCTTTCCCATTGGCCCAACAGTGCTTTATTTATTAACCAGTATTTATTAACATATTTACAGAATAACGTCTCCCATCGCAAGTGCATTTATAAGCACTTGTGGAATGGAGTGGTGATGGACAGTGAGATAAGACTTAACAGTGAGCTACAGGGAGGCTTGGATTCCCAAAGATCAAATGGTAATGAATAATGCCCATATGGTCTACGTTGAAGGTGGAAAATTGTTTCTTCTCAAACTTTCACAACATTGCATATTCATTTAACAAACAATAGCCAAATTAGATGTGTGTTCTCTCTCAGGAACCCATGTGTTATAGTGGCATTGTACCCACTTAAAAACTGAAATGGTGTCCTTAAGATAGGTCAAATAAGATCAACCACTAGGGAAGTATACATCCTGTACATTTCTAGAGAAGTATACATTCTGTCTATCAGAAAGATTATATATTTTTATGATACCATAGCTCATATGATCATCCAATCATATGAGCCCATAGAGCTCTGAAAGACAGTAAATTCACTATGTAATTTTTAAGATTTTAATATAAAAATAACATTCTCCCCTTTCTTTTCCTCCCTTAAGACCTAAGGAAAAATATTTAGTATTTGTTATCTTTCTAGGATAAATGATGTAGGAAACATTATTTTTTTCAGATACCACAGTTTAAATGACAGAACTATGACAGAGGGACGATTATACTGATATACATATGTGATACAATTCATAGAAGTGTGCAAGTTATATGAACCTGATACAAAATGGGTGACAAAAAAGAAGCTTACATGAAATGAAAAAATATTACTAAAAAGAGTTGTTTTGAATGGGTTCTAAGATGCAAAATATATAAGTAAATTTGAAAGCAATTTTCTTGAGAAAACAGGTAGAAAATACATTAACAACTGTCAACACATATTTTCTTCCAAGGGAAGAAAAAATTCTTGGGCAATTAATATGGTAAACATAAAATAAATAAATTAGAAAGCATAAAAATAATTATTTTTATTTGTCTAAATAAAATTTTTTGGTATTTTGGTAATAGAATACATTAGGCACAACATTCACTGAGCTGACATAAATTATTTCATAAGGAGGTTCTGCAAAATTTTTAAGATAAAAAGATTCTTTGAAATGCCTCTAGAAACTACAAAAGAAAAATTTTACATAATTTCAAATAAATTTGGCATGGATGCTTGAAAATATATACACACAACAGTGGTAATAAATAATC
Organism: Cricetiscus sungorus; assembly: GCA_030556225.1. NCBI lineage: Eukaryota > Metazoa > Chordata > Mammalia > Rodentia > Cricetidae > Cricetiscus > Cricetiscus sungorus. Next base: position 42,855,177 of record JANBXA010000730.1, read on the forward strand.
TGTACCAGTAAAATTGATAAACTTTTTACTCCTCAGCAAATATGATCATTTTAGTAGTATGAAGCTGTTTTCAGATTTGAAAATTAAGAAAATATCATATCATGTTGTGGAATATTTCTTTACACTATGTAAAGATATGTCACTGTGGTTAGTTGAATAACAATCTAAACAGCCAGTAGCTAGACAGAATTTTCAGAGCAGAGAAGACATGGGTAAAAAGAAGATGGAGTCACCAGTCCAACATGAAGGAAACAGGAAAGCAGCACAGACAATACAGAGTTAAGCTAAAAAACTCATGGGGCAGAAAGTAAATTATTAAAAATCTCTTAATTTAAGTTATAAGAGCTAGTTAGTTAAATACAAGCCTAAAATATTGGCTGGGCTTCATAATTAATGTCTCCATGTGGCTATTTCGAAGCTGGCAGGCAAGACAAAAAAATCTGCCTAAAATATCATAATATCTATAAGTAAAATTTATGATTATCACCAATATTACAATTTGATAATGGATATCGATTTCTGATTTTTACTTTGCAAATGAATAGTTAGATCACAGCTCTTTAATTAAAAAGATGTAGTTATCAGTTGGAAAGACAAGTAAGTTACTAGAGAAAGTCAGGACCATTTCTGATTAAATACCATCCCATAAAAGTACTTGTTGTGAGAGCACTTTCCTCGAAACCTGCTACTTAGGATAAAGGCATGCATTGGGTCAGGAGCCAAGATCTTTTTCAGGGCAATATAGTGAGTTTGTGTCTTCTTTGTGCTACATGAAATTCAGTCTCAACACAAAAACACACACAAACATAAATACACAAACCCCAGACATATACACAGATACAAAAACAAGGGAAATATAAAAATACAGAAAACCTGGTTGATACTTTTAGCAAAAAAAAAAAAAAAAAAAAAAAGAATAAATAATGCTACTGTAATTGTGTAAAGTTCAGAAAAATCAAAGAACAAATTAGTACTGAATTACAGAATTTATATACATAAATAAACTATATGAAAATACTACCATTGGTATGAGATTACTACAAATCATTATTTATGAAAATCCACCACTGAAAAGAGGAAGATAATTTAAAATGTATAAAAACAGTCCTAAAACTCATAAAACTAGATTTTAATAGGCTACATAATTATTTTTCCTGAATATTATTATTTACCTTTAATAATGAATAAATGCATGATTTATTGTAAAGTTATTTAAAGAACATAACAAGTCATACTTTTGTATTCTAGAACAAGATATGCCAACTCTGAATTCCAAATTAAAATTATTAATTGAAGATTACCAAGTATACTTTTTTGCAAGCTAGTTTCATAATATGAATATGTCATCATAAGTGTTATCACAGATGAATATATATTATAAATCTATCTAAATAAAGTAATTCAGTATTAATACAAGTGACAGGATAAAACTGTACAAAAGGGCATGAATAAAAGTCAGAGTAACATGACTAGCTTAACTCATTGGACAATGATAGACCCTTCAATGAATCACACTGAGTTCAAAATTGTTATTTAACAAATAGAGTGACTACCTTTAAAGATAAATTCCAAAGAAATTGCAGCAATGAACTTTTAATGTGATGGCAAGATACATGTCAATATCAGGAAATGGACAAAGCATTGCTTTTTTTAAACTGCTAGAAATCTGTAGAGACAGCTGAACCTAGCTTGTGGAAGCTCAGGAACACTAAACCCACAGTTGTGGAGTATCCATGGGATAGAGCTAGGCCCTCCATATGTGGGAAACATTTGTGAAACTTTGACTATCTGAGGGGCCATTGGCAATAGGCAGGGATTTATGCCCGATGCATGACTAAGCTTGTTAGAGTCCATTCCCTAAGAGGGGATGCTATGCTCAGCCTTAAAGCAATGGGAAGGGGCTCAGTACTGCCCCAATTTAATTTACTCCACATGGGAGCACTTATCCATTTGGAGGAGTAGATGAGGGGTGGGTTTGGGTAGGGAGGTTAATGGAGTGGAGGAGGAGGGTTGGGAGGGACAATTGTGGTTGGAATGGAAGATGAAATTTAAAAATAAATAAATAAAAGAATGTCAGGCTATGAGAAAAAACCAAGATTTTAACACCCTTAAATATGAAGGTAAAGAATAGCAGAATTGTGACCATGTAATCTGATGAACTATAGGCTGCCTCTGTATAAGCTGTTGAAGAAATTGATCAAAATAGGAGGAAAGGGGGAAGTCTTGCATTAAGAAAGTAATAGAAAGAACTATCTGAGTTCCATAAATGAAAATAAAACTTACCCCACCCCAAATAAAGAAAGACATGAAGCACAAAGAAGAGAACTGAACACAGCCTCAGCAACTGAGTTATGTAGTGGTGAAATAAGCTCACATAGAAATGCTTCTCAAAGGTAAACCAATGAAAGATTAGTATTTCTATCCTTAAGAGAATCCTACAGTCCTGTCAAGCTTCACAACCAGTTGCAGGTTTTGGTGACATAATCTCTGGCAGATCTGTTAATGAAAGAGTAATCACATTGTGTCACTTTAAAGGACATGGAGGACTTCCAGACAAAATCTTGAGAGAATCTATTTTTAAAAGCAATCCAAAGAGGCTTTGATCATGTATCATATATATTGAAGACTCAGGCTTTCTCCTGGCATATCACTAAGTGAATAAAGGCACAGAAAACAGTTCTGTAAACAAGGAGGACTTCACATTACTAAACCAAAAGTTAAAGGAGGCAGGAAACTGGCTTAAGTGAGGCAGTGCACAGGGAGAGACATTACCATCCTGGCCAAATGGGAAGAATCAGAATGAATGAACTGGGCATAAGTGAAGATTGATGACAGGGATACCTATTTGTTATTCAGCAGATCCTTAGAAATTTAATGGTCCTAGTATACACATCATAGGGAGAACAGTTTCTCAAGTTGTATGTTATATTGAGAATAGAATCCTTCATTCACAATGTTTCAGGTTATCTTGAAATTCCAAAGCTTGAGTATCTCAAAGGCCTGAACAATCCACAAAATGCAAATTTAAGAATAACCAGTACATTACCAGGCACTCCATAGACTCTCCGGGCCTCCTAACTGTTACACTCTAAAACGGGATACTCTCTCAACCTAGACCTATGCCCTACCCCAAATGATGTGACAGAATTTGATGATCCCCCATAGAGGGCCTCACCCTTCCTATGGAGCAGAAGAAGGATGGAATGATGATTGGTGGGGAGCATGGAAGTATGGGAGGGAAAGAAAACTGGGATTATCATATAAAATGATAGTTTCTAATTTAAATTTAAAAAAAAAAATGACCAGTACAGTTACCTGGGAAGCAAACAAGGAGAATTACCACTGGAAACATGGCTTTTGTAGACATCAGACACCAGTTCAACAGACTTAGCAATAACATGAAACACACAAACAACAACAAAATATGTGTAAGTCAAGAGAACCAGGAAGAAAGGAAGGTAGCCAGCCATTGATGTATATATCTCACCTCCAAATGCATTAGTACAATGTGCCAAAGACACAAGGACTTTATATTGAACATTTGAAAATAAGACAAATGTTTATCACTAGAAACTGAGGACACCACAGATAACCAGTAGAATAGTAGAATATAATAAATTATAATACAGGAAAGCAGTGCAGGTCACATATGTGCATGCACGCACACACACACACACACACACACAAAATATATATATATATATATATATATATATATATATATATATATACAATCAATGGCAGATGAGAGTGTTTGTAAGTAGTTTAAAAGGGAGTTGTTAAGCGTATGTGCATATTTCTGCTTATTTGAAAAAAAAAAAGAGTAGAAAATTGAAGGAAAGAGCCTAAGCAAATACAATTGTTTACTTCAAAAGAAAGCAGAGCATTTGCATCTTCAGAAAGAAGGATTCCCTGGCCAGAATTCATTATGGTGATTGACTACTCAAAACATGTTAAGATCAAAGTTTATTTATACAAGGAAAAATATAATAATATTACAAACAAATAAAAAACTAAGGTCAACACCAACTTTTACTATTATCATGCTTTTGGAATAATTGTTTCAAGAGCTCTTGATTATAATCACTTTTGTAAATCAATTTAAAAACAGTTTTCTAGTGATGGCTGTACAATATAAAGATGCAAACACTATTTATATGCAGAGACATCTTCATAAGTAGGTATGTTTTTACATATGATATTACAAATAATGCTGCTCTAAATTAGTTGAGCAGATGTCTTTGTTGCAAGGATGTGTATCTTTAGGGTATATGCCTAAGAGTAGAATTGCCAGATTCTCTGTAGACTAGTTGCAGTTTTCCTGAGGAAATGCCATACTGATCTCCAAAATGGCTGTACAAGTTTGCACTCCCACCAGCAGTGGAGGAGTGTTCCCCTTACATCCTCTCCAGCATAAGCTGTCATTAGTGTTTGTAATTTTAGCCATTCTGACAGGAGTAAAATGTGATCTCATAGTTTTTTGTTTTGTTTTGTTTTGTTTTGTTTTGTTTTTGATTTGCATGTCCTTTATGGCTAAGGATCTTGAGCACTTTCTAAAGAGTCTTTCAGCAGTTTTGGATTCCTCTATTAAGAATTCTCCATTCAGTTCTGTATCCTACTTTTTACTAGGGTTATTTGGTGTTTTGGTGACTAGTTTTTTGTGTTCTTTGAACATTTTGGAGATCAGCCCTCTGTCACATGAAGATCTTTTCCCAGTTTGTGGGCTGCTGTTTGGTCTTGTCAACTGTGTTCTTTGCCTTACTGAAGCTTTTGAGTTTGAGGAGGTCCCATTTATTAACTGTCGATCTCAGTGTTTGTGCTACTGAGATCATGTTCAGGACACAGTAACCTGTAACCATTTGTTCAAGGGTACCCCCCACTTTCTCTTCTAAGCGCTTCAGCTTCAATGTGGCTATTTATGTTGATGTCTTTGATCCATTTGGACTTAAGTTTTGAGCATGGCAATACACATGGGTCGATCTTTAGTCTTCTACACAAGATCATCCAGTTGTGTCAGCACAATTTGTTGAAGGTTCTTTCATCCTTCCATTGTATACATTTAGTAGTTTTAGTAGTTTGTCAAGAATCAGGAGTTCTAAGGTGTGTAGGTTAATATCAGGATTTTTTGTTTTATTAGATTCCATTGTTCTGTCTATTTTGTGACAATACCAAGTTGTTTTCAGGACGATAGCTCCTTAGTAGAGCTTGAAGTCAGGGATGTTAATGCCTCTTGAAGTACCCTTGTTGTATAGGGTTGTTTTGGCTATCATGGGTCTTTTGTTTTTCCAAGGTCAGTGAAGAATTGTGCTAGGAATTTGATGGGGATTGCATTTAATCTGTAGATTGCTTTTGGAAAGATTGCCAGTTTTACTATGTTTATCGTTCCTATCCAAAAGCATGAAAGATCTTTTCATTTTCTGTTAACTTCTTTAATTTCTTTCGTTAAAGACACAAAGTTATTGCTATAGAGGTTTTACTTGTTTGGTGTTACCCCAACATACTTTATCTTGTTTGTGACTATTATAAAGGGATATGTTTCTCTGACTTCTTTATCAACCCATTTATCATCTGTATATAGTAGGGTTACTGATTTTTTTTAGTTAATTTTGTATCTGGTTAATTTTCTGATAGGTTTTTGTCAGCTGTAGGAGTTCTCTGGTAGAGTTTAGAGTTTTGGGATACTAACGTAAACTATCATATCATCTGCAAATAGTTACAATCTGACTTCTTCCTTTCGATTTTGTATTCCTTTGATCTTTTGTTTTCTTATTTCTCTAGTTAGAACTTCAAGTACAATATTGAAGATATATGGAGAGAGTGGGAAGCCTTGTCTTCTTCTGGATTTTATTGGAATCACCTTAAGCTTCTCTCCATTCAGTTTGTTGTTAGCTGTTGGTTTATTGTATGTGGCTTTTATTATGTTTAGGTATGTTCCTGTTATCCCTGCTCTCTCTAACCTTTATCATGAAAGGGTGTTGAATTTTGTCAAAGGCTTTTTCAGCATCTAGTGAGATGATCATATGATTTTTTTTTCAGTTTGTTTATATAGTGGATCACAATGATAGATTGTTGTATGTAGAACCATCCTTGCATCCCTGGGGAGTAGTCTACTTGGTCATGGTGCATGATTTCTCTGATGTGTTCTTGGATTCTAATTGCCAGTATTTTATTGAGTATTTTCATCGATGTTCACCCAGGATATTCGTCCGTAGTTCTCTTTCTTTCTTATTTGTATCTTTTTGTGGATTGTGAACCTTGGTAATTATAGTGCCATAAAAAGTTTGGTAATGAATCTTCTGCTTCTATTTTGTGGAACAATTGAGGAATATTCGTATTAGCTCTTTGAATTTATGGTAGAATTCTGCACTGAAGCCATCTGTCCCTGGGTTTCTTTTTTTTTTTTTTTTTTTTTTGTTAGGAGGCTTTTAATGACTGCTTATATATCATTAGTGGTTATATGGTTATAGGTCTATTTAAATTGCTTATCTGATCTTAATTTAATTTTGGTAAGCAATAGCTATCCAGATTTGTCCATTTCTTTTGAATTTTCAAATTTTGTAGAAGACATATTTTCAAAGTATGATCTTAAAATTCATCTCAATTTCCTTAGTGATTTTGTTGATTTGAATGTTCTCTTTCTGCTTTTTGGTTACTTTGGATAACGGTTTGTCTATCTTGTATATTTTCTGGAAAAACCCACTCTTTGTTACATTGAATCTTTGTATTGTTTTTCTAGTTTTAACTTTATTTATTTAAGCCCCTAAATTGGTTATTTCCTGGCATCTAGTCCTCTGGAGTGAGTTTGCTTCTTTTTGTTCTAAGGCTTTCAGTTGTGTTGTTGATTCTGTTAGGATGGAAAAATATAGTCTAATTCTCAAGTGACCCCAGGAAGCTGGGAGTCTTAAGTCCCAAGCTGAGGGTCACCTACTTTAATGTTTACAGTGAGTGAATAGACACAGGAAATGAGCCTTGTCGCCAAACCCAGAAGCCTGTGCGAAAGCAGACTTCCTATTCTAAGAGCTGGCTTGGATGCTTTAAATTAATTGGTCTGCACTGGATGCTATGAGGTGATTGGTTCAAGATGCACGGGCATTGTTGTAACCCTATAAAACCTGTCTCAATTCTGTGCTAGTGGTCGCTGAGCCCTTTACCCTGCATGGTGTGTGGCTGACGGCCTCAGTATACTGGAATATATAGAAACTTATGCATTTGCATCATGACCACTTCTCTTGAGTGAATTGGGGGGGTGTGCCTTTCCTGAGTGGGAGCACTAGGGACTATGCTCTCGCGGGTCTTACAATTCTCTAATGTAAGTATCCTCCATTTTCTTCATATGGGTACTTTGTGCAATGAACTTTCGTCATAGCACTGCTTTCAAAGTGTCTCATAAGTTCAGTTATGTGTGTCTTCATTCTCATTGTATTCTAGGAAATCTTTAATTTCTTTATTTCTTCCTTGATATACTTTGGTCTTTTGAAGAGACAAAGTGCAATGAACTTTCCTACTAGCACTGCTTTCATAGTGTCCTATAAGTTTGGGTATTTGTGTCTTCATTCTTGTTGAATTCTAGGAAGTTTTTCATTTCTTTCTTTATTTCTTCTTTGACCCAGCTATGGTGCACTTGCACATTTTTAAGTTTCCGTAAGTTTGTAGGGTTTCTGAAATTTGTGTTGATGAATTCCAACTTTAAAGCATGGTAATAAGATACAGGGGAATATTACAAATATTTTTTTGTATCTGTTGAGGTTTGTTATATTGCCTAGTATGTGGTATATTTTAGAGAAGGTTACATGTGAAGTTGAGAAGAAGGAATATTCTTTTTTTGTTTGTATGGAATGTTCTATACATGTCTGTTAAACCCAATTGAGACAAAACTTTTGTTAGTTCTTTTGTTTCTTTGTTAAGTTTCTGTCCTGTGGTCCTGTCCTCTAGTCCTGTGAGAGTGGGGTGGTGAAGTCTCCTACTATGAGTGTGTGAGGTTTTATGTGAACCTTGTGATTTAGTAGCATTTCTTTTATGAATGTGAGTGTCTTCGTATTTGGAGCATAGATGTTCAGAATTGAGACTTTGTACTGATGGATTACTCTTATGATAATATGAAATGACCTTCTTCATCTCTTTTGATTTATCATGGTTTGAAGCCTAACTTGCTAGATATTAGGATAGTTACACACCTGCTTGCTTTTTATGTTCATTTGATTGGAACATCTTTTCCCAGCCCTTTACCCTTTACTAGGAAGTAATGTCTGTCTCTGCAGCTTAGATATGTTTCTTGTATGCAGCAGAAGGATGGATTTTGTCTTCCTATCCATTCTGTTAGCCTGTGTTTTCTTATAAGCAGTTTAAGACCATTAAGAAAAGTAAGGTCCATTGTTTGTTAATTTTTGTTTGTTTCACATTTGTTGTTGGTGATGGTATTGTGAGTATATTTGCCTTGCTTTCTCTTGTGGGTTCTGGTAAAGTGGAATTATCTATTTCCTATTATCTATTTGTGAGTGTAGTTAGCTTCCCTGGGTTGGATTTTTCTTTCCAGAACTTTCTGTAGGGCTTGATTTGTGGATATGTATTGTGGAAATCTGGCTTTGTCATTGAATAACTTGTTTTTTCTATCTATAGTGATTTAGAATTTTGCTGGGTATAGTAGCCTAGGCTGGCATCCATGAACTAATAGTATTTGTAGAACATCTATCTATCCAGGTCCTTCTGGCCTTGAGAATTCCATGGAGAATCAGGTATAATTTTGACAAGTCTGCCTTTATATGTTTCCTGGCATTTTTCTTTTGCTGCCTTTAATATTCTTTCTTTATTCTGTATGTTAGGTGTTTTGATTATTATGTGGCGAGGGAACTTTTATTTATTTATTTATTTATTTGTTTGTTTTGGTCCAGTCTATTTGGTGTTTGTTATGCTTCTTGTACTTTCATAGGCATGTCCTTCTTCAGATTGTGAAAGTTTTTTTTCAATGATTTTGTTGAATATGTTTTCTGCACCTTTGAGCTGGGCTTCTTCACTTTCTTCTTCACTTTCTTCTATGCCTATTATTCTTAGGTTTGACCTTTTTATAGTATCCCATATTTCCTGGATATTTTTGTGTCAGGGATTTGTTGGGATTAAGATTTTTTTTTTTTTTTGGTAAATGAATCTATTTCCTCTAGTTTATGTTCAGTGACTGAGATTCTTTCTTAGATCTCTTGTATTCTTTTGGTTATGCTTGCATACGTAGTTCCTGATTATTTACACAATTTTTCTATTTCTGGCATTCCCTCAGTTTGTGTTTTCTTTTTGTCTCTATTTCTGCTTTCAGGTCTTGAACTGTTTGAATTGATTCCTTCATCTGTTTGATTGTTGTTTTTGTTTTTATTGGCTTTCTTAACTTTAAGAGATTTCTTCATTTCTTGCATTTTTTGTTTAGTCTTTTCCTCTATTTCTTCCAATTATTTGTTTGTTTCCCCTTTTGTTTCTTTAAGGGATTTTCTCATATTATCTTTGAGGGCCTCTATCATTTTTATGCAGGTATTTTTTAATTTGTTCACTTCTGCTTCATCTGCTTTAGTGTGGTCAGGTCTAGTTGGTGTAGAGTCCCTAGATTCTGGTGGGATCATACTGGTCTTTCTATTGTTGGGTATTTTCTTGTATTGCTGTCTCCCCATCACTTCTTCCAGTGGGTTCAGTTAGTCTCTCTCTCTCTCTCTCTCTCTCTCTCTCTCTCTCTCTCTCTCTCTCTCTCTCTCTCTTGCTCTTCCTGTGGGTGTAGGTACATCAGGAGTTCAATGTTTGAAACTCTCTTGGAGGTTTCTACTCTGGCAGAGGGCCAGGTGATGGGGACCAAAAATCAGGCCAGTGTGGATAGGTGGGTCCAATGTTCTCAGAGCAGAAATAGGAAGTTCCATGGAGCTGGAGGGGGTGGTGTTGCCCCCCACCCAAATCACTCATGAGAAGCAGTCTTGATGTAAAAGCATGAGGTCTTTTATATTCCAAGTGCACTGGGGTCAACAGCCATTAGCCACACAGGGGTAGAGGGCTGAGGACCCTGGGTACAGAATTGAGACATCTTTTATAGGGTTACAACAAAGCCCACACATCTTAAAATGAAAAGTAAAAAATTTACTAGCTGTCTGTAGGGACATGAACTCGCCACCCTAGGGCCTCCGTCCCCTGCAGGTGGTCGCTCACGAGGTCGCTCACGGAACTCTCTTGAGAAAAATAGTTCCTGAGATAACTCCAGGATGTCCCAACAACCTCTGTGGAATGTTCCAACGCCTTGTTTAATACAATACATAGCTTAACTGATAAGTAAACATGTAACTCCGGATCTCCCCTACCCCCTCCCTAGTCAGCTGATAAGTGAACGTGTAACTTTGGACTTCCTCTATTTCCTTCCACTCTTTTGATGTTTTTGCCTTTATAAGCTTCTCACAAGTTTGGGTCGGGGTCGAACTCTTCCACTCCCGTGGGTGTAGAGTCTCGACCCCAGCATGCTGGCCTGAGATCTCATCCAATTTCATTTTCAATAAACTTCCTCGTGTGATTGCAGCAAGTCCGGTCTCAGTGCCTGACTGGGTGCGCGCTATTCCCCGAGATTTGAGTGAGGGTCTCCCTTCGGAGGGGGCTTTCAAAACCAATCATTTCATATCATCTAGAGCCCACATGGTGCAGACCATTCAATTTAAACCATCCAAGCCTGCACTTAGCCTGGGAAGTCTGCATTTGCACTGGCTCCTGGGTGGGGTAAAAAAGCTCACTTCCTGTGTTCACTCACAGGGTAAACAGCCCTTTTGTAAACAGCAAACAAACAAACCAAAAAAAAAAAAAAAATGTGACCTTTTGCCCTTTTGCCTACTTACTTCCCTGAGGACAGGGTCTGGAATTTAAATTTCTAGCTTCCTTGGGTCAGTGGAGAGTTAGGTTAAATTTTTTTCATCCTTACACTGCTTGATAAAGCAGCCATGCTTCTTACCTCCACAGAGAGGAACTTTCCTTTCATTAGAGTGACTGGTGCCTATTGTCAAGGTCAAAGCTAGCTTCCTTAACTCCTTATCTCAATTCACATCCCAGCACACAAGTTCCTTGTCTCCATTTTAATCCTAACTGCAACTGTGTAATCTTTCTCTTTTAAAGGCTACTGGCAGCTAACCTCAGATCATGAGGTCTGTTTTCTCCCTCTCACCACCTGCTGATTCCACACATCCTGTTTTGGACCTGAAACCATCCCCACTAACCCCTCCCCCTGCTGAAGCAGTCTCCTGCAATGAATAATGATTCTACATTTTCTGTTTGACCATGTTTTATTCATTTTGTGATTGGTAGAGTTTTGGAATTACTGTACTATCATACCACATTTCAGAAAAATAAATAATAATCACAGAGGACAGTTAAATCTTAACGCCTTTCAACATCTTTAAACTTCAAAGCTTTTTGCGATGTACCTTGTTTTGATGCTAATATTACATATTAAAAACTCTATATGAATCCAAACCATCCAAGAGAAGAAATATCTCTATTTGATCTGATATAAATATGTATCTGAAAAAAAATAGTTACATATTTGTAATAGGAAACCACATTGTTCTCCGTAAGAAATTTTAAAATACATGTGAGCCTTGTCCTTTGGTATGTGTTTAGTTTCCCTTTGCATTTTGCTTTCATGAATTACCTTCTCATCAGTGTCAACCACGTGAATGTGCACACTGCTACTATAGCAAGAGTAATAAAAACCTGCTAAAAAGTAGGCTCCTGATGACAGGAAGCACTTGGTTCCAGGAAAAGCCATAAACTGATACTACCCAGGGAGGGATTGCATCTAAGAAGAAGCACCTGACATTCCAAACATTCCAACCATTAGGAAAGACTAGATAAGATCACAAAATGTCCTTGAGCCTCACACACACCTATCCTCACCCCCAATATTTACTATGATTAAAAACCTTGCGAAAAGAGTGTTTCAGAAACAAAGAGTAATAAGAAATAAGCAGCCTTAAAATGTTTTTTTTTCTGGCAAAAGAGCTGAACCAATTTTCCTTTTTTTTTTTTTTTTTTTTTTTTCCCAGACAGTGTTTCTCTGTGTCTTTGTAGGCTGTTCTGGAACTAGCTCTTGTAGACCAGACTGGTCTCAAACTGACAGAGATCTGCCTGCCTCTGCCTCCCGAGTGCTGGGATTAAACCCATGCAACACCACGGCATGGCCAGAACTATTTCTTATACATAAAGACTGTAGATAAAATACAGGTGAGTTGGTGTAACACCAATCAGCATTTGTATCATATTATAGAAGAGAAATAGCTAACCTTATACAGAGTTGACAACAATTCAATATGTTTCCCAACATACTCTAAAGGAAAGCCACTGACCTCAAGATCATTAACAGTTATCCCCAAGGAAGGAAAAAACTGTTATCACTAAAATTGCTCAAACAACATGATGCTCCCTTTAGTGTAATGAAATGAAAAAAAGTAATTGAACATCGCTCAAGATTAGTTAGCAATGAATTTCCACTGACTGAATGAAAATTAAACTACTTATTTTTAAGCCATTTAAAATAAAGGCAGAATGATGTTTTTACATTTCTTTCATATTTAGGTGAGAATTCCTCCTATTCTTTCTATACATTTATTCTCATTATTATTCTAGGTTTCTGGAACACTTGAGTGCACTTCAAATTTAGTTAGGCACAACAAGCAGTGCTGGTCAAACTTAATGTGCATTGAAGTCACCTGTAAATGTTGTGAAATTGATCTGGGACCGAGTCTGCAATAGTGCATTTCTAAAAAGCTCCAAGGTGATGCTGATGTCATTGATCCTCTCTCCATGCTTGAGGTCCTTAATCACAAAATGACTAATTATAAAAGAAAGAACTATTTTTATTATCCATCCAGTTGATGCTGTTGTGGGAAGCACTTATGTCTTTTGCTTTGCACTAGGTAGCAAGCATATATTAACCAAACAAAGTGCATATTGATCAGCTTTATCAGTGTACTGCATAAAGGAAATCTAAGTAAAATTGTACTCAAATGACAGGTAGTCTGCCACTTAACTGTCATCTAGTCCTGCATTATTGAGAAAGTGTTGTTAAAAACAGATAACACAGAAATTTTGTTTCAATTTCCTCTATTATATTCATCATTAATGTTATGTAAGCATGGTCTTTTAATCACTTTAGTATGCCTTGCAAACAAGTTAAATGAAAACATTTCTTTAGCTTCAGGCCTTTCATTTTGCATAACATAGGAATGGGAAAGATAGAAACAGGAATTATCATTGAATATCATTGAATATGGTTAAGACCATAAAAATTATATCCTTTTTACTATTTGATGCATTTTATATCAACAATGTCCAGTGTATATACTTCAGAAAATATTTGTGTTTCTCTCTTTGTTATCTTTTCCTCACAATAAAATTGATATCTCCATAGAAGTAATTTATCAGACTTTGAACTAATTACTCAAATGTAAGATATGTTGTTATATTCAGTTACTTACTTCCTCAATTATGTTACTTTTTAACTACATTAAAAGAAATTTGGGGCTGTAGAGATGGCTTAGTGGTTAAGAACACTAGCTGTTTTTCTAGAATTCAGTTCTCAGCAAGCACATGGTGGCTTATAATAGCCATCTTTAATGAGATCCGATGCCCTTTTCTGTCATGCAGGCATACAGGCAGAAGGAATACTAATTAAATAAAAAAATTTTAACAGAAATTTACACTTCCTTAGAAGAGTTAGTGTTAATTGACAGTGACAGGTGGCAAATGACAAAGATTTATACAAAACACACTTCACAAGGGAAAAAGTTAAAGTTGACTACTTCTAAACTTAAATATAAATATTTGAGTTTTAAAGGTTATGGGAATGGAACAAATAGGAAGGAAGGACACACTAATAGTTATTCTACTTTATATTACTGCTTCTAATCTTTCTTTAAAACTACATAAAGGAACTATTTATTAAATTATTAAAAAGACAACAGTTCTCAAACTTCATTTTTTATTGGGATAGAATTGATATATTATATATATTTATTCTGTCAATAATATTATGGGTGCCACAAATATATATTTGCAATTCATCTTTGAAGAAGATACTGCTTGTTTTCAAGAAAATTAAGTATTTTAAAATGATGTTTCCTAACATACCAAACAAAAATACATCCTCACAAGAATTTCTTTAATGAAAAATTCATGAAGACTTGCAACTGACAAAATGTACTGTTATTTGGTAAATATTTAATTATGGCTTTTAATGAATCTGTACATTCAAAATGATGTTTGTATTAGAAATTATATTTTGCTACATCCAGAACTAAATCTATTAAAATTCTTTTGCAGTGACAAAGAGCAACATATCTATTTTCTCCTAAAACAAAAGTTGACCCAATTAATAAAATGTTTGTTAGAAAAGTAATTTTACTAGAGAGTAATAGAGGGCTTAGTAGTTAATGGACTGATGTTCTTACTGAGGACCTGACTTTAGTCTCTAGCATCTGTGTCAGACATTAAAAACTGCATGTACAACAGGCCGCACCACAGAAAACTCTCCTGAACACTGATGACAGGAATATTATCTGGACTTACACCCCAAACACACAAATACAGGAAAACTGAATCAATAAAAAAATACTGTTTCTTTAACTTCTTTGTTTTATTATTTTCACAAAATTGCAATAGAATGAAATAAAGGCTTCTGATAGTAAGGATGCAGGAACAAGTGTAATACAGCTCTTCTGCTTTTTACAGAGGGTGTGCAGGAACTGCCAACAGTTATTGGTTTTTCTCACTTCTTGAAAGAGGTTAAAAGCACAGACTTAGGTTCAGCTTTCCAGTACTGGTGGAATCAATCATTTATTTCTGATAATAACAATCGGAGAAATTTAAAATTATTGTACATATGTGATATAAGAATTTTAAAAAATAATTAAAATTTCGATAGCAGCACTTTTTAATTTCTTTACTTAAGGGTTTTAAACCAGAAATCAAATCTAATAATATTGTCAATTACTGTTTCTCAAATTAATACTTTGAATGACATATTTTGTCCTCATTTCTTAGTTTCATGTACATTACAGAGATGCACTTTTATTTATAAAATTAATATATAATATATTATAATAAAATGGAAAAAAACTGCCATGAAATATATTCTATAGCTAGAAATAAATACATGAAATCAATACATCAAGTGCAATCTTTTAAAGTATAAATTCTTTAAATTAAATGGCCTATTTTAGAAATATAAACAGTGATGAGGTTTAGATATCATTGTTCAAAGTAACAGCAAGTAGCATTACTGCATTGATGAATAGTCTGGAAGCAATAAAAATAAAAGACACTGGGAAAATGATGCACGTTGAAGGATTTTTTTATTGTGGATTTTCTCTGAAGGAAGATAATTCAATCAACCGTTTTATCTATCATACAATATCTTATTAAAGGCTTCAAATAGAGTATCCAGATTTTATACTATCAACAGCATAATGCTCTAGGGAACTCTGAGAAAAAATATGTCACTTATTTCCTTTCGTGTGTTTAATATTGACAATGAATATTTTAAAGTCAATTTATATTTTCCAAATGCTTACACTATGGTGAATATTCTGTTTGCATTAAAACTATGGTAATGCGTTCACATTTCATTTTTTAAAAGTTTGCTTATATGAGTCTTCAGTGTGCTGATGTTCTAATTATTCTTAGTATTTTTGTGTGGTCAATACAAAAAGAAAGAAAAGCTACAGAGAGAATTGGTTTAAGTTAATTATTGTAGATCACATGTTTCCTTAAAAACAGAATATAATAATCTCATGCTTTTTGTTATATCATTGGATAAATTTATCTCTAAATTTCTTATTCAATTTACACTGTGCATTGAACTTTCTCCCTTTATTTTTAATATACATTCTTATTTTATATTATCCAGCCTTTGGATCATGAAATTTCATTTAATCTGTTCATTGGTGTTAATAGTTTCTATTGGGATTATTTTGTGGAAGATAATGTGGAATATGTAAATACTGACATACCCTGCTGTGACTGGAAAAGTTAACCCGAAAGTGTCTTATGAAGATTTTAACACTACTTATAGACCACTTGTATCAGAAGCAATAGCAACAACAACATCAACAAAAACAACAACAGCAGAACAGTGAAAGAAAAACAAATTGCCCAATTAATATTATAAAAATAATAAATCATCTAAGTAAAACATAAGAAAAATTTGAAAAATGTGTATTCATGGAAGACATATGTACTTCTAGTTTCCCTAATTGTAAACATTATTATTTTTGTTTTATTTATTTATTCATCTTTTAAATTTATGTGTTATATATGCAGTGTTCTGGCATGTAGATGATTGTGAGCTACAATGTAGTTGCTGGGAATTGAACTCAGGACATCTGGAAGAGCACCCAGTGCTCATAACATCTTAGCCATCTCTCCAGCCCTGTAAACATTATTTTATATATGGAAATTCTTCTAGTTACATAGTTTTGCTGATAAAGGCAATGGAAATGTACACATATGTTACTTAACTTCTCATAAGTAGAAGCTTTATAAACACTGTTACTTTTGCCATTCAGATTTTTGTATTTGTGGTACATGACATTGTAAAGTACAATAGACAAAGGTTGCAAAAAATCATACTTGGTAAGATGTTGTATAATTTTCTCATATATAATGACAGAAACTTAAATGCCACACAAGTTGAAATTGAAGTATATGCTTCACTAAAGGGATCTTTATTTATTAACCAAATTCTTCATATGACTGCCATACAAATGCTGTTGTCTCTTTAACTATAAAATAAATTGCACAATCATAAAGATTCATAAAGAGATTTCAATGTCTTCATTCAGCTCAAATAGGGAGATAAATGGAACATATTAGCATATATTTGTTGTCTCTATACTTTTATTTGGTTAATATTCACCTGTGAAACAGGAAATGTGAAACTTGTATTCATGTATAGTAACCTGTTCTTTGTGTCCACAACCTACAATCTGCATGTTTATCGTCATAACATGAAATGGTAGACTGTCATGTTCTAAATATGAGAGGTCTTTATTCTATTCTAATGATCTTTTGTTTTACATTTCTGCCTTTTGCTAATATCTTAATTTTCTTCAATTATGAACCTTTAAGAAATTCACTAATTTGAGCTTTTTAATTTTTTTCTTCTATTGAGGATTAGAATTCCTGTACCCTCCATAATTATCATAACTATTTTCATTAGTCAGTAACCTTGGCAATCTTTGTCCTTGGTATAGTTGTTTATGTAACAGACAGTTTGACCAAATCCTATCTTATACTAACCACAAAAAGATGACACACAGTTAAGGTTTTTGTTTTTAAGAAGATGAAAGAAAAAGATTACAAAACATTTTACGAAGGAACATAGTATTTTTAATAAATATGAATTCTATGAACAAAGAAAAATATGAAGATAATATAGTCCAGATATACAGTTTTGCTGTGTCCCTGCATGGCCAGGAAGGCCTCCAAAACACTTACAATTAACTAGTAAGTTAAAAGTCACTGTAATTAAAAAAATTAAACCAGGAAGAGTCACATATGATGCTCGAGATGAAAACTAGCACTTAATTTGCAATTTAGGACTTCCAAAGCACAGTAATGTGAGATTTTATGGTAAGTGCCAAGTTTGACTTCCCCCTAAAACAAGGATCAGATATTGTCTCAGGTTTTCAAATATCCTGCATGAAGGATAGACAAGAGAAACCTGTGATACATTTTTGATACTTTGATGTATGTTATGACTTGTAAGTATCCCATCTAGAAGGTGGTCCCACCTAGAAGGTGAAGCAGAGTTTCTTACAGGATATATTTGGAAATAATTAACTGCCTGAATTTCTAACAGATGTGTTTGGAAGCTAAGAAATACAAAGACTGATCCTACATGTAATGCTGAGAACCATGAAGAATGCAGTCCTCCACAGTCCTGCTCCTTTGACAAGATCAGCACATCCACCTTTTGTAAATTTCCAGAGAAGCTGACAAGGAAGCATATATTCTTCCCTCAGCTTTTTGTCCAAATCTTACAATGGTTTCATAATAGAATCAGGAATGTCAGTTACTAATTGGTATATTCCTTAGAATCTGCAGATCTTATGTAAAATACATATAACTACATATAGATAACTGGAAGATGGAAAATTATTTTATGGCAATGTCATATTTTCTTTATTATTATTTCCTTAAACAAACTTCAGGCTTATCCAAACTTCCGATTACTATTCACATTATTAAGCCCATATTTAGCCAGAGTTAATCATAGGTTTCTTAATCTTACTAGCCTAAGAAATAAATCAAAGTCTTAATCTTTTTCTGTAAATATTAACAGTCAGCTGTTTTATTTTTATCCTTCCCACAAGCATAAGTCAAGTACAGGATAATAACAAAGCAGAATTTTTAAAACCAATTACTCCTGGAAATCATTTTCTTTCTCTGTGACCAGAAGTGATTTCTCTCACCTGCATTGACGCTATTTATTTTAGAAACATGACTTACCATATCTCTTTGTATAATAGATTGACACAACTACGCATACATTTTACGTATAATCGTGCTCTAGGAACCTTTTTAAGAAGATACTAAGTAATACTCTCATCTTTCTCATCAGTGTGAATATTATAGAAGGCATTAAGTGATCAATCAGTTTATCAAGATTTTTGATAATGAAGAGAGTCTACAGTGGTGATATGGATTAAGTCACCCTGTGGAGTGAATAAATAGTTTTATTCACAGGCAAACACAAACACAAATATTTTCAAAGGCTCCTACCTCCCAGAGTAGCAGATAGCAAGAAATGAGTCCCATATTTCTTGATAAGGTTTTCTGTAATTTGCTGAAGAGTAGGTCGCCGTCCCAAAAGCCTTATGTTACGGAAGAATTCAGGGGCAAGAGGCAGAGGAGAACCAAGGAAATTTCTTCTCTCAACTGCAAGGTTATTTACCTTCCAACGGCCAAATTCCCTGCAAAGCAAATTCATTTTTATTCACAACTGTACAAATTTGAGTATTTTTAATTTGAAAATTTCACTTGGAGGTTTAGCTGAGGTCACTACATTAAAACAACTGCAGCTTCTAGTAATGTGTTAGGAGCTTTAAATAGAAGAGGCCATCAATCTATTAGTCACCTAACTGGAATTTAAACCAACACATAGTAACAATAAGCTACTTAAATAAATAGCTTCTACTGATTAATTTTTCCCAAGACATACAAATTCCTAAATATTACTTTCTTGTAATGAAAAGGAATGTAGTTACTAAAAAAGAAACAAGAATAATGAAATTTAAGATAATTTATTTTGAAGACCTTAACAGAAACACTAAACTTATATCACTACTCCTAAGATTTCCTTTCCATTAATTTTAAAATGGGAACTCTAAGATTGTAGGGAAAAATTCACAAATGCAGAAAAGATTGTTTTATTTAGGTCTCAAAATGAACAAATTAGCTCTGGTCATTTTAATTTCATCTATATAAAAATTATCCAATGTGATTTATTCAAAATCTCAAATTTAACATAAATTTCTTTTCAAGATACATAGCATTATAGATGAATTTATCAAATGAAAGAAATGCCTGGTAGGGGCATTATAATGCAGACATTAAAAAATTGACATATATAACTTCAGTTAAATCAACATTAACCTTGAGGAAAATCCTATGGTGAAATAGATAACTTGGTAATCAGACTATTAAGATTGTTTTAAACAAAGCATTTGTGGCTTTATTTATGCATTCCTTGCTAAGAAGCTTACAGTGTGCCAGAGAACCATTCTACCATAATGCCCATCTTCAAGGATTTTACCATCTAGCAGAGTCTCAAAAATAAATAAAACAAAGAGAAGAATTACATTTAACAATATTCAAATAACATGATATGAATTCTACTTAGCCTACCTTCACTAATAGCCAATGCTATTGTGGGGTTGTCATATTTTTAAATTAATAGCCAGGGAGGGCAACTCTGGAAACACAGTTTGTAAGTTAATATTCAAAGGAGAAAGGGCTGCTTGATGAAGATAAGCAGAACAAGGTTTCACACAGATTAATGAGGGACAATTAGGTATTTTGAGAAATAAGAGGTCAGAACTTGTCATTCCTAATTGCATGTATATTTCCAAAAGTGTTTTGGGAATTTAAAAACCCCTAATTTTGGAAAACTAGTTGCAAGGTCAGATTCACTAAGGAATTTAGAGAAGACATGTCCCGAACGTAATTTAGCTTATTACTCCTTCCTTTTTTTCCTTGAGTAGTGCTTCTCATTTTCATGTTATATTTCAGTATTTACTAACTATTTTTTCTTGAGTTAACAATTTTCAGCAACAGACTGATTGAAACATTCTTGTAAGCATCACATTGAAATCTTTAGGTTTTTTTTTTTTTTAACCTTTTTCCAGGTGTTTATTTAACAGTATTCTTTTTTTATTATTATTATTTAGAAATAATCATTTTAATATCAATCCCCCTTTCCCTCTCCCTCCCTTTCTCCCATGCCCTCTACCAATCCCCCCCAACCCACCCTCCACCTGCTTCCCAAGCATAGTCTGATCTTAAATTGGGGATCATCAACGTCTGTCGCATTATTTGTGAGAGGGCCTAGGCCCTCCTCCATGTATCTGGGCTGATATAGTATCCTTCCATATAGGGAATGGGCTCCTAACGTCTCCATATGTGCATTAGGGATAAATACTGGTTCCACTGTCAGATGTCCCATAGATTGCCCAGACCTCCTAACTGGCACCCAAATTCAGAGGACATTTTGTGGTCCAGTGCTGGTTTCACAGCTTTACGACTGGTGTCCATAAGCTCCCCCTTGTTCAAGCCTGCTGTTTTTGTGGGCTTCTCCAGACTGGTCTTAACTCCTTTGCTCAACACTTCTCCCTCTCTACAAGTGGATTCCAGGAGTGTGGCTCTGTGCTTAGCTGTCTGCTTCTGCTTCAATCAGCTACTAGATGAGGGCTCAAGGATGGCAATCAAGGTAGTCATAATATTATTATAGGGCAAGAGTATTAAAGGTGGCCACTCTACCATTGCCTAGATTCTTAGTTGGGGTCATCTTTGTGGATCTCTGAACATTTCCCTAGTGGCAGATTTATCTTTTAACCTATGCTGCCTCCCTTGATTAAGTTATCTCTTTTCTTGCTCTCCTCTATTCCTGCCTTAAGTCTTCCTAATCCATTTTGTTCTCCTCTCCATCCTCTTTTCCCCTTCTTTTTTTCCTTCCTCTCTCTCTGGGAGTAACTCTTAATAGGTGTCCTATTAGATCATTTATAAAGCTTTCAACACTCTTGCCTCGGCACATGCTCTTAAAAATCAGAAGTTACTTGATATATTTGAGTATTATACAGAGCCACTGTTGATTGGATGCTAGGTGGAAATGACATACATTTTAAAATAAAAATTTGGTATTGTGTGTCAATTATATGCACAGTGGAGTTTCATTATGCAATTTGTCTATTTGTGAATAATTTAATCATTTTCATCCTCATGTACCCTCTTTTAGCTTCAGTCCGTCCTTCGTATCTTCCTATTCTCAAATACACTTTCTGCTTTTATGTCTCTGTTGTCCTCTAAGCCTTCCTCCTGCATTTATTTCTTTAACATGATTTATTTTCTTGCAAATGGCAGAATTCTGTTCCTCTTTATTGCTGAATAATAAATAGAAATCTTAACACTGCTGTTCAAGGAACCACACTGTGAAGAAAACTGCTCTCTATGTAATTTGGTATGTCTCTAACAACCGTTCAATGTGCTGTCCTTCATTAAACACAACTTTTAGCAACTCAATGTATTAGAATGCTACACTCACACACACACACACACACACACACACACACACACACACACACACGTTTTTTTAATCTGTCTAAGCATGAGTTGATGTCAAAATTTTGCATTATAAAATTGTCTTCTGCAAAAATTTTCCTGAATGTTTTATTATATTCAAAGTGTAGTGCAATGTGTAAAAATATGAAATTATTTTAAAATGAGATAATTTTACATAAATATATATCACATTATTGATAATATGTCACCAAGATTAAGGAATACAGTTCTGAGAAGTTATTTGTTAAACAAAAATAAGGAATTATCCCCACTTATTAAAGTATAAATCAAATAACAGTTGCTTATCAATTAAAAACACATAGCCTTGTATTTGGCTATAATAAATGACATCCTGTAATTTGTGACAACTGGAACTAGAGGTAGTACAATTAGGTAAAATATACCAGGCACAGGACAAATAATCATGTAATCTGATTCATGAGAGGAATCTAAAAATTATGGTTGCTTATAAATTGAGAAAGAAATTCTGGGAAAAGAGGTGTGAAACAGAAGGAAAGTCACAAGTGAGGTTAATCAATGGGTACTCCTGGTAAAGGTATCAGTCCCTTAATGTAATGTTATTAGTTAATTAATGATAATGTAAAAATATGATATAAGAAGCTAAATAGTTTTTCAATTTTGTTCATAATGAGATCATTAGTATTTGAAGAGGTTAAAATGTCTATCCTGACTTACACATTTTATTTAGATGTATTCATTCATGAAAACATCACATGGTAGCCTATAACCATGTAAGATGTTTGTGATTTTTTATTATCATCTAAATTAGTATATTTAATTAACAAAGTAAATTTCTAGCCTCAGGGACCTGAAAATTATATTGAGTTATAATCTGAACAAAAGAGATAAAATTAAAAATGCTGTAAAATATCTCTTTCTTTATAAAATGCAAGCACATAGTAGTTCCTATGACTCAATTCATTTTAGCACTATCATTTGATAGGAATTTTTCTCACCTAATTCATTTAGTGTGTTTAGGCTCCTCTTAGATTTACACATGTTACACATTGATGTGAAGAGCCTTATGGAGTGCTTCAGCCCTCAATGGTTTTGATTATCTGCTTACCAAGTTCAATAAGCTCACTGCCTCAATTCACCTTTTTATCATTTATTTTGGACGAAACTTTTCTTAACGTTTAATCATTGTTTTTCTCATTCTTTTTTACCAAAAAGAAAAAGAAGAAGAAGGAGAAGAAGAAGCAGTATATATGATTGTAGGTACGACTAAACAAAGATCAACTAGTACTCTAGTAATTTACAAGGAATTATTTTCTTAATTGCCAGAGCATTAATTAAGATAATCTTACTCTCTCATTCTTCATACTTTTGATGGATGAGTCAGGTAAAATATGACATAATTGTATTTCCAATATTTTTAGTTTATGGAAAAATTGGCCTCTCGTTTATACTTAGATATATTATTTGTACTGTAATGGTATCTAAACTCATAACCTTTGCAAACATTTACTGAAGAGTCACACAAAGCTATTGGAAAAATTCTGGAAAGAGGTGAAAAAGAACATTCTTCAAAACTAAATCTCTCTGAAGACTACGTGCTAATCATAAATAATTGCAAATACACATTGTCCTTTTCCTGGACGTGGGATCCGTTGGCATCTTCTACTGTTCCCTAAAGCAATTGCAGCTTTCTTTGACCACTTGAACATGTTACATCAATGTGGTTCATTTTTATGATCCAGTGGACACGGATTACTCCTCTGCATGTCTTCAAATGTATCTATGCAGACTGAGGAACAAACAATATGCATAAATTAAAAATAAACATCGTTGATCATTTAAAGTCATTAAGATTATAGAAGATTAAGATTTGACTTTTGTCTTGTTCTTTAGAAATATTTTCAACATCATGACAGATACATTTTGACATTAGGAAACCTTTAAGAACAAATTAGAAAATAAGATCTGTACATGAATTGGAACAATAGTAGTGAAGTTTTAATTTCCCTTTTATAAATGAAAAATTCATCTAATTGGTGATTCAACCCTATATTAAATTTCCTCAAAACAACATTGTATTATGTATGATTGCCATAATGAGAACATTTCACCCAAATATATCTTAGGAATCCATCCAGATGTTGCATTACTGGCATAAACAAGAACATTCTAATGGTTCATTATGTTATTCATTGCTATTTGGAGCCTATACATAACATAAATAAGTCCCCATTATATCAATTGGAAGTCTTTAAATGTTAAAGTTACTGCCACTAGTACTTAATGTATGTTGGACCTTTTAGAAGCACAAATATTTTATAGATTATAAATGAACTATAACCGGTTCAAACAGAAAATCAATTTAAAATGTCTTCTTGGCTCTATGAAATCACTATTTACTTATTAGTATTATATAGTTGTTTGTTAAAAAGCCTGACTTGCAATTATCTATAATTTGTATCCACCTATATTTATTTATCTACAATATCAGTTATGATTTTATTGCTACACATTTTACATAAATGTAGAACAAAAATTACATCATCAACATGCTTGAGGTCATTGTCATATAATTTTCGCATTGCCATTGTCCTATCATGTTCATACTTAAATTCTATTTCAAGTAATTATGAGTTCAATGCAATTATTATCACAACAGTTTGTTTTGATTTCTTGAGCATAGAAAATTAGGCAATATATGGAAAATTTGAACACAATATTATATGAAAAACTGTCTAAAATTTTGACACAAGATGCTTAACCTAGATTTATATTTACAATTTCATTCTAAATGAAGAGTTTTCCTAGTTACTCAAGGATGTTTATTGTCTCAGATTTCAAGTTACTACATGAATAAACTTGTATTTTCTTTTTTATCAATACTCAATAAATTTACAAATATAATACCAAAACAAAATATTTTATTGAAATAGTAACGTAAGAAATTTAACTAGTATTATAAGGTGATCTACCAACTGTTTGCAGCAATAACCATATAATTGCAGCTGTAGAAACATACTAATTTTAAGAATTGCTTGCAGGGATTGATATTTTACATAATTTTATTATGTGTAACTGTTATACATGTAATTGGCTTGCCCTTGCAATGATTGCTATGCCATCATCTGATTTTACAAATTGCTGGGATGATCACTTCTATGGATAATGAATCAAAATAAAATAAAAAGACTCAATCAAAAAATGGGCAATGGACCCAAACAGGAAGTTCTTAAAAGAAGCTTAAGATGGCTAAAATATATCTCAAAAACAATTCATTTTTTTCTGACAATGAGGTAAACTCAAATCAGAACACCTGGAGATTTGATTATACCCAACCTAAAATGTCTAAGATCAACAACACAAACTACAACAGATGCTGAAGAGAACATGAGGAATATGGAATCTCACTCATTGTTAATGAGATTGCAAACTGGGATGGGAACTATAAAAATCAGTGTTGTAGCTTCTCAAAAACCACAAAATAAACATAACTCCTATGCTACTCTTTGATATGTGCTTAAACAATTAAATATCCCATTAAATAGATAGTAGCTTAGGTATATTCATTGCTGCTGTAGTCACAATAGCTAAGAAATGGAAACTTTAATATTCATCAATAGACAAATAGATAATAAAAATGTTCTTCACATATGCTGTAGAATACTATGAAACAAGACATTTAATAGAATTAATCTTTGAATAGTTAGCAGAGTAGTAGAGGTATTGTCTTTCACTTTCTTGACCCCAAATAGAGGGCATTTATTACAAACCTTTTAGAACACAGCTAGGAATTTAACAGAAGGAATCTATAAAAATTTAATCCAAGAGGAGAATTTAAATACTTTATATGATTTTTATAAAATCTTACCTGTTGGTGGTTCAATATTAGTAAGCAATAACTACATCATTTTGAGTAACCTGCCAAACTGAGATTAGACTAGTAAAGGTAAGTAACATTTTTACAACAAATTGTTGATCACAGTAAAACAATAAGCATTGATGGCAACAGAGGGCATTTAATTATGTCATTGAATCAAAGGTGATAATTTGAGTTGTTGAGAAATTTTTTTAAAGATTACACTGCTTATGATTAAGTGTACTCCTTCTGGTTTTGAAATTTTGTTAATTTTGTAGGACTATGTAATACTAACAATCTAGTTGTTTAATTGCGACCCATGAGTTGAAGAACAACGTCTTTCCTGAGCTGATCCTATCCCCTTCTTATCTGAGACAATGGCCCTTGATAACCCCAGCATGGGAAAGCTGAACATCCCTCTATTAAAAGAGTTGGCACCACACACTTAGGAATGATGTCACAATCCCTCACCGAGGGAATGGGAGACTTGAATCAGCACTGACCAACTCAGCAATCACCCAGGTATAGCTCCAGGGCTTTTATCTGGCACACCCCAATATAGACCCCATTGAGTGCTGAAGTGTGTGAAGGGAATGGTCCAAAGAGCAATGGCTACATGGTCCAGATGCTATGGGCAATATCAAGATGTCTGCAGATTTTCTGTGGGGTCCATTGTTGATGATGTGACAGAAATCAGAGGCCTGAAACTTGACAAAACATTGCACTATGAATAATTGCAAGGAAAGCTGTTTGGAGAAAAGAGTTTACAGCATGATATACAGCAGCTACCAATGCTACTAAGAGGAATAAAGAGGTGACAGAGAGGCAAAAGGGACAAAAGCTAATTTGTTTGTTTTTGTTGTTTTGTTTCCCCTTTTTTATTTGCTTCTTTTTTTGTGTGTTCTGTTTTTTCTTTTTTAGTTAAAATTGGCATTCTTTTTTGTATTTGTATTTTAATTGTTTATTTTATTAATATTTTCTTCTTTCTAATCTTTATTTTATTGTTGTTGTTTATTTGTTAGTTTTATTTGGGAGTGAGGAGTACATTTGAAGGGACTGAAAACTAAGTAGGATTGGGGTGTATGATGTGAAAATCTCAAATAATCAATAAAATATTTTTAATTTCAAAATTATAGGATAACATTTATTTTAACAATAAATAAACTTACCACAACTTTTGCTTTGTCATAAATATTTATCCCTAGGGCAATCACATATTTATGACAAAGGAAAAGTTGTGATATTCATTTATTTATTTTTTTAAAAAGTCTAGATTTTATCATTATTGATTAAAATAAGTATTTCCAGAGATTTGATATAAATGCACTAAAATGAAGTTAAATATTTAATCTGATTTATATAAAAATCAATAAACAAGTAATTATATCTTTCTTTTATTAATATGATAGTACATTAATTGTTCATAAATGAAAAATTTTATATTTCAATAATAATTTAAAATCTGAGTAGGTGACATTAAAATTTGGAAAGCAAATAGCCTTAGAGTCAGAAAATAGAAGTTTAATATCCCATCACCAATCTGAATCAAACTTCAAAAGTCTAAATATTAAGATTTCTTCAACCTCAATAATGTAAGGTATCTGACAATACTGACTTTGTGCAGTTTCTATTAAAATTATTAGAGTGTGATGGGAAACATATTTTAACACTAAACAATTAGGTATTGATATTCTCTATGCATTGAAATCATAAATTTTAATCAATAATACTA
The DNA here is from genome assembly GCA_030556225.1 of Cricetiscus sungorus. Classification (NCBI taxonomy): domain Eukaryota; kingdom Metazoa; phylum Chordata; class Mammalia; order Rodentia; family Cricetidae; genus Cricetiscus; species Cricetiscus sungorus. The sequence goes on from JANBXA010000730.1 coordinate 42,882,581, forward strand.
TGCATACTTATTGTTGATGAACTAGAAGAAGAAAAAGAAAATATTTTTAAAGTATCGAAATAGTATTCAAGTATCTCCCTAATTGGTTCTAGAATAGATAAAAATTGTAATGCCAATGAAGAAAACAAAAGTAACCAGAGAACATTATATTTCAAAAATATTGTTTCAATAATTTTTAGAAGCATTTATATAATTCTTGCTTAGTGTCTTTTATTGATGATATCTTTTATTTTCTAAGTCATCTTAAGCTAGGATTAACTATAGATGATGTCAAAGTCATTAGTCAATTAAATATCTAAGCATGAAGCAAATCATAATGTTCTAAATCATTTAAAGTAGCATAAGGTTAAAAATGCAAATCAAAGATGCTCCTTGGAGTAATTTCAATATTAGGGACAATGAAAAATTAGGCTGAACTTTCAAAAAAAATTGTATACAGAAAGAATTATTTCTAGAACATTATAACTCTTAAAGGCTTTTTACAAAATGCAACAAGATTGCAATGGCTTCTTTCATGCTGTATATTCAATGACCTCACTTCAATTGACAAGGACTCACTTTCTCAGGATTTTAACCCAATAGTGCCACAATTATGTACCAAGCTTTTAAAAGCATGAGCATTTTGAAGACATTCCATACATGAATAAAATATTATCTAAGTTTTTTGTGTATATTATTAACTATGCAGTGTGGTAGAGAATATTATTAATGTGATATATGTTTTAACATCTTAGGATGTATTTTAGAGGAGACATTTAGAGGTGGAACTAATAGTAGAGCAAACAACAGTGATAATGAATGTTGTCCTAACACAAGACAATCAACTATGGGCTGTAACCTCAGAAATCTTGGAGGCCAGGAGCCCAAAATAAACCTTTATTTAAAAAAAATAATAATTATGCTAAATACCTTGAAATGAACCTCTTACCAAAGAAGTAAAAGACCTCTACAATGGAAAATTTAAAAGTAATTACATAAATAGGAGACAATAGATAGAGAAAATGTTTCCCATGTGCATTAATTGTTAGAATAAACATTTTAAAATGGCTACCTTACTAAAAAATTCAACAAATTCAATGGAAAGCCCATCAAAATTCCAATACCATTCTTCACAGAAATAATATGGGAAACTAAAAATTTTCATGAAAGCACAAAAGATACCAAAACAATCAGAAGCAAAAGACAATGCTGAAGTTATCTCCATACCTGAATTTAAGTTATGCTGCAGAGCTATAGTGACAGCAAGTGAAGCAAAATGCCAGATGAAGATCTATGTAGTGGAATAGGGAATCTAGACCTTTATTACCCATAAAGCTACTGTCCTCCAATTTTTGACAAAGGTATAAAAGATGTAATTGGAAAGAGACAGCCTCTTCAAAAAAGGATTCTTAAAAAACTACATATCCTTCTGCAGAAAAATGAAAAATGTTCTTTATCTATACAAATCAACTCCAAATAAATCACTGTACTAACTTGTCATATGAAACTCTGAAGCTATTAGAGCAAAAGTACATTAAGAAAAAAAATACAGAAAAGGAAAGGGACTCATTGACCAAGACTCCAGTTGCTATGGGTGAAATCTCAAAAATCAACAGTTAGGAAACTCATTTTTTTTTTTAAGTGATTTATTTGTTGGGCTGCAAAGATGAGTCAGCATTTAGAAGCAGGTTGCTCTTCCAAAGGCAAAGGACCCAAGTTTAATCAGTGCAGCTCATTACCATCTCAAATGCTAATTTAACATGAAATCTCACCTTTGCCTGGCCTATTTAAATGTTGCATGAACAAGGTGTGCTGGCATACTAGAATGCTAAATACCCACACAGATAAAATAATATGAAATTAAGGTTTTTACATATTTATTTTTATTTATTTTACATGTGTGCTTATATATGTAGTATTTGGCTATTATTATCTGGGCTATTAAACAAATATCAGCTAGATTGTATTGTTTTATGTTGAATTCTTCTATACTGTAGCCAGAATATGACTTTATTTTTTTTAGTAAATGATAACTATCCATTTGGATAATTATAATTTTAATTTTAATTATAATTATAATTTTAAAACACAATCCCTTAATTCCATTTAACTTTCATCATGTTGAAATCCATCTATTTCCTATAAACACTATGGTGATTTTAATGTTATATATTAATGTTCATTATCATATTAGGGAACTACCCAATAAGTTAATTTATTCTGAATTAACTTACACCATCTAGTTTTAATTACTACCCTTGCTTTAATTATTGTTTGAAATATATTTCTTATTTGTGTTTCCTTAGATTTTTATATCCATAATGTGATTTTTTTTCACAGATCTTAATGAAAATATGACTTTAATACTTAAACTACTCATATTTAATGTAATTACTTCTTTTCAATGTGTGTGTGCTAATTGACTGGGTTTTCTTTTAAAGATTTGCTTTCTTTATGTGTTTATATGTCACATATGCATGGTTTGCCTCAGGGTAGAAGAGATCAGATTTCCAGAAGCTTGGATGACAGGAAAGGTACCCATATGGGTTCTAGAACCAAATGAGTGTTCTGGAAGAGAAAGGCCTGCTTTTCTACACAGAACCATCCCTCCAGACTTTCCTTGTGAATAAAGAAAAGCTTCTGTACTGAAATGGCAGAAGTAAATATGAAAGAAACTAAAGCAGGGGAAAAAATCATTTCCATCTATACATATCACAAAACATTGATACAAAAAAATCTAATTTTATTAGCCATAAAATTAGCTGTTTTCCAGAAAATGGATATATCTGGAGATTTTAAGAAAATCAGTTTGTTGCCAATAACTAAAACCATATGTATTTTTTATTTGTGATTTCTGAACTTTTATTTCTAAAATGTTATAAAAATTTAAAACATTTTAAAAATGAAAACTTTAAATATGTCCCAGCTCACCATTTAGAAATTCACTCAATAATAAAAATAGGACAATATGGATGAAGTATACTACTGCTGTTGGACGTAAAAACTAGTCAGTTGCTATGAAAACCTCTAATGAGATTCTCACGAAATGCAAAATAGGTTCAGATGGGTCCAGCTGTATAGATATTGGTTATTTACCCAAATGACTCCATATCAGACTTTAATCAGCATTGCTCACAATAGCAAAATAACAAAACAAACTTCAAAGAAAGAGTATCTGTAATTAACAAAACAAAATGTGGCATATGTGCATGTGTGTGTATGAATTTTCATAGTAACAAATTATGATAATATGCTATTTTCCAGAAAAAAGATATAGTTTTTTTTTAAAGATTAGTCTCCAAAAACTATGACCATATGTATATTTATTTGTGGTTGCTATATTTTTATGCACATTTACCAAACCATATATAAATATATGGCTGTAGAATTTAAGTTATCTAGGAAAAAAAGATTAACGGAAGAACACAGTTTGGTCAGGTATGGAGGAAAACTCTGAAAGTGTTGTATTATTTGCAGGTAAATTGCATAACCTGACAGAATGACTGCTCCATGGCATGGTTAAAAAGAAGCTGCTTATTGTAGTTATGAGAGAACAGCCAGGGGCATCTGAAATGATCTAAACACAAAGAGAAAGTAGTATATTAGTATATTAAACATACGAAGAAGACTCAAATTGGGCCACAAATGAAGCAGAAGCAGAGGGGAGAGAGAGAGAGAGAGAGAGAGAGAGAGAGAGAGAGAGAGAGAGAGAGAGAGAGAGAGAGAGAGAGAGAGAGAGAGAGAGAGAGAGAGAGAGACAGAGACAGAGAGAGAGACAGAGAGAGAGAGAGAGAGAGAGAAGAGACAGAGAGAGACAGAGACAGAGACAGAAACAGAGATCATAAACTTGAGAGAGGGAGCAGGACAAAGAGGTACAGGTGAAGATAAAGAGAGGACCACTAGAGGGCAAAAGAGAGAAAGAGAAGGCAGCTGGCTTTAGCCTACCCACAAGACTTTGAAGGAAAACCCAGAGACTCAGGGTACCCCACCACCACCAAAGAAGGCAATGGAATGATCCCTAATGTTATTCTGCTATACTCATACACCAGTGCTTAGCCCAATTGTCATCATAGGGATCTCATACAGCAACCGATGGTAGCAGATCCAGCCAGACATGAGGCAGAGCTAAGGGAATTCTGCTGAGCAGGGAGAGGAAGGCAGGGTCCGGGAAACCAAGAAACATGACCTACAAAACCAAGTAAACAAGTAATTTGGGCTCATAGCGGCTCACAGAGACTGAAGTACTGAGTTAGGTCTTCTGCATATAAGTTATGGTTATATAGATTGTGTTCTTGTGGTACTTTCAACAGTGGGAGTTGGGGCTTTCTTTGACTCTTTTTCCTATGCTTGGGACACTTTTACTTCTAAGGGGTTGCCTCATTAAGCCTTGATATGAGATAATGTGCCTAGTATTATTGCAACATGTTGTGCTGTATTCTGTTGATATTGCTGGGAAGCCTGTTTCCTTTTTTTTTTTTTTGGTTTTTTGTTTGTTTCTTTTTGGTTTTTTGTTTGTTTGTTTTGTTTTGTTTTTTGTTTGTTTGTTTGTTTTTGTGGGGGGCACTTAGTATAGCTGGATTTGAGGTCTGAGGTAGAGTGGAAGTCAGGGGAGGGACTTGGGAGGATTGAATGGAGAGAAGACTGTGTTCAGGGGAAACTAGGGTTTCCATTGTACCTAACATATATATCATCTATTTTCCAAAAATTAAATAAATAAAATTACAGAGACTCACAGCTAAATTTCAATGTTAAAGATTCACTACACAAGGAATGTAGTTACAATTTTCAGTTTTAGAAACTATTGAATTAAGTAAATATTATTTCCATTTACTGAACATAGGATTAAATATATGATTGTCAAACTCAAGGTATTTAAGAACAGATAATAAATTATGCAATCATTAGTAACAATAATATACATAGGTTATTTTGTTCCTACATAATTGAAACAAAATTCAATTGCAACAATTGATTAGTAATTTAAGATTTGAATACTTTATTTCAACTTGGCCTTAACATTGTGTATTTCACATCTTTATGGAGTAGGGAAATTAGATATAGCATATTTTGACAAGATAATAATGAAGTGAAATATAATGCATTAATTGTACAAATGATCAGTTCTCTAAATTACAGCCTTTCATTTTGAATTATCCTTGAGTTGTTAGGATATTTGTACTTTGCACATGAGCAGCCATTTAAAAATTCTTATGTCACCTAACTCTTAGCATTACTGTTTTCCATGGATTACAGATATAAATTATACATTAACACACACTTCTTCCTATTCTCCATATTTAAATCTCATACTAACTAAATTTAGTGAATATCATTCACATTATAAAAACTTCAAAGTTCCAATAGCCTTGTGTAGGTTTTCTTGCTTCCCAACTGTCATTTCCTGGCTGCAATTAACATATCTGATGCCTATGTATGCCTACATTGGAAGATGTTTTTCCTTCTGAAATTAATTTTTTTAGGTTATATATTTTTTATACACTAAATGATTAATTGATTCAAATCTTTCCCTCCGTTAATGATAAGTTCCAAATGTCACTGATGAGTTATTCTATTTATGTCCATTTTGTTCTTAACTTTTATATACATAGCACAGAACCCTCATTCTTTATATATATATATATATATATATATATATATATATATATCTTACTTTTTCTTATTTTACATATTGATCCCACTTTCCTCTCCCTCCCTCTCTCCCATGCCCACCAAACTCTCTCCTATCGCATCACCTCCACTCCACAGGGAGGGTGATGTCTTCCAGGAGGGATCATCAAAATCTACCAAATCATTAGGAGTAGGGACTAGGCCTTCCCTCCTGCCTCTAGGTGAAAGGAATATCCCTCCATGGGTAATGTGCTCCCAAAGACCTTTTGTGCACCAGGGATACATTCTGGTTCCACTGTCAGAGGTCACTTAGACTGCCCAAGCCTTTTAACTGAGACCCACATTCAGGAGGTGAATCAGTCCTATATTGGTTTCCCAGCTATCAGTATGGGGGGGCATGAGCTTCCCCTTGTTCAGGTGAGTTCTCTCTGGGGTTTTCTGTAGCCTGGTCTTGATCCCATTTTCTTATCACTCCTCCCTCTCTGCAACTGGATTCTAGGAGTTAGTTCAGTGTATAGCTGTGGTTGTCTGCTTCTATTTCCATCAGCTGCTAGATGAGGGCTGTATGATGGCATAAAAGTTAGTTATCAATCTCATTATCAGGGAAAAGCTTTTAAGGTAGCCTTTCCACTGTTCCCACGTCCCCACTCCCAATATGCTCAGGAGATCTTGTTCCTTTCCCCTTCTATGAGGGACCTTGTATGAATCTCTTAGGTTCCTCCTTATATCCTAGTTTCTCTGGCAGTGTGAATTTCAAGCTGCTGATCATTTGTTCTATGTCTAAAATCCATATATGAGTGAGTATATACCATGTTCCTCTTTTTGTGACTGGGTAACTTCACTCAGGATGTTTTCTTCACATCACATTCATTTGCCTGAGAATTTCAAGATTCCATTGTTTGTTGTTGTTGTTGTTGTTTTGTTTGTTGTTGTTGTTTTTCTGCTGAGTAGTATTCCATTGTGTAAATGTGTCACATCTTCTTTATCCATTTTTCAGTTGAGGGACATCTAGGTTGCTTCCAGGTTCTTGCTGTTAAAAATAATGCTGCTGCTATGAACATAGTTGAACAAATGTCTTTGTTGCATGGATGTGGATCATTTGGGTATATGCCTAAGAGTGGGATTGCCTAGTGTCATGGTAGACTGATACCCATTTTGCCGAGGAACCACTATATTGATCTCCAAACTGGCTGTACAAGTTTGCACTCCCACTCGCAGTGGAGCAGTGTTCTCCTTTCACCACTACCTTTCTGGCATAAGCTGTCATTGGTGTTTGTAATTTTAGCCATTCTGATAGGAGTAAGATGGTATCTCAGAGTTGTTTTGATTTGCATTTCTCTGATGGCTAAGAAGGATGTTGAGCACTTTCTTAAGTGTCTTTCAGCCAATTTGGAATCCTCTATTGATAATTCTCTATTCAGTTTTGCACCCCACTTTTTAATACGATTATTTGGTATTCTGGTTACTAGTGTTTTGTATTCTTTATATACTTTGGAGATCAGCCTTCTGTCAGATGTGGAACTGGTGAAGATCTCTTCCCAGTCTGTAGGCTGCCATTTGGTCTTGTCAACTGTGTCCTTTGCCTTACAGAAGCTTCTCAGTTTGAGGAGCTCCCATTTATTAATGGCTGATCTCAGTTTCTGTACTGGAGTTATGTTCAGGAAGTGGTCTGGTTCTCTGTACAAATTCATTCAAGGCTACCTCCCACTTTCTCTTCTAAAGGATCAGTGTGGCTGGATTTTTGTTGAGGTCTTTGATCCATTTGGAGTTAAGTTTTGTGCATGGCAATATACATGGGTCTATCGCTATCTTCTACACACCATCATCTAGTTGCGCCAGCACCATTTCTTGAAGATACTTTCCTCCTTCCATTGTATACTTTTAGCTGTTTTGTCAAAGAACTCTCACTCTTGATAGAGGTTCTTAACCAACAAATGATTAATTTATTTTGGAGCTAAAATAAAATACACTTGGAAGAGTACACATGAGATTCTGACTTATTAGCACTTATAGTAACTAAAACTTGTGCAATATAAAGAGCAGTGGAAATACTTGTTTCCTAGTTTCCCTCTCTGCTTGTTTCAAGGAATGGGTGAAAAGATTTGAATAATTGTATGGCTAAATTAGTGTTTTTCAATTAATGGCCCTACTGTCTTCTCACTGCCTCCTACCTTCCTCCTTCCTCTCCCTCCTCTTTGCTATCTCTGTTTCCCTTCTCACTCCCTCATACTTTTCCTCCTTCCTCTTCCTCCTCTTTGCTATCTCTGTTTCCCTTCCTTCCTTTGTCTTTCTCTCATTGTCTCTTTTTACATCCCTCTATCCCTCTTTGTCTCTTATTCTGTGCTTATCTCAAGATTATCTATATATCTGTTTCTATCTTTCTCTGTCTGAATGTAGATTAAATTTATCTTACTTGATAGTGCAGTGGAATGAATTTGTGGGTAATCTGAACCTTAATGATAATGTATTCTATGGGAGACAACCATGCTCTTTCAGTTATAAAAGGATATTTAATGTCACATATTTCTGTTTGACTTGTGACAGGAAGGGGAAAAAAACCACAAATTCACTCTCAATATTTGTAAACAACATAAATACATTTGATTAGTTTTTATCGATATGAATAATTTCTTTTAATTTTTTATTTAAATAAAAAACAATCTTATTTTATATACCAATCCCAGTTCCCTCTCCCGCCCATACTCCCATGTCCTTCACCAACCTTCCATTCCTTCCCTCCTCCCCCCCTACTCATTTACTCCTCAGAGAGAATGAGACCACCTATGGGGGATCATCAAAGCCTGTGACATCATTAGGGTCAGTGCCTTGGCCTTCCCAGGTGTATCTAGGCTGAGAAAGTATCCCTCCATAAGGGATGAATAAGTTTCCACTGCCTAGTTTTTTGTTTTGTTTTGTTGTTGATAAAATTTTAAGAAAACGTTTACACAGAAACTCACAAGAAGTTTAAAATTTGGTGGCAAGAAGAAAAACATGTCATTTAAATTACAAATAGAAATCTGACAAATGACTTACATGGTAAATGAAGACATAATTTTCTCTGTGAGTGAATCAATGAATCTATGAAGTTAAACTATCCCACAATTAAGGAAAGTATTTCTTATTATAAGCAATAAATTTTGCTACAAATAGTTATTCACACATGTATACCAATCACGATTTTGAATCTCAGACGTACGCAAAAACACAAGTTCCCTTAACTATTTTATTTGTTTACATCATTGTCTGAAAGCTAGCTGGATTTCAGAGAAAGTGGCTGACCTCAGAACAGTGTTTGGATACGTATATTGAACTCAAGGGATGGATTTGGGAGAGAGGTATGGGACGATTAAAACCAAACCAGACTGGCCAACATAAATGAATAAATAAATAAATAAATAAATAAATAAATAAATAAATAAATAAAATGTGAAAAGAAGTGCATAATACTATCAAATGCAAAAAATTTTAAGATGGTCTGAATCAAAAGTGATTATTGAACATAAATTACTCTTTTATTAGTCTGAATAAATAGTCCCCAAGAAAATATAAATATCACATTATGAAAAGAGTCACAGTTGGTTGGAACAGAAATCCTAGAAATAGAATGGATAAACAGGATTATTGTTGATTACTGTTATAGGTGATCAGACATAGCCCAAACATCTGGCCAATAATCCAGAGAATAAAAGTCAAAAAGAATGACAAGCAGATAGTAAGAAAAAACAAGAACTCTTAGAAGGGAACAGACAACAGAATTGAATGAACTCAAGGATGAAATTGGAGGTGTTAGGAAAATGGTTTTTATCAAACAGCCACTGAGCTGACTGTGGCCAAATATAGAAGGAATCCAGGGACATATAAATTCATAGCTAAATCTGAGATTCACAGTAGCATAGTCTTTGAGCATAAAGAGAAAAACCCATCATAATTCAATACAGCATGATTTTATAAAAAAATATTATTTGATCTTCCAACACCTTCTAGCAAATATAGATGTTAGTGCAAGGAAATCTCTCAGGAATCTATGAGGATGACCCCTGCTAAGACTCCTAACAATAGGGGATATCTTTTGTGACCAGGTAAGACTGCCAGTGGAGGACTTGGGCGTGAAAACAGTCACATAACCTTCAACTTATAGTCTATTTGGCCTACAAGATGTTCTGGGGATAGGCTGGCACAGAGACTGTGGGAGTGGCCAAACAATAGCTGATCTTGCCTGAGGACCATGCAGCAAAAGTGAGCCTACCCCTGATAATGTTGTAGTGCAACGAACCAGAGGTTATGTAGCTCAAAAACCTAGGATAGAACCAAACATGACTGAGGATTAAAAAAAAAAAAAAAAAAAAAAAAAAAAAAGGAAAGAAAGGAAAGGCAATGCAATGATGTCTAAAGATTTTCTGCTGTACTCATAGATTGGTGCCTAGCGAAATCCCCATTGTCACCAGAAAGGATTCATTCAGCTACTGCTGGAAAGAGATATACAGACCCTCAAACATTATGCCCACCTCAGGAAATCCTAAAGAGAGAGAAGTGGTATTGTAGGAGTCAGAGGAGTCAAGGACATTGCAAGAAAAACCACAGAATCAACTAACCTGGGCTCTTACGAGCTCACTTAGCCTGAAATGACAAACTGGGAGCCTGCAAGGGATTGATTTAGGTACCCTGGATATATGTGACAGTTCTGTAGCTTGGTCTTCTTGTGAAATTCCTAATAGTGGGAGTAGGGATTATCCCTAAAGATTGCTTTGTGCAGCCTCAATACAAGGCTAGGTTCTTAGTCTTACTGCAACTTGTTATGCCCTCTTTTGATGATATCCATGTGGGGTTCTGCCCTTTCCTGAATAAGGATGGAGGAAAAGTGGATGGGGATGTTAAAGGAGAGGTGGTGGAGGAACTGAGAGGAGAAGGAGGGGAAACTGCAGTTGGGATGTAAATAAAAAATACTAAAAGAAAAAAAGACAAATGTTGATGCTTAGAACTCATTATTTTCTGACTATTTAAAACATGATATATCGTATTTAAACTTATATATAAATTTTAGGGTGTTAGAAGTATTAGAAAGTTCCCATTTGATTGTGTGTGTGTGTGTGTGTGTGTGTGTGTGTGTGTGTGTGTGTATACATGTAGTTGGAATATCTGGAAATATTAATTTTAACAGAAATAGTTCAACAGACCAGCTGTGCATATGACACACAAAACAATAGCTGTGTCCACCTTAAAAAATATGTACTTCAGAGAAGAGAAACACAGTAGTGTCTTTGGTAAAATGACTAAAATAAATAAAATAAAAAAAAACACTTCAGACTACAAGATATGGAATTTAAGATTATCACAAAAATGTGTCTGAGATAACAGTAAAAGATACTGGAAAATTCCAGAATCATTTAGAATACCCAAATAGTCCTTGTATTGATAGTTTGGTCCAGTGCAGTGTTGTTATTCCACAGTAGAGATACAGGAAAATTATTAAATCATGGGCAATTTTACCTCATATCCCCCATTTGTTTTGCCTTGCCTATCTACATTTATGCATTTCAACACTAATCTTTTTCTCATTTTTCATTGATAGTCTGAGTTTAATTTACTTTTAAGATTTTCTTTGTTTTTGTTTTCTTAAAGACAGAGTTGCTCTGTGTAGCCTTTGCTGCCCTGGAACTTGCTCTGTAATCCATGCTGGTGACCTCACAGAGTACCACCTGCCTCTTGGACATACATGAATTTTTTGTCTATGAGTGTTTAGATTGCTTTAAAGTATCAGCTGGATAATGCTGTTTCTTAGTTGTTGAGTCCTTTAAACGTTTTTTTTTTTTTCCCAAAATGCAATTTACTTATATTTTGGAAGGGATAAAAAAGAAAATATTGAAATAACTTTCAGGAATTGTGAATTTAAAAAATTATTTAGTTCTCTTCTGTTGTTCATATGTCTTAAAGTCAATTTATTTTTTGCATAAAGAATAATGATTTTATCATATAGCGTTCATTATCATTACAGTAAAAAACAACCTCTTAAATTATTCTCCAAATTCTAGTTGCTCTGTCTTGTTTTAACCATCACCTTTGTTTTATTTACTGTTCAAATGATGTTCATCTTGTATTTCCACACATACCTCTAAAATAGAAATGTGATTTTTTTTTGCAGCTCAGCATAAATATGACTTTGGTAGTTATATTATTCCTATTAATATAAATTATATGTATTGACTGTGTACAAACATGGGCTTTAAAGAAAAAATATTTTTTAATTATATTTGTGTAAGAAACATTTGTGTGGATGTCATCTGGATCTGAAGTTACAGATGGCTGTGAGCTGCCACTAGATGTGTTCTGGGAATGGAACTCTGATCCTCTGGAAAAATAGCAAGTGCTCTTTAGCTGCTGAGATTATAAGTTGTCTCTTTCCTTCATTATTCTTCAATTTTTTCTATATATTACACAAAAAATTTTAGAACTCCATTTTGTTCTGTCTTTAATAATGCTGCCTATATATTTTTATTTCTTTTTTACTAGTGTTTCTACACACACACACACCCACACACACACACACACACACATGCATATATGTATATCATGTATATGTATATGCTTACAGTTTGCAGTAGTCATCATTCTGTAAATTTTAGTAGATATTTTATCTCCATTTTTGCTTCCATTTTTATAGACAATTATTTAATTTTTTCTCTGAATTCACTTGAGTACTAAAATATTAATGGTTTTCTTCTAATTAGCTAAGTAAGATATTGACGATTTAGTAAATGAAAGAAAATGTATTTACCAAGAATTGTACTTTCCTCAGTATTTTTTCTTTATGATATTGCATCATTCTTCCTTTCTCAGTTTTTCCATTTTTTCTGAACTCCTTCTATAAATTCTCCTTTATTGTCTATAAAATTCCTTTCCTCCTGTTCATTTCTAATTAATAACCAGACATATATTTTATTTAAGGTAGTTGGTCTGCTGCTCTCAGCACCAAAAGAAACAGTGACACTACCTTATAAACCACATAGACTCTAAGAAGAAATTCTGTCTATCCAGTTTTCACTCACTATTTAGAAAACTTCCATTCCTTGTTTCCTTTCCTATCTAGAAATCTGATGATGGTGTAAATCAGTGTGTATTTCTTGAATTCATGATAGTATTTATTCAACAGCTTGAACCTGTAAGTTCCTGATTTTTGATAACAAGAATCATTTTAAGCACAAGTTTACTGAATAATGCCACATTATCCATGAATATCCTTGATTTCATCTGATCTCCTGGTTTTAGCTTTTACCTCAATATCTTTGCTAATGATATTCCAGGATTATAGATATTCTATCTTAAAAGTAGTTCCAGAGGTACACATGCCATTTCATTATTTTGTGATCGTGCTCTTTGAGTCTAAGAGGTATATTTTTTCTCTCATTATTGAGTAATTTTCCTTGTCTAAAACTCATTTTTTTCTTACTTCTCTCTTGATTTGTCTTTAAGCTTCAAAGATTGATGTCATTTTTGTTTTTTTCTTTTAAAATGTTTCATTATTTATAGCATTCTTTGCTGACTCAATCCTTGAAATTGTTAAGACCTCCATTTTTTTCCACATTTGCTTAATACTGGACATGTTTTCATGGTATTTATTTTAAATCTTTTTAGCTATTTCTTACATTTCCGACATTTGTGTTCTGATTTGTTGTTGTTTCATTTTCTACTTTCTTACACTGGGATTTATTTCTAATAGAGCGTAAGAGATTAGCATATGAACAAATATGGAAGTACTGTTGCGTATTTGGATAAGATGTTTTCCCCTTGCAGCAATCACACTGTAGAAAGAACTTTGTTGTGTTATTTTCCAATACAGTAAGATGTCCAATTTCCATAGTCCACCTCTGTTGAATCTTAGTGGAAAAAGTCAGTCCTCAAAGATGGATATTCTGCCTCTGCTCTATGTCATTGTTACACTACTATCGGCTATAATTAGAACTAGTATAGTGCTTGGTTTTATATGAGGTTTCTACAAATAACATGTGCTAAAACTATTTGGTGTATGTTTCATGAAGCTAAAAGTCTTATCTACTTCTTATCCTCTGAAACCTCCTTAAAGATGTCTGTTTATTATTGGGTGCAGGTAGAAATTAGGCTTCACATGTGGTCTCCAATGTTATTAAAAACAGTCAGACTCATCCCATCCTTAGTCCTCACTAAGTTTGCTTGCACTGGAACTACCCTATCTGTTGGTTAGGCCATTAATTTTAGCCTTGCAATGGCCAAAGTTCATAATCTGGAATCTGTACTCAGACTTGGATGAAGCGAATAGAGATCTCGACGGAATGGATAGATTTTGTATGTGACTGTTCTGGTTTGTTTGAGTGTGTGTGTGTGTGTGTGTGTGTGTGTGTGTGTGTGTGTGTGTGTTGTGTGTGTGTGTGTGTTTATTTTTATTTTTGCTCATTTTTAGGATACCCTTTCCCTCATATTATAACTTGTGTAAATAGACACCTAATGATTTTCTTTGTGTTGCTATAGTCTTTGTTTTGTTTAACTTTTTAATACTTAGGCTTTCTGTAGTACTTCTATTCTTCAATTTCAAATTTTAATTCTACAAAGCAAAAGAAATTACACAACTTTTTAATTTAGTTGTGGAGTTTATTTCCTGAATTTTTATCTCAGATATGTTTTATATGAACTCTCCATATGATTGCTGATTTCTATTCACATCACACAGTATTCATCTCACTTATTAATCTAGTTATCATTAGTTACTCAGGCCATAGATACAAGCATTATTCGAGTTGCATTATGGTATAGTTACTCCATAAAATATGATTGTGCCTGGATTGTGTGTATATCTAATAAAAATTATTTTTCAGTATACAGCAAGCATTTATTCACTTCCTATCTACTGCATACAGCTGTAAGTGCTTATTGGAAAATACAGCTATTCATGAACATACTTTTTTAAAAAATGTGGATATTTCTATAAAAGTGCAGCAACCACAGAATGATAATAATTTAAATTTATCATGTAAAACAGATTGGCGTACCACCATCCAAGCAGGGAAGGGAATCCCAAAGCACGGTTTTATACTTGTAAAGGACATAAAGATAACACTTATAATTAGATAACATAGTTTAATTTTCTAAGTTTGAATATATAGTAGAATATAGAAATTAACTTTCTTATTTAATAAGTAGCTCTTGCCAAGATGATCTCCAAAGAGTAATTAAATTAAGCTTTTTGAAACATTAATATTTTGCTATCCATAAACCTAAGATAAGTAGCATGACTTTAAGATATTTTTTTTTTATGGTTTACAAAAACCAAATGATCTGATGACAGTGCAAGGGCTCTGAAATTTAAGGTAACTCTACTTTTCAAAATAAACTTATCTTAAGCATACATCTAGGAATAGGAAACATTGAAGCAATAATCACAATAGACTGAAACTGATATAATGACAAAACAAAATTGAGTGTTAAGAAAAAAACTATTTTATTATAAAATTATTAAATTGAAATTAGCTTTAAATGAACTTCTTAACCTTATCTATCATTTCATATTTTCTTTGTTGAGATTTGAATAAACAGTAATTAAGTATTCTATTGTTTATGACTCATTCCTATTTGAACTAAAATATATACTTTACAAATTAGATATTGGGATTCTTTTGAAAGGAGTAGGTCAATTAAAAAGTTAGGAAAGCCAATAGTCCAGATGGCACTGAATTTTCCCAACTAAAATTAACTACCCTAGAATTGGCTCATTATCATTATTCAATTATTCATGTGATACATGCAAAAATCTGGCAAATTGGAAAATTGTCGGTAATTTACCCCATCAATGGTAGATGACTCACTTCTAATTACAGACTCAGCTAAAGTAAGAAACTTCCTTTCTTCTCTAGATACTTTAAAAGCAACTTCCATTGTATTAATAAATTTAATATATCATAGATAATTTAATTTTTATTGAGCTACTAATTCAAGGAGCAATTCAAATAAAATTAGCAATTATTCATCTACAGGGGAACGTCACTACCTGTCACTAAAATAACTGTTTTTGTTTAAAACTAGATATGGGAGAAATCCATAGTCATGTTATTTTACCCCCAAGTAGCTGTCAAAACCATTTTTATCATGTCAATAATCAAAATGGTTTATATAAAAGGAGTTATATTTAAAACTGAATGTTAAGAATTCATACTTCATATAAAGGTTGAATGTGTTATTATGTAGGTATTATGTGACTCTCCTTTGATTTTAACAAACAATAATTGACTTTCTTTCATTTCTCCTTTGTCATTATTCCAATATATATATATGTATATATATATCTCATAATTCTAATTTTTGATTGCTTTTTGTGTAACTGTTTTTAGTGTGAGCAATCATAATTATGCATATTTCCATCCTGTATTAAGCATAACCCATTACTATCATATGAGTTGTGTAGGTGATAAGTAACAACATTGTATACTAATATCCTGGCATCAGGTTAAGATACCAGGCCTATTTAAACCATATTATAAATCATTACTGCTGTGTAGAAACATTTAGAAACAAAAACTATTCATTTATCAGCTGAAAGGAGTGTGACATATCACATGTTGTGAACAGGGAACAGTATCAGATGGCACCAAGGTTGCAAAGATATAACTTAATTTAAATGAATCACTATAGCTGGTATTGACTCATTGTTAGGATCAAATGCAGGAATAAAGACATCTTTGGAAAGAAAAAAAACCACTGATGAATAAGTGAATGTTTGATAAAATCTCTATTAGCAGAAATCTTAAATTCACAATATATCAAGATCAATGAAGTAATTTTTATTCATGCAACTTATAAACCACAGTTAAGATATTTAAGGAAAGGGTCTTGGCATGAATTGAAGCATCACTTCCATTATTACCATTGTTCCAATTACTGAACTTCACTTAAAAGTAAGACTTTAAGTTGAAGTCACAAATTCTAAATAAATGAGTAAATAAATAGCACCTGGCAGTGGGACCAGGACTTATCCTGGTTGCATGAACTGGAATTTGGAGCCCATTCCCATTACTTAGCCTGGATGCAATGGAAAGAGGCTAGGTCCTGCCTCAACTTGTTATATCAGACTTGGTTGACTCCCCAAGGGAGGTGGTATAGGGGAGTTGGGAGAGAAGGAGGAGAGGGACTAGTCTGTAAAATGTAAAACAAATTAAATAAAAGAAGAGCACAATGCAAATAATAATATTAATAAATAATCTTTAATATAGCTGGATGATACTCAGGAAAGGTTGTGTGGCAGTTTTGACCTAACTCAAGCATTCAGTCTTGGAGGGACATTCCTAAAGACTCAGAGCCCTTAAAGGATGTTCATTATGATTCAGGGAGTAAAAAGTCTTCTAAATCTCAGGAAGTCCCTGGATCTTATGACATGTACAAATCCCCTTCTTCCACAAGGTTTTATAAGCAGGATGGACATTTGTGAGAAGAAATTCTGCACAGATGACTGCAAGGTGTGAAGAAAGTTCACTAGCTCCTGCTGGCATGCATTGTCACACATGCAGGATGGAGTTTAGGGGATACATCTATCTGGCTTTGAGTTATCTTTGTTCCTCTATGTACCTCCTCACTCCTGGAAATGAGCAGAGTTAAAGAATTGGTTCAATAAGTTGGATGTTGTTGGTATTGTTACTTTGGTCTTCCCTTTGTTTTTATCTTGGGTTATCTGATGTTTGCTCATATATCCCAGGAAGTATTACAAAATATAATGTGTATTACTTAAATTCCTTTGACTGAAAACACCATCTATTTTCTGTAGTATATTTTGTGACTTTACTTTAAAAAAACTACCTTTTTATCCTTTTTATGAATTGTATAAAAATATCACTGAAGAAAAACAATAGTATAAATTAAACACAAAAGTTTAAAAAATACATTTAATGTGATTATATATATATACACACACACACTATATATATATATGTATATATACATATACATATATATTTTTTTTCAGGAAAACCACAATTATATATCCACAGTTATTAATCCACAATATGCCTTATCTGGCCTATAAATTACTATGTAGACCAGGTTGTCCTTGAAATCAGACATTTGTCTGACCAAGGCATGCATGATCTTATTCCTGCCAACCTGAGCCTGAAATCCTGGCTCACAATTCAATTTATGCAGTACAGAAGGAGCAGAAGGTGGAGGAGGAGGAGGAGGAGGGGGAAGAAGAAGAAGAAGAAGAAGAAGAAGAAGAAGAAGAAGAAGAAGAAGAAGAAGAAGAAGAAGGAGAAGGAGAAGGAGAAGGAGAAGGAGAAGGAGAAGGAGAAGGAGAAGGAGGAGAAGGAGAAGGAGAAGGAGAAGGAGAGGAAGAGGAAGAGGAAGAGGAAGAGGAAGGAGAAGGAGAAGGAGAAGGAGAGAAGAGGAAGAAGAAGAAGAAGAAGAAGAAGAAGAAGAAGAAGAAGAAGAAGAAGATGAAGAAGAAGAAAACAAAAATGAATTGTTCTCTTGGAAGCTTCCTCCAGTCCCTAGTATTCATATATTCAAAGAGTCTGAAATGTTCTGGTGGAAGACAACCTCTATACCCCCCCCACCTCTTTCCAAAAACTGCTGCATCTCAGAAAGTCTGAAATGCTCAAGACCATTCCCCTAGGATATTTAAATTATCACCCAGAAAACTGTCCATCCCCCTGTCTCCTCTGGTGGTGGTGGTGGTGGGGGGTGCTGAAAGTTCATCTGGGAGTGTTGTATTCATTAAATGTGGGCTTTGTCTAATTCTGTTTGATATGGTCTTATTTAGATTGCTGTGTCGATGGAGAGACTTTTGGGCTGTAGAAGCTTTTCAATGACAGATAATGAGAATTTAAAAAGTCAACACATTAAAAAAAACAAACTGAATTTAAAATTTAAAACTTGGGTTGGGGAGATGGCTCAGTGGTTAAAGGCACTTGCTACTCTTCCAGAGGTCTAAAATTTTAGAACCAGAGATAGAATTATAGTATGAGCATCTGTATATATTTTGAAAATTGAAAGAAAAAGAAAAAAAAATAACAGGAAAGTGATAAAATTATAAAACAACTAATAGGACTGCTGAAACATGTATTGGAATATATTACTTTAAATGAATGTTTACTTCACACGTTGCTCACCACTAAATAAAGAACCAAGATCTAGATCTAGCCTGTGGAGAAGAGCAAACATTGATGATTCTCAAATTGTTCTATAAAATATAAATAGCAATACCAACATCATTCCACATATCCTACACTACCCTGTTACCAGCACAAAGAAAGAAATGTAGAGAGAATTCCTTAGTTAACATTAATGCAACCTTGTTCAATTACTTACAAGTAATTGATTTTAGAACACATTCAGCAGGATGCATGTTACATTGTTATTGTTGGGATAGAAAGTTTGCAAATCTGTGTAATTGAGAAAATACATTGACTTTAGAATTGCAACTGAATAATCTCAACTAATGTAGTAAAGCCTTTTTCAGAAAAGGCAACATCCACACATAAAAATTGTTCAGGGGGATGTAGGAATAGAAGAAATATGTATCAACTTAATAAAGATTATTCAGCAGATCTATAGTTAAGTATTTTATCAAACTGAAATACATTCTCTTAATCTTAAATTAGACAATGATATAAAACTGTATTTAATGTAGTGTTAATAATTATGACTGTAGCAAGAAGACAAGAGGTATTAATGAAATAAAATTATCAGTGTTTACCAAAACCATAATTCTGTACTTAAATAACACTTGATGACTGTTAATGCTAAGAAATACTTCCTGTAAAATAGCAGGATAAAAAGCAATATGCAAAGATAAATTACTTTACTAAATATACCAATCACAATCCTGCTGAAAAAAGAAAAGAAAGAAAAAGTTCTTTCCAGAATGAAGCTTTACTGACATTTCTAGATGACACAAAATCCTAGAAGATTTTCTTGGTCATCTGGTTCTGAGAATAATTGTGGCCCTCTTCTGTGATGTTTCTGAGACCTAGGTGAAAGGTTTGTGTAGTAGATGTATCAGTTGGGGCTATACACCAAATAGTCAGCTTATCTCTGCATTCTGACCAATTGTAACATTATGTAATGGACTCAGTGTGTTCCAAAGGGAAACTTTCTTGATGATGGTTAAGAGGTAGTATATCTATGGTATCAGGAGAATTGTTTAGAATGTATTAAAAATAATTGTGGTTTAGTAAAATAATGGTCGTCCATTCATTACTATACTGATGACCTCACTAGTTCTTGGTGGTAGGGCTAGGATCCAAGTATTAAATATAGTTTCTATCCTGTTGAATAAAACAAATGCAATCTGAGAAAATTTAAATAGCTTCAAAATAGTAAAATCCTTACATGTAAATATGATGAAAGAGAAAAACGACCTCTACAAAAAATAGATGAGAATATGAAGAACTTTAAATATAGGAGGAATTCTGTATTCATGGATTGTCAGAAGGATTACTGTGAAAACATTATATTATTAAAAACAATATATATTCAGTGCATTTTTATCAAAATCACATTGAAATTCTTAACTAGACCATGAAAAATATTCTAAATTTATGCAGAAACAAAAACCACAAATATCTAAAGTAATCTTTAGCAAAACAAAAACAACACAATTTTTAAAATTAATTTTTATTTAAATTAAATAATTGTTTTATATACTAATCCCAGTCCCCTCTCTCTCCTGTTCTCCTATCCCCCAACTGTACCTTCCTGATCCCTCAGGAACAAAATTTCCTGAGTAACCTAGTAGCATGGGGGAAAGGAGGAGTGTGAGGGAGGTAGGAGATGTAGAAGAAGAGAAGGAGGGGTAGAACAAAAAAATTGAGTCAATCACAATAATTGATCTCAAATTATACATAAGAGACATAATAAAAGAGCAGCATTGGTTTGACATAATAAGCCTACAGGCTCTTGGGGGGCAGGGAAAAAAAGAATAACACAGATATGAATTCACTTTGATATATCCTTATATTTTCTTTTGAGAAAGAAAAACAAACATAGTTGAGAAAAACAGCCTCTATATCAATTTATGCTGAGAAACCTGGATTTTTGTATGTAGAAAATCAAATGAGACATAAAATTCTCACTATCAGAAGAGGGAAAAAACAACAAAACAGATAAAATACTCAGTTTAACATGGATTAAAGACCTAGAACTGGACCTGGGAAACTGCTAGAGAAAAACACAAGGACAAATACATAAAAGTGTAGGCAATACCCACATACACACGTGCATACACAGGCACGTGCACACGCACGCACGCGCGGCACACACACACACACACACACACACACACACACACACACACACACACAAAAGTTGAAGTATATGCAACGAACACATCAGCCAGCAAATGCAAAAGTCATTACAATGAATAGACAGAATATTGATGGAAAAATATATGTGTCAGTTTCACATTGGATTGGACAAGTGAGAAGCAACATCTAGAAAATATAATTAAATACAAAATTTAAACACCAGAAGACCAAATCTTCCTATCAAGCAAACAATCCATGGGTTAATAGTTTGAAGAGACAATACTCAAAATAAAAGATACAAATGGCCAATAAAATCTTAGTCATCAGGACAATATAAACTAAAAATGCTTTGAGATTTAAGAGAAGAGTACATAATAAAAATGTGGCACACAATCAAATTGAACTTAAAAACAATATTTCCAATATTTATTGTAACTGTAGAAACATATATCACAGTTTTCTAAAATTATGGTACTCAATGAGACTTTTACTTTATAAAACTCATTTTGTATTTGGCTATACATTCCATTACAGAATGTTATACATTGCATAGAACTACTTGATCTAAAAATACGATTACATAATCAAAGAATATTTAAAAATATTTCCATGTAGAAATTACTCCATTTCACAGAAAAAAAAACATTATGCAATTTCCCCTTCTATAATTGTACGGTTCTAAGGTCATAGTCATGGCTACAGGTTCATGTCACATGTACCTTTAACTACTGGGCTGCTTTCAGTTCTAAGAGTTTAATTCTATATTTTTATAGGAGCATAGTTTGTGGCTGCAGGTTAGAGTCTTGAAATGGATCACCCTTCAAGTGTATGCATGATGTCCTTGCTAGATTTTGGAAAATATCAAGATAATCAAGGCTTATCTCTTCCTGTAGTTTCTTTTTAACTTACTATATTAATTCATGAAATTATTTCTTTTCATAAAGTAATCAAGAAAGAAATCTACTATGGAAAAACTAGAAGCAATAGGATGATATAAGAATGCTGATAATTTCAATATTTTTTTATTTTATATATCTATTCTTGTTCCCCTCCCTGCCTCCTTCTCTCCCTCCCTCCCACTCACTCTCTCTTCTTCCCTCCCTCTTACCTTCGCTCCCTCTCTCTTTCCTTCCTTTTTACCCTCTCATGTCCCCAGACCAACATCCCTTCCCACCTCTCCCCACTCCACATATAGGATGATGCCTTCCAGGAGGGGTCATCTGAATCTGTGACTTCATTTGGAGTAGGGGCTAGGCCTTCTCTAATAAGGTTAAGGGAATATCCTTCCATGGGGGATGTACCCCCAAAGTCCTTTTGTGCACCAGGAAAACATTCTGGTTCTACTGTCCTAGGTCCCTTAGACTGCCCATGCCTTCTAGCTGAGACCCATGTTCAGGGAGTCTGAGTCAGTCCCATGCTGGATTCCCAACTATTCAGTGGCCCATTAGCTCCTCCTTGTTCAGGTCAGCTGTCTAAATGTGTTCCTGTAGCCTGGTCTTGTCCTCCCTCTCTGTATCTGGATTCCAGTTTGGCCCAGTGTTTAGATGTGGGTGTTTGCTGCTGTTTCCATCAGCTACTAGAAGAGGGCTCTATGATGGTGGGTAAGTTATGAACTCTCCATAAAATTGTTTAATGTTTGAAAGCCTAAGAAAAAAACTTTCTGACAATTAATTTTATTTATACAAAACTTAAAATATACTAAAGGATCGCTACCAAAATTAATTTGTAGCAGACAATAATCCAAGTGCTAGTGACAACAACTAAATTAATATACAGAATTATTTTCTAGTATGTTCAGTGCTAATATATTTTTTGCATACATAGAAGTATACGACACTCTGTATTGAACAAGAATATTTAGGAGGAAAGATATGAAATAATATTTTAATATCTAACCCTGTGCCCGATTTTAATTATTTACAAAATGAGATTTTCTAGGTCAAAAACGTCAGTGGCCAACTTGATGCAATCTTATAATTTTTTGATTTACAATTATCTATATTTTCCATTTGTTTGATTAGTTTTACTCTCTTCTCTTTCTCCAACTCATCTATAGAATAATAAAAGAACAATATCTTGGACTATGCATAATATTTTCACATTCTCATGTAAAGCCATAAATTGATATTTCCTTCCTTATATTTTTTCTCTTCAAGTTATGCAAAATGCACTGAGGGAGAATAGGTGACAGATTAAGTCAAGAGTAGCAAAGAAGGAGTTTAATTACAGCCCAATATAATTCAAGTGCAAATATTAAATCAATATTGCAAATACACATGAATTCTTTAATTATAAGAATTATATTTAAACAACAGTAAGGGAATATATCCCATTTATTTTTCTTATATATCTCCTTTCCTCATCATAAATTCTTTTCAACACAAAGAGCTTGATGTAAAATAGAGATAGTTTTGCTTCAAAGTAAGTGTTTTCAGTTATTTTGCACCAACTTTTGACTGAAGCCAGAAACCCAGTAAGAGTGCAAACCAGCTATAGGGCAAGCACAAAATCCCACAGAAGGGAATCATAAATTGTTGTGGTTCAAAGATGTTGGAGATTTATATTAATATTGACTATCAGGAGAGGAAGCACAGAAGACACAGCATTTAAACGTTGCCTTGAAAGCTGACAAGGATTTTCATACCAAGGATTTTCATAAATGTGAAATGTGAAAAAGCATTCAAGGCCGCAAAAGAGAATCGGACACAGACAGGGATAACTGGAAGCCGGTGGAGCAAAGATTGATTCTAGGAGACTGCAGAAAATGTAAGGAGGTATGCAGTAACACTTAAGAAGTTAGCAGCAATATGTGATGATTACGAGCTAGAAATTTGGAGCATAAAAGTGAAGAAATAGGGCTTGTTAGAAGCATCCAATAAAATCCAATGAATAATGTTAACAAATTTCTTCAAAATTGTCAGGAAGTTGAATTAATAAACTATGAATTTATTTGAATGTTACTTAAAATTACATTTCTTTTTTAATAATAAGAATTAGAGAATACCTAATATGGAAGAGAGAGACAGAGATAGAGATAGATAGATAGAGAGAGAGAGAGAGAGAGAGAGAGAGAGAGAGAGAGAGAGAGAGAGAGAGAGGTTGTCGCAAAGTAGTCAATGAAGAGACAAGTATGTTACTCTCAAAGATAAAAAGAAAAGTATGACCATCAAACATGGCGCAGCCATATGGTCACTGTCAGCAGAATAAGAACCCACACATCTAGAAATATGCTCTGTATTTTAGTATTTCTGAACTATAAATTCAAAGTATATTGTCTCTTAACAGAACATTTAAAATGAGTGTGGTCATGTAGAAACAAGGATACTACATTTTTCCTAAGGTTATCTTAGATAAAACTAACAAACAAGAACTTCTTCATAATTCATATAACTAAGCACATCTAGTATGTTCAAGTAACTAATCACATTTGAAACTGTGCCAAACTTTAATAGACTATGGTGATCTTTTTTAAATTGTGTTTTTACAAATTTAAATGTAATGATCATCATAAGAATTCCTACATAGTTTAAAATTAGCTATAATTTAGAGATATTGTAAAATGGAACGAATTTCAAAGAGCTAAAATAGCACTTAGAATGGCAGCCAAGTGAAGAGAAGTCAAAATATAGAATTTCTAACAATACTTTTATATGATCCCCAGAGATATTTGGGGGAAAAGATACTTCATGCTTCAAAGTGAGCTCCTAAATATATCCACTCATCCAGAAGCTGCTGAAATGAACAAAGCAGCCTGAGTGTTCAGAACTCTCAGTTGTGAATTCAGTCATATCACAGATTTCCCTCGTTCACTGCAGAGGATTGGAATTAGACCTTGAGTTGTCACATTGAACTTATTTCTGTCCCCCTTCAATACTCTCAGGCCTTTTTCTCAAAAGTCTCATCCCAATGTCCTTGAGATCTTTTAGGTCAAGAAGTAAAAGGGTATTTTAAGGAAACAGCAAGTGTTTCTACAATGACAGTTTAGAAAGATTGAACCTTGTTCTTAAAAATATGTATCATCTGATAAAACAAGAAAGACTAGATTATGGTTTTCTTTCCATAATATTGAAAATGGCACACAGTATGTGGTTAGTTATTATTTTCATATTTTCTGATATTAAATTAGAAATACTTAACAATTTACAGCAAGGTAGCCTATTCTGGTATATGTACTTAAAGCTTCAGTGCCATAATAATTATTTTCACTTGAAGTTTAAATATACATCAAATTAAACAATCCTTTCAATAAAATTAAACAAAAATGTACCCTTGTAATAGCAGCTAGGTTATAAATTGCAACTTCTAGCTGGTGCAAGGAGTTATAATTTTTAAATTATGTTATTATAATCTCTCCGTTTACAATGAAGGTAGCTAATTACAAGTCAACTACATCTAGTTGAAAACTAAAAAATAAAATTTCATTAAGATGTGAGTACAACTAATTTAAATATGATAGAAATTATACTGTTCTATAAAACCTTAAAAGAGATGGGTAGGTTTTAATGTCCTCTAGAGAAACTGAAGCTATACTATATAAATATGCCCAATATATCAGGTCATGTGTATTCTGATATATCAGGCAGTAGATAAAATAAATAGATAAAAGCAACATAAAAGGACTAGGTGACATAGTTGCAAAGGGACAAAGAAAAGAGAGCAGAAGACACAATAAAGAATAGGGAGCATGGAGATGTAAAAATGATAAATTGATTAAGATACACCAATTTCAAGTTTAAAAGATGTTGGCATTTTTTGTTAGGGAGAAAAAGCACCCTAAGTATATTTAACTACCAACGAAATTTACAAATAAACAATTTATACCTAAAAACAACCACCTATAATATGTAAAATAAATATCTATCCAGTTATTTTTATACTGTTTTCTTTTTCTGATAACACCATTCACAGTAATATTTAATCATCTCCTCATTGCAGTTATTTCTATAAACAATTTCTATGCAATTTCTTGTTTTATCTTTATAGGTGTTTTTGATATACAGAAAACAAGGTTTAACAGGATAAGTAAAGGCAAAGAGGTACACACAGGAAAGAACCATCCTAACTCACAGTGATCTGGCTTTCAAGCCTCACATTGCTTCAGCTTTATGCCTTTGTCATGTAGACATTTTATTAATTACACACATAAAATAGCTTTAAACATGTTTTATTAAAATCAGGAATTAGAAAACAGGGAGCTAGCTCAGCAGTTAAGAACTTTTGAATTACGTTCACAGGACTATGATCATTTCCTAACACACAAGACCATTCACAACCATTTGTAACTCCATTCCAGAGAATCTGATGTCTTCCTTTTCTGACTTCTAT
The DNA here is from genome assembly GCA_030556225.1 of Cricetiscus sungorus. Classification (NCBI taxonomy): domain Eukaryota; kingdom Metazoa; phylum Chordata; class Mammalia; order Rodentia; family Cricetidae; genus Cricetiscus; species Cricetiscus sungorus. The sequence goes on from JANBXA010000730.1 coordinate 42,908,767, forward strand.
AAGCATGCTTTTGTGTGGTACACACACTCAACACACACTCACACAAATCAAATCAAATAAATATATGCAACTTCAAAGTCATAAAATATGTGGTTATTTCTTTTGATCAATTAACAGACCACAGTTTGACAAATGCAATTCTCTTCAAAGATATTGGTAATTGTGCTAAGTGTTCTCAGACTCTAACTTTTTCATATAGGGTGAATTGTTCTTATGTAACATTGTGATAGACTTCTTCAGATTTTTAAAGGAATACTTTTTTTTAGGAAGCAAACTATGTTAAAAAGTTTAATTTTGAAGAAAATAAAAATTAGAGTAACACCTCCAAAAATGCCATGTTTTATGAAATGTAGAAAAAATAAAATCAATGATAAACAAGAATATCAAGTTATCAGAAATCATATAAACTTTAAAAACATTAAGAGACTAACATTTTATAAAACCTGAAAAGAAAAGTAACAGAATCCTGGGGACAGAGTTAAGAACAGAAATTTGAGGTATCAGGTTATCTGTTTGGTGAACTGTATTCTGAGAAAAATATCAGAGGAATACCAAGGTTAAAAATGCAGTTTGAGAAGGTATGGGATACTGGAGGAGTTTGAGCAAGAATTGCTGAAAGTATCTAAAGGAAAGAAAAAGTAAAGAGATATATTCCTATTTCAGTTAAAAAAAAACTTTTGAAAACAAAATAAAATAACAAAAATAACAAAATAATACATTGGCTCATGTGAAATTCTTGAAACAGTGGAAATGTCTACTCAGCATTCATGTGGTTAAATTTAGAGAGAGAAAGTAAAGACAGTTTGCTATAAGTAGTTCACTATCCTTTGCATAGACATTTCATGATTAAATTTAATGTCATGGCATTTTATAAAGAATACAGAATGTGATGTGATTTAGGAAAAGGGTTTAATGTAAAGGGGACCTACTTATGAGCTGTGACCTATAATTATTTTAGGATGATGATGGAGAAGCTTACTCTAATTCTACAATATTAATAGATGTCCTGAACTAACTATTGTGCCTAGAATTTTGAGAGAGTAAAATGATTCAATTTGTGTTTTTAAAAACCAACTATTTTACATTTGTCAAATATGTTTCTCATTGAAAATATGTTTTAGGACATATTCTTAATTTAACAGTTTGGAAATTTAGAATTGCAATACAGTTTATGTAATTTTTGAATGAGGAAAAAGATTGAAAAATTAGATTTTGACTAGAATAAAAACCAAAAACAACAACAACAAAAAGTAATATGGAAGCTTTATATGACAAAGTGGTTAGTCCCATAACCCTTGCATCTGAAGGCCAGAAAAAAAAAAAAAGATGAAGATCAGCTTTCAGGATTGCCAAAATGTGTCATTGAAACTTCAGTAGTTATTGGTTCCCGTATATCATGAAACTCTGTCTTAGACATCCTTAGACACAGAAGAGGGAGACACAGATCATTTCGCCTCAGAAATGATCAAATGGCGGCCCTTAAAAAGCAGGCTTCTTGCCCAAGGTTATTCTAGCTCATCTTCAATATAGGCAGTTTGGTTGCAGATGCTTTTTCCTTAATTGTTATTGTTATTCTGATATATATCCAATGAATCTGAACAAGAAACAAAAAACTGCTGGCCACAGAAAGATGTGGCAGAAGCTATAAATGTAGTGAATATACTTGGGTTCACTGAAGTGCCAACCTAAGATCAATAATTTTTCATAAAACTGACAACTCAGTGATACAAAGCCTAAGTATATGCAGGTCAGCAAAACTCCAACACCCATAGCATTTTTCTGCAAAGACACATCAATGGCAATATGCTACTTGCTTGTAACATAGTAGAATTATTGACACGTATACAGAATTCATTCCAAAACAACCAATTTAAGTATTCTCATATATGTATAATAAGGAAATATAAAGATAGTCATTAAAAACTGATTTTTTAAAAAAAAATGTATTTATTTTTATTAGTGAGCCTAACCTTTACTTGCTGAGACATCTCTCTAGTCTGATAGCTGGGAAACCATTATAGGACTGACCCAGATACCCTTAATGTAGTGTTAGTTGGGAGGACTGGAAGTCTCTGGGGCCTGGAAGATCTGGTTGTGGATCAGTATTTATCCCTAGTATACACAAGGAATTTGGGTGCTCATTCCACAAAGAGGAATACTGTCTCCGCCTAGACACATGGGGGAGGGCCTAGGCCAGGCTCCAAATGATATGACAGACTTTGAAGACTCCTCATGGAATGCCTCACCCTCTCTGGAGAACAGAAAGGGCATGGAATGGGGGTTGATGAGGGGAACAGGGATGAGGGGAAGGTGTGGGAACTGAAATTGACACATAAAATAAGCTTGTTTTAAATTTAAATTTAAAAAAAATCAAAAGAATACTTTCTTAATTTATAAATAACAACTATAATACAAATATAAATGAACCTTTTTTGATTCTAAAATTAGCTATTTATGATAAAATAGGCTCTGTTAATTATATAGAAATTAATTGAAACATTATAAAGTTACGTCAATACTTATAATTCCAGAAAAATATGTCTCTTATTTTTATGTTAAATATGTACATTTTGTTAAGGTCAACTTTCAGTATGTTTATAGAAAGTCTATTATAAAATCATATCTTATATATGTATTTTAAATTATAAATAAATTCTGTTCAACTATGTTCATAGCAGCATTGTTTGTAAAAACTGACAATCCAAAGTGTTTCTACAGCCTTTTGCCATTTATTTTTTTTTTCTCTCAGCAGCCTCTCTTCTGTGGATCTTTTTTGGAATAAGAATAACAATTGACCTTTCCAAGATCTTAAAATGGAAAAAAAGATGTATGAAGTTAGGTTTATTTGCAATTGTCCAAAACAATCATTTTCTGGTTAAAAAACGTTTTTATCATTCATCTGCTCCTCCCCAGAACTCTCATCCCTGCCCTTTTACAGGTTTGTTTTTTAGTTCATGATAGAAAGTGAGGCCATTTCATAGAAAGTTATTGATGTTCTTCATTTAATTGTATAGTTTTCCTAATAGGGTTCAAGTTTCTTCTCTTTCTGCTGCCTCTAGGAAAATGTTGCTGTGCCCTTCCTTTGCAAACCGTGAATAGAATCTTTGCCCATGTCCAAATTTAATACTACCCCTCTCCATTTTCAATTTGGATCATGTCGTATTCATAAGCTACCTGTTCTTAGCAATGGAATGAAACCATTTTCAAATGTTATCATTTTAGAAAAAAGTCCTATTTTAAAAACATGCACTTTCACCTCTGTTATTTCCTCTGCATTAAATGTCTGTTCCATGCTTTTCTCTATTTAATTCATACTCATATCATTAGATTCTCACATAGCTTTATCATCTTTTGGTTTGCGTAATGTACTCTCACCTCTACAACCCATTTTTAATAAAATTTATTTGTCTCTTCTGTTCCTGTTATTTCTAGTTAAAAAACAAACCAACAGTTACACCTGTAGAAGGCATATGTTATTCAAAAGCTCAACAAATCCCAAGTATGAACTATCATACACACACTCAACTTACATATTTAGGAATGAATGAAATTACTATTCAAATTAAACAAACACACAAACAATTTTTTTTCTTTCTTTATCCTAGTAGCACCTGGAACGAGGGAAAGCATTTTTATAGGAGCTTCATTATGTTTGATCTCAAAACCATATAAAAATACAGTGCTGGTCAGATTACTAGAGAAATGGTAGAATGTTCAGTACTTCCTAAAACTCTCCCTTTTCTTCTCTTTTCTATTTAAATCACATATCTGTGTTAATTTTATTTAATTTCATTTGATATGATCTTTATTTTATCACATAATGAGAATACTAATTCTTGTAGTTTGATTCTTTCATCTCCATAGAAATAATTTCCTGGTCTCAATACTTTTACTTGTTTAAGTTCCCCTTCACATGGTTACAATTTGTCTAGGGTAGACAATTTATCTCATGATTATTCACGTACAAGGTACGGATTTGCCTATTATCAACTGCCTATGAAATGTAACCATGCACTTGTTCATCAAGGTAATACAACAATGGACAAAAGAACTTAGCTCATACATGAAGATTGAAGTCATAGTAGGAAAAAAATGTTCATAACTGTAGAAGCCCCCTGTGTTTCCTTTTTCTTTTATTAAAAAAGTAACTACCACTGAGGCTTGGTCTCTCTCTCTCTCTCTCTCTATATATATATATATATATTAATTATATTAATATATTATATAATATTATATAATTATATATTTATATATAAGTATTAATTTATATTATATTATATATAAAGTATATAATATATAATTAATATTTATATATTTTATATATATATTCTATCTATCTATCTATCTATCTATCTATCTATCTATCATCTATCTATCTATCTTCTGGTGATTCCTGAGTTAGAATGCCAATTTACACTTCTGACTCATTTGTCTTATAAAATGAAATATTTATTTTCTTTTAGGTCTTGCTCAGTTAATTAAATAAATCCAGTATTTTCTTTGTCTTGGGAATGAGTTAAAAGTTAAAAACAGACATAATGAAACAGATTTTAGTGAGGATACAATGATAAGAGAAAGAGGCTTTATTTACCTCCAAACAGCATTGTTTAAATTGCTCATCTTAATTTTCCAGGGAGGCTAATCACAAACACAATTCTAAAACAGTCTTTACCAAGTGATGGCTTAAAAATAGGAGAGAAGTCCTAGTCCCTACTTCAAATGATTTGACAGATTTACATGATTCAATAGCATAGCCCTCCAAGTGGAATAGGGGTGGGGGGATGTGAGGGAAGGGTAGCTAGGGTGCATGTCACAGGAGAAAGAGGGAAAGAGGAAGGGAGGATGAAAGAGAGGGAGGGAGGGAGGGAGAGGAGACTGAGATCAACATGTAAAAAAAATTTTAATTATATTATTAATAAAGAAATAACATATTCAGCCAAATCTTCCCATTTTGCTCTTTCTCTAGTCTATCTGGATTTATATCCTATTCCTGAGTTTTGAAGTGTCACTCATTTTCTTCTTCTCCTGCCTCCTCTATCATTAATATGTTCTCTTCTGTGATATCTTTGGCATCTTTTGCTAGCTTCTTTTGGGTTTAATGTCCCTGGTGTCTCTCTGGGATATGTTCATATGCAAATGCCATTTCATGTTTGCTTATTTATTTCCTCCACAAGGGAGCATGTTTCTTAGTACATGCATGTGATATTTGATTATTTTTTGGTTGTTGTTTGTTTGTTGTTCTATACCTGACAGCTAATATTGGGACTAACATTATCAGATGCCCTGAAAATGAGTCTAAATGTAAAACTAAGGTGAAAAGAAAAATAACACATCATTGTTCATTTTATTCTTGATCATTGCATTATTCCTATTTGTGTGCATGCATTTTTTAAAGAAATTGTTACTAAATTAAGAAAAATAAATGCAAATAATAAATGTTTCTTATAATTTTCATCTTTTGTGGGGATCAGAATCAGACTACTATACTTAAGCAAAACAACCCTACCATCTAGTGGTCAAAACTTTGAAGGCTAGAGTTGGCTTAACACATGAAGAAGACTAAGTCAAAGTTAATCACCATCAAGAACCCAATAACCTTTGTTCAGGTCAGCTGTCTCTGTGGGTTGCTGTAGCCAGGTCTTATCTTCCCTCTCTGCATTTGTATTCCAGTTTGGCTCAGCTGTGGGTGTGTGCTTCTGTTTCCATCAGCTACTAGATAAGGACTGTATGATGGTGGATAAGTTAATTATCAATCTTATTATCAGGGAAGGGCATTTATGGTAGCCTTTCCACTAGTGCTCAAGTGGAGTGTGGGGGCGGGGGAATGGTATGGGAGGGTAGTTGGAGGACATGGGAGGGTGGAAGAGTAGGAGGGAGGGAAGGACAGAGAGGGAACTGGGATTGATATGTAAAATAAGAAAAATAAATAAATAAATAAAACTGGGGGGAAAAAAAAGAACCCCCGTACCTAACTACAAACATGCGAAGTATATAGAGCTTCTTAGCATTCTACTTATCATTACCTTAGAAAGAATGAAACATTGTTGCATTTTCATTTAAGGAAAAAAAATAGGCCTCTACTTATCTGTAGCCATTCATGTACTGGGTGTTTGGCCCATCCCATCATAGTCTTGTTCAAAATCTCTTAAAATCAAAGGCATTTAATATGTTCAACATGGTATTGAGCAAAGTGTCATTTCAGAATAACAGGGTACTTGATTCTGAAATTGTGGCTTCATCCCTTTGTGATAATTAGCATAGGAGAGAGGAAGCAATTTAACAGTTCGTGGTATTTGGGGCAGCTAAGATAAAGAGCAATCATCTGTCCCTAAGTGTGGTACAGGAAAAAAAAATTGTCAAGTGTACCAGTATGTCTCTTTTTTTCTTTGCTTGCCTGGTAGCAATCTTATTTTGTATACAAAACTCAGTTCTCCCTCCCTCCTATCCTCCCATGCTCCCCACTAACTCCCCATCTAAACCACCATCCAGTCCCCAGGGAGGTTGAGGCCTCCCGGGAGGGATCATAAAGTCTGAGACATCATTTGGGGCAGGACCTCTGTCACTTGTCCATTTATCTAGGCTGAGAGAGTATCCCTCTTTAGAGAATGGACTCCCAAAAGCCCATAAATACATAGGGATAAATACTAGTTCCACTGCCAGAGAGGCCCCCATAGTCTGTTGTAATCCAGTTGTAGAGAGGGAGGAGTGATGAGCAAAGGGGTGAACCAGGCTAGAAAAACCCACATAAACAGCTGACCTGAAAAAGTAGAAGTTCTTGGACCCCAGTCTGACAGCTGGGGAACCATCATAGAACTGAACATAGATATCGGTGACAATTTCATAACAAGAAACTTCAAATAGTAATGTTATTTTCCAAAACATATAAATGGATTAAGAATCGTGACCTTTAAAATAAGTATTATTATCTTAATGGATATCATAACTGGAAAGAAAATAAACTGATCATTATCCCATTTGAATGGTTAAGAAACATAGTATAGTAATAATAACTTCTTCAAATATATTTAAGGTTCTTGTGTTCAAATGTAAGAAGGGAGGTGTCTATATAGATCCATAGCTTCTATAAAAAAAATAGAGTCAAAATCTTAACTATTATAATTTCAGAGAAGAAAGCAAAGTTCAGAATAGTTTGAGCTGTTACATAGTATTTTTTGAAGAATAAATAACAAGTGACAACATTTAGCACATAATATAGTGTGTGGAACAGTGGTGTGATGAAATGTATACACAATGATTCCTGAAATTTTTCCCTTTTTACTGATCTGTATTAAGGCTGATTGTTTAACAGTTCTGTGTGGTTGAATGCTATAACTCATGTAACTGAGATAACACAAAGAAGCAAGACCAACATGACATGCATGACAGAATCACAAGACAGCTGGATAATTACTGCTCAAGAAAAGCTTTCAGCAACCTGTAGGATAGTGCAAGAGAAAATCCCTTAACAGCTTCACCACTTGAAAGTATGAATGCTAAGTGGCATACAACCAAGTTTGGAAAAAAAAAAAAGAAAGCATACTTATAGTAACCCAACCTGAATTTCTACTACAGTAAATAAATTGGTTTTTGGAAGAAAGCTAACCTATTATCACAAATGCATCTGAAAGGGACTCTAACAAGTAAATAAACAAATATACATGATTGTTTATGACTATTAGCAGGTAGAGCTCAATTGAAATCAATCACTGCTTCATTGTTTCATAGTACAAAAAAGGAGAAAAGTGATATATTTAGGACCATTGAAGTGAATCAGCACTTGCTTTTAAGCTTGACAAACTAAATTAGATTTACAGGTCCCATATGTTGGAAGGAAACAATTTCCATGAGTTTCCTTCTGATTTTTATATGTGTGTCTCTGCATATTAATTTACTGTAAAATTTATTTAAAACACAACAGAATTTTACACATTTAGAAAAATTTTGAGATAGTCAAATGTTTTTCTTTATTGCAACAACTTTTAAGTTGTTTTAAAGTTGCAAGAAAGGAAGACCTTTCTATAAGCTCTATAGTTATGCAATATTTGATGTTTCAAACCAAATGATAACACAAATGGAAAGGGATTTTGTTAAAATGGGGAAATACAAATAACATGTAAATCAATATGGCGGAATTCATAATCATGGTTTGCTTCAATAATCACGAATGGGATTACATGTGTATCTCAAACACTAAGGAATCTGTGTCCCAGACACTAATGACTCATGTGACATTGAACAAGATAGTTTCTTGACTATTATAAGCAATAAACAAGATGCTACTATTTAAATTATAGTCTTTCATGTATGGGAAGACAGTTCATCAGTTAAATTGCCTGTCATGTACATAACCAACCAGAATTAACATACATACATATTATGTGTCCTCTAGTAAATCCAGCCTTGGAAGGTAGAAACAGTAGGTTTTTAAGAGAAAGTAAGTGTTAGAAGCAACTAACAATTAATAATTTAAAAATCTAATAATTAATTTTTCTTATTTTCATTTAAATTTATTAATTAAAATTTCATTTTTATAAACAAAGCATTCTAATTTTCACCTGCTTTCCCTTAACTCCCTCTCACCCCAGCAACCCTCATCTTCTTTTAAATGTCTTTCTAATATTCATATACTGTTTTGCTTTGTTTTATGTCACATTTTATTTAACTATGGACATCAGAGTGGTCATGAGTTTGCAACGATAAGTTGGAGCTTTAGGGCTCAACAATGGGAATAATACTGAAAACAATTATTCCCTCCTTCTAATCAATATGTTCTGTTGAGAGTGTTAGAACACCATGAGTTCTTGCCCTTCCCTGACTGGCTGGTCTCTATTGCATACCACTAGTGTGGAAAACTCAGCCATTGTGAGTTCAACACTACAGACACTATACCATTTCCAGATGCAGCATTCTACATCCCCTTTCCAACCTTCTTCCCTTCCTTTTGCTCTTTTTTTTCATAATGTATTCTAGCAGTTTCTCAACCTGTGGATCAACACCCACTTGGGTTGCATAACAGCAGGAAACTTGCAGTTATGGAGTAGCAAGAAAATAATTTTTAGTTTTTGGGTCACCACCACAATACAGTGAACTGTATTAAAGGGTGCAGCATTAGGAAGCTTGAGAACTGGCTTTGAGAGAGTAATATAAATGCCTGTTTCACTGGAATATACAACTACCACTTATTCTCAGAATCTTGGGCAACAGTCAGTTTCTGAATTTACAATCATTCACAGCAAAAAGAAGCTTTGCTGATTAAAACAGAATAACATTCATCTATATAAGCACAAATATTCAGAGGCTTTTTTTTTTTAACTATGTCACTTTAACCAAACAACCTAAGTAAGTCCCATGTTAGGGCTTATGGACTTTCATAGTCATATATGTTTTGCCTCGATTTATAGTGTCAGATATGGGATCCCTCTTGAGGAATTAGCCTCAAACCCAATTTTAAATGGTCTCCTATGTAAGAATCATGCCAATATTGCATAAATGAATATACCTTGCCTGTTGTGCTGGTATTGATGCCCACAGGGTTCATAGCTGGGTAACGCTATTGATGCCTTTACTCTCCTGACAGCCTGCCCAGTACAGTGCAGCACTATAAAAAGGTTGCCTAAAGGGAAGACTTTTCTAGCTCAGTTACACTGGAAACTGTAACTTTCATTGAAATCTGTTGTAAATTCATTTTAATGGAATAACGATGATAATAGTCTGGGAGAACAATCAGGATCATTTTTTTTTAAATTCTACAGTAAATAATATTCTACTAATCTTAAGAGTAAAAATCTACATGATTCTGTCTCTTTCCTTTCATCTATGATTCTTTCTTGTTCCTTTCTAGTACTTAAATGACATTAATTAGAAAAAATGCCCCCAAGAAGCAAAATGAATATTTGATGAAATAACTTTAGGATTCTGTGGATATCAGCAAAAAGCCATATTTACAGTATATAGTACTGATAATGTAAGGCTTCTAGAGAAGAAAGACATGTGATAATATGTCTGCATGGCTGATTTGTAGAAAGCCAGAGGAAGACAGTATTTCTTCCTGTCTCAACTCTTTTTTATTTTTTTTTTTTTGAACTATGTATCTTTGTTTCAAAAATGATCACTGAATTTGTTTTCGCTAGTCACCAACACTTGTGAGTACAGCAATGGGAGTGGTTTATTTGCCTGAACTTTTGCACATTTTCACACTCAGGACAAATGAAAGCAGAGACTTACTCAGAATTTAATCTGCTCAAATATATAGTTCAGTGCTGAACTTCTCATATTTAACACAACAAAAATCCATAGCAAAACTGAATTTTAAATGTATTTAATATGTTTGTCATAGAGACTCAGTTCATTTGGCAAAATAATGTTCTATTTAGTTTTATTATGAGAACTACTTTTGCTTATTCTGTAGGAAACAAATTGTGTAAAATTGTAGGAAAATTTTATGTTGGACTTCATTTTTTCAAGAGTGTGTTGATCTTTCAGTTTGTTCTCACCATATTATCCCACTAGACACTTCTAGTCAGAGGCGTTACAGGTAGTGAACTCTAAGAAACAGTACTAGATGTTTAGGAAGGGAAATATCATAGCTAGGGGGAAAACAATGTCTCATTCAAGATACTCAATGGGAGATGTTATTCTGTATATATGTTTCTCATACTGGTTAATAAAGCTCTGTGGCCAATAAGATAGCAAGATAGGCGGGGCTAGGAGACAAGGAGGAAAGAAGAAGTGGTAGGGAGGGGTCGAGATGTAGCCCCGGGGAGGAAGGGAGACGCCCGCTGCGGCTCCCTGATAAGACGACCACATGGAAATACTTAGATAAGTAGAAATGGGTTAATAATTAAGGCAGAGCTAGCCCATAAACAGTAATGGTAACTGGCCAACAGGATTATATCAAATACAGAGTCTATGAATGTGTTTTGGGGCTGGCATGGCTGTGGGCCCAGACTGGCGGCAAGCAGGATGGTGCTGGCTGCGGGAAGGAAAAACTTCCTGTAACAACTTCATCTCCAAAAAAGAGGACTAATGAGACAGGAAAATAGATTCATTTAGGGATCGTTGTGAGAAATCTTGGAAATCAACAGAAAAAAAACAAACCTTTCATGATTCAGTAATCTGGAACACTTTAATAAGAAAAATAAAATATGAAAAAAATATGAAGACATCTTCTATCCTGCCTACAGAAACAGGTAGAATGTCTTCCAAAAATAGTCATAAATGTGAATGAGAGCCTTAAGATGTCTTGTCAGTGAAGATAATGACAATTCTAGCTAGTGGAAAGGCTCATAACTATCACCCTCTTGTTGACTAAGCAAGTAACATAAATATTCATAGTAGGATTGCACTGTAAAGAGAATTTATATTTTCTTTCAGTAAAGTCACAGGGTTTTGATTCCAAAGCTTACACAAAAGAAGGGATCTATTTTGCAAATGGAAAAGTGCTCTAGCGGGATTGGGATTTCTGCCCATTTCAATCTGTGAGATATCACAGGCCTTCCATTGTACTCATTCATTAGGTGGCTATTACTCATTATATTGTATGGTAGGTAATTGGTGATGGTGTAACATGGAAATAAATGAAGAGTGCTCTCTTCAATAACTTAGGCATCATGGAGACTATTCTCCAACAGTATATAAAAACAGTTTAGAGTTATACTTATTAAATGACTGTGACTAACAACAAAGTCTTCTAAATGTCTAAATGAGTTAGCAATAGATTTTTCCAACTATAGTTATAGACTGCTTCTATGTGAGACTATAGATAGAAGAATTAAGATAAAAGAAATCTCTGGTAATATATTATTTATGATTTATTAAAGCTTTCCTGAGGATTCAGAAAGCAAAATCAGCCTCAAGCTATAGATATCAGGAAGTGGTGGTGCACTTTTAATCCCACCACTTGGGTGGTAGAGGTATATGAATCACTGTTAGTTCAAAGCCACACTGAGCTACAAGAAATATATCCAGTTGTAAGGAAAAAGCTCACACAAAGATGTTCTCAGTGCTCATAATCTTACAAATACAGAGCTAGTACTTGTCTGATGTCCAGTGCTTAGGCAAGTATGTCCATAATAGTAGCAGAGATAAACATCATAATTCCTACTGCCAACCTCACAGCTACCAGGCCTAGCTTCTTCCCTGAATATTTCTGATAGAGTTGGATAGTGGATGAGGAGGCTCTATGATCCTTGCTTCCATGTGATGCACGTGGAGAACAATGTTTAATTTAAGGGGTGTGTCAAATACTTTATAATAAAATATATGCTTTCCTCATATCATTAAAAGCAACAGACTCAATATCAGTTGCAGCTGAACAAAAACTAGTAACTCAAGAGGGTCATCCCAGTTGCAATGTAATTGACTGCAAAAATTTTCTGTATGATTTCTTAATCATGCCACATTTTCCCAAACTCCTAAAGAGTAAACACTATGGCTTTACTACTAAAACAGTTCCTAACACAACTCTTTGTGGTATGTGCAGTGCCCAAAGTTATTAGATAAAGCAAAAATTATTTCAGGGATATTAAATTTTCAGAAAAGAAAAAACAATATACAACAAAGTTATAAATGCATCAGTCATTGAAAGACACTTAGTAATACCATTCAATAAAAGCAATAGAACAGTTTACATTATAGAATACAAGAAAAAAAATCATTAAAAACCCAACTGTGTTACTTTCCAGTACTGTGACTCCTTAGTGAGAATTCTAAGGAATTTGAAATGGATAAAATATCTGATAAATAATTCAACAGTTATTTTTCACAGATTCAGTGAATTACAAGGGAATGAAGATAAACCTCCACATAAAATTAGGTAGATTATGTAGGCTATAAATTGGAATTTCATCAGAGGAAATATTTTTAAAGGAATGCAAACTAAACAAGCATCTTGTAAATGAAAAACTCAAATAAAGAGCTCAGGAAGTAAAATATAATTTTTGTCTGAAATCCTAAAGGCGGACTAATGTTACACACTTTTTAAACAACCTCATATTTGAAATATAGAAAGGAAAGGTATGTCTGATGATTGGCAGAGTAAAGAAAGGAAGAAATGATGTAATTACACTATAATATCAAAAATAAAATAAAACCAATAAAGATAGATGTTCTCGTTTGCTTTTCTGTTGTTATGCTAAGCACCAGAAACAACACTTGAGGAGTAAAGATTTATTTTTCTTATAGACAAGAGCCTGTCATCAAGGGAAAGCAGAGAAGGAGATCAAGATTGGATCCTTAGGAAGGAACTGAGGCAGAGACCACAGATAAGAGATACTTGCTTACTGGCTTGGTCCCATGCATAAATTCAACTTTTTTTCTTACAAAGCCCAATTTCTCATTTGAGATTATTACTTACAAGATCATTCAAGTTGCCAACAAAGACTATAGATCACAAGAATTTTTAGTGTATCAAATCCTGAATGTTAAAAGTTGGAAAGAAAATAATTAAGTAATATATAAGACCTTTGCTACAATAATAAAATGTCCACAAAGATGACATATCTGAGAAGAGGTTAAAGCAAGAAAACTTATTCTATAAAGTTTAAAAGTCATTGCCTCTAATCTTGGATACTATATCCACCTCGAAGTAGTTTTAAAATGATAAATAGGAGCTTGATTACAATCTGTTATTGTCAAAAGACCAGGAGTATAAAATTAAGAATTTAAAATCTTCAGGGGAAATGGAAATGAAAGTAAAATTTAAAGGCATTATGAATATGCAATCAGCAGGTTTCATATGATGTGGGAGAAATCCAATGCTGTATTTCAAGTACTGAGCAAAAGTAACAAAACCAAACATTACACAGCTTGCTATACTTCAGAGTATAGAAAAAGATCTCTCAAGATGAGTAGACATTAATGTAACTCACAACTTCCAGGTCAGTCTTATAAAAACAATGAAACAAATCTGTATTTATAAGTGAAACAAACAAAAAATCTATCACAATAGTTTGTGATATAACAAGTTACAGGAGACGACTAGACACAGGGGAACATATTTGGCATTATACATACAGCAATCCATCAAACCACATAATGGCTAAAAGATAAAGAAGCAGCTCACCCTGGGGAAGTGGAAGGCAGAAGCCAGAGCCATCTTTAAGGTGCAGCACTTCGCAGCTCTCTACAGGAGTGGTGCTATTACGGGTGAGTCTTGGTTGGAGTGGGTATGGCCTTGCTCAAGGAAGCCTGTCAATGTGGGGAGGGGCTTTGAAGATTCCTTAGAGGTTCAGTGTCTCAGTTGACTTCTGAGACATATAAGTTGACTTCAAGACATATAAGACTTTCAGTTCCAGTGCCTCTTCTGCCTGCATGTCCCCCACCATAATGACAACACACTTAACCTCTGAACTCTGAGTCGCCCTCAATTAAATGATTAATTTTATAAGATTTGCTGTGCTCATGGTGCCTCTTCACAGCAATAAAAAACAGTACTATCTAAGACAGTACTTTATCAATTAAATTAGTGTATTTCTTCTGGTTACAGTATAATAATTCTATGACAAGTGAGAAAAAATAAAATATTATAAAATTATATGCAAAATGAATGACACATGTGTGGTCATATTTTGTTTGTTATCTCACAAGTATAAAGCTTGCTGAAGATCAGAGTGTGGAGCTAAGCCACTAGTTAGCCATAGACATTAAGCAGTGGACGCACACACCTTTAATCTTAGCATTTGTAAGCAGCAAGAAGGAAGATCAGGAGTTCATGGCCATCCTGGGCTACATGAGATTGAATTGGTCTAAACGAGAAACAGAGCTAAGAGGTGGTTGCTCACACCTTTTATCTCAGCACTAGGGAGGTGCAGACTGGCTGGGTATTAAGGGGAACATAAAATACAAGGAGACAGGAACTTAGTTACTCAGTCAGGATTCTTAGAGATGGTATTCAGTTGAGAACACCTAGGGACAGGATCACACTTTTGTCTGAGGATTCAGTAGAGATAAGAACTAGTGGCTGGCTGCTCTGTTTTTCTGATCTTTTAGCATTTATCCCTTATCTGACTCTAGGATTTTATTATTAAGAGCAATTAGAATTCCTGGAGATGTACACATTTGAGGAAGTAGTTAGTCCTCAAAGAATTCAAAAGCAAATTTGAACATAATTAAAAGAAAAAAAAATAAAGAATGAAAATGGATACACAGTAGATCAGAACTAATGAAAGACAGCTAAAACATCACTAACCAGAATTTCACCAAAATGGCAACCTTATATGTAGATTGTCTAATAAGAAACCTGATGATGAATATTGAGATACAAAAAGGCAAGACTACATCAGAACAAAAATTAATATAGAAAAAGAAATTATTAATGCCAGAGAAAATTCAGACCTTGAAATACAGTTAAAAAGAAAATAAAACAGAGAACTGATTCTTTGAAAAGTTAAAGACATTAGAAATTTATTGTTTTGCCTAATCAAAACCAAGGATTATGATTTTTGGTGATGATGATGATGATAGTGATAGTGATTGGGTGAACTAAAATATGAAATTATACAAAGCCATTAGATTGAAAAGCAGAAAAATCATGTGGTGATATAATGAAAACAAAATGTAGATTCGATGGACAGATTTCTGGACACATATATTCTACAAAAACTAGATAGGTCAATGCCAACAGTGATATTGAAGCAGGCTTAAATAATACTCAACAAGAAAGAGCCAAGGACAGGAAGACCTCACTACTTAGTTGAACTAAACTTTTAAATAACTGACACTGATGTGTCTGGAACTATAATACACACACACACACACACACACACACACACACACACACACACAGCACACACACAGCACACACACACACATATATTAATGATAGGTACAAAAAACAAACAAAAAAACCCAACTTTTTACATTATCCCCAAAATTAAAATGGGGAATGCCAACCCAAACTCATTTTATAAGGTCAATATTGGCTTGTTTCCAAAATCTGACTATAAAATATCATCACCAACAACAAAGACTCAAAATTATAGATGAAATGTTCTCATAGCCATACATACAAAAAATTCAGTAAAATATTAGATCAAACCAAGAGATCTGTAAAAAAACAACAACAACAAAAAAAACCAATCATCTGAGCAGCATTCTACCAGAAATCTGAAGAAGCGCTAATACTAATATTAATCAAATTGTTCCACAAATAGAAGCAGAAGCAGAAGGTGTATTACCACACACTTTTTACAAGGCTACAGTTACCTTTTCCCCATGCCACACAAAAACTCACCTAAGAAAGAGAACTACAAACCAATATCTCTCATGGAATAGTCAATAAAATACTAGCAAATTGAATCCAAAAAAGTAAGAGAAATCATCCACCCTGACCAAGTAGGCTTCATCCCAGGATTGCAGGGATGGTTCAACATATGAAAATGTATCAATGTGATCCACCGTATAAACAAACTGAAAAAGTAAAACCACATGATCATCTCACTAGATGCTGAAGAAATCTTTGACTAAACCCAACACCCTTATATGACAAAGGTCTTGGAGAAATCAAGGATAACAGGAATATACCTAAACATAATAAAGGCAATATACAGTAAACCAACAGTCAACATCAAAGTGAAAAGAAAGAACCTTAAGGAGATTCCTCTAAAATAAGGAACAAGACAAGGCTGCCCACTCTCTCCATATTTCTTCAATACTGTACTTGAAGTTCTAGCTAGAGCAATAAAAAACAACAACAAAAAAAAAACAAAAACAATAACAAAAGGAGATCAAGGGGATACAAATTGGAAAGGAAAAAGTCAGACTGTCACTATTTCCACATGATATGGTAATTTACATAAGTGACCCTAAAAACGCCACCAGGGAACTCCTACAGCTGACAAACACTTCTTGCCCAAAGAAATCTAAAGATTTAATGCAATCTCCATCAAAATCCCACCACAAATTTTTACAGACCAAGAAAGGATGAAACTCAACTTTATATGGAAAAACAAAAGACCCAGGATAGCCAAAAAAGCCATGTGCAATAAAAGAACTTCTGGAGGCACCACCATCTCTGATTTTAAGCTCTACTATAGAGCTATAGTCTTGAAAACTGCTTGTTATTAGCACAAAAACAGACAATGGAAGTGAATAGAAAATCCTGATATTAACCCACTCATCTATAAACAACTGATTGTTATCCATCAATGGAAAGAAGAAAGCATCTTCAACAAATGGTGCTGGCATTACTGGATGATGGTGTTTAGAAGACTGCAGTTAGAACCATATCTATTGCCATGCACAAAACATAAGTCCAAATGGATCAAAGACATCAACAAAAAACCCAGCCACACTGAACCTCTTAGAAAAGAAAGTGGGAAGTACCCTTGAATGAATTGGTACAGGAGACCATGTCCTAAACATAACACAAGCAGCATAGACACTGAGATCTACAATTGATAAATGGGACCTCTTCAAACTGAGAAGATTCTGTAAGGCAATGGAAACAGATGAAAAACCAAATGGCAGCAGACAGACTGGGGAAAAATCGTCACCAACCCCACATCTGACAGAGGGCTGGTCTCCAAAATACACAAAGAACTTAAGAAACTAGTAACCAAAACACCAAATAATCTAATTAAAAAGTACAATACAGAACTGAATAGAGAATTCTGAATAGAGGAATCCAAAATGGCTGAAAGACACTTAAGAAAATGCTCAATATTCTTAGCCATCAGGGAAATGCAAATCAAAACAATTCTGAGAGGCCATCTTACTCCTCTCAGTACGAATAACAGCTTATGCTGGAGTAGATGTGGATAAAGGGAACACTCCTTCACTGCTGGTGGGAGTGCAAACTTGTACAGCCATTTTGGATATCAGTGTGTTGATTCCTTCAGGAAAATGGGAATCATTCTACCATAGGACCCAGCAATTCCACTCTTAGGCATATACCCAAAAGATGCAAATCCATGAAACAAAGACATCTCTTCAACTATATTCATAGCAGCATTATTTGTAATAGCAAGAACCCGGAACAACCTAGATGATCCTCAACTGAAGAATGGATATACAGGATGTGGCACATTTGCACAATGGAATGCTACTCAGTGTAAAACAACAACAATAACAACAACAAAAACAATGGAATCTTGAAACTCACAGCAAATGGATGGTACTTGAAGAAAACATCCTGAGTGAGGTGATCACTTACAAAAAGAGGAACATGGTGTGTACTCACTCATATATGGATTTTAGAGATAGAGCAAATGATCACCAGCTTATAATTCACACCACCAGAGAAACTAGGATACAAAGAGGAGCCTAAGAGATTCATAAAAGGTCCCTCATAGAAGGAGAAATGAACAAGAGCTCCTGAGCATATTGGGAGTGGAGGGGGCGTGAGTGGAGAGGGAGTCAGGAGAAAGAGAAAAGGAGAACATGTGGGAGCAGGAAGATTGAGTCGGAGGATGAATACATGAGAGTGTAAAAAAGAGAATCCATAATAGAGAGAGCCATTATATGCTTGAACAAAAACTGATTCTCTAGAGAAATGTCCAGAGACCTCCAAGGATGACCCCAACCAAAAATCTGAGCAACAGTGGATATGCCCTTCCCTGATAATGACATTGATAACTAATATGTATAGAGCCCTCATCTAGAAGCTGATGGAAACACAAGCAGAAACCCACAGCTAAACATTGCAGAACTCCTGGAATCCAGTTACAGAGAGTGAGGAGTCATAAGAGAAGGGATCAAGACCAGGCTACAGTAAGCCACAGAGACAGCTGACTTGAACAAGGGGGAGCTCATGGACCCCCAAACTGATAGCTGGGTAACCAGCATTAGACAGACTCAGACCCTCTGAACGTGGGTCTCAGAAGGCCTGGGAAGTCTAAAGGACCTCTGACAGTGGAACTGGATGTATCCCTGGTATATGAAAGGACTTTCGGAGCACAGGAGCACATACTCCATGGAAGGATACTCCCTTTGCCTAGAAACTGGGGGTGGGGGTGTGGTTAAGTGGGGATGGGGATACACCCTAGTGCAAATGACTTGATAGATTTTGATGATCCCTCCTGAAAGGCATCACCCTACCTGTGGAGTGGGGGAGGGGATGGGCTGGGAGGAATGTTGGGGGGCATGTAGGGAGGAAGAGGGAACTGGGATTGATATGTATTATAAGGCAAAATAATAATATATAAAAAATAAAACTTCTCATAACCAAAGGAAACACATGAAACATAAGATGTTTACAGGGTGAAACTGTATAACTGAATGTTGTGATTGATCTACTAAACCTATTTTGATTAATAACCACCTGAATTTCATATATATAGAAGAGAATTTATCTTCTATATCCTAACTTCTTTGTTGCTTTCTGCTTGTCACTGTCTAAAACAAGATGGGTTCACACAGATGAGAATGTAATAAGTGGTATGTAGCAATATACTTAAGTGGGATTTTTCCATAATTTTTCTTCTTCTGCTTTGGAGTCTGGGTGTTTATCTGTGGCTGGAAATCACTTTGTAGATTAGATTGGTTTGAAACACACAGAGAACTACTACTTCTGCCTCTTGAGTGCTGGTATTAAAGGTGTGTGCCACCACACCCAGTCAAAATTCCTTTTATTTTAGTGAATACCCTTACTATTAATTATGTTTGACATGAATATGAATCAGGAAAGTCTGAATGCTAGCCTTGTCCAGGCCCTGGTTTTAGTCCCTAATGTCTCTCTCTCTCTCTCTCTCTCTCTCTCTCTCTCTCTCTCTCACACACACACACACACACACACACACACACACATGGAGGAGAAGAAACAGTGGTGTGCAGTTATGAATTGAGCCATAACCAAGAGTGTGAGATATACAAAAACAGCTTTACTTGTCTTTGTTTCTTGGTGTGTTGGACAGGAGAAACCAGTTCTTCGTAAGGGTTTTTTGTTTTGTTTTGTTTGCAACAGGATTTCTCTGTGTAGCCCTGGTTGTCCTGGAACTTGCTCTGTAGACCAGGCTGGCATTGAATTCACAGAATCCATCGGCCTCTGCCTTCCAAATGCTGGGATTAAATGCGTGTGCCACCAACACCCAGCAGTGTCCAGTTTTTTAATAGTGTTTTGTTTTGTTGAAATGAGGACTCATCCTAGCCCAGTATGGCCTGGAGCTCACTATGTAGCATACTCTGGCCTCTGATGTATAACACTCTTACAGAAGCCCCCACTTATTAAGATTATAAATTGTGGGTTTTTGTTTTTGTTGTTTTGTTTGTGTGTTTGTTTGTTTGTTGTTTTGAGATTATGTCCTAACTTTAAAGTCTTGTGTCTTGGCTTTGAGAAATGGAATATATGTTGTTAGGCCCCACTGCTTGGAAGATAAAGCAAGTTTTTAAGCTCATGGTAGGTGAGCTCTTAACATTGATTGCAGATCTTATTAACGGACTAGAGTATGAAAATGGCATTCATGGAACAGGTGACTGCATACCCAGAAGAGGATAGTGACTGTATCAATCACTTTTGTTTTAAGATTTATTTATTTTATTTTAACTGTGTATTTTGCCTGCATGTATGTTTGAGGCCAGTACTAGAGTTATGGGATGTTGTGAGCTATCATGTGAGTGATGGGAACGGAATCTGGACCCTGTGAAAGAGCAGCACATGCCCTTAGCTGCTGAGCCATCTCTCCAGTCCAATGAAAGATTATTTTTAAGGATGTCTCTGTTAATTAGTGGCATCAATACTTAAACATGGTTGAACTTTTTCCTCTGCTGTGGAATAATATACAAATTTAACTACCTGTAGGTTATATAGCATACTCTAGGTCCCAGCTTCTCTGTTTTGTCTTCCATGCCTGAGTAGATTTTGGTAATCCTGCTGTTTTTGAGTTATTATTTACTTCAGTAATTCTTCATCCACATGTATGTGTGCTCAATAAAACTCATTGTTTCACCAAATCACTGTTAATATCCTTGTTCTTTTCTACCATTGGATCCCTGTCTAGGGTAAGTGTAAGTTTGTTCACATCGCTCTAGGAATACTAAATATCACATTACAATGTCACAATGGAACTGGTTTGATTTCACAAATTAAGCTACAAACCAACAATCAAATATCAATACAAAATAGTCTATGTAGTTGGAAGTTTCCTGTACAGTCCTGCAATAATTTAGTCCCAAACAAACAGACAGAGGCTTATATAAATTATGAAGTATTTGGCTGATGGCTTGGGCTTCTCATTGACTAGCTCTCTCTTAATTTTTTAACCAATTTCTATTAATCTGCGTATCTCCACAGGGTCTTGGCTTACCAGTGATGCCTGGTCTCTTGCTTCCTTGGCAGCTACATGGTGTCTCCTGACTCTACTACTACCTTTTTTCATCCTAATTTGGATTTTCTCCTGACTATGCCATGTATGTCTATTGGCCAAAATTGCTGAATTCATTAATCATTAATCAATAAGGGAAACATATATTCACAGCATACAGAAGGACATCTTCCATCAAATATATCTCTTTATAATTTTCACACACACACAAAAACCACTAGAAGGAATTTAATAGCCCTTCGAAAACTTGCATAGAAGAATGATTAACCACTGTAATGAAGGTCATAAGTGGTAAGTTCACACTCATTATAATGTTGAATATTCAGAGACTAAAAGCATTTATTTTCAGACCCACAATTTATAAAACATACCTGATTTTCTTTGTTTTTATTTATTTTTGTAATATAGTTGCAGAGTAATTAGGCAAGAGAAAACAAATGAATAAAAATCATACAATTAGTAAAGATGTACACTAAATCACCCATGTTTGTAGATATTATGACTCTATAAGAGAAAATAAGTCTCCAAAATAGAATGTGAGAACTGAAAACCTCATTCACAAAAATACATGCAAAATCTGTAGCGTGCTTTCTTTCCCCCTTCTCTCCCTCTCTTTCCCTCTCTGTGAGTGTGTTTGCATTATGTTATATCTTTCTATGAGTGTTTGTGTATATGGGGATTAAAGGCATGTTCCACCACTACAGGCCTAGTTTTTAAATAATTACTACGAAAAGATTAAAGGACCTCATTTTGCTATGATAGCTTAATTATGTTGCTGAACAGGCACACTTTAAATCCATGTAAAGTTAAGGGTTCCTTATCTTTTCAGCTTCTAATCTGATGAAGTAGAATAATATACTGTTCCTGGTTGCAATTATATGTCTATTTTTAAAATGTATATTATATATAGTACATCATAAAATTTCTGTCACATAGTTTCAGGACAAGAACTCATAGAAAAAAATAAAGGTTTATAACAAATACAGGTCAGGTTTAAATGAGAGAAGCAAAATTAATTTTGTATGTTTTGGATACATATTTAGCTTTTATATTATCTTATATAACAGTTTCTGTAACATTACTTCAGTCTAGTGAGCTGTTTCCTGTTTATTTATACAGTCTCATCTGTATTATATACAATTCTGCAGAAATAAGCACAGTCTATCAGTTTATGATGCAATTAATACAATTTTATACTTAGAAATTGTTAGAAAGGGGCTATAACTAAGAGGAGTTGTATCATATAATGTGATGCTTTCACAAAGCAAAAAATATAGTGAGTAATATGTTCTTGCCTTGAAAGGGAACAGTTCTTATATACCTCCAAGCTCTAAAAGGCTAAGCATATTTTAAGAGACTTGTTTTTATTTGTATAATTTTGTGTTAAGAGACAGAATACTCTGGTTCTTAATGGAAAATTATGAAGATTTTTCCTCAGGTTTTGCTTCAGTAATTTGGTCATATGCTTTCAAAATTCAAGGAATGTTCCAAAAGGATATAGTTTGTTTTATCCTTTTCTGGGCCGCTATAGGATACTAACATTCAACATGAACAACTGAGTAAAGGGGAAATAATATCAAAGGTCTAAAGTTGAAAGAAAACCATATATAAACAAGCATAAATATATTGTTGCAAATATAATAAATATACACAGAAGATTGGGTGCTACTTTCTGAAAGTCTACTCACTGCTTCATCATTCTGTATTAAATTAGGTCACAATTCTTATTATAAGGGAAAAAATCTCAAATGTAGTGTCTTAAATAATTACAAGGTTTTAGATGTCAAATGGCCAGTTGTGTCTTACTAGCCTGAAATTATGGTGATGAAGGGCCATGGAGTATCTATTTTACCTATGTGATCTTTTGTGATTCCTAAACACTTCTGACATAGTCTTGTTTCCTTATGGTCCAATAAACACCATAAGTATAAGCAACTTGGGAGGAAGCAGTTTATTTCAGTTTATAGTCCATCACTGAGAGAAGCCAAAAAAAAAAAATAAAATAAAATAAAAAAAAAAAAAAAAAAAAAAAAACCTCAAGCTAGGAATTTAGATGTGGGAAATTTAAAAAGAGACCATGGAAGAACATTGATTATTGCTTTGTTATTTCCTTGTGCTCAGGTCCCTTTCTTATAGGACCCAGACCCATCTTTCCAGGGATGGTAATATCAACAGAAGGCAGAACCCTCACACATGAAACCTTAATTTAAAAAAAGAAAATTTTGCATAGATGTACTCAAGGCCAATTTGATGGATGAAATTTGTCAATGGAAGATAAAAGTTGTTTATATAAAACTCACAAAAAGTGATTGGTACAAACTATTCATCAAGCAATTTAACAGTCATATTCTAAGGGGTTATTATGCAAGTAAGTATTCTGGCCATATATAATATATGATCACAAAGTTCCTTATAAGAGAAATTTTAAATATTTTTTTCTCAAACAAATACAACCCTCACATTCCAAAAGTATTTAATCTGGAGCCATTGCATACATGCAAGTAAATTAAGTCTCATAACAAATCACATTTTTTTCTTATACCAAATATGAAGCTTTTAAAATTTATTTTGTGAATGCTTTGTACTTTTTGTAGCCCTAAATATTTGTTCATGCTTGGGTATAGGAAATTATCCAAGCCCACTAAGAAGGGGTGCGAATGCCCACTAAGCATAATCACTCAAGCTTTTATAAATTTCTAGATTAATAAATTGAGGGTTTAATGACAGCCAATTTCCGAGCATTGACAGCTGACATCTTACCTCATTGCAACACATAGGGCTGAGGTTAAAGGAACTGGTCTGAATATTTATGCAAGAAAAACATGTAATTCCCTAGTTCTTTCCAGAAGCCAATGAATAAAGGTAAATACAAAAAGCTTCTAAGGCTTGTCTAAGATGACAAACATTTATGCTTGCTTGTAGCTTAGAATACATACAGAAATGTCTATATGGTGAAAGGCTTTGAACTAGTTAAAGTGTTGTGGACATTATTTAGTGGAATTTAAAGGACTGGTGTACATCTTCAAACAGACCTTTCATGTGCTTTTGAACTGTATATATTGGGACAAACATTATTATCATTCAGGAACATATTAAAGTTATACAAACATAGAAGTATATTAATCACATATTTATTGAAATAAGGAAATGAAAATTGCTGCCAACAAGCCGAAGAACCACCAGGGTTAAGCATATACACATGAATAACAGCAAATTCACGTAATAGTTGTATGTACATATGTATCATATATTTGTGATGAAAATAAATAAAAATAGGTCATGATTTTTAAAGGTAGTAGTGAGAAGGGGAGGAGCTTGAACAAGAAGGATGGGCAAAAATAATACAAATAAATTACTCATGTATGCAATATAACACATTACTAATGTGTGCGAATCTCAATTTTTTTTCTAAGAATTCAGAAAAACACAGGCTTGAGAAGGGTGAAAGTGTAACTAGAAAATAATAACATGCTTTATATTTATAGACGTAAATATTTGATTGTGTGTGTGGCAGATAGACATAAATATAACTTGATCAGTTAGGACTCATTTTGGAGATATTTTAAGGTTAAAGATAGCAAAAACTACTTCTGAACAACAAAGAAAATACAAATCACTTAAGTTCTCCAACATGACAGGAGAACTTAATTCTGCTAATACTGTGGCAAGTCCCCTGAGGAAGCCAGCTCAGCTCTCTAGTCCTTAGCTTACTCAGCTAAAATGTTGGAAGATAATAGTCACTCTGCTCAAGACCATAAACTTAGTGTGACTTTGGATGCTAATGAAGTGATCATTTGGGTGCCTAGTGTTTCATGCTTGACTATGATTTTTACTTTAATTGTTATCATTATTGTCTAAGTAATGAAAATAAAACCTAAAACAACTATTATAATTACTGTATCCAATACTCAGTTTATTATAGTGACACCTTTAATGAACTAGATGACATTTCCATTAAAGTATATTTTTAGTATGCAATAAGAATATCCCACTGTGTCCTTCACTCACGCTTTAAGAACCTAATCCTGTATGTCCATAAAGTAAAATTTGGTACATTTTAGTTATCTATTACAAAAACAGCAAAACAATATCATTAGAAACTATTGTTAATATAAAATGTTTGGTCTGTGAACCCCTTATGCTAGTTATTGGTGAACTTTGCAGTTTGTGTTACTGTTTTTTCTATGATTTTTTACTTTAACATTTGCAGAGCTAATCTGGATAGCCTGAGGTAGAGAAGATGACTGAGTATTGTGAAGTCAGTCAGTGAGATGTGAAAGTTCTGAGGACAGCTATTGTGCAGCAAGTTAGACTCTCCTGGGTTTACTCTCTAGATCAGTTCACAAAATTAATTGCCAGCAGTACCAGCTTGTAATTGCAAGAATTATCACTGTTTAAGTCTAAGTTCTAGTCAGGCTAATTATTACAGAAAAGAACAAAATCAAACATCATTCATTTATTTTTCATTGCATCATCCTAGCATACAAAAGCCATTCAATAATATTTTGCTTGAGAAGTACACAAAAGTTTCAGCAAAATAACATTGCTATTTATGGACACTGATAAATTAATGAATTCTTCACTGCAAGTAAGCTATATTCTTATAGTTTCAGTAAATCCAGAGTCATCTTTGAAGGTATACTTCATGACGTATCTACAATGTGATTGCTGTATGCCTGTGTAGAGCATGATTAATTTACATTTTATTTCTTGGTGTTTTTCAGTTACCAATTTAGAAACTACAAAAAGTGAGAAAAAAATGATGCTTTCATTGCTATTTAGAATAAATTGTAAAGCAGGTAGAGATTGAGGTTGTGTAATCCATAGTAATATAAACAACTTGGTACTGCTACAAAAATAGACATGTAGATCATCAGAAAAAAATCAAACATGCAAACAAGAATATATAGAATTCCAGGCATTTAATATTTGACAAATATGCCAAAAGCATAATCTGAAGAGGTAAAAATCATTTAAACAAAGGGTGCAGAAAAGACTCAGTATAATTAGAAAATGAATGTAATTAGATGTATTTATTTATGTCACCTTGAACAAAACCTATTTTTTAATTTATCTTTTTTATTTTTATTTTACATATCAACCCCAGTTCTCTCTCCCTTCCTTTTCCCCTCTCTCTCACCCTCTAATGCCCCCGACCACCCTTCCTTTCCATCCCTACCACTCCACATGTAGGATCATGCCTTCCAAGAGGGGTCATCTAAATCTGTCAAGACATTTGGAATAGGGAATAGGACTTCTCTCCTGTCTCTAGGTTAAGGGAGTATCCCTCCATGGGGGATGTGATTCCAAAGTCTTTTTGTGCACAGGAATACATCCTGGTTCCACTGTCTAAGCTCCTTTAAACTGCTCAGGCCTTCTAGCAGAGACCTATGTTCAGGAAGTCTGAGTCAGTCCCATGCTGGACTGCTGTATTTCCAGCTATCAGTCTGGGGGCCCATTAGCTCCTCCTTGTTCAGGTAAGCTGCCTCTATGTGTTTCTGCAGCCTGGTCTTGTCCTCCCTTTCTGCATCTGGATACAGTTCAGCTCAGTGTTTATTTGTGGGTGTTTGCTTCTGTTTCCAACAGGTACTAGATGAGGGCTCCATGTTGGTGGATAAGTTAGTCATCAATCTCATTATCTTGGAAGAACATTTCTGGTTGCCTTTCTACTGTTGCTCTAATTGTTAGTTGGGATCAGTCTTGTAGGTCTCTGGACATTTCGCTAGGTTCAGTTTTCTCTTCAAACCTATAAGAGCTCCTTCTTTTATGCTCTCTCTCTCTGTGTCTCTGTCTCTGTCTCTGTCTCTGTCTCTCTCTCTTTCTTCTTTAGTCTATTCCTCCCCTGACTCAATCTCTCTATTCCCATGTGCTTTCCTCTCCTCCCCTTCTCTTTCTCCTAGTTCCCTCTCCACTCACTGACCCCTCCCCATATGCTCTGGAGATCTTGTCCCATTCCCCTTCTGTGACTGACATTTTAGGAATAACTTAGAATCCTCCTTGTAGCCTAGTTTCTCTGGTGGTGTCATTATAGGCTGGTGATCCTTTGCACTATGTCTAAAATCCATATATGAGCGAGTACATACCATGTTCCTCTTTGTGTGACTGGTTTGCCTCATTCAGGATGCTTAATTCAAGTCCCATTCATTTGCCTGTGAATTTCAAGATCCCATTTATTTTTTTCCTGCAGAGTATTATTCAATTGTGTAAATGTGTGGCATCTTCTTTTCCATTCTTCAGTTGAGGGGGGCTTCTAGGTTGCTTCCAGGTTCTTCCTATTACAAATAATGCTGCTATGAACATAGTTGAGCACATGTCTTTGTTGCATAGATGTGGATCATTTGGGTATATACCTAAGAGTGGGATTGCCGGGTCCTGTGGTAGACAGATTTCCATTTTCCTGAGGAACCACCATACTGTTCTCTAAAATGGCTGGTCAAGTTTGCACTCCCACCAGCAGTGTGGAGTGTTCCCCTTTTTCTACATTTTCTCCAGCATAAGTTGTCATCGGTGTTTCTAAATTTAGCCGTTCTGGCAGGAATAAGATGGTATCCCAAATTTGTTTTGATTTTCATTTCCCTGACAGCTAAGGATATTGAGCACTTCCTTAAGTGCCTTTCAGCCTTTTTTATTTTCTCTATTGAGAAATCTCTATTCATTTTTGTACCCCATTTTTAAATAGGGTTATTTGGTGTTTTGCTGACTAGTATCTTGAGTTTTTGTATATTTTGGAGATCAGCCCTCTGTCAGATGTAGGATTGGTAAAGATGTTTTCCCAGTCTGTGGGCTGCCATTCCCAACTTTAAGCTCTACTACAGAGCTATAGTCCAGAAATAGCCTGGTATTGGCACAAAAATAGACAAGTATCTCAATGGAATCAAATTGATAATCCTGATATTAACCCACACACATAGGAACACCTGAATTTTGACAAAAGTTAAAAGTACACAATGGGAGGAGGAAAGCAAGCATCTTCAGTAAATGGTACTGGCACAACTGGATGATGGTGTGTAGAAGACTGCAGATAGACCCATGTATATCACCATGCACAAAACTTATGTCCAAATGGATCAAAGACCTCAACATAAATTCAGCCACACTGAACTTCTTAGAAGAGAATGTGGGAGGTACCCTTGAACAAAACCTAATTTGAATGGATGAAAAGCCTAAATGTCAAAACCTCTGAATCTTCCACAGGAAAGATTGCCTTTCATGGTAAAGATTTAGGAAAAGTCTTCTATATAGCACAGTATTTGCCCAAAAATGAGTCCAGGAGTTGGTAAGTGGGAATTCCTAAAACGGAATAGCTCCTGAATAATTAAAGAAATAATCAGCTGGGTAAATAGGAAGCCCATAAAAAAAGAAGAACATTTCCCAGTGAGATATCTGACAGCAGATTAATAACCAGAATATTCAAAGAACATGTGGGAAATAAATATTGAAAAACTAAATGACCCACTGGAACAATTGTCCTGGTTTCTGACCATCAGAAGAAAAAATAAAAGCAAATAAAGATAAAGAACAAACAATCAATTGAGAAATGTCTTAAAAATGTTCACTTTCCCTAGAAATTAAATGAATACAAATTGAAACAAATTTGAAGGTTCATTTTACAATCAGAATGCTAAATATCAACAAAACAACAGCCTGGAAAATTGCGGGCAAGCAGGGAACTTTCATTCCTATTGGTGGGTTTGCAAAGAGGTATATAAACTGAGGAAAGCAGTATAGAGAATTCTCAAAAAGCAAAAATTAAGTCTACTGTGTCATCTATATGTCTGACACATGTCCAAAGGACTTGTCTTAGTTACAGTTTCTAGGTTTTTTGTTTTGTTTTTTGAGACAGGGTTTTCTGTGTAGCTTTGGTGCCTCTCCTGGCACTAGTTCTTGTAGACCAGGCTGACCTCAAACTCACAGAGATCCTCCCACCTCTGCCTCCCAGTGATGGGATTAAAGGGATGTACCACCATCAACTAGCTCAGTTTCTAGGTTTCTATTTCTGTGAAAAAAACCCATGTCCTTAGCAATTCATATTAAAAAAAAATACCCTACAAAGGAAAAGACACTATTAGGAGGCATGCCTTTTGGAGGAAGAATGTCATTGTAGGGATAGGTATTGAAGTCTCTTTTACTCAAGCTTCCCTCAATGTAACAGTCAGTGGACTTCTTGCTGCCTGTAAGATGCAGTACTCACAGTTCTAGCACAATGTCTGCTTGCATGCTGCCATGTTCCCCTTTATGATCATAGTAGAAACTGTAATTGAGCTATCCTCTGCTAAATGTTTTTGATACATGCCATACTCATGGTGTCTCTTCAGAGCAACAGTAAACACTAACAAAGACATGCGGTTGGCTTCAAGATAAAAGGTTTAATCCATTATCATCATGGTGGGAAGCATGACATAATACAGACAGACATGGTGCTGGAGAAGGAACTGAGATCTCTACATATGGATTGACAAGAAGCAGGAAGAAAATTCCACACCAGGCCTGTATTGAGTTTCTGAGACCTCAATATGCATGGATTCACTTGCTCCAACAAGGCCACACCTTCTTTAAAACTGCTATATCTCATAATAATGCAACTCCCTATGAACCTACGGGGCTTTCCATTTTTAAACCACCACAGGACTAGATATCCTACTCCACAGATACTTGCTCAGCCACATTCATTATTTCTTTATGCACAATAGTGAATAAGTAGAAACAACATAAATATTCTCAACTGATAAATGAATAAGGATATTTTGATATTTATACACTGTGGAATAATATTCAGCTGTACAATAAAATGAATACATAAACCTTACAAATAAAGATGGAATTACAAAGGATCTTAATGATTGATGTAATCCAGGCCAACAGAGCAAAAATTTTATGTTCTCTTTCACTGCAGACTCTTAGATACAAGTCTTCAGATATTAGTCCATATTCTAGAGTAACTACAGAAACCATGGAAGTGTAACGAATCATTGCTATGGTGAGGGGGGGGGGATAGAGAGGGAATATCATGGCATACATTTTATGATATGAAAAGTGGGAAAAGGAAGTGATACCCAAATTGGGATGAAGGGAGAGATATAAATACATAAGAGGGTGGTAGGAGGGTACAATGACAATAATAATGTCTTAAAAAGTCATAAGAGATCATACTATATTAATTGCTTACTTGTAAAAAACAAAACCTTCAATTAATATAACTCTGCATGTATATCCTCTCTATATATATTTAAATAAAATTTAATTTAAGTGTATAATATATATATATGTATATATATATAACATTTAAATGATACTTTTTTCATCTTGGCTTGCAATTCTCCCTCCAAGAGCCAAAACTAACAAAACTCCATACCCCAGGCATGAGAAATTCTCTTTTTGAGTTGTTACCCCACAGAAGTAGTTAGGATATCACCTCTTCAGATACTGAGAACTAACGTCCCTGATCTATGACTGACCAGGATGCCTCCTCCCTTAGGACTAGCTTCTTAAGGCGATAGAAAACCAATAGTTCTATCCAGCTATGACTCCTACAAGCCACAACTACAAACAGAATGGTTGGATGATCCTAAGGCTGGAGTAGTGATTTAAAACACTTTTCAGTAGACAAATCATATATGATAGTGGAAAATTAGCCAACTCCCAAGGGCCAGTGAAGTCATGGAATTTACAGAATTTACAACTACCACTTCTCTTAATCAACATAATCCCTAACTATACTATAAATATTTTTCTTACTCCCACAAATAGGTGTACTACTTACCCTTCATCAGAATATGCTCTCTTTGCAAAAGAGAGAAACCATTACATAAACCACAAGCATTCAAAATGCTGATTTGTGGAGCCCAGTCTCAATGGGTACATCTACTAAATTAGTCTGGTACCTATGGCTCAGGGAACACTGCAGTAGAAGGAGCAGAGACACTATAAAAGCTAGGTGATCAGGGTGTTTGTTGTGAGGCTGTATCCTCTGGCAACATAGAAGCTACACCCATAAAGGACCATGAAAATGACAGTCTAAAAATGAGTTGAACAGGGCCAAGAATAATAGATATGGATATGAAAAGCCCATGAGACCTCAATCTGACACAAACAACTATAGGTAACTCAAAATGCTAATAGTGGAAGAAATAGCCTTTCTCAGTAAAGAACATACCAATACTAAGTGGTCATTTCTGAAAATATAGACAGAAGTGATATTATATATTCTTAATATGTATATTTATAGATATATATATTACATGTGTATATACATACACACACACATATATATGCATATATATATGCATATATATATATATATATGATGAAAAAAGAAGTCGTCAATGTAAAAGAGAACAATGAGGGTTAGATGGCAGGCTTTGGGGGAACAAATAAAAAATTACACTATAATTTTAAAAACAAAAGAAAAAAGATTGAGGTTATGTATTGCAAAATGACTACAAAAGGTAGAAAAACACTGTAGCCAGAAGGATGTTGGGTTATTAGGAATTGTGTGCTTTTGAGTCTAGGCTGACTTATCCTATTTTATAATACTTATCTAAGCATAATCTACATGACTGCCTATCTCTAAGGTTTGTTGTCCAATAGCATCAGCAAATAGTTTGTCTATCAATGATATATCACCCATTAGACAAAAAAAATCTAAGCATTGTGTCTTCCATGTCTATTTTTTAACTGTCACATCTGTCCATTAGCAGGTCTGTCCTCATATTTTGATTGACATGGTTTGTTTTCTTCAAGAATAGAAGAATGAAATTCTTGATCTCTGTTTTTAATGTAGTGATATCAGGGGAACTATGATTCAATCCAAGCTTAGTATTTATTCACTTTGTATTTCTGAAGAAGACAAAGTACAAGGTATTGTATCTTTCTGAATCATTGATTTTTATTGATATTTATTCTTATAAATTTTCTGAGTCAAACAAGAAGTTAGGAAACATGTATCTGTTTAGTTCACATGATGTTTCCTAGTCAAATAACTGATATATTTTGAGAATAGACCATGTGAATTAGCCAGTTCACAGATAACCAAAAAGGTGATCCCTGACATATCTGAATCAGTTCTAATAAGGCTGGAATTATATACATATAACAACTGAACACAGAAAATTACCACAATACTGAAGAAGGTTTGAGTTGCCTTAGATTCTTTTGTTGAAATACCTACTGAAGTTGTGAGACAGAGAACTGTGCTTGGAATGTAAAATGAAATAAAAAAAAGGAAGAAAATATTCCCACTGAAATAGACTTTTTCTGCTTTATTTTGACAATCTACTTTAATTCACCTATTTTATGTATTACTTCAGAGTAGTTTGAAGAGATTTCAGATATGAGTGATGCATCACAGAAAAAAGTCAGGTAGAAGAGGAAAAAAACATGAATTTCTGGTTACAAAATTGGCTTCTGTGTGAAGTTCTGATTAGAAGAATTTACCAGTACCACACAGAGCTCTTAATCAGTGGTTCTCCAGTTCCTAATGCTGTGACCCCTCAAGCAGTTCCTATGATGCAATCCCCTACAACAAAATTATTTCCATTGCTACTTCATAAATGTAATTTTGGTACTGTTATGAATAGTAATAGGGATGTAAATATTTTTGGATATTGAGGGATGGTAATCCACAGGTTGGGAACTGCTGTTCTAGATAAAAGACAATTGGAATTTTGCTGTCAATGTCTTTCTTGCTGGGTTGAGAATGTAGAGCCTCTTAGTTTTCATGCCATAGGAACTACTAGAGATAACAAGGAGGAGTCTTGTCCAGGAGGCAGCTGTGGGTGCTGTTAGGTACTTATGATTAGAGGATACAGTATGTGAGCTAGAATTTCTGACTTACACTCTGCAATAGTTTGTGAAACCTGTTATTCACATATATTCAAAGTCATTTCTTTCAATGAAATGTCACAATTTCTTGTTTCATAACAAATACACAAATGAAATGTATATAGAGGGAAAAGGAGAAGAGTTCATCACCTGGTGGACTTCACTTGAAATTACTATCACTTACAGAAAGCAAAGTCAAGCCCTAAAATATAATCAACAGAAAAGATATTGTTTCTATAGTGCAGCATCTTTCAGCAATGATTTCTGAATGAGTCGGATAGAATTGGATGTTTGTTTTTCGGAATAGAGAATGTATGAAAATGATGACAGATAGGATTAACAATGAAATTTGATTAGGAATCTTTGATGTTTGCAGATAAAAAGGGATAAAGAAGACTAAAGCTACAACCAGTGACAAGTATTGTCACACCAACATGTCAAGTTTATAGCCATTGTCTCATACCAGAACAACAGTCAAGGATGTGAAGAAGTGTGACTGCTTAAGCTTCATGTAATAATCAATAGACATGTTCAGATATTGAACTCTATAATTGTGTTCAAAATCTTCAGAAGAAAATTATGTTTTTACAATAAATGACTCCAGATAATGGAGCAAGCAAGAACCTAGAATACACCTGCCAATATTCTTTATTTCTCTTATTGCTTAGGAGATCTTATCATGGTGATATTAAAGGCCAACATTTGGCATTTATATCACTTACTCAACAAAATGGAAAAAGAAAAAGGATGTTCTTAATAAAAGTAAAATATCTTTTTTGCCTTAGAGACTATATATTGTGTGTGTGTGTGTGTGTGTGTGTGTGTGTGTGTGCGTGCGTGCGCGCATAAGTGCTCATATTTATGAGGGGAGCTTATCTTTACATTTCCGTTAATTGTGAAATTTCAAAATTTCTTTCTTTAATTTTTATTTATCTTTGTTGTATAAATGTTGTGCTTTTCATGTATGCTTATTTGCTGTTTGTATGCCTAGTCACTATAGAGGTCAAGTAAAATATCAGATCCCTGAAAATAGGAGTAACATGTTTTTCTGAGCAACTGTGTGGGTACTGGGAATTTAATTTGGATCCTCTTCAAGATCATTCAATGTTCTTAACTACTGAAACCTTGCACAGTTACTCAAATTTTAAATTTTCAACCACACTTTTTGTGTTTCTTTGGCAAATATTTTCCAAAATAAAATTTGGAGAAGAAATTTTTTCCTTGGCTCACACTTTGGGACACAGTCCATCATGCAGGAAAGTAATAGTAGGAACTCAAGTGGGAACTAAAGCAGAAACCATGGGGTAACTGGCTTGCTTTCTGATCTCCCTTTCTTTATAGCCTTTCTGTCTTAAGATGGAGTTGCCCATAGGGTGCCCATCTCAACCATATCAATCAAGAATCAGAAAATCCTTCACAATCATGACCACTGGCTAATCTGACTCCAGCTGAGACTACAACTTCAGGTGACTTCAGGTTGTGTTAGATTAATAACTTAATATAACTAGGATATATACCAAGTAGAATAACATATCTACAAACACTTTCAGCATATAAAAAACAAATTTGCACAGTTACTGTTTATAATATGAAGATACTTATAACCTCTGTGCAAATGAATTACAGAAATTGTTAACTTCACAGGAGGCTGTGACAGGTAGATCACCATGAGTTAGATACCAGTCTTGCCTACTTACACAGTATGCTTTACAGCCCAGCTATGGCTACAGTGTGAGGTCTGTCTCAAAGCAAAAGTTTAAAACAGGCTATGTTCAATGAAGAAATTATAGACAGAAAATTTATTTCACTTTATTTTAGTTCATTTATTCAGTAGGTCGAAATTTGCTATGGAAACTTTATTTTTAAATACTTAGTTGTGACTATGAACTGTCTCAAAACTTAACAATGTAGGTATTTTATTCCATTCTGACATATCAATCAAGATCTTTCTGCCTTTTCTTGTCTTACTTTCTTCATCACATTATATGGCAAAATCTATTTTTAATGCATTTATAAAGTAAAATAGGACCACCTATTTCTTTAGGTTAATTATAATGAAATTTTTTTATCTCTTTCATAAAAATAAGCACAAGTATGTATATGAATAAGTTTGTCAGTTTTAGAATTCTCTTAAATATTTTCTGAGACAACTGGACCCTCTGGCAGATAAGTTATTTGGAAATGATGTGTTATCTTTGCTTCCCAATAACAACAGAAATGATAGGGTGCATTTATTAAATATTCCAATTAAAATGATATATGTAGACCCACAAAAGAGAAGACTTTTGTTTAAAATATATTCCACATTTTACATACTGCTTCTCTTTTCATAATGAGGTACATGTTTTAATAGGCTTAAAAAAGTTCAACATTGTAAGAATAAAATTCCCTATAATTAGTTATAGAAATACATAAAATAAAGAGCCAAAGGTTAATATCTTTTAGTATTCTTCAGCATGAGCAAAATACAGTCAGAACAACATTTTCTGCCATAATTTCATTACCAGATCTTCCCTAATCAGTGGCTAAGTAAAAGAAAGGAGTTTATAAGATGCATGGTGCTGGAGTTCTGTCTGTGGTATCAGTGCATATTCAGCGACAGTCTTGGATAAATTGTGACTATCACTACTATAGATACAATCATGTGATGGATTGAAACTACAACTGGTCCATAACAGAAAGCATAACCTATGAACATGTAGAGAAAAGTGTAAAAATGATGCAACCTGTTCTAGAATACATCTCCAGCCCTAAATTTCAGGAACAATCATAGGAAAGAGGGGAGAAAGATTTTAAGAGCTAAAAGAATAGGATGAAGTAAGTGTGTGTGTGTGTGTGTGTGTGTGTGTGTGTGTGTGTGTGTGTGTGCGGCGTGTGCCCGCACACCCGCTGCCTTCTTGGAGCCCATTCTTTTCGGAGGGATATATTGCTCAACCTAGATATATAGGAAAGATAGTTGTTCCTGCCTCAAAGTGATATTCCAGACTTTGTTGAATCCCCCAGGGAACCTTACCCACTTATAATTCTACTATCTCTAAAACATATGTTGAATCTGTTTCTCTGTCTCCCTTTTCATTTTTCTCTCTGTCTCTTTCTCTGGCTCTGTGTCTCTGTCTGTCTCTGTCTCTCTGTTATTATGTCTGTCTTTTTCTCTGACACACACACACTCTTCTATCACTCACACACTCTCTCTCTCTTTCTCACACACACACACACAGAGGGAGAGAGAGAGGGAGAGGGAGAAAGAGAGAGAGAGAGAGAGAGAGAGAGAGAGAGAGAGAGAGAGAGGGAGGGAGGGAGGGAGGGAGGGAGGAGAGAGAGAGAGAGAGAGATCCAATTTAAAACCCCTCCAGGTTGTATTTTCTGATTTAGACTCACATATATTTTGAATTTTTTTTTTAAAATGTATCAGTGAAGAATCACTACACAATCTTGCGAGGTTTCTTTCCTATGTTTTAAATACTCCCTTTTCATTTTAGGCCATGACCAAAGAGGAAGCTTCACAATTGCATGAGTGGAAGTAAAATAGGGACTGTAATTAGTACACATCCTGAGGGAATTCATGGAATTTTTAAATAGAGTTTATAAAAGACTTTGAAGCTGGGGAGTTGGTACATAATGATCTTTTTTTAAAAGCCATCTCCCCAGTCCTGATACACTAGGAAAAGACAATAGATGCTCTCTCTCTCTCTCTCTATATATATATATATATATATATATATATATATATATATATATATATATATATATCACTTCTTCAAATTTTACTGTAGTAGTTAAAATAGTGATTTTAATTCATAATATTTTCCATTAATTAAATATACTTATTACTATAATAGTGGCAGTGTGTTATTTTAGTTTTTTGGGTGAATTTCCAAAGTGGAGAGCTTAAGTGCACATGGATGAGTAGACATCAAAAGTGAGGACGTTCTTATGGAAGAGTATGTAGTAAATACACATATAGCTACTCTCTTCTCACTACATAATAATTCTGTGAGGGAATATGCAAATCTACTTTATTACTTAGAAAAGTAATCTCATCTCATGCTTATGTGAATTACATAGTTTAAATGTGTACAAGGTATAACTTTTTCTTTTAATTTTAAGAAAGGTAAATGCAATCTATGGAATAAATGAGCCTGGTTTTAATACTCATTCATTTGAGGTTTATTTGTGTTTAACACATTCAAAATAACTATTAACAACTAGGAACATTTACTCAAAGTTTCTAGTGTACTGTCCATCAAAGGTTTTTGCTACACTCTAATTAAAATACTAATGTTCCTAGTATACAGAGCAATTGCATAATTATTATCCAAGCTAGGAGAGTTTTGATATTAAGGTAGTCATTTTTAATAACCTATGCTGACAAATAAATTTTCTGGACTATCCCAGCAAATTAAGACATGTGGAGGTCATATATCCATTTTACTGTGGAGGAAGAATTATTTGAGAAAACACTTAGACATAATGAAAATAAAATAAGACAGCTATATCCTGTGTAATTTCTAGAACTTAGTATGTATTAAATAAAGTTTATTTTTATTAGTGCATGTTTTTTTATGAGTTATGGACATTATCTCTTTAAAGTTATTAATTTCTCTAAGAATATTATTTTGCATAAGTACCAAGAAGTGATCACATGAGATTATTAACTATGGAAAAGGCAACCAATGGAATTTTCTGAGTTTACCCTTTCCTTTGTTGGAAATATGTGATTTAGATTTCAACCTATATTCCTGGTTTCATAGCTGATTTCAAAAGAGTTCACAATAGAAGAAAGAAACAAGGAGATAAACAAAGCATAGTCTAATGTAGCAACTATACACATACACACACAAGCATATGCATGGACACACAATCACAAACGCTAGGGGAGTAAAATACAAGTGCACTAGTTTTGATAATGGTTCTGGAAAAGTCCCATTAAGGTTTTGTTTAACACTAATGTCTTACAGCATGGCAGTTTTGGTTAAAGCATCTTGTTATAGTGAAAATATTAATACAATTGTGATAACATTTTGAAAAATGCAAGTGATTATCATTGAGTGAGAAAATAAGTATCATGTTCTATTTCTTGCAAAAGTACTCTTTGGCTCTAAACAAATACTCTAATTTTAACAGAAAGTGTTCAATTTATATTTCTGCTTTTGTGAACAGACAGGTATATTCCACTTGAGGAAAGAAAATTACATGAGAGGAATATTAAACATATTGGATAACCCTAAATTTTAACATTAACATTTTATAGTTATAAAAGAACAGTACTTGGGAGAAAGCATGAGCTGGATATGCAGACTTTTTAACTAACAATTTCATCTATATCATCTGGGTGAGGCAGTTATTTAAAGTATATTATGGAAGTGAACAGAGACAGACCCAAGGACATAAGCCTTAAAATATTCAAAATTTAAAGGAGAGGAAAGCAAACCAGAAATAAATAATAAAGTGTTCTTGATGACTTTTAGTATGTGTTCAAGAGTAGGAGCTGCTAATGGAGGCAATGGATAGCTACATGAAGGACGGATGAATGGGTGTTATAATAAATGCAAAATGTGGTTAAGTACATTGAGAGCCCTAGTGGCTTTAATACATTTAGAAAATAGATGAGTTTTCAGATTGACTAAGCAATCCTAGGCATCAGCAAAAATGCTTTTGACATTTTTGCAAGATTATAAAAAACAACCAGATTTGACAAAAGATCTTCAGTGTTTCTTTAAATGTAAGAGGTAAGTTTTAAAAGTCATCTACCTTAAATTCAACAAGTGTTTAGTGAGACCACTACATCTCCACACTATTTAAGGAGAGAGAAACAGCAATATAAAGAATTTCCTTTTTACAGATAACCCATCACCTATGTTGAGATAAAATGGGCCAATGAAAATTAAGAATTTTCATAGTATAAAGAGAAAATGGGAGCCATGACAGCTCCCAAAGAAAATGGATCAGAAATGAGATTTGTTTTGTTTATGGAAGAAGCATGAAGCTTTCTGAGAAAATTAGAATTAATACGTATGAGGAAAGCTATTAACAGTATGTCTTATATACTAAAGTCTGTAGCCTTGACTTTGTTGAATTAAGTGCAGTATTTAAAAGAGTGTCATGTTCTTGCACATGTGTTCATTCAAGTGTATAAACAGAAAGAAGTCACCAAATCCCTTGCATGTAAATAAATGAATATTTATATCACAAAATAAATCAATAGGCTGGGCATGCTGGTTTTTAATAGATATTTATAATTTTTTTAAGAAAATACACAGTACCTCACAGAGAAGACACATGAACATGTAACCATTAGTATTAATGTGCTTAGATTACTATTATTTCATAATTTTCTTATTTATTTTTTGCTGAGTTAACATAAGAGAGGTAGTACTCTTTCTGGAAATAGAACCTGTTGTTGAGTAAGTTCAATATCAGCACATTTAAAAAGTCAGTATCTTTTTCATATAGAAGAAATAAAACAAAGCCTCATAATTAACAGGTGGATTGTGCACCTCATGGCTGTGGGAGTAAATTCTTACTAACTAGACTGATGCTGTAACTACTTCTCACCTACAGTAGTGGGTACAACTCACAAAGGAATCCCAGAATTCATTTAAGCTTATAAAGTCCAAGCATAAAATATGACTAAGGAAAATATCAAGTCATTAAGAATAGCAATAAATTTGGACAACTTAATACAAGTAAGATATTATTGATAATGTATTATCCAAGAAGGGAAGTTTGTTTAAAATGATAGGAGGTTTGATATTTTATCAGAAAACCATGAAATTCCTGGTTTCAATTTATACAAAAGCAAATTGATATTAGCAGTTCCGATCATCATATGAATCTTGCTAAAGTATCTACAAATGTTTGATATGGCATTGGACAAGGAGTTACTTGACAGCATAAGAATGTGTTACATGTTATAAACTTTAATTTCACATTTTATTCCTCTCACATTTCAGCCTGCTTAATACAAGCAACAAACATTTTGATATGTTTATTATTTCTCATTATTCTGTAAGTTTTTAGGGATGTGGATACAAGTTCAACAAAGACCCTTAGAACCAAATCCTATAGACAATGTAGCAGAAGTATGAAA
Organism: Cricetiscus sungorus; assembly: GCA_030556225.1. Taxonomy (NCBI): domain Eukaryota; kingdom Metazoa; phylum Chordata; class Mammalia; order Rodentia; family Cricetidae; genus Cricetiscus; species Cricetiscus sungorus. The sequence continues at coordinate 42,948,934 of JANBXA010000730.1, forward strand.
TAAATTGAAAATAAATATTAGATTAAATTATTTCTTTAGGCCAATATTTTATTACTGTTTTATCCTTGTCATTTCTTTCAATTATTTTATAATATTTAATTTCTACTGTATATATTATTTTACATTAAGGATTTTATTGTCTTGATCAATGATGTGTACTAGAATTTTCAAATTTTTCTATTATGTCAGCTTGTTCTATAATGCTAAAATTAAAGTACAACTATTTATTTATTTATTTATTTTATTTTTTAATGGATTTCTCCAACCAGAAAAATCATAACAATATAGACTTTCGCTGTATGTAATGAATGACAATCAAGGTCAAAGCTGAAGAATAAAATTACGTAGAAAGTTATATATGGTCTTCCCTAATAAATTCAAATATATATATACTTGTGTAAATGGAATTCTAGCATATCTTTCCTTAAACAAATTCACAGAAGATGGTTTTCATGACTACTCTCCTGCTTTGGGCACAACAGAAAAACAGATCACATAAATGCCAGAGTGAGTATACTCCAACAAAACTACCAAAAGTGAACTTTGTATCTGGCCTGCAAAAACATTAGAAAATGGCTGCAAACAAGTCAAATTTCCAAACAGGCTAGCTTCAATTGGCTTGATAATGCTTCCCTTCTGCTCTCAGCCATTTACAAAAAAAAAAAAAAAAGTCACATCAAACAATCTGACATTAACAAGCATCCATTTTCCTACTAACTCCTATTCCCTTACTCCACAATAAAATAAAAATACTTGAAGAAGCTAATTGATCTTTGTTCTTTGTTTCTGCCTCTTTAGAATTTCTTCATCAGCCTGTCTTGATCAGCCCATTAGAATGCAAGTAATTAACTTGTTGATAATTTTTTGGCAGCAATAGGCATCAAATAACTTACTAAATATAATAAAAAAATAAATATATGAAGGGAAACAGTTAAGATTTCAATTATCTTTTTTTTTCTGCTGCCTAGTGTTTATGTTATTTTATTTGTTCATTTTATTTGTAGGAGACGAGTATCTTTGGAGACTGTCCTGGAACTCACTCTGGAGACTAATAGGCAACAAACACACAAAGATATACCTGTCTCTGCCTACTAAGGACTGGGATTAATGAAATGTGCCACCACCGCCCAGCTTCATTTTTACTTTTGTTTTTGGAGGAGAGGGTATGAGGGGAATGCTTTATTCTTTTATTTTTTTCATTTTATTAAATTTGTTTTACATGTAGATCCCAGTTTCCTCTCCTTCCCTGCCTTCTTCCCTTCCTCTTACCCTCTTTCCCATCTGACATGAACCCTGGCAAACCTCCCCTCCCATCCTGCCACTCCCATTCCACATGTAAGGCTATGCTATCCAGGTTAGGTCATGTAAACCTGCCAGTCATTTGAAGTATGGACCAGGACTTCTCTCCTGTCTCTAGGTTAAGGGGGTATCCCTCCATGGAGGAAGTGTCTGCAAGGTCCTTTTATGCACCATTAATACATCCTGGTTCTTCTGTCTGAGGTCCCTTAGACTGCTCAGTCCTTCTAGCTGAAACCAATACTCAGGGGGTGTGAGTCAGTCCCAAGCAGGATTCCCAGCTATCAGTCTGGGGGCTCCATTAGCTCCTCCTTGTTCAGGTCAGCTTTCTTTGGTGTTTCTACAACCTGGTCTTTTCTTCTCTCTCTGCATCTGGATTCTAGTTCGACTCAGTAAACCAACAGCCAATATCAAACTGAATGGAGAGAAGTTTAAGGCAATTCCTCGAAAATCAGGAACAAACAAGGCTTTCCTCTCTTTCCATATCTCTTCAATATTGTACTTGAAGTTCTAGCTAAAGCTATAAGACAACAAAAGGAGATCAAGGGGATCCAAATTGGAAAGGAAGAAGTCAAACTGTCTCTATTTGCAGATGATATGATAGTTTATATAAGCGACCCAATAAACTCTACTAGGGAACTCCTACAGCTGATTAACACCTTCAGCAAACTAGCAGGATACAAGATATACTCAAAAAACTCAGTAGCCCTAATTTGACAAAGAGGCTGAGAAAGAAATCAAAGAAAGATCACCCTTTATAATAGCCACAAACAACATAAAATATCTCAGGGTAACGCTTACCAAACATGGGAAAGACCTATACAATAAGAACTTTGTGTCTTTAAAGAAAGAAATTAAAGAAGATACCAGAAAATGGAAAGATCTCCCATGCTCTTGGATTCGAAGGATCAATATAGTAAAAATGGCAATCTTACCAAAAGCAATCTACAACTTCAATGCAATCCCCATTAAAATCCCAGCACAATTCTTCACTGACCTTGAAAGGATAATAATAAACTTTGTAAGGAAAAACAAAAGACCCAGGATAGCCAAAACAACCCTGTACAATAAAAGAAAATGAGGAGGCATCACCATCCCTGACTTTAAGCTCTACTATAGAGCTATAGTTCTGAAAACAACCTGGTATTGGCACAAAAATAGACAGGTAGACCAATGGCATTGAATAGAAAATACTGATATTAACCCACACACCAATTTTTGACAAAACAGCTAAAGAATACAATGGGGGGAGGAAAGCATCTTCAACAAATGGTGCTGGCACAATTGGATGATGGTGTGTAGAAGACTTCAGATAGACCTATGTTTATCGCCATGCACAAAACTCTACTCCAAATGGATCAAAGACCTGAAATATATTTTAAGAAGTTTGGAATTCATTGTGTGTAATGGGGATTCTCTCCACTATTGTACATCGACATAAGATAGGGCAGATTTCATTTGTAAAAGATGCTCTTGTAGGACTTTAGAGGTTTGATAGCAGAGAGAATACAGCTGAATCTATAAAATATTACTACAACTGTAGGAATGACATAAATAAACAGCCCAGATTAGAACATAACATAGAGAATGAGGTAGAAGTTAAGTCATTAGAAAAATTTAAAAGGTCAAATGACAGGCACAGAGATAATTTAGACCTGACAGACGGAGGAAAAATGTAACAAACTGTGGAAAGGCAATGTTTCAGAGTTTAAGCTTTATGGTGAAATGCATTTCATAATTGCCTTCTTGGAAAGAAATTAGCATTTCTGATAAAATGCTCAAGCAATTTCAAGATAAATTTTAAATAGTATCCAGGATGTTTCCGAGAAACTAATTGTCTTCCCACTCAACTGTCAATCAATAACCTAATGTTCTAAGTTTTTCCTTTAATTTTAATTTTGTAGAGATATTGTGACTCTTTCATATAAAATATTTTTAATATGCACACATTTAACTGGTATAATACAGAATATTCTCACATATCACTTGAAGCAATAGTTGAATATATGGATAAACTTAATAACTTTAGTTTTATTTATTTTAATGATTTAATAATGTTTCAGAAACTGTTCCTGGTGTATAGGTTAGTACATTTTAAAAACTGAAGTTTGGGTAAAATCTACAAAAAATCAATTTTTTTCTTGAAAATAAAAAAAGAATGGGTGAGTGATAAAGAGACTGTCACTTTGATGTTGAGGTTAGAACATTTCATAAAGTATAGTATGAATATAATGATTGATTGTTAGGAATCTAGTATTATACATATTAAATTGACAGCCAAGGTTTTTAGCAAAGTCAATTAAAAAGTGGTTATAATAGGATGAGTATTTTATTTATTTCAAATATATAACTTTGTACTTTTAAGTGTGATGTTTTCTAGGTTCCAAAATCCTTTTGATTTTGCTACTTGGTATCATTTTATAAATATCATTTTGTTAAATCTGAAAGTGATCAACTACATGATGATGTCTGAGAATGAAACATCAACACACAATCATAGAAATTAACTCACCTTCCATTTATTTTTCATCTTCCATTTGTTTATCACAATGATTCAAAATAGATGCCACAACTGATGTCACAAAAGAGAGGATAAGAGAAAAGGAAGGTCAGAAGAGAACAAAGAAGAGCAGAACCCAAAAGGAGAAATAGAGGGGTGGGAGTCAGAAAGAAAAAATAAGGGAAAAAATTATGTGTGTTATGCAATCATGTACAGTACATAAGTATGTGATTTAGAAATGAGTACTCATAGAGAGCTGTGTCTTGATATTATATGTCCTAATCATCTTAGTCATGTTTTCCTTAAATAAGTAAATGTTATATTTGTCCATAACAAAGGCATGTAATGACTCACTCCTCCGAATGTTAAATTTTCTGTGAGTGCCTGTATGCAGAGGGTTTGTCTCTATATCTATATCATTTATCTATATACTGTCAAATTTGTAACATGAGAATAAACATCTTTGAAGAAATGTTGAGGAAGAAGAAAAGAACAGGATGAGGACAAGCAGACAAAAAAAATTGAATAGCATTCCAAAGGAATGACACATCAAACTGCACTGAAACCTGTAGAATTGCCGCCAGTAATTCTGGCAACATTAGGTCACAAAAGTTGTTTGTTCAGAGAAATAACCTCAGAGTCAGTAAAAAACACAGGGTATTTTTATGTGTCTGCACACTTATATCAGTCATAATCTTTATTTATATAAATATTACTAATAATTGTAGAGTTAAAGTTCACAACTAAAATATAGCAAAGTTAGAAGAAAAAATGTTATTAAGTGGTTTCACCAGCATCCCTTTTTTAAAAAAAATTGTAGTATAATCTCTATAACACTGTGAAAACTAAAGTCAACAAATTATTAGTACCATAAAATTTCTGTAATCAATGTTCTGACAATATTGGAAATTGACAAACAATTTTATGCAGAATTCAAAATGCACTTAACTAGCTTTAGTTTAAAGAAGGATTCAAATTTTACAGTTCAAATGATTTGTATAAAAAGGTTCCAATCACAGAAAGACAAATATGGTATGTACTCACTCATATGTGGATTTTAGACATAGAGCAAAGGATTACCAGCCTATAATCCACACAGCCAAAAAAAAAAATCTAGAAAAGAAGCAAGACCCTATGAAATACATACAAGGTCCTCTGGAGAAGTTGAAAGGGACAAGATCTCCAGAGCAAATTGGGAGTATGGAAGGAGGGGAGAAGGTGTTAGGAGAAAGAGAAGGGGAGAAAGGGAAGGAAGAGTTGGGCATGAGGGAACAGGAAGATTGGGACAGAGAAAGAATAGAGGAGAACAAGAAAAGAGATACCATAAGAGAGGTAGCCATTATAGATTTAAGGAGAAATCTGGTACTAGGTAAATGCTCAGAGATCTACAACAATGAACCCAACTAACAATCAAAGCAATAGGGGAGAGGCTACTTTTAATGCCCTTCCATGATAATGAGATTGACAACTGCCTTATACACCATCTTAGAACCTCCATCTAGTAGCTGATGGAAGCAGAAGCGGAAACTCACAGCTAAACACTAGCTGAACTCCTGGGATCCAGTTAAAGAGGTAAGAGTGATGAGTAAAGGGGTTAAGACCAGGCTGGTGAAACCCTGAGAAACAGCTGACCTGAACAAGGGACATCTCATGCTCCCCAGTCGTAGCTGGGAAACCAGCAAAGGACCAACCCAGACCCACTGAAAGTGGGTGTTAATTAGTAGGACAAGGTAGTCTATGGGGCCTCTAGTAATGGATCAGTATTTATCCCTGGTATATGAATGGAATTTGGGAGCCCATCCCACATAGAGGGATATTTTCGCAGTCTAGACACAAGGCCCGAAATGATATGACAGGCTTTAAAGACTCCCCACATAAGGCCTCACCCTCCCTGGGGAGTAGAAAGGGGATGGGCTGGGGTTTGGTGGGGGTGTTAGAGGAGAATGGGAGAGTAAGGGAACTGGGATTGACATATAAAACAACCTTGTTTCAAATTTAAATAAAAAAGGAAAAAATGATATAAAATTATGGAAAAAGATGATTACCGTAAAGATAGTGGAACTATTTTATAAGTCAATATGTTAATATTTTAGAATTTCAAAAACCTTCTGTATTAAGACTAAGTATGTATTCTATAAATATACAGTAATAAAACATGGTGAGAAAAGAATTTGTTTTCCGAAACACCTTTAACAAAGCCAATTAATTAATACAGGCAAAAGAAAAGTAGGTATTTGGCATTTAAAAGTATGCACCAATATTTTTAGCTAGGGTACATGCAAAAATATTAACCCAGAAGATAGTCATAGGAATAATGTGCTTATAGAATAAGAATAGTCGAAAAGCTTTTATATCCAAATGCTAGAGTGAATATCATGGCTTCTGGCAAAGTTCCAACTTGTAATTAATTATCACTAAAGAGCACATGTGTAGATACCCTCAGACATTTTGTTAATAAATTGATTGACTAATGTTTAACTCTTCTTGCCATAGTTTACTTTATATCCCATATTATATTATTTGCCATGACTGCCTACATCATACTCATTGGATTTTTTGATTAAGTAGATTTCAGAACAATTATGAGTAAATGAAACTACTGCAAAACAGACTCTTTGCTGTTTCCCTTCCTGTTTCATTGTCAGAGTTAATTTAATTAATCTATGACTCCTTAGATACATAAATTCTTTTTTAAATAAACAAAGTATTTTCTAAAGCTGCTTTTGAAAATAAACTAAGTGGATATAATATCTGGTAAATAATATGTATATATTAGAAAATGTATAAAAGAAAAAGAAAAAAGTCTAACCCAGACAATAAATTACAAAAATGGCTTTAGAAGAAAATAAGTGTCAATAATAGGAGTCCATAAAATTGAATATTCAAGAAGACACTGCAAGCCTATATCCTACATACTCAAGAGACTGAAAAACAATGAAGCAAACACTACTCTCAGAAAGAAACTGCCTCACTGGACAGGGTGTAGGGAAATGGCAGAATACTTACAGTGCTTATATAAGGCTCTAGGCACAAACACCAGGCATATAGGTAGAAAAAGTTTGGACACAGTATGAGAAGCTGGCCTAGCTGACAGGCAATGGTATGGTTTCTTTTTCCAGGCTTAAATCAGACTGACACTCATAGATAATTAAATTCACGATATTTTATCTTCTCTGTGTTTTGACCAAACATTGATACCTATTACATTTGACAGGAGAAATTTTAAATTTAGGGTTGAAATTTTCATTTCTTTGTTTTAATTTCCTCATTGATTGAGGAGGCTTTTTTTCACATACTAGTGGCTGTTTTTTTGTCTTTATTTGACAAATATCTATTAAGATACTTAAATTATTTTAAAATCAGGTTATTTTATTGTCTTTGAATTCCTGAGCTCCTTACATATTTTTGAAGTTACTCTCAGATCCATAGTTTTCACAATTTTTTTAATTTATAGGCTTATTTTTAGTATTTGTTTTTCACTTTGTTATACAATAATAAAATATGCATTTTATTATCAAGCACTCACAGCTATGCAAAAATTATTATGTAACACCAATGTATATTTTACATGTATTGTCTATGCTTTGAGAGTCTCATTATTTCTACCTTTTATCAGACCACATTATGTAATTTCTCCATGATTTTTCTAATAATTTTAATTCTTTGATCTTATGCCACATCTTGAATTGATTTTGATTTTGTTTGTGTATGTGCTATAAGATTATAATGTTATTTGTAATCCATTTCCTACGGATAGTCAGTTTAACCAGCATTATTCATTGCAGTTCAATTTTGTGCTACTGACAGCCTTATTATAAGTCAATTGTTTGCAAATGTGTAGAGCAATAATTCACTATAACATACTGAAAGTACATTGTACCTAAGTTAATGCAAGTCAATATATTAGGGCTTTTTCATTGCTGAAATGACACACATGAGTCTGAAGAAATTCAAAAGAAAGAATATTTACTTAACTCATAATTTGGAGTCAGAGAGATCACAGAGTATTGATACAAGGGTACCCTAATCTATATCATTGTCTTGAAGAAAATGTAAAGGTTGAGAGACTAGGGAGAGTGAAAGGAAGAGAGGGGTGAAAAGATAGAAGCAGGAGAATGACAAAAGGGGAAGAGGAAGAGAGGAAGTCTAGGAGATAAACAGGGAGGTAAAAGTCACATATAGTAGGGTAAGAAATATATTCCTATATGCTATAGAGTCAGTTTTCTCTGTTAGTAATATCTCCAATATTCACTTATGAAGACTCACTCTGATGACCTCTCTCTAATCCTGTTACTTACCCTAAGATCCACATATAAATGCCAGAGTTATCTTGAGTTAACTCTGTGCCCCTCACACACTGCAATGATTTTTAATCTTTAAAGTTCAAGGGCACAAGTTGTATTCAAATTTTAGCATTCTTCTAAATCCACAATCTTTATGTCAGTGACAACATAATACTTATCACTAATAGATGCAGTCATAATTTCTTCCATCATTATGTCCAAAGTTCAAAGTCTTCTATTGAATAATTGAAAATTATTATCTATTATGTGTCTGTAAAAAATCAAAACAGTGTTTATTTGTAATATGCAAAGGTGGAACCAGCATGAACTGTCAGATGAAAAGGAGTGCTAGGGTACAGAAAGGAGGAAAGGAGATCAAAGTTCATGGCAGTACTGAGACTTGACATCTCTCCCAGCCCCCGCCCGTTTTTTTTTTTTTTTTTTTCCTTTTTGAGGCAGGGTTTCTCTGTGTAACAGCCTTGGCTGTCCTGCAACTCTCTTTAGACCAGGCTGGCCTCAAATTCAGAGATCTGCCTTTCTCTGTCTCTCTAGTGTTAGAATTAAAGGCTTGTGCCATCAAGCAAGGCTTTGAAACACACTATTCTTGCACACACTGCCTCAAGATTTGGTCCATAAAGTGCCCTACCCCCTTTTGCTGAGTTATATTCTTGGCTTGATTTTCAGAGCTGCCCCTCTCCCAGCTGCATTCACAAGGTTGCAGATTGTAGAAACCTTCAAAATATGAGTTGTAAAAGAATCAATGTTATTTTCTATGTCATATAAATAATCATATACACCTTCATATTTTTGCCCATGTTCCAGCAAATAATATCACATATAAGCTCTCACACATACAGACATTGATGCTCATGAAAGCAAAATGATGCTTATCCCACTTGGTAGGAAAAAGGAAAGGGCTTGTTGGGAAGAAAAATGGAAACATTAGGAGGACAAGGTAAATGAGAAATGGTAATAGCACTGAAATGACCAAAATTCCGTATATAAATATGTGAGATGTTCAAAGTTATAAAAACTGAAAAGAAATCTTATTTAGAATTTCATTACAATAGTTATTAGAGAATCATTTTAAAAGAACCTGCAAATACTTAACACCTGAGTTAGGTATCACTCTGAGAATAAAGTAAATTACTGTTAGTGATATTATTTTTCCATTTTGTATAATCAAGAAGAAAATAACCCCTGATGACATCTTCACATCTCAATAAATGTAATCTGTTTCATAATCAAAATAAGAATTTCAAATCATACACAATTTTTATCATTGATCTTTCTGAACACAAATTTTCTTTGCAATTTGACAGAAAATAAGGCAAAGGATGGCTATGGCTTCTTGGAATAGTGAAGAACTTCTAGTGTACCAAAATCATAAAGTGTTGCTGCACAGTTGCTCCTGTCCTATGTATATGTTCACCTAGGACACCACTTCTAATGTGGTGTCAGCTAGCTGAAAAGTAACTTCTCAACAGCTGGAGTAAATTAATTTTGGTGTCCTGAGGTTTTTTCATTTAACTAATGTTCTTATTTAATATTTTCCAGCATTATTTAGTGCACTCCAAGGAATGTGCTTGATCCAACTCCATATTAAATCCATGAAATTATCTCAGATTTCAAAGCAGTCATAACTTAATTAAACTTCTGAAACAAATTATTTATATCAGGTTTTCATAGTATCTCTTTATGATTCTGGGAAAATTTAGAATGTGTTACACAAAGCACTGTACATTTGTTAGGTTTTTTCTTATAATGGTCTACATACTGAGAAGTGTTGTCTAAACAACATATCTGTGAAAAAGTTGATAATTGACAGTAGTGCTGCTTATAGATTATGCAGGTTGACTGGGGGACAAGGAGATAGGAGAGATCTGGTGGGGGATGGAGGGAGAGAGTACTGAGAGAGATGACTGGAATTAAAGATATTTAGAAAGAGCTATGGAAACTCCCTGAAATCTATGAAGCTGATCATATTGAAGACTTCTAGTAATAGGAGATCAAAGCCTTAACTGGCATTTTCTGTAAACAAGAAAGGCTTCCAATGGTATAACTAGGACATCAACCCAGCCACAAAACCTTCAACCTAAATTTGTCCTGCCAGCAAGATGTGCTGAGATAATGCTGACTCAGAGCTTGTGAGAGTGGCCAACCAATTATTGGTCCAACCTGAGGCACACCCTACATGAGGGAGTCTATGAGTGACAACGCCAGGGTGGCCAGTAATCAGAGGCTGGATAGCCCACAGACCATAAACAGAACAAAACATGACTGGGGAAAAAAATAGTCAGTGTAATGATTCCAAATGATATTCTGCTATACTCACAGACAGGACCCTACCATGATCTGAAGCAAAGAGGATTAATCTAAGATCTGATATGAGTAGGTGAAGAACCAAAGATTAGGAGAAACTGAAAGATATCTATCTACATTTCTCTTCTAACCTCTTCTAATCTAACTTGTCACTAGCCAAGTGTGGCTGCTAGATACTGGAAAACAGGCCAGTGTAATCAGAAATTACAATTTTTATTGTAGTAATATAATTAATTTACATGTTTACATGATAAACATGACTTCTTGCATTATTTGTGTGCCACACAATATTAGAAATTCTACACAAAATGTTTATGCTTTGTGAAGTAATAAATGACACACAGTTCAGCAAAGAAGTAAAACTGTGGTTTGAACACTGAAAAATAAAGATCTTATATAGGCACAATTATAATGAACTTAGCACATACAAAGTCCACACACACACACATATACACACACCCCATGTTGGTATGAATAAATTCAGTAAAATACAGGACTTCAAAATCTTTAGGCAAGATTCAGCTCCATTTTTATAAACAGTGTACAATTAAGATTAAAATTAATAAAACAATTATATTTAAAGTGTCATCAAAAAGAAAAAAGTACTTAGAAATGTATTTATCCAAAGGAGATTAATATTTGAGTGACAAAAGTTAGAATGTTTAAGGATCAAAGTTTGTAGTCTTGACAAATTAGAAAAATTACCTTAAATGATAATCATCTCTAATTAACCACAAATTTTCATAACCTTAAATTCATCAAGAGACCAATTGACAAACAATATTTAAAAAGAAAATGTTGCAGTTTAACTGTTCTTGATTTCAAAACTACCATGAAGTTAAATTAAACAGAAAATTCCCTTTCTATCCTGATAGCACTGTCTAGGATTGTACACAGGATTCATAATAGAAGGTGTCCTGGGCTCACTCCAAGAAAAACTTTAAGTCTAAAAGAAAACATTAAGCTAACAAAATGGATCCATTTATGTTGTTCTCTTTTCTCTGCATGAAAATAATTGAGTGAAGACACAAGTTGATAACTACAGCAGCTTTCCTATAACAATAGGCTATCAAAAGGCATTCTACCTAGGCTTTTCTGATGAAAATGTTTCATCCAGACAATCTGTTGTTGAAAGCTTTCAAGCACAGTCTTGAGATCTAGAATAACTGTTTCTCTTGGGGGAAGGAAAGTTGGTTTGCTTTCTGTCTATGATAACATGGATGCTGTTTGGATCCTTCCACCATAATGATTAGGCATGTTTGTTGGACTTCTCTTTAAAACATTGAGATTTCAAAATCTGTCAAGTTATTTGGAGTAGGGTGGGGGTGGATGGGATGGGAGGATGATCAGAGGGCATGGGAGGGAGGGAGAGGGAACTGGGATCAATATGCAAAATAATAAAAAAATAAAAAAAAATGTGCTAGGACTCAAAAAAAATATATACAATGTGATTTCCTAGGTTGAGTTTTGTCAATCATCTGTGACACAAACTTACTATATACAACATCCCCATGAACTATTTTAAAAGTCTCTATAAAACTCTCTGGACAACAACAAAATTGAACATAAACTCATTCTGCCTGAGAGGTCATGGCTAATAGCACTCTTTATACCTTACCATAGTGATTGCTGTTCCTATCTGTGAATCTGTGCATATGGCAGAGTAAGTGCATATTTAAGAAGAAGGGATATAGCAGAAATTTAGTAGCTATTGAAGAAGATTTTAATTACAGAAATGAGTTCCTGAAACATAATGTAGCAGGAGAAAAGAAACATATGTATAACATAAAGTTATACAACTTTAACATAACTGTTATTCACAATAGAGCTGGTGAACAAAGCTGACCTAAAATGTAAACACAGACTATGAAATTCCTAATATAGAAAGAAATTAATGCAATTTCTGAATTGAGAACTCCAGAAAATTGGGATAATTCTTTACAAATTCTTCTTTTGTGTTAGTCTACATAAGCCCTCTTTAAAATTTACTGTGCATTTATATTAATTCTCAGAATACAAAGAAAAATAATATGCAAGGAACAATAAAAATAAGTAAACATTTAATTGTAACTATAACTTCAGTAGATAATTTTACCTGATGTACTTTACTTTTATTAAACAAACATTTTTTGTGGATAGAAACATGTAATGATATTTAGATTTTGTTTGATAGAAACATGGAATCCCTACATATTATTGTTCACAATAGTGGTAGTACCCTACTGACACTCTTTAGAAGGCACTCAGCTAAGTTTGGAGAAAGTATGCATAAAGGAAAATTGCAGATTTAAACATGTTGGTGAACTAAATGTGGTCAGAGGAGAAGGAACTCAGGGTATGACCTGGGTGTTTTTGTCAAGCAGATGTCTGCATTCTGAGGTTTGACTGGTGACAGCACAGTGAGGAAAGGCAGAAGAACTTCCAAGGAAATGTCAAAAGCTCCTTTTTCAATGTGTTCATCTTGATGTGACTTAGGACAGGGTGTAACAAACTAGATCAATGTTAAGATGTATTTGTGATCTGAACTCTAAAACCAAATAAACCAATATATTCTAGTGGAAGTAAATCTCTATCCCAGACTGTTTGCATTTAACACAATAGAACCGAATGAGATTACTGGGAGAAATACTAAAGTTTCAGCATTGAAAATACATGACCAAATATTGAGTTAAGGTATTGTTTGATGGGAGATATCATTCTGTAAATATGTTTCTCCTATTGGTTAATTAATAAATCCCTGTTGGGATTTATCAAATAGGAAAGCAAGATAGGTGGGACTAGGAGTCAAGGAGAATTCTGAGAGATGTATGGAAGGAGAGTTAAGATGTAGTAGTCTTTAGAGGAAGTGTCTGAACCCTCTCTCTGGTAAGATAAGACCACGTGTAAACACTTAGAATAATAGAAATGGGTTAATGTTTAAGACACAGCTAGCCATTAAGAACACTAATAACTAGCTAACAGCTTTATATCCAACAATGTATCTCTGTGTATTATTTGGGGCTAACACAACTGTGGGACCAAGCTGGTGGGAAAACTGCTCATAAAAATTGCTTAAGTGAAACAAATTACATCAGTTAAGACCAAAATAAGAAACTCACTAGTAACTATATGAGAATTTAGAATTATAATGAAATTAGGGGCTGTGGCTTTATCACAAAAAGCAAACAAACAAACAACAGCAAAACAATGACAAAGACTATCCTGAAACATTAGGTGCTGAGGTTTACCTATTCTACTAATACCAAGGATTTTTACCATCACAAAGATGAGACAACATGTTGGAGCTTACAAATTAGTGAACAGATCAATCAAACTGAGGCTCATTTGTCCCACTTCTTTGTCATAAATAATAGATTTTAAGACTCTTAATCAGAATTGCAAATTTACATGGCTATATAAATTCTGGTTGGCTGTAATTTTGAATTAATATAAAGCTCTTAACACTCAAATATTTTGAAGTGTGTTCAAGGTCATAACCGATGCACATTGAAAGGGTGAAAGTAGTCTTGGTATAGGAACACTACTACCAGTCCACAGAGCCAAAGGATCCAGTCAATCTGCCTGTCTACATTCTCTGTTGTAAAAGAAGATGCATATTTCTTTATTTCCTGTAATATACTGTTTTCTTGTATTCAAAAGCATTGCTCTTTGTTTCTTAATTTGGTCAAACTTTGTTTCTTTGAGTTACTCCTGTACCAAGAAAATGGCTCTAGTGATACATGAGAATTTTGCAGCACAGACTGCCCATGAGCACAAAGCACTTATACTGAGCAAGCCCCTGAATGAGCAGAGCTATCTTCCTTCTGATCTTATGTGTAATTTTCACTCATTGATTGGAAGAAGAATAATGCAACTGGATATGTCAATCTTCAGAAATTGATGTTTACCTATATTTTATCCTAAATATTTTAGTTGGTAATGTAAATTATGTCATTGAGTGGGTTATAGTTGTTATTTTTCATTTTTGCTTAAGTCATCAAAATTGTTCATGACTTTTTGCCAGTTAGTCATTATATATCAACAAATTATAATGATGTTGATGAATGGTAAAGAGTTCACTTTTGATTAAATTATCTAATTTTAATTAAACACATACTATTTATCTTTTAGGGCCAAATTGCATGGATTGATTATTATACTCTTAATAATGGACTAATAGTTATTACTATTAATATGTATATCTAATGACATGATTTTACTACTATTTAGTACTATTTTCCTTTTTGTATTGATAATGTGGGTAGTTAACTGTTTTGATTTTTCATGGAAATTTACACATCAGTATGTTTACATTAAGTGTAAATTTTTCATATAGAAGTTAAGATAAGTAAAACACACCAAAAAGTACAGATAATTATATTTATTCCTAGCATGTATATGTATATCTATTATACACCATTCATTCCTTGGAGATTCTGATTCTGATAACACATTTTCTCTTTATATTAAGAAAACTTGTTCAAATGTAGCATTATTTTATTCCTCAAAGCCCAAAAATTTTCATTAGAATTATAAAGTTGCTTTTCTATGACATAGACTATAAATCGCTTGGTGAGAAACAGAATGTACGACAACCTCTAAAGAGTGGTAAGATCTTTGTTTTTGTTCAATGCTCACAAATTTTCCGAATTGCTTCATACTTAGAAATCTTGTCACATCTTTCCTTGTCACACAGCTGGGATTTACATTCTCTGTCCTAAAACACCATTACAAGTGAAAACATTGTTTCTGGGTCCAACTGCATACCCAATAGCAGCTGAGAAATGAGAATTGAGAAATTACTTAGAAAGTCTGAACATACTCTTACTTCAATCTAGTAGTGTAAAAATCAAGAAAATCCCAAGTTACAAATTTTTATAAAGACCATTTTGATTTGATTTATTCAAACAATGAGAAATAGCACCCACAATGTTTTTAAAAATATGTCTTAGAAGGGAAAATCTCATGGAAAAGAACATGTTTATTTTTTAATGTCTTTTCTGAATATTTCATTAAAAAAATTCTTTTATTTCCCAATCCAAAGCTTTGCTAATGAATTTCAACAGGATTTAGAAAATCATTGTTTGTTTTCTTTAAAAAGTAAGTAGCCTTCAAACTAGCTGAATCCAATGATCTCAGCACTATCCAGTAAGAGCCAAGTGAAGGTTCCTAATTAGGAGTCTAGCGATCCAAGCTGCATAAGTGACCCCACCAACCAAACCTGGAGGAGCAGATGCTGCAATCATTTCAATTCCCTACAGTCATGTCAATGCAGTACCCCTTCTAAATTTCCTCAAGTCTTTTGCCTGCATTGGTTTGGCAAAAAAACAAGGCAGAATAGATACAGTACTGATCTGTGTCTCCCAAGCACTGCAGCTGGGATATGAAAGGAGGCCCTTGAAATTTCTACTCTGGCATTCATCCATTTCTGGTATATACTTTTTTCTCTCTATGCATCTAATTTTTTTTTTGTCTCGAAAATACCTAACTGGACACTTAAGAGGAATGATAATGCAATGCCTCTTGTTTTATTTATTTTCAAGGATAGTAGAGGCTGTAAACCATGAAATACAGAACTTCCTTTCTTTTTGTGGTATTAAATAAAACATAATGCTATTAACATTATTTGCCACCTTTAAAGGGCAGTGATGTGATACTTGGTATTACAGACTAATACTGAAGAAAATCTACCTTCGAACAGCATGATTTCCTTTTAAAATCACACAGGGCAATCTAAGCAGTTATCCACCTAGCAAAAACTACTACCCAAATCTGAAATCTCAGTTCAACTCTCTGATATTACCTTAAATAATGAAAGAACCATGGATCA
Source organism: Cricetiscus sungorus (assembly GCA_030556225.1). Classification (NCBI taxonomy): domain Eukaryota; kingdom Metazoa; phylum Chordata; class Mammalia; order Rodentia; family Cricetidae; genus Cricetiscus; species Cricetiscus sungorus. Next base: position 42,965,144 of record JANBXA010000730.1, read on the forward strand.
ATTTTGAATCACTCAGGATTTCTAGTAGACATTTTGTTATGTTACAGTTTAACTCAGCTTTTACTAATGCAAAGTCAAATAAAATTCTCACCAAAAGTTCTTATAAGTTCTGCTACTTGAACCTTTGATTTTTCAGTTAATTTCCCTTGGTATTCCTTAGCTTTGTAAGTCTTGACCTATGTGAGGAGAATGTTGTTGACTTTAACTGTTCCTTTGAAACAATAGAGCAATGAACATCCATAAAGCCTGCAGTAAACATCACTAGTTTGTAGGCCAGAATTTTATTCTTTTAAGATAGTATAGACACAAATAAATAAATTCTATTTGTTATTCACCGATTATGACTTTATTTTTTTTTTGGTTTTCGTTTTTGTATATTGGTTGTTTTGGGTTTTTTGGGTTTTTTTTTTTAATTGGTTTTTCACTCTGTCTATCATGAACTAACCTATGGAGTCATTAAAACAACCTTATGAGGTGGTGATTTTAGTTATATAAAGGAAGAAACTGAGGCACAAATATACAAATCTAAGACAGTCTGAGTGTATGCTCTGAGATATTAACCTAATCACCATCATTTAAAGGTTTTCAATTGTCTAATAAGATGCAAGCAAATTTAGATTATAAAAGTCATCTTGTATGTTAATATTGAATTTCTGCCACAGTAAATCATATGAAAAGCAAACAATCTTAAGACTGGAGACTTCTTATCCTATCCTATTCTAAGACAGTCTTAGAAACTTCTTGACTCCATTCATTATTACAATATTTTATGGGTTAACATAGACTCACTACTTAAACAACATCAGCATTTCTTTTGTAATATCTGGAAAATGTGTCCAGAGAACATACAAAACACATGGACATAGCTAGACCTTTTCATGGATTACATACAATCAAAGATGACATTAATTTTAAGTCTAACTGTGAGTGATAATCTTCACTTTCTTCAGTTAACAGTGAAAAGTTTATGAATATTTCCACCCATTATTTTTTTCTAAGAAAAAGCACTTTCCATTATTATTTGTTGTTGGCTTCTATTGTGCGAGTAAATGAAATTGCTGGCACTGAAGTAAATTTTTTATATGTTTCTTTATTTAATTTAATGTTTTTTTTTCTTATTTACATATGGATTCAGTCCCCTCTCCCTCCCACCCTTCCGTGACTGCCACAGACATCCCCATCTCCCATCCACTTCTCAGGGAGGGTGAGGCATTCCATTTGGGATAATCAAAATCTGTCAAATTATTTGGGGTAGGGCCTAGGCCCTCCCCTGTGTCTCTTGGCAAAAGGAGTACCCCTCTATGGGGAATGTGCTCCTGAAGTCTGTTTATGCACTAAGGATACATCCTAGCTCCACTGTCAGGGGTCTCATAGACTGCCCAGGTATGCTAACTGAGAACCATGTTCAGGGATTCTGGGTAGGTCCTATGCTGGTTTCCCAGATGTCAGTCTGGGGTCCATGAGCTCCCCCTTGTTTAGGTCAGTTGTTCCTATGGGTTTCTTCAACTGTTCTTGACCCCTTTGCTTGTCACTCCTCCCTCTCTGCAACTGGATTCCATGAGTTCAGCTCAGTATTTAATCTGGGTGTATGCTTCTGCTTCCTTTAACTACTGAATAAAGGCTCTAAGATGGCATATACGGTATTCATCAATCTCATTAACAGGGAAAAACATTTAAGGTAACCTTTCCACTGTTGCTCAGATTGTAAGTGGGGTCATCCTTGCAGGTCTCTGGACATTTTCCTAGGACCAGTCTTCTCTTTCTCCTCTATTCTTCCCCCAAATCAATCTTACTGCTCTCTCATGTTCTCCTTTCCCTTCCCCTTTTCTTTCTACTGACTCCCGGTCTCCCCTGCTCACAACTCTGGAGATCTTGTACCTTTCCTGTTTCTCCAGGAGACTATGTAAGTCTCTCTTAGGGTCCTCCTTGTTTCTTAGCTTCTCTGGAAGTATGGATTGTAGGCTGGTGATCCTTTGTTCTATGTCTAAAATCCATATATGATTGAGTACATACCATGTTTATCTTTTTGTGACTGGTTTACCTCAATCAGGATGGTTTCCTCTATTTCCATTAATTTGCTTGCGAATTTCAAGATTCCATTAAATTTTTCCACCGAGTAGTACTCCATTGTATAAATGTAGCACATTTTCTTTATGCATTCTTCAGTGGAGGGACATCTAGGTTGCTTCCGGGTTCTTGCTATTACAAATAATGGTAGCTGCTATGAACATAGTTGAACAGTTGTCTTTGTTGCATGAATGTGCAATTTTTGGGTATATGCCTAAGAGTAGAATTGTTGGATCGTGTGGTAGACTGATTTCCTCATTTATTCATGACTTAAAAGCAGATAATTTTAGATTAAAAAACCATGTATATGGTATTTTTTAACTTATTTTTTCTAAACAGGGAAGTGATAGAGTATTCTAAGATGTTGGTGCAAATATTCATAATATTTATTTATTATATGATTGTAAAAACAACACATTATTAACCAGGGATTTTCTTAGAGAAGATGACTTTATGATGGCATAATATTTTTCACTCCTTGAGTTACCATTTTGGGAGGCCGATGTTGGAGTTCACATGTCAGTTCCCATCTTTGAGTTTTGATGAGTGACTAGAAAACTATTTTACTCACTTCTTTAAACTTAAGTATCTTTTGCTCTTAGTGAGTTGATAATAACATCCTTTTTAAACAGTTACAATAAATATTAAATAGTGTGTCGATGAAGAGACTGTGATTCAGATTGGTGAGGTATTTTATAGTAATGCCTTGTGATTTTTTTTTATATTTACCTCTAAATTTATCAAAACAAACCTTCATTACTGAAAAGTGGGAATAACAGGATTTATGTAAACTTCTAAAAGTCATTTTCCAATACTTGCACCAAGAAACACTATCTTTTATGGTTGGGGAGAAGGCTAAGCAGATAAAAGCAGTTCTTGTCCTTGCAAGAGACCTGAGTTCAAATTCCAGCACCTGTGTGGCTGTGTGTCAGTAACTTCAGTTCTAGGGAACTCTTATTCACTTTTTGGATATCATACATGCAAATGATACATTGACATATATTTATGCAAAACACACAAGTTCCTTAAGAGAGAAAGACTATTTCTTAGTGATGAATCACTATGAATTATTTCTCGTGGAATTCGTGTTACTCTCAAATGAGAGTATTTTATCACTGTAGACCTCAATTCTTATGATCATTGTTATTGATTCATTGGAAAGAGAAATTAAAGTATGCTTCTCTGATTCCCTTTTATATCTTGTTAAAACCAAACTTGTTTTTATCTAATTACTGATTGAAGGGTCAGAATGAATTTCAAAGGAACGATCTGGTAAGGCCAAATGATGACACTTAATCTAGAAAAATGTAAACTTCCAAATACAATTTCTAGAAATCAATAAGAGAAAATAGAAGTTAGGAGAAACTTTGCTTAAAAAAATTCATGTAGCAAAGATCTTGGAGTCCTCAGTTAATAAAAAAAATAAATAAAAACAAATAAACCAAGCTAGCCAAAGTTATTGTAATCCTAGACAGTATTAATAGAGTTATAGTGTGGCTATCAAGGGACTTTATGGCCCTGATGCACTGTCACAAAGACCTTGAAACACTGTTTAAATGTGAGAAGAACAACAAAATATAATAAGTCAGGTAAAGATCATTAAATGTATCTGTTTAATAAAAGGTTGGGTTTCAGGATAGCATAGATTTTCTGATTAGTGTATAGTTCAGGTTGGTTTTTGATGATATAATGCTCACTCACCTAAACATTGGTGTATGATGAATTTCATTTTTCACATCATATTAAGTGTGTGAATATATACATTTATGTTATACATGATAAACTATGAATTATGATTACAATGAGAAATCACTTTCTTCTCAGTCATCATGTGTTGCAAGATATTTGAACACTCTGTGAACCTGGAGACTGTATCAATTTAGAAAATTAACCTTGGGTCAAGAGGCAGAGAAGAGAGTCTGGAAAACTGATAGATAAAGAAGAAAAGGTATTGAGGAGGAACTTGTGTTTGGTAGTCTTTTTGGTTTGGGAAAACAGAAGAGGAGTGCTCCTTCTGAGATGCCAGATAAGGAGGAAGGTCATCTGGTTGCTTCTCGCCTCTCTAACCTATCAGGTTTTCACCCCAGCATCTGACTCCTAAGTAAAAACCATAAGATTGAGATTTAATTTAAAAACATCAATCATGATGGTCTTGGAAAGAGAAATATATACATCTGTTCAACATAATAATTTCAAAATTTTTGGGAAAGATTTAGAACTAAGAAGTCTGGATGGAATAATGATTATATTTTAGTATTTTCACTTCTTAAATATCCGTAAATGACTTTATTGCAGCTTTATTAAATCTAACTAGTATTAACTGCTCCCAAGGGTTTGCATTTTATCCATATCCTCAAAAACAAGTTGTCTTTCATCTTTTCAAAGAAGCCACTCTAGTACACCTTAAATGAAATATAGTGGCTTGAGTATTTATTTTGCCAATGATCAGTAATGTGGAAATTTTTTTCTCTGTTGAAAATTTATATGTTTTAATGAATGTTTATTCAAGTCCCTTGTTCATTCAAAATTCATGATATAATTTCTATTGAGATATTTGAGTCAACCCTTTATTTTATGTGTAGCTTGAATCTACTTCTGGCTCTAGAATGTTCTGTCTCTGGATGCTTACTGTTTGCTTTTGAGAAGCAGATTCACTTACTGTGCTCTCTCTCTCTCTCTCTCTCTCTCTCTCTCTCTTTCTTTCTATCTCTCTCTCTCTGTGCATGTGTATATTTATTCAGTGATTAATGTATACTGTCAACGTGCTTGGGACCACTATGAAAACATACCTTTGGTTGTTGATGTGAAGACATTTCCAGGAAGGTTTACCAGAGGATGGAAACCCTGTCCTGAATGTGAGCAATGTATTTGAAACAGTAAATGTACGAGACACAATAAGAGGAACTTAAAGTTTGTTTCAGCATCTATATCTCTCCACCTACTGACTGTGGATGTAAAGCTGCAAGCTCTTACTTCCATGGCATCCTCTCCATGATGTAATTTACTTTCCTTTATCAATCAAAACTAAAACCTTTCCCCATTGAAGTGATTTTATCAAATCTTATCAAAGCAAAAAGAAAAAAAAAGAAAAGTATATACTATGGATTAAGAATATACTAAGGATTAAACCTACACACTGCCAGCATTGATCATGTTCTTTCTTTTTAGATGTCAGTAGTTTTGACTTTAAGAGCTTAAAACTTTACCATTAGGCAATGGCTTTATTTTCAATACATGGTATAAAATAATGGTCTAATTTTATTCTTACACATGTTAATATCTAGCTTTGCAAACATGTTTTGCACTGAGGGCACTATGTTCTTCCCATTAGTTATATTTGGAACTTTGTAAAAATTTTCATGTGTATAGTTTTATTTCTAGACTCTCTACTCTTTTCCACTGGTTTCTGTGTGTTTGTAAAAATGCACAAGGTTTTTTTTATTACCATAGCCTTGTATTATAGTTGAAATAGGAATCTTAATGCTACCATATTTTTCTTGGCATCATGCATAAATAAGCACTATAGGTAAGGCCTATAGATGGGATGTTTTACTACTTCTTTCTAATGATATTTAAAAATTCATTTTGGAAATAACAAATTTCACAGTATTGATATCTTAATTGGTTTTGTTTGGCTACATACACAGATATAGATTTCTACTCACTGGTATATTCTTCAGTATTTGTCATTAGTGTTTATCATTTTTAAGCCTTGTGCCTGTTCAGTTAAGTACATCCCTAACATTGTGGGTGTTTATTTGGTTATTATAAATAAGAATGTTATCCTAATTCATTTGGGGTAGTATATTTTTCCTAAAATAATAACTTCTGTTTGGTTATTGTTGTTCTGTTGGTCTTCTTGTTGCTACTGTTGGTACTCAATCCTGCAACATCGCTTGATTTGTCATCACTCCTGAAATTGCTTTACCAGGATCTTTTGGGGTTCAAAATTTTCCTCTTGCCTAATTTTTTGGTTAAGGCCTCCCATGCTTTGCTGAATAGATGGTTGAATAAAGTAACTATCTTTGCAATTTTTACATTAAAAAAATACTTTCCACTTTTCATCATTTTCTATAATGCCAGCTATCAGCTTCTCACTAATATCCTTCACTGTAGTGAGGCACTACATCCTGGTTAAATAACTGTCTTTATCCTAGATGGGGCAAAATTTTGTCAAATGCTCCATACTCTCCATACTGACCTAATTTTTTTGTATGTTAATACTGACGTACTTGATGACTTTGCAGTTATATTGGCTATAAACACCATCTCCGTGCTAATGATCAACCAATGAAAATTTCCACTCTACTTTTGTGTGTTTTGTGTAAACTTTGTGATGTAATGCCTAACATCTTTTTCTGTATTTCCATTTGGTAGTCTAGTGCACTTTAAGCCTAGTAAAGCCAAAATTATGCTTAAATATTCTCCTTCCACACCTGACTTTCCAGTATTCTTCCTCCTCTAAATGAATGGCAATTTGATATTTTCTGTCACTCAAATAAGGCATGTAATGTCATTCTTGACACATCTCTCTTCCTCATTCCACCTCCAATTCATGACAGTCTTCATGTGTGTATAGGAACTGTCACTTCTCATATTCTCCTGGATTATTAAGCTCCTATGAATATCTGACTGAGATGATTTAATGAATAAGACTCCCTACTATGTCTCTGTTCAGCCCATTTACAACACAAAAAAAGTAGGCTCAAAAGAAAAAACTCTATTTCTCATATATATTTGCATATTATTATGTTGAAAGAGGAAACAGTAAGATAATATAAATTGAAAAAGTGTATTATTCACATTAAATGTTCAAACACATACTGAAGAAACATATTGCTCTGTGAATTATAATGGTATTTCTCTCCGAGTTTCCATAAAAAGGAAACAGCATTGACATCCACTTACAAATTCAGACATTTTAGACAATGTAGAGAATTGCTTCTCCTTTTAGCACTGCTGAGATTAAAGAGATCAGTATAGGAAACTAGAGAATTGGCTCAAGTTTTAAGAACATTTGCTGCTCTTGCAAAGAACAGAAGTTCAGGTTCTAGCACCCAAAGGATAGTAACTACTGTCTGTAACTTCACTTCCTCAGTATGAGTCTTCTTCTGTGTTACATTAGTATTTAGCATGTACTTGATAGACACACACATGTGTAGGGGGGAAACTTCTTATACACACAAATCAAAACAAACAATATAAAAATATCAATAAAGAATCTCCTTAAATTCATGATAGAGATATTGAAATAGAAAGAGCCACTATGTGCTTAGGGACAAAGCTGGTGCTAGAGTAACTCCCAGGAATCCACAAGGAGGACCCCAGCTAAGACTCCTAGCAATAGTAGAGGGGACTACTCCAATTAGCTTATCCCTATAATCAGATTGGAGAATACTGCAGATATCATCATAGAAACTTGATCCCTTAATTCATGGAACAAAACACAGAGAAGCACAGCCAAGAACCAGGTTGAGCTCAGGGAATCCAGTTGAAGAGATGAAGGATGGAATATATGATCAAGAAAAGTCAAGATCATGACGGAGAAATCTATAGAGAAAGTTGAACCAATCTTGTGGACACTTATGAAATCTGAACCTATAACCATGGAGACACCAGGGGACCAAACTAGGTCCTCCATATGTGGAAGGCAGTTGGGAATCTTGGATTAATTTAGAGTCCCCTGGTAGTAGGATAAAGATACAAATCTGGTACATGAACTAGCTTGTTGAAGCCTACTCCCTGTGGTAGGATGCAATGCTCAGCACATATGCATGAGACAGGGGCCTTGCCCAGCCCCAAATTATTGTGCCAGACTATGTTGACTCTTTATGTGAGCCCTTACCTGTTGGGAGGATTGGATGTGGTGTGGACTTGGGTAGTGTAGGGGGTGAGCAGTGGTGAGTAGGTGTGGGAGGAGGTATAGAAGGGAGAACTGTGGTTGGAATGTAAAAATGAAATAAAAAATTTAAAAGGGCAAAAAGAATATCCTTAAATCCTCATTTGATTCCATATATTGCAGGTTACTATATTTTGGCCCTAAAATGCACTTTTAATTTTTAACACTCAATACCTGTTGGTACTATCTATATTCAACTTATTGACTATAGTATCTCTGAAACTGGTCTTGCACTAGATTAGCAAAGATAAGGTATTAAACTTAATGATAATGTGGGTTTGTTGACATAAAAAAATAAATACTGAACTGTAAGATACTGAAACAAAAGTCAGGGAAATGAGATATTTTAGAATGAGAAAAATCATCCATACAAATAGGTAAAACATTACGGTTTATAATAATATAATGCTATATAAAATACAGCTAACAGATTATGAAACAAGCAGCCAAGACTTAATGGTGACATTCAATATGGAAATAGTTTTAGGTAGAAAGAAGAAATGTGGGTTGTAGGCCACATCTTTGGCCTGTTGATATTATGGTTTGAAAAGAAATCAAGCAAAATTAGTGATGAATGTTGTAGTGTCCTCAAAGAATAGCAAGTTGCAAGATTCTACAAAGGAAAACTAGAGGAAAGTATGTTTGTAGAGGTATTGTGCTTCTTAACCCACAGCTTCAGGTGGTAAAGGATTTTACTGTTGAGTCAGCATGGGGAATTTGTGCTAAGCTTAGAGTGAGCCTGACAGTGAAAGGTGTTTTGTAGTAACTAATGTAAACTGTGGAAGTTGATAAAAAAATTCCAGGAGTGCATAGAGAGTTTGGTTAAGAAAAATTTTGACTTTTGAGTAGGAAATATGGGTCATCGACTAGTTCCCTAAGTCTCTTTTCTTCACTTATGACATTGAGAATAGGAAAATTAACCCTCAGCCTTATTTCTAAGACTAGACTGTGAGGTGTGGTAAGAACATTTCCCAGGGAGCACTACAATATTGGGGTTCTAGTGTCAATCGCTTGATCAGCAAATGCCCTACTGTTCACACTGTACAATATGATGGCCTGAAATTCACTAAATAGCTCAGATTTAGCTAAAACCCAAGATGTTCGTCCTACCTCAGCTTATTGAGCTGAATTATAAGCATGTACCACCACATCTACATTGAAAAGTTTAAAAGATCAAACTGACAGTTTAAAAGCTATATAGTTTTCTCAGATATGGCAATACATAGCCATGTTATTTTTTATGTAAATTAAAAACAATTTTATTTTACATACCAATCCAAGTTTCCTCTTCCTCTTGACCCTCCTCCCATTTCTCCCACTATCTCGCTATCACACCCTTCCATCCACTTCTCAGAGAGGGTGAGGCCTACTATGGGGGAATCATCAAAGTCTGAGGCACCATATAGGGAGGACCTAGGCCCTCCCCTGTGACTTCTAGGCTGAGAGAGTATCCCTCCATAGAAAATGGGCTCCCAAAGCCCATTTGTGCACTAGGGATAAATACTGCTTCCACTGGCAGAGGCTGCATAGACTTCCCAAACCTCTTAATTGTCACGCATGTTTAGGGGGCCTGGTTTGGTCTTATGCGGATTTCTCAGCTGAGAGACTGGGGTCTGTGAACTTCCACTTGTTTAGGTCAGCTGTTTCTGTGGGATTCCCCAACATGGTCTTGACCCCTTTTCTTATCACTCTTCCCTCTCTACAGCTAGATTCCAAGAACCCTGCTCAGTGTGTGTAGCTGTAAATCTCTGCTTCTGCATATTAATGGTCTTTTCCCTCTGTTTTCCTCATGAATCAGGAACTGATGAGGAGGAACTGCTCTTTGATAAACTGAACCTACTGAACAACATTGGCCAGCTTCTTACCATCTATGATAGAGAACATACCATGCCTATTTCTGCACTCATTTCACACAAAGCAAAGTTCCTCTTACTAGCTTATACATTACACATGAAGGAGGAGGAGACATTGCTAATTTGTTTGTGGACACCATATTCCTTAGTTAGCACCTGTCTTTAAACCACTGCCATTTTGTTTGGCAAATATAGCCAAAAGTGTTAAGTTAAAATGGAACAGGATATTGTTTAACTACTGCAAAGTGTGAAAATAAGAGCCTCCTTAGAGATTAGCTTAAAAACGGTTTTGTTTCCCATTAAAACGTGCTGTGCATGAACCTCCATAACACTTATATGAAATTAAATTAATAAAATAATTAATAATGCCAACCTGGATAGCCATTACAGTAATGGTGACTATACCCATAACAGCATCATCTAGAGTTTGGAATAACTTAAACAGGTTCATAGCTAACATATAGACAAAGAAATTATCATCATTTAACCTCAGCATTTCTTTGAGGTAGAACTACGGATATCCTATGTTAACTGATAAAAATAAAAGATTCACACTGAAAAAAAGAGGTTAAGGATGAAGTTTCCTGCTATAATATAAAACTCAAATAATTGTAGGGCACATAATCTCATTTGTCAAATGGAAAAATAGAACACAAATTATATATTGGGTATAAGGACATAATGAATTAAAATTAATTTTAATCAAAAGTTATATTTTACTATTTATATAGTGTAAACAACAATAAAAATAAATAATATAGTGATTAATTAGTTTAATTTCTTATTGTTTTAGTTATTATAGCCAGATTTAATCACAAGTTTGAAAGAAAATACATCTGAAGAAAACGCTACTTATTTGAAAGCCACTTAGCCTTGAACCTGAGAATACCCTTCAATTCTTAAAAATACTATGACTTTTTATAGGAGAAGACATTTTCTATATAATTCTGTTTTCATAACAGAAGAATGTAGAAAAATACTTTGATTTTTAAATTTGTAAGCAAATATGAATATGGACAAGGAAAACTGTTTCACTCATATGCATAGGACTGGTGAGAACAGCAAATATGATTGCATAATTCTCAAATATCATCAAAATAACTGAGGACTATATTCACTAATGTCAATCTTAAACTGCATGGGATGGGGATCTCTATAAAGAAGGGATAAGATGCAATGCATTAATTAGTGTGTAGAACTTATTCCTTTAGGTTTCAAAATGGATGCCTCATTATGCTTAGCACATGAACCAAATATCTTGTTTAAAATGCATATGAAGTCTAACTCAATAATATATGCACAGCATATATGGCTGCATATGCATACACATACACATAATGTACATATAAAATGTATGGTATGAAATTTAGACACACTCAACATACCTTTGTACTAACTTTTTATTCTCTGGTACTGTCTTATCCATGGAAAGGAATCGTTGATATATTTCAAGAGTTGTCTAGTACATAGCTTCCATTTGTAATATTAAAATTTAACACTTTTTGTTGTGAGCATAGCATTTATTGGCTGAGCCATCTCTCCAACCCTCTAGTATTAAATTTTAAATTGTGTTGAAAACCTTTGCATGGGTGTACTATTGTAAACGTTACATTAAATTTTGCATTTGATTATTCAAAATTGATTTGATAGTTGTATGCATTCACCATAAAATTTTAGCCTTATGCATTTAAACATGCCTCTGTGTCCTAAAATGAAGTCAGGAAATTAAGAAAGTACTTGAAGAAATGGTGTCAAGTATTTTAACATTTTTGAGTAAAAACTGTTTTTTGTTAGTGCATTATAAGATTTCAAATATTCTATTATTTTAGACTCTACTTTAATCCATACAATCCATTTATGGATTGTCAACTGTGCTGCATTTTGAATAGCTTATCTGTCAGGTGGGTTAAATGTTGTAGGCAAATTGCTCATCATAATTCCTTTGGGCTGGATTCAGAGTAACAAATTAAACCAGGAGATGTACAAAATGTTAAAAATTGTCAAGTCTTTCACATGTTTAACACTGCATGCTACTTCCTTCCTCTCTCTTAAATTTATTTAGCCTAATTAATGTGGAGTATATAATGATTCTTTAGAACAAAATATAATTTCCTGTTCAACAAAAATGGTATTATTAAACATAGCACAATTAAAATACCATTATTTCCAGTACTGCTGACTTCAGCTGGTAATGTGTTCCTTAAACTGTTTTATCAACTGCTAATTCTCTCTTTTTTAAAAGAAACTATGCATGTGCATGTGCCAAAAAATAGCAGTTTCTACATTGTATTATTACAAACTGCAGTAACCTCTTTAGCAGTTATGAAGCAGCTTTCTCAGGGGCCTCTTTTGCCCTCGATAATGTTGCTGAAGTTCTGTTTATCGCTAACTATAGGGAGAGATACTGAAATTAAAGCTAGCAAAGAGGATTAAGGAAGAGAATTTAATTAAAGGTAAGAACATATTGAATTTCAGTATCAAAATTTCTTCTTTCGATTACTATATTCCAGAACTCACTATTAACTTTTTTATTTTGAAATAATTTATATTTATTTAATATTTATTTGTATTAATATTCTTGTATTCACAAAATATACATTACAGATTTCACTTAAATTGTAGAAATAAGTTTCTAAAATGTACATGGGAACTAGTACATGAAAAAGCAACTGAGGTCTAGAAAGGAAAGGACACATGAAAGATTTGTAGTTTGAGGTATTTCTTAAGAGCATGCTTAGAATGTCATATTTCCCTTAAGATTACTCAGTAAATTCCCTGAAAAGAATTAATCTAGTAGTTTTAGTCTGCTGGGATGTGTGTGGTAATTATAATTAGTGTATCACTGGCTTATGGCTACATAGTTATTTCTTTAGTTATTTTTCTAAAGATTATATTTTGGCGATTATGGCATAGGTAATTGCATTAAAATAGTTTGGATTGGTAGTCTAGAGACATCGTTTTAAAGAAAACTACTAAGATATAAGCATGAGAAGGTGTGGACTATTACATTCATTTCTAAATTCATTTGATTATTTGAAAAAAATTGAAAAACTTCTATTTGCCATTCATTGTAGGATGAAATTAAAAAGCTTCTGTAAGCATACTAAGAAGAAAAATGGAATGCTTAGTGTGGAAAAAATGATGCTTATTTAACAGTTTTTCACCTCTTTCAGTTCTTCATTAAGATATTTTGCAACCTCCTCACTGGATTTTTATATAATCTTCCTATTGTAGCCACTTATGTGCTTAGATTACAGGTGTTTATTGCCAGATCAGATTTAATGCATTTCAGCAATATACTATAACTGTCATCCTATCTTCGTGTGGTGCCCTACAATTATTCACAGATCATTTGTATAACAGTTTGCATATGATATGTTGCATAGTCAAGTTACAAAGTGTTTCTTGTTTGATCTCTGCAGGGCTCCTGATCAATGTGGATTAGTCTCAAGCTTATCACCATTCATCTTCAGTCATTGCCACTAGGGAAGGAAGCAACCAGGTCTATTCAAGTCAGTCTGCCAGAAATGCTTCTTTCTTAAATTTAATTTAGCTAAGCTGAATTCCAATCTAGCAATTTGGAGGGATGCATTGACTCTTATTAGTAAACAGAACTCTTACCATAATTAGTTCTGATAGTATACCTGATTTGGAAGATGTTCTCTGTACTAAGTACAGAAAGCAAGTACAGGCAGGCTCATTGCTTCTTCATAGATGGCGAGAACCAAGGGGTGATGAACTAAAGGAATTATTCATCCATTCTACTAATGAACTGATAATGGCCCCTTGCTCCTTCTACCTGCTGTAGGCTGGAGAGCTGACCCTTTCCCTCACTCTAGTGAGCGGGACCTATATCTTGCTTGAGCAGGGCAGTAGAACTGATTTTGTTGTCAGAGGCCCTGAGGGCATAAGAGTGGGTGACTTGTCCCCACCCTTCTTGCCATGTGGTGGTGTGGGCAAGGAAAATTTAACCGCTATACTCTCACCCCTCCAACCCCAGGAAGTTGGGAGAGCAGTACTCAGCACATGAGAGAGGAGAGTTGCCCATGTCTCTCACAAGCAGTAGCACTCTGTACAAAATAGAACTGGCTCTGATGGTGTAGAGGTGGGTGAGCTTGACTTGAAGGATTGAAAGAAGGAGAAACTAACCCATTCCTTGATCCATGCTACATAGGGTGAACTAGCCAGGGCAGCTCTGGAGAGCTCACCCACTAGTAACAATGAGGAAAATCTGTCAGACTGACAATCCCTGCTACAAACCAGGCCTAGAAACAGTGCTGTGAGTTAGCTTTCCCTAACAGACACTCCATCTATGAACTGCTAGAGCATGTGTGGGGGCCAGTCCTTCACATCCAAAGCTACAGAATCTGCATGACACAGGGCAACAACAGGATAAGCAAGAGGAGTCTCAATGAGGGCCCAATATATACAGATAGTGTAGCAGAAACCAGAGGACTCAGATCAGAACAATGACTCATTGAGGTATGGGGAGGTTTCAAGGTGGATATGAAGGCACCAAGAGATGAATGGGATCAGGGTATGTGATGTAAAATCCACAAAGAATCAATAAAAGCATAATGGGAGATGTCATTCGGTAAATAGTTTTTTATATGTTAATGAATAAAGCACTGTTGGCCAATATGGGGGGAACATAGGTAAGAGCAGGAGACAAGGAGGATTCTGAAAGATGTAGTAGAGAAGAGTCCATATGTGGGGTCTCAAGAGGAGAGGTCCACACCCTTTCTCAGGTAAGATAAGACCATGTAGAAACACTTAGAATAATAGAAATGGGTTAATATTTTAAGACAGAGCTACCAATAAGAAACACTAGTAACAGACAGACCAACAGTTTTATATTCAATACTGGTCTCTGTGTTGTTATTTGGGGCTGATGCATCTCTGGGACCAGGCTGGAGAGAACCTGCTTGTAATAAAAGTCAAAAACAAAAACAAATAAACTGATTATTTTGATACTGAAATCTATAGTCCAAATTATTTTTTTAAGTCTACTGCCTTCCGCCAATATTAATGTTTTGACTAGCTGTACATATAAAGTGTGTGCCTATATCAAATACAACAACATAAAATCATCATCATATATGGTGTAATATATATGTGATATATATTTTTTTTTCTGATCCAATTTTTTAATCCTTCATTGAACCTGAACCAGAAAGAAGAGTTTTAAATATTTCAATCTTACTAAGCCTTCACATTCACATACAAGGTGTTTATTGATTTTCATAAAAACCAATGAACCCTTAAAGTCATCATTTCAATCCAACACTTAGATACAACTGAATTTATTTCTGAATAAGTTGCATTCCCTCCTGTATTGAACTTTAATGCAAAATACCACAATAAAGGGCAACAAATGAACATGTATATAAATTATGTAATTAATTTGTACATTTATTCCTCACTATTCATTTCTTCTTAAATGTTCCCATCTACAAAGCAATGCTTGGAGAGAAGTGAGTGTAGGAGAAGAACAATATTTTAATTATTTTAATGCATACTCACTCAGGCATTTCTCGTGACTCAAGTGTTTTCTTTTGATATTCTTTTCCAAGGCACAAATAAAAAACTCACAATGTTTGCATTTCCTTTAACCTCCCTTATTCAAAGTACATTTCACTTTGCTGTTTAGGGCATAGGAAAATCCAGTAGGTAGAAAAGAATCCAGTAAACAGAGAAAAAGCCAACAGACAGAAGAGAAGCCCATAGCAGAGGGAAAGCTAGCAGGCAGAGAAGCTAGTAGTAAGAGGAAAAACCAGCAGAGGAGAAGTTAGTAGACATAAAAGAAGAAAGCAGGAAGAGGAGAATTCTTTAGGCAGTAGAGGCTAGCAGTCAGAGAAGATGTCAGCAGGGAGACATTGTTGTTTTCCACGGTAGCAGACTATGTTTCATGTGGCCTATGTCTTCTCACTGAAGAACATTCTCTTTATATTATTTCCCTGGACTTGGGTTTTAAATTGAAATTGCCATCATTTATATTATAATATAGTTTTGATTAATCTACAATGACGGCCCCAACTAATAGTGGAGAGTCTATCTTAAATTACCTTTCCCAAAAAATGAGATTGATGACTACTTTATACATCCTAGAGCCTTCATCCAGTACCTGATGGAAGCGGAATCAGAAATTCACAGCTAAACACTGAGCCAAACTTCTAGAATCCAGTTGGAGAGAGGAAGGAGTGATGATCAAAGGTGTCAAGATCTGGTTGGAGAAACCCACAGAAACAGCTGATCTGAATGGGAAGCTCATGGACCCCAGACTGGGAAACCAGCATAGAACCAACCAACTACCCCAGAACGTGGGTGTCAGTTAAGAGGACTAGGCAATCTATTGGGCCACTGGTAATGGATCAATATTTATCATTACTATAGGAATGGACTTTGGAAGCCCATTCCACATAGATGGATACTCTCTTATCTTACCCTAGACACATGGGGGAGGGCCTAGGGCCTGTTCAAAATTATATGACAGACTTTAAAGACCCCCATGGTAGGCCTTACCCTCACTGAGGAGTAGAAAGGGGATAAGATAGGAGGTTGGTGGGTGGCAGGGGATTAGGGTAGGGGGAGGGAACTAGGATTGGCATGAAAAAAAAAGCTTATTTCTAATTTGATTAAATGAAAAGACGTCAAAATAATATTAAAAAAGAAATATTTCCTTGGGCTATGATTTATCAAAATAATTTTGAAAATTAATGATATTTAAGTTTATAGAAAAGAAAAATTTGGCAAAAAGTATGAGAGCAAGTGATACAATTATATTTTATTTTTTAAAATATAATTTAGAAACATATGTTTACTTAAAAATAGCTAGAGTTATTTAATCATTCACTTATAGATCATGGACTGCTTCACTTTCCCCAGTGTTTTAAATAAAGTCCTGATATGTAAACACATCTCAGTTCATAATCTGAAGCAGTATTCATGTTTCCTATTTGCTACTGTTTATCTTGTTCTGTCATTATAGTAGGACACAAGTATTGTTCACCATCTACACTGTCTAAAAGTCACCAGATCTAGGCAAAGTATACGTCACTGATAATTTCCTGAATGTATTCTGGTTTAAGCCACTGAGATAATCCTAAACCTGGTTTATTATATGAGTCAGAAGTCCCTAGCTTCACCTTCACACATAACACAATCCCCCAGTGATTATTAATTGTTTAGTTAAGTGTATTCTTATATCAGAAAGAGAGTTTTTCTCTTTTAACTGATGGTGAACCAAGGAGTTTCCTCTCAGTATCTGCCTGCTGTCACATTGAGGTAGGAGGGAAATTTGTCTGTGGATAAACACAAAATCTGACAGGTGTTGCTCAAAAACAAAATATTTAGAAAAACAAACAAAACCCACAGTGCTTCCTTGTTACTTGAAGAAAACATTGAAACTATGTAATATGGTTTTACTCAGCCCATGGGTTCTGATACATAGTGATCAAAACCTAGGAACATAGCACAGCAGTAGGATCTAGCCACAGTACAAACTTATTGAACGAGAAGGCAATTTGATCCCGTGGATGCAACTATAATGAAGGAAGATTTCACTACACTCTCAAAGCACATCATAGTTTGAGAATCATCCACAGGATATACTTTGAGTTAAATCTATCCTCATTATCATCAAGTTGACTTAAGGATTTCTTTCAAAGAAAATAAGCAGGTTATGTTCAAACATGTGGTTGTTGATAGCAGAATGAATTGAATGGTATATTTTAAAATATATTTTCTCTTATATTTTCTTGTATCATCAAACATTAAAATCATTGATTTGTGCATGTTAGGCTGGTCCTCAATCTATAATCTATGATGTATGTACATAGCCTGACTTGTAATTCAAATTCTTGTAACTGAATTCTTGTAATTCAAATGTTTGAAATAATAAATGGAAGTTGTCTTATTGAGCCTTTTTCTTAATCCTTCAACTAACAAAAATAAGTAAATTACTTATGGAGACACAAATACGTATTCATATATACTTAATTTTAGCAGAAAATATTTTTTCTAATAAATCCTATGCAGATTTTAAACTTAGTAGTTAATGGAAAATGTTTTGCCCAATGATTAAGAATATTCCTAGCAAGCACAACACTCAGGCTCTGATTATCAACACAAACAAATTAAAGGAGAAAGACAATAAAACTAATAACATTTGTAACTATATTTATTATTTGAGAATTGCATGCATATATACAATTTGTTTTCCATTTCTCCAACTCCTTTCAGATCTCTTTACCAAATGTGTTCCTTCTAGCTTGATGTCCTCATTTTTCTTTTCATCACTAAGGCCAGTTTGTGAGGTCAGTACATAGAGGATGCTAGGATTATTTTCTGATTCATCAACAACCTACATGAGACTGTGACTGTGAAGAAAATTGAAATGCCCCTTGTTAGGAGCCATCAATCACCAGTTGTGCCTAAGTTAGTGAGGGGACATCAAGATCTCATTCCCATTCATATTGGAATATATGACTAGGCTGATCTTTATAAAGATTTTATGCATCACCCACCATATCTACTCTCCTATGTGGAAAATACCATTTCACAGAGTCTTACAAACTGATTTCTCATCCACAATGACTCCTGAACCTTGGGGACAAGAGGTGTGATATAGATGCTCAATTTAGGGTTGAGGAACCTATTGTCTCTTTCTCTCTGTGTTTTAACAAATAATGGATTTCTGTATCAATCACCTGTTCCACCAATAAATTTCACGGAGTAAGACAGATTCATCAATTACTGAGTATAACCATAAGCTTTTAAAGAACTTTTGGACATAATGACCATTTAGCAACATAGAAAATGTGATCAGTGACATAACTAGCCACAAGTTCTTTATAAGGTATGAGTTCTATCTCATGTGGTAGACCTTAATTCCAATTAGAAAACTGTTGGTTACACAGACAGCAATCATGGCACTACTGTGGTGAGATAATGACCGGTCCACACCTGTTGCATTGATCATGCCCATTGGCTCATGGGGACAGTTGTGGCATGACCTGGGGAGACTAGGTCTGTGGTGGGGTCAGTTCAACAGGTGTGGGCAGGGTGGCTATTTTACTATTGTACTAGTTGGATATTTTGTTACAAGTATGCTATTTTAGCTCAAGGGTTCAAGGCTGGGTAAAACTACACATGGGTCTTTTTTCTCCAAGAAGACTAAAGAGCAATTTATTGCATTATAAAAGCAAGCCAGTAAGAAAGAAGCTTTAAATTTTACATGGCCTGTAAGTAGTATGTGTGGTATCTTCAGTGTCTTACCATTATGCTCTAGTGGGCAAAAACCATAACAACAGCAACAAAATGGCAATGTCATATAATGCTTTGAAAGTCTTCATGAGCCTTGAATATCTATTTAAAATCAAATATCCTATTCCTGGCACTTGGCCTTTTATTTGATGATATATGGCTTCTGAGGGGAGAACTGTTCCCTCTTCAGGATAACTTCATTTAAACTCTTTTTAAAATAAGTGTTTGAAGCTTTTTACATAGTAGGTTCCATACTGACATTTACATTTTCTTTGAGATTAATACCTTTTACTCCTAAGAATAAGTTTGCAATATATTCTAAAATAAGTTTTTGTCATATAAGTATGTGCCTGTGTGTGAAAATAAAGCTTAATCTCTGTGAAATTTTCCACAAAGACATTTTATCTTAAATGAGTTAAACATTTTAGAAATTTAAATAAAATTTCATAGTTGATTTTATTACACTGTGGAAGTATAAGGCCTTTTCAAAATTATATAAATAAATGCTATTAATGTATTCTTACATTCATCAACTAGAAGACTTTTAGACACATGAGCATTCAAATGTTAATGGACTATAACAGCTTCTTCTTATTCTAAATTAAAATTAGCTACATCATCTTCATACTTAATAGCAACTATCAACTTAGAAATTCAATTTTACTTTAAGAATATCTTTTCAAATTCTATATTACAATCTTTGAGAAATTCCCATAGAGGAGGGTACCATTAAAACAATCCATTCACGCAGCAGATGAAAATAATTTAGGTTCACATACCAGTGCTGACTTGACTAGAAAATTTACATTACTCTTATATCTACCAGCCATGGTTAATGATTCTATACTATAAGCCAACAGAGTTTCCAAACTTATAATAAAAAAATTACATCAAAAATTATGAGATGATTTTCTTGCATTAAAGTTTTCAAAGGAAAATTCTATTACATTATTATAAAATATTTATTTTGTAATTATTTTATTATTTGAGAATTTCCACATATATTTGATCATAACTATTTTCCTACTCCCAAATCTTTTCAGATCTACCCTCCATTCTATGACCATCAAATTAAATATAATACATCAACTCCCACCATTGCTGCCTAAATTCTCTTAGGTGTTCTGCGATCCACTGCGTCGGCTAGACGTACAAGGGTCACACCCTTAAAGAAAATTTCTCTTTGGCAGATATCAGTTAGTAGTAGCTTCTTAGCTAAGAGGTATGTAAGCCTACCTCCCCTCTCCATGCTTGGAGTCAGTCTAACTTCAGTATGTACCTGTTTTGTACTCACTATTATACCACTGTGAGTGTGTATATATATATATATTATGTACATATATATATATATATATATATATATAACACACACACAATTCCTATATTTTATCCATAAAACAGTGTTTCTTCACAGTTATCCACTGCCTGTGACTCTTCCTATTCCCTTTGCCTAAGTGAGCTGGAAGCCTAGGGAAAAGAGTAGTACAGTATAGTTGTCCCATTTAGAGAAGAACATTCCACAGTTACTTCTTTCTTGCACCCTGACCAGTTGTGGCTGCCTTTGTTACCTACCTTCTCCAAGAAAGAATCATTGATAAAGTTTGAGAAATTCACTAATCTATGGAAAAAATTATGCCGTTAGAACTCAGTTTATAGTATGTTTCACAATCAGAAGAGTGTAAGTATAATCTCCCTTACAACCTATGATCTGTCTAGACAGGCTCATACCCCCCCCAATACCATACAATAAAAGATCTCTTCCAAGTGTAAATTACATTTTAATAAGTCTAATAAGAAAGTGGATAATAATTTGCACAACATTTATGTCACTACTGCATCAGGGAGCATATCTTGACAGAAAGACCACTATTATAGAATGCAGGTTCACATGTGGATAAAATTGATAATTCTCTTTTTCCTCTAGTAGCATGTAAAACATCTTCTAATACTGTGAAGGATAGCCAGTAGGGATGAAACTTCCAAGTAAATAGCAAGTTCTTTATTAACATGTTCAACCACTCAAGTATGTGATGATGTTGGCAATAAAATTCTGTTTTCAATTTTTGGAAGTTATTGACCAGGAATAATGGCAACAGCCTATTCAGGAGTTGATGTCTAATGGAGCTCTCTGTCCAACAACTCCAAAAGAGATAAGCGACAAATGTAATCTGACAAAGATCATGTTTTTCCTCTCATGTGCATATTAATTTAGCATAATTAGACATTCATGTGTCATTTGAAGCACCCAAAGAAGTCAAGAATTAGTAAGGAACCATAAGGAGAAATGGGTGTCAAGATATGGAAGACAGAATCCACTGATATAAAGTGGGGAGAAAATAATGGAACAAGGGTGGTTAAACAGGTTGGGGTTGGGAGCGTAAAGTAAAAGCTAATTCAAATTTGGAGTGTTAGTTAACATGAAAGACATTCTTTAAAAAACAAACAACCAAATAAAAACATGAAACATTAGAGCTTTATTCAAGTTACCCTATCAAGGAACCAAAAAATTGCCCCACCGGACATACAAGTTAACCAATAACACTATGATTTCCCCTCTACTACCTAACTTTTATCCTACTATTTTTTTTTCTTTAACACACAAGCTTTTGAACAAACAAATTATACAAAAATGTTATTTGAAACATTCATTTTCTTTTTTGTTCTAGACTGTATGAGTACAAATAAAGAGCACATGGTCTAACTCCATCAAAGATAAATTATCATCTGTCTCAAGTAAGGATGATTTGTTCAGGTTCTAATCAGATGACCCTGCTAAGAAAATCACTTGAATAATAACAGCAAACAGACACATTTGTGCAGCCCCACGCATAGTTCTGTTTTCTAACCGAGTGAATGCAAAGGCCATATTATCTTATCACCTGGCAGCAACTAGTACACCAAGGGAGTTGACAACATCATGTGATTTGTGTTTCAAGAAAGATGCAGAAGTAAAAGAACTGACTTTTATGTTTATTGCATGGCAATGAGCAGGTCACACACCTAGCTCTTCTCTGAATGTACTTGTGTAGCAGATGATTTAAGGATGGGTGGGAGTCAAATTATTGTGGATCAGGGTTTTACTAAGAAATGCACTTTCTGAGGTAAACTAAAAGTATTTGGAGGTAACTTTTGAAATGTTGAGTATTTTCAATTTCTTTTTGTATTTTGAAGCAGTTTTATGTTAGCAAATATTTTATATTATATCATTCATGTTTTTAACACTATTCACTATTATATGTTTGATAAAATCATTATTGTCATATTGGTTTGATAGAATTAGTTTTTATCCCTTACATAATTTTGTAAATGATTACTAAAACCCTGGGCTGAGAAAGCACTATATATTTTAAAGCATGATTATACAAAGTAAACTAGCAGACAATAGTGGCATTACAGTTAGGACTGTTTTGGAATTGGAATTTTAGACTCACTCAACAGGATGTAATATATTTCTGATTATATAAATCTGGTAAAAAATAAATGGGGAGAAAAATTATACGTCCTTGGAGGCAACTTAATTCTACTATTTAGTAAAGACACAAAGGGTCAAGTTCTCTTTTAAATACTTCTGTATAATACATTGAAAAGCACTACTCTCAGCCTTAGTCACATGACTGGTGAGGGGTCAATAAGGACGGCAATGAGGAACCACAACATATTAAGTTTATGTAAGTAATTGATAAAGGATAGAATTGAATTTGAAAAACATTCAGAATATATAATAATAAAATATAAAGAGATTCTATGACATGGAACTAAAGCTTCCATTAAATTTATCTACTATATGTTCTAAAATAATTTTGTTTACATAGAAAAATGAAATAATACTAAAATATATGGTTGTTCCTCTTTTTGACACTATTTTCTAAATTTATTTTTAGATTGCTGAAAAAAAAAACCACTCTGTGGATATACCACAATTTCTTGCCCCATTGTTGAGTTGCTAGATATTTACATTATTTTTATTTTGGACTTATTATGAATAAAGTGTTAATACCAGTTAAAAATCAAAGATGTTGGGGGTAAAGCAATAGTTCTGTGGTTACAAACAACAGCTGCCCTTTCATCAGGCCCAGGTTTATTTTCTGCCATAGACTTGGTAGTATGCTTCTGATTATAATGACCTAAGAAAATGTAAAAAACAATCAAGGGTAAATAAATAATATTTAATTTGTGCTATCAGTTCCAAAGATTCAGAGTTCAAGGCTGTCATGGTGGGAAGCATGGTAGCAGGCAGGTATAACACCACAGTAGCTGGGAGCTTTATCTTCATCCACAATCAGGAAGCACACTGAGAGTTGCACTCTCAGCTCCCATCCCCAATGACACACCATTAACAATGAAGTTCTTAATTCTTCCCAAATAACTCCATCACAGGAGGACCAAATATTTAAATATATAAGCCTGTGGGGGCACATATTAAATCACTACAGCAGTTTAAGCCATCTGTAACTCCAATTCCAAGGAATCAAAGTTCCCTTCTCACTTCCATGTGTAACTCGCATGCATTTAGAACATTTGCATACACATAGGCAAAAGACTCAAAATCATAAAGCAAAAGTATGATCTTTTTATAAAACTTTATACATGTGGCTAAAGAGGCTTCAGCTGGAGAGTGCCAGGTCCCAGCTAGATCCACCTATCAGTGCAGAAACATCCTGAGTATCAGCCCAGCCTTTGTCTCCCATCATCAGGCATTGGCTAGAGGTGAGTCTGGGACAAATTAGGGTGGATTCTTTCTGACACCCTTCACAGGGAACTCCCTGGGTTAGCTGAGGATCTCACTGCCCTTGTGTTGCTCTGATACGCCCCCACCCAACCCCACCCAAAGCCTGCCTTCCCTGTACCCTATGTCCTACCTTGCCTACTGTCCCAACACTCTGGTTGAGCAATGGGACAGAGCGTAGAGCCAACAATCCAGCCACCTTCAGGAAATGCTCTGGAGCTGCTCTGAGCACACTAGACCTGCCTGTCCACACAGGCCCACCCTTAATTTCCACTGCATGTTCTCTGACCCCTACCGCCGGCCCTCTACTGGAGTTCCAGGCCCCTCCAAGATCCCCTTATCTCTGTAGGGCCTCTCTGAGTTCCAGCAGGCTGAATCCTTGACCCTCATCATAGGCCAAAGAGGCCTCAGCCGGAAAGTACCAGGCCCAGGCTAGATCTGCCTATAAGTTTAAGGAACATCCTGAGCCCCAGCCTTTGAGATCTTTGACTCCCATCACCAGTCTTTGGCTGGAGCCTGATCTTTGACCCCAGCACTAGGCCCCTGCCTGTGGAGAGACCCCCTAGAGAGCTTGGACCACTCAGAGCTACAGACATAGAACCTCTTACCCACCTAATCTCATGGGGAAGTACCATAGAAAGAGGGAGAGACCCCACCAACACCTACTGGAAGAAGCTATAGGAAGACATTTATGCGTGTCTTTCTGTCTAACAGCAGAAAGACAAGCATAACACCATGAGAATCTAGGGAATCTACACCAACTAGATTGGAACACAACAAAGCAGATGAACTAAAGGAGAATGACTTAAAAATTATCGTCATAAAAATGATAGATGCCCTCAAAGAAGATATGAGAAAATTAAAGAAATAGAAGAAAAAACAAACAAAAAATGGGAAGAAATGAACAATTTTTATAAAAAAAAGTACAGAAAGCCAAGAAAAACAATTAAACACGCGAAGGAAACAGTTCAAGACTTGAAAACTGAAATAGAGACAATAAAGAAAACACAAACCAAAGGAATGATGGAAATAGAAAACCTGGGCAAAGATCTGGAACTACAGATGCAAGCATAACCAATAGAATTCAAGAGATGGGAGACTCTCAGGCAAGGAAGATAAAATAGAGGAAATAGTTTCATCCACCAAAGAAAATCATAAATCCAAAACTCCTTAACACAAAACATCTAGGAAATGTGGGGCATCATGAAAAGGCCAAACCTAAGAATAATAGGCATAGAGGAAGGTGAGGAAGCCCAGCTTAAAGGTGCTGAAAACATATTCATCACAATCATTGAGGAAAACTTTCCCAATCTGAAGAAGGACAGGCCCATGAAAGTACAAGAAGCATGCTGAAAACACCAAAGACTGGACCAAAGGGGGAAAAAGCACTCAATATATAATAATCAAAACACCTAACATACAGAATAAAGAAAGGATATTAAGAGCAGTGAAGGAAAAAAGACAGATAAAATATAAAGACAGACCTATCAAAATTACACCTGACTTCTCCATGGAAAATCTCAACACCTTAGATCATAGATAGATGTGCTACAAACACTAAGGGTCCACAGATGCCAGCCCAGACTACTATACCCAGCAATACTCTCAATCGCTATAGATGGAGAAAACAAGATATTTAATGACAAAGCCAGATTTTCACAATATATATCTACAAATTCAGCCCTACAGAAAGATCTGGAAGGAAAACTCCAACCCAAGGAAGTTAACTATGCTCACAAAGACATAGACAACTGATAATACCACTTCACCAGAAGCCAAGGGTAAAGCAGGACAAATATATTCACAATACCACTGCCAACAACAAATCTAAAACAAACAAGCATTAACAATCAATGATCCTTACTCTGCCTCAACATTAATGGTATTACCAGGCCTATAAATAGACACAGGCTAACAGAATGGATATAAAGACAGAATCCATCGTTCTGCTGCATACAAGAAACACATCATAGATGGACATTACCTCAGGGTAAAGGGCTGGGAAAAAATCTTCCAATCAAATGGACAGAAAAATCAAGCAGGGTACTTATCCTAATATCTAACAAGTTAGAATTCTAACCAAAATTAATCAAAAGAGATGAAGACGGTCATGTCTAATTCATTGCAGGAGAAATCCATCAACAAAAAGTCTCAATTCTGAACATCTATGCTCCAAATACAAGAGCAACCATATTCATAAAAGAAACGCTACTAAAACTCAAACCTCACATAAAACTTCATACACTTATAATGGTAGACGTCAACACACAACTCTCACCACGAGACAGGACCACCAATCTGAATCTCAACAAAGAAACAAAAGAAGTAACAGAAGTTATGTCTCAACTAGGTTTAACAGACATCCATAGACCATCCCATTCAAAGAATATAACTTCTTCTCTGCTCCACATGGAACCGTTTCTAAAACCGACCTCATACTAGGTGGCATAACAAACCTCAACAGATACAAAAGAATTGGAAAAGTCCCCTGTGTCTTAACAGACCACCATGCTTTAAAATTGGAATTTAACAACAATACAAATTGGAGAAACCCTACAAACTCAAGGAAACTGACAATGTGTAATTGCACCACACCTGGGTCAAAGAAGAAATAAACAAAGAAATTAAGGACTTCCTAAAATTCAAAGACAAAGAGGACAGGACATACCCGAACTTATGGGACACTCTGAAAGCAGTGTTATGAGGGAAGTTCATTGCATTAAGTGCCCATATGAAGAAAACAGAGGATAGTATCATTAGAGAATTAACAGTGCAATTAAAAGGCTTAGAACCAAAAGAAGCAAATTCACCTCAGAGGAGTAGACACCAGGAAATAATCAATTTGAGGGCTGAAATCAATAAAATAGAAACAAGGAAAACAATGCAACAAATCAATGCAACAAGAGTTGATTTTTACAGAAAATCAACAAGATAGACAAACCTTAGCCAAACTAACAAGAAAGCAGAGTGAGAACACGCAAATTAACAAAATCAGAAATGAATAGGGGAACATAAAAACAGACAGAGAGGAAATGCAGAACACTTTCAGGTCATCCTTTGAAAACTTATATTCCACAAAATTTGAAAATTCAAAGGAAATGAACGAATTTTTTTTGGATAACTATCACTTACCAAAATTAAATCAAGACCAGACAAACAACTTAAATAGACCTATATCCCCAATGAAAAAGAAGCAGTCATCGAAAGCCTTCCAACCAAAAAAGCTCAGGGCCAGATGGCTTCAGTGCAAAATTCTACCAGAAATTCAAGGAAGAGCTAATTCCAATACTGCTCAAATTGTTCCACACATAGAAACAGCAGGCTCATTACCAAACTCTTTCTATGTGGCCAAAATCACCTTGGTACCCAAGCTCACAAAGACACAATTAAGGAAGAAAACTACAGACCAATATCCATGATAAATATCGATGCAAAAATCTCAATAAAATACTGGCAAACCGAATCCAACAATAAATCAGAGAAATCATCCACCATGACCAAGTAGGCTTCATCCCTGGGTTGCAGTGATGGTTTAACATACAAAAATCTATGAAGGTGATCCACCATATAAACAAACTGAAAAAGAAAACTCATATGATCATCTCCCAGTACTGAAAAAGCCTTCAACAAAATTCAACACCCCTTCGTGATAAAGGTCTTGGAGAGATAAGAGATAACAGAAACATATACTTAATAAGAGCAATATACTGTAAACCAACAACCAACATCAAACCGAATGAGGAACAAGGCAAGGCTGTCCTCTCTCTCCATATCTCTTCAATATTCTACTTGAAGTTTACCTAAAGCTATAAGACAAGTAGATCAAGGAGATCCAAATTGGAAAGGAAGAAGTCAAACTCTCTATTTGCAGATGATATGATAGTTTATATAAGTGACCCAATAACTCTACCAGGGAACTCCTACAGCTACTATCAGAACACAAGATAAACTCAAGAGAAAATCAGTAGCCCTACTTTATTCAGGTGCCATAGAGGCTGAAAATGAAATCAGAGAAAAATCACACTTTACAATAACCACAAACAACATAAAGCATCTTGGGGTAACACCAAACAAGTGAAAGACCTATAAAATAAGAACTTTGTGGATTAAAAGAAAGAATTTAAAGAAGATACCAGAAAATGTAAATATCTCCTATGCTCTTGGATAGGTAGGAAATATAGTAAAAATGGCAATCTTGCCAAAAGAAATCTACAGATTCAATGCAAACCCCACTAAAATGTCAGCACAATAATTCATTGACCTTGAAAGGATAATAATCAACTTTATATGGACAAACAAAAGACCCAGGATAGCCAAAACAACCCTGTACAATAAAAGAATTTCAGGAGGCATCACCATCCCTGACTTTAAGCTATACTACAGAGCTATAGTTCTGAAAACAGCCTAGTATTGGCACAAAAATAGACATGTAGACCAATGGAATCAAATTGAAAATCCTGATATTAAGACACAAACCTATGAACACCTGATTTTTTGACAAAGCAGCTAAAAGAATATAATGGGGGGGGGAGAAAGCATCTTCAACAAATGGTGCTGGCACAATTGGATGAAGGTGTGTAGAACACTGCAGATATACCCATGTCTATTGCCATGGACAAAACTCTAGTCCAAATAGATCAAAGACCTGAACATAAATCCAGCCACAGTGAACCTCTTAGAAGAGAAAGTGGGTGTTACCCTTGAACAAATTGTTATAGGAGACTGCTTTCTGAACATAACTCCAGTAGCACAGACACTGAGATCGACAGTTAATAAATGGAACCTCCTCAAACTTAGAAGCTTCTGTAAGACAAAGGGCACAGTGAACAAGACCTAATAGCAGCCCAGAGACTGGGAAAAGATTTTTCCCATTCTTACATCTGACAAAGGGCTGATCTCTTAAATATACAAAGAACTAAAGAAACTAGACAACAAAATACCAAATAACCCTATTAAAAATGGGGTATAGAACCGAAGAAAGAATTCTCAATAGAGGAAATCAAAAAGGCTGAAAGACACTTTTGAATTAGCTCAATATCCTTAGCTATCAGGGAAATGCAAATCAAAGCAACTTTAAGATACCATCTTACTTTTGCTAGAATGGCTAAAATTACAAACACCAATGTCAACTTATGCTGGAGAGGATGTGGAGAAAGGGAAACACTCCTCCACTGCTGGTGAAAGTGCAAACTCGTACAGCCATTTCGGAGATCAGTATGGAGGTTCTTTAGGAAAATGGGAATTACTTTACAACAAGAGCTGACAATCCCCCTCTTAGGTATATACCCAAATGATCCACATGCATGCAACAAAGACATATGCTCATCTATGTTCATAGCAGCATTATTTGTAATAGTAAGAACCCGGGAGCAACATAGCTGCTCCTCAACTGAAGAATGGATAAAGAAGATGTGGCACATCTACACAACAGAACACTACTCTGCAGAAAAAAATAATGGAATCTTGAAATTTGTAGGCAAGTTTATGGAACTTGAAGAAGCCATCCTGAATGAGGTAACCCAGTCACAAAAGAAGAACATGATATAGCCTTGATCATATATGGATTTTAGACCTAGAGCAAAGCCTCACCAGCCTATAATTCACAACACTAGAGGAACTAGGATTCAAGGTGTATTCTAAAATAGTCACATAAGGTCCCTCACATAAGGGAGAAGGGACAAGTACGCCAGATCACATGGGAGGTGGGGATAGAGAGAGAGAAAGAGGGAGAGAGAGAGAGAGAGAGAGAGAGAGAGAGAGAGAGAGAGAGAGAGAGAGAGAGAGAGAGGACTTATAAGAAGGAGCCATTATTGATTTGAAGAGCAAACTGGACTTAAAGAAAGTTCTGGAGACATACAAGACTGACTCCAACTAACAATTTGAGCAACTGTGGAAAGGCAACCATAAATGCCCTTCCCTGATACTGAGATCAACAACTAACTTATCAACCATCATGGAGCCCTCATGTAGTACCTGTTGGAAACAGAAGCAAACACCTGTATATAAACACTCAGTTCAAATAGAATCACATTGCAGAGAGAGAGAGAGAATAAGACCAGGTTGCAGAAACAAAAATGGCAGCTGACTTGAACAAGGAGCAGCTAATGTGTCCCACAGACTGATAGCTGGGAATGCAGCATGGGACTGACTCAGACCCCCTGAGTATGGGTCTTAGCTAGAAGGACTGAGCAGTCTAAAGGACCTCAGACAGTGGAGCCAGGATGTATTCCTGGTGCACAAAAGAACCTTGTGAACATATCTCTCATGGAGGGATACTTCCTTAACCTAGAGTCAAGAGAGAAATCCTAGTACTACTTCAAATGACTTTACTGATTTACATGACCCCACCTGAATAGCATAGCCCTATATGTGGAATGGGGGTGGGGAGATGGGAGGGCAGGGTGGTCAGAGTGCATGTGAGGAGGAGAGATGATAAGAGGAAGGGAGGAAGGGAGGAAGGGAGGAAGGGAGGAAGGGAGAAAGGGAGGAAGTGAGGGAGGGAAGGAGGGAGAGGGAAATGTGATCAACATGGAAAATAAATAAATAAATAAATTTTAAAAACTTATAAATGTTTATAACTTGAAAATATGTTTTTTCCTATTCTTACCTCTTTGCTTAGGGAATTTGATTGTTAAAATTATTTGATGTTTATATTTTAATGAAGATAGAATAATGTACAAGAAAACATGATCTGCAGGGGAATAAAAGAACATAATATTATTACCTTCCATTTCTAATATGATTGGTACTTTTGAAGTCTCTTTTAAGCATACTATATCATGCAGCCTTAGACAAGCCCAATGAGTTTGCCAGAAAACATAAATTATTAACCTAATTTTACAGGTGAGCAAATTTAGGCTTAGAAAGATTAAATGACTTGTCTAATAATCCACATACTTTTATAGTGACATTTATGTATTATGAAAGTCATTATTTTTTCCAGGCTTTTTACTATCTGTCTCTGGACAGTAACTATACATCAGTTTTCAGAAATGTTTGATTTTAACATCACAAATAAATTATTGCTATGAAATAATCTGTATAAAATCAGTGTATTTGTAGTACAGAAAACCAACTACGAACAAAACAACCAAAAATGAAATAATTGTTTTCCATTCATTGACACTATTGAAAAGTACACCCATCTTTTACATAAATCAGTCCTGAATTAATTAAGTGAGAATTTTTAGGTTTTAGTAATAAAATGTTTTTGCAAAGAACCATAGGTGTTTCACATCCTTTTAATTTGAATGCTAATGAATGATTTAAGCTCTGAAGATACCAGGAAAAGAAAAACCAGAGCTCAGGAGCTTATCATATAAATTAATGCAATGCCACATCTTCAAGCAAGACAGAGAAATGAATTTAAACTACAGAAGAGGAAATAGCAGACAAAGTATTCTAAAATAAAGCAAAAATATGCAATAATTTCAGTGCTTAATGTAAGCTTTGAGGATTTTAGAGGGGGATATCTGGATTTCACTCACAAATATACTTTTCTATATGAGGTAAATTTTTGAACAGACAAGAAAGAAAATGAATCCACATGTACACAAATACTGGTACTAACAATTATTTAACCAGGATAGCACACTGTTTTTACCATATTACTTAGAACATAGAACCACATTGCTTAGTAACTTTGGAGAATATACATTGATTTGTGGTACTGAGGCAACCTACTTTTGCTATTTCTTCATTTATATGTTTTACTAAGTGAGAATTATTAACTATTTTAGAAATGTTAATAAATTTTAGGCCAATAAAACTAGAAAGTGCTGTGAAATTGTTACATGATACCATTGTGAACAGATAAGATAATTTAGCAGGCAAAATTCCTGGTGCTGGATATGCAGGTTCTCAGATCTACTGTTCATTCTTGTTCCAACAATTCCTAGGCGCATTTATTTCACCAGATTCTTCCTTTTCTCTGACTGAGAAATTAGCAAAGAGTAATCATTTCTGCATCATTATTTTTTAATATTCTGCGGACCATGTTCCATAAACCTGACACAAATGATATTATACTAGTATTTTTTACTAAGCCTGTATTTCAATGTCACTGTAAGAAGCAGAGCTATGTGGCTGAGTCTCATGTGAGATCAGATTTCAATCTCAAGTGATATAAAATGGAATGAGTTTAATTTTGCTTTCCCTTTTGTTAGTTTTCAAGAAATTGATACAGCTTTTAAATGGGCTGGGGTATATTCTGTCCAACTATGACATATATCAAGTTAATTTAAAAGAGGGAAGCATCCTGCATGTATGAAGAGGATGCAGATTTATTATCTAGAACCAGAAATTCTGAAAACAAAAAACAGATCTATGCATTCCTATTTAATCCGTTGAGGCAAATTGTGTTACATATCATAAATACTAAAATAACAGTAATTGATTCTGGCAGGTGTTTTCTGGAGTTCAAATTAATATCACAAAACAATTTCATCTAATAACTAATCATTTTGCCTAAAATAGTCATTTCATTGAATAAAGTTATATCAGGACAAAATCAAAGCTTCCCATGAACATGTATTGATGCTTTAGTTTGTTAAACTTAATGACAAATCACAATTGAAATCAAATATTTTTGAAAATAATCAGTATTAATGCTGACTAGAATATCTTGATCATTAAATTAAAAAATGTGGGAGTAATGAAATAAGTTGTTTGTGAAAGCAAATATAACTCTTTTAATTCAGAAAGGCAACTCCGAGAGGCAATTTCATAGTAGAGGGTTTCATTCTGATTGGATATTATTGAGTTTGTTTGACTTCATTATAACTGATAAACAGCCTGACTACATTCTTTGTGTCTTCAATCTTCCAGCCTTATGCAGATCTCTCTCCTCTTGGATGGAAGCCAAAACATTGTCCCTGGGCAAAGTTCTCGGTGTGATACAGGCTCTTAGATTTATATGTGAAAGTAATGCTTTGAATTAATAGTCAAAAAAATATATGTTTGCTTGCTAATGTATTTATTTAAAGATGTAAGCTTTAATTTATCCAAAATTTAACATTTGAAGATTAAAAATATTATCACTATTAGTCTTTTTATAAAAAGCAATGGGTTGGAATATTTTGTTTGTTATTCAAAACATTAATTTAAATTCAGCTGTCAGCCAAAGGTTAAGGGAAATCCTCAAACAACAGAGTCTGTTGATAAGAAAGTTATTAACTCTCCACAAACTGACAGCAAGACCTTACTGGAGTGGAAAATACCCCGACATATCACTGTGTACCCCGCCTACCCCTGCCAGCAAGGAAGACGCAACTCCAGGAGGATCTCCTTCATGCAGTTTTAATCAAGATCCTTGAACATGCTTCTTCTGACCCACAGGACGCCGAGGGGACCCTTGCACAGGCTTAAATTCCCTTGCACTAACCAACCCCAGTGAGCTACGTGGACCCTGGAGATAGGCTACTCTAACCAGAAGCAGTTTCCCCTTTTTGTTTTAATAACACAACAGGCAAGGGTAGTGGTCTACTCTCCAGTAAAGCAGTGGACATTGTAATAACCCTGAATCCTGGTAGTCAGCCAAGTCAGTGCCACACCCCTCCGCATCTTTTCCCTGGAGGTGGGGCCTCAGACACCAACCCACTTGCAACCAAACTTCCCCTTCTCGAAGTTGCTCACTTCCAGAGCTAACTCGGAGTGCACTGCTAAGCCATACAACCTGAGCGTGAAGGATCAATTCTTGTTCATGACTGTGAGCCATGCTTGGGGAGACTGTCCTGCCCCAATGGCTGTAAATGCCTGGACAACCATAGCTGCATACCGCTTCTGAGCAAACCTCATCTTGCAAAGGCACCACAGGCCCACGAAGGAGATAAGCAACAAGAGGATAGCCATGGCTCCCACTCCCACCCACTCTTTCAGATGATCCATGGCAACGGGAACCATGATGACAATCCAGCAGCCAGTCCCACATCCATAGGTGTTGAATTCACACTGAAGATGGCCACTCACAGCTGTACCATTAAGTCATCAAAGTCATAACACCAATTTCCTGAAAGATGGCTAGACAACTGTTGTGACAAATTAGCAGCATGTGTAAAGTTCTCATACTGAATGCTGGTATCACACAAACCTGGATATTTCATTTCATATCCCAATTGGGCCAACTGCCACAAGGTATCTATTTGCTCTTGCACCATATCAATTCTTTGGTTTACAATCATAAGACCTCCTTTTAGTTGAGCACCAATTGTGGATTGGGCATCCAAGGTGGAAGCCACATTCGTGGACAACTCATTTAGCTTATAGGCTGTCTGCACCGATGCGCTCATAGCCACAGCAGCCGTGGCTGAACAAACAACTGCAAAAGAGATAGCTGCAACTATGGCTGCTGTAATGCCAAAATCTTTCCCTGCAGCCTCTACCAAATAGACCACAAAATCTGAAAATGGTTTCATAGGGCCTTGCAGTATCTTAGTGAGGTTACCACTCACCTCTCCCTTATTGGGTAATGACTTCCATGCTTTTATGGCAATCTGATTTACTTGTTCAAAACTTGTAATGGATATCCTTTCTGTTGATTTGCAAAGTGTCCCTGTCCAAGCAACATGTCCCTATTCCATGCTGCATTTCCTGCTGCCAGGTTAGTTGCAGCCTGTTCATTGGCATACTCAATTAAAAAGGCTTTCCAATCCAGATACTGCCTGGGACTTAGAAATGCTCGAGCCAGCGCACCCCAATCACTAGGAGCCATGCTATACCTATTTAGGGCTTCAACTTGAGCTACAGTCAAAGAAGCTGAAATTCCATATGTTCTCACGGACACAGCCAAAGCCTTGATGACCTTAAAGTCTAAAGGCTCTTCATATCTATTGCCTTGGGCATCCTGGAAAACTGGATATGTCAGGCTTAAGTCATTTCCTACAGCTTTTCAGACCTCAGGGAAAAAGGAATGCCCTGTACCTGGGCCCCGTCTTTCCTCACTCTGATCAGGAGAAGGCACCAAAGGCATTGTTCTAGGAGGGTCCCTCCCCTCCTTACATCACCATTTCTCCTCTCCCTTCCCCCTCTGCCCCTTAAGGGTTTGTTTCTGAACGCTTTCTTCGAGGGCTTGCAATTCTTCCTCAGAATCTGTTTTGTCTGTACCTGACTCACCTGTGCTCTCAACCTCTTGTGATCTTTCTTCTTGTAACATTTCTAGCGCAGCTTTCCCTTTTTCCATCGCCTCTTTACAGTACCTCTGGTCTTCAATACAGCTATGCACTAACTTCCAAACCGGTCGGACTCTGGACTTTAGCGTTCCTTGTTCCCAAGCAAAATCAAGATCCCTGCCTAACTTGTCCCAGCATGCTACCATGAGGTCTCCCGAAACTGAGAACCAAGGTGCAATGGCATCGCATTCACTCAGGAATCTTTCTAGTGTGCTTTTCTTTATTTTAAGTTTCTTTGACAAAAGTAGATCCTGAAGAGCCAGATAAATTGGATGAGACTGAGAAGTCCCCATTTTGAAAATTTTACTTTCGGTTTGTTACAACCTCTCCCTCAATGCCTGAGACTTTATTGCCGTTTATTTCCGCGGTCTTTAACTTAGTCCCAACTTACCTGGGACTTTATTGCTCCTTACAGGAGACCTTATTGCCTCTTTACTGAGTGCCTTAAATTTGTTCCCAACTTACCTTGGGAACTTGCCAGAGCTGCCCTGACTGCAAGACATTCTGATCTGAAAAATTCACCGTACGGGCCACCATTTGTACCATGCCTATCCCTGCCAGCAAGGAAGATGTGACTCCGGGAAGATCTTCTTCATGCACATTTAATCAGGATCCTTGAACTTGCTTCTTCTGACCTGTTGGACTCCGGGGGACCCTGGCACAGGCTTAAATCCCCTTGCACTATCCAACCCCAGTGAGCTACGTGGACCCTGCAGATAGGCTACTCTAACACAGAAGCAGACAGGCTGAACAGACTTAACCAAATAAGGGCTTGTTTACACCAGAGAGCGCTCAACCTTGGGGAGGTGGAAGGTGGAAGCTAGTGCCATCTTTAAGGCACAGCACTTTGCAGCTCTCTACATCGCTGAATATGGAGAAGTTGATCTGGTGCTTACGTGTAGCTTCACTCCTATGTTCAAGTACCTTTCCTGCTGGAAGGTGATCTGTAGGCTTCTAAAAGAGAAATATAAATGTCAATCCAGCAACAAACCCTTTGACCTATAGTCTGTCCTCTTCCTATGTCAGAGGAATGGAAGCACAAAATTTGTGGATGCAGCTAATTAATGTCTGATTTGACTTAAGGACCACTCCCCAAAATGGAGTACATTCCTGAAATGTTTGCTTTATAAATAACATTTTAAAATTTACAAATTTGCTATAACTAGAATTCCTGATGCCCTTTATTTTTGTATGAATTAATAAAGTTTATTAGAAAGAACATCTAAGCTAAACTAAAAGTCAAATTATCCAAGGCCTCATGTTTTTCTGAAAATGCCCATCCAGGTTTAGTCATATTTTTTCTTATTCATATATGATATTTCTATAATCACAAGGATATAAATTATGCAAAAATAATTATGCATTTAACATAAAAATTCCAGTTTTTTCCATTTCTTTGAAAGTGCTTTGAAAGAATTTTTTTGAGTTGTGATATTTCACTATTTTTATGTAAACTCACTTCTTTCTTGTACTCATCTTTTGATGGGGCATCATTAATATTGATGCAGTCTCTTAGCTATGGTGGGCAATTAGTAATAGGAATCCATGTATAAAATCCATTTTATAGACCATAGATTCCTTTTTGCCTATGGCTGGGAATGGTGTAGCTAGGTCACATAGTAGTTCTGTTTTATTTGTGGCTTTGGTTTGTTGTTCATTTAGTACTTTACTAAAGCATGTTCTCATGTCTCTTCTATAACTTCCTTGCCCCTAGAACCTCTTCTATCTACCTCCCAAATTCAAATAACTTTATTTAGTATTAGTATCTCATGTATTTACATATATAAGCATACATATGTGCACAAATTTATATTCAACTTATTGATTGTATTTGGTTGTGTTTATGTACATAAATGTTTCCAGAGATCACTTGGACATGGACAACCTATGCTATACAGGAGTCATCCCTGGAAGAAAGAGATTATCCCTGTCTTTATAGCCATTGACAGACTGTAGCTCTTCATCAAAGGGTAGGACCATGTGAAGTTTTCCCTGTCCACTGTTTTTGTAATTATGCTCATTGGTTCGGATAACCATATTGATGAGATTTCTGCAAAGGAACACAGTTGTGACATCTCCTTTCAGCATGGTGTTACTGATTTGGGAAATTTAGCCTTCAGGGTAAAGCTTTAAACCAGAAGGTCACTGTAATATAGCACCAACAAGAAACTAATGCATAAACTGTGTTATTTTAGTTATGTTTGTCAATCAATAAGTATTGCATGTCTAAAAAATGAGGTGGACAGTAACTTAAAATAAATAGTGAAATTAATTACAGTTTGTGTGCTTAACATTTGGATTTTCAAATAAAACTTAATTATGTTTCATCACTTTTCCAGAATGCAAAAAAATATCCATATCTTTAAGGAACTACACTGAAAAGGCATTTTCTGCATCTTATGTTATCAAACCAATAAATAAACACAAATTTTTTGTGTTACACAATTGATTAGTCTTTGTAACTGAATTAATCTCTATAGTTTCTAATTGTTGAGAGTTAGTTTGGCTGCTAATGTTAGAAATGACATCTTGAAACTCGCAGGCAAATGAATTGAACTAGCAGAAACCACCATGAGTGAGGTAACCCAGACACATAGAAAAATATGGATATGTACTCAACTAAGTATCTAAGCAACAGAGGAGAGGCAACCTTACATGTCTTTCTGCTATAAGAGATTGATAACTACCCAAATGCCACCAGAGAGCCTTCATCCAGTAGCTGATGAAAGGAGAAACAGATTCACAGCTAAGCACTGAGCCAAATTCTTGGAATCCAGTGGTAGAGTGGGAAGGGTAATGGGCAAAGGGTGCTGGGAAAACCCACAGAAACAGCTGACCTGAGCAAATGGGAGCTCATGAACCACAGTATGACAGCTGGGAGACCAGCATAGGGCTGAACCAGACTCCCTGAATGTGGGTGTCTAGAAGTGAAACCAGTATTTATCCTTAGTGCATGAATAGGCTTTGGGAACCCTTTCCCTATGCAGAAATATACTCTCTGCCTAAATGCACTGGGCGGGCCTAGGTTCTGCCCCAGTGATGTGACAGACTTTGATAATTCCCCATGGGAAGCCTCACCCTCTCTGCACAATGGATGGGGGTTGGGATAGCAGGTTGCTGGGGTTGTATGGGAGGACAGGAGAGAGAGGGAACTTTGATATGTAGTATAAGATTGTTTTTAACTTAAAGAATCATGAATTTAAGAAAGCAAAAATTTTAAAAAACACAACAAAAGTTACTCAATTTGTTAAAACTGTGTAGGTAAAATGAGAATAATTAGATATGCATCAAAATCTTTTAAAATAAATTCATATCTACATTTGGTAACCTGCTTGCCAAACTTCTATGTAGCGCTAAGTATCTTTCTAGTGTTTCA
Source organism: Cricetiscus sungorus (assembly GCA_030556225.1). Classification (NCBI taxonomy): domain Eukaryota; kingdom Metazoa; phylum Chordata; class Mammalia; order Rodentia; family Cricetidae; genus Cricetiscus; species Cricetiscus sungorus. The sequence goes on from JANBXA010000730.1 coordinate 43,003,494, forward strand.
TTTATTTAACATTATCCTTAAGTATAGTGCAAGTTCAGTAAGTGTATAACTGCTTGGCAAACATTTTTTTTTTAATGATTAAAGCAGTTATAATGTGTTTACCTGAATTAGTGAGATTCAAGTCAGGAATCTCAACTCCTCAAAATAATTCACTTAAATTGTAAAAGCATGACAAGGCAACAAGCATCTTCCCCCTTTTTTTCTTCTAGTTTGCAAGCTTTGAATAAAATGTCATATGTATTGACAGCTAACATCCAAAGGCCTCAATTCTCAATGAATATACAAACAAGCACAGTAAATTTTCAAAAAGCATACTAGTGAACAGATTTTTTTATCTAAAAGTAATTGCTGTTTTTCATATGAATAAAAATGCAAAAGAAGAATATGAACATGATAAAAATAAGACTCTAAATTTAACTCAGCATTCAAAAATGAAGTTTCAGATATTTTTTACTTAGATCTGTAAGTTATGCTTATTTTATACATTATATTCTACTGTCTCAGCCACATACTCAATATGATCCAGAATTTAAATCTGATTTTTGTGCCTCTATAATGACTTGAAATGGGATTTTTACAGAACAAATCATGACATACTGATAATACTGATAAGTACAAAATACATATCTATTGTATTTTCCAAGAATCACACTCCTCTTCAGATAACTGTGACAGTTAATGTTTTGCCTATATTTATTTCATATCTGTATTAGATAAATGTTCATAAATATCTAAAGCTAATAAATAATCAGATCTACTTTCAACATGTATAAAGAGTTTTCTATTGTAAATTTGACTTGGTTTCTCAATTAATAAACACTCCCTGCTCTTCATATTCCTTTATATCTTTTGCTAGCCCTTTCCAGGCACTAAATAGAAGAAAGAACATTGGTCTTCTCTAGGTATAACATCCATACCCAGGAAAGTTCCTAAAATGTGTGGCAGCTGAAGAAAGCATGAGAAAATTTAATATGTGAACTAAATTTCAAAACCAGATGTAGAACACAGGCAGGTTGAAGTAAGAAGAAAAATTTTTATAGCACAGTATATACCACATATGCTCAAGACAAAAGGTGGTCCTCAAAATTTAATTTTATGTTGTAAATAAATAGCAAATTAAAACATAATTGTCTATTCACAAATAGGGTTCAGTGAAGATGGTTAAGAACTGAGTTTGTTCTTAAGTAGACCCAGGGTTCCATTTTGGTATCCACATGACAGCTCAAAACCATATGTAACTCCAGGGGAACATATGCTCTTTAGTTTCTTCTGGCACTTCTTGCACTTGGGCACACACACACACACACACACACACACACACACACACACACATACTCCCATTCACACACAAACACACACACACACACACACTCATGAACACATACACACATCCATACACACTCACCACACACACATTTATGCACAATGTATACACATATGTACACGTTCAAGCACACATCTTTTTTTTTCCTAGAAAAGTTTTAACTTTTTGAAAAGACCATCATTAGCATAGGCACTAAGATCAACAATTAATGGAAATTCATGAAAATAAAAAGCTTCTGTTTTGAAAAAGATCATTTAGACAAAGTGGAAGGATAAAAAAGTAGAAAGATATTTTACAAAATATATGACAGCATAACTGAAAAGCTACATATCAAGAAAATACATAAAATACATAGCTCAAAAGAAAACAAAAGTCACGGAGATGCACTTAATAATCATGTAAATGTAACTCAAAACTACTTTGAGATTTCATTTTATACCTGTTAGATGATAGATAAATAAATAAATAAATAAATAAACAAATAAAATGAGAGCTCATGTTGGCAAGGAAGTGAAGGCAGAAAAATTTTTATTCATTGCTGGTGGGAGTGAAAACTTGTATGTATACTATGCTAACCAGTAAGGTGGATGCTTGGGCAGAACAGAATGGATCTACCTCATAATTAAGCTACCACTTTTGGGCACAAAACCAAATCATTTTTCATCCTACAACACAGACATTTATTCAGCTATATTCATTACACTTTTTCAGTATAGCCAGACTGAGGACAACCTACATGGCCCTCAACAGATTAATAGATAAACAATAGATGCTATATTTATACAATGAAATACAAATCAGCCATTAAAAATTAATATCAGGACAATTGCAGATACATTGATTCAATTAGAAAAGATCATCTTGAGTGAAGTAACACAGACTCAGAAATAAAAAAATTGTTAAATATTCACTTGTCTGTTGCCTAAGAATTTGTGATCCAAATTGGAAAGGAAGAAGTCAAACTGTCTCTATTTGCAGATGATATGATAGTTTACATGAGCAACCCAATAAGTTCTACCAGGGAACGTCTACAGCTGATAAACACCTTCAGCAAACTAGCAGGATACAAGATATTCTCAAAAAACTCAGTAGCCCTACTTTATTCAGACGACAAAGAGGCTGAGAAAGAAATCACAGAAAGATCACCCTTTACAATAGCCACAAACCACATAAAATGTCTCGAAGTAATGCTTACCAAACAAGTGAAAGACCTACACAATAAGAACTTTGCATTTTTAAAGAAAGAAATTAAAGAAGATACCGGAAAATGAAAATATCTCCCATGCTCTTGGATTGGAAGGATAAATATAGTAAAAATGGCAATCGTGCCAAAAGCAATCTACAGATTCAATGTAATCCCCATTAAAATCGCAGCACAATTCTTCACTGACCTTGAAAGAATAATGGTCAAATTTGTATGAAAAAAAACCAAAGACCCAGCATAGTGAAAAGAACCCTGTACAATAAAAGAACTTCAGGAAGCATCACCAACCCTACCTTAAGCTGACTACAGACCTATAGTCCTGAAAACAGATTGGTATTGGCACAAAAATAAACAGGTAGACCAAAGGAATTGAATCTAAAATCCCGACATTAACCCACACACCTACGAGCACCTGATTTTCGACAAAACAGCTAAAAAAATACAATGGGGGAGGAAAGCATCTTCATCAAATGGTGCTGGCACAATTGGATGCAGGTGTGTAGAAAACTGCAGACAGAGTCATGTCTATCTCCATACACAAAACTCAAGTCCAAATGGATCAAAGTCCTCAACATAAATCCAGCCACACTGAACCTCTGGGGGTGGGGAGATGGGAGGGGAGGGTGGCCAGGGTGCATGTCACAGAGGAAAGAGGTTTAGAGGGAGGGAGGGAGGGAGGGAGGGAGGTAGGATAGGAGAGGAATCTGGGATCCACATGTAAAAATTTTAAATTATATTATTAATAAAAAAAAGAAGAAAAAATGCTGCTGGATTAATTATATATATATATATACATATAGTATATATATATATATATATGTATATATATATATATTTAAAATGCTTTGACTTCAAAATTTAAGCCTAAAGACAAGTTACTGGGTAAAACGATTTCTATTTTTGTTACCACAGAAAATGAAAAGCTGAGGATTCCTTCCAGAATAATGTGGTTTGATCGAGCAAGATCCCCTGAAGCAAAGTCAGTGGGACAATGCAGCCTTGCAGACAACTGCAGCCAGGATTTCTGAGTCTTCTATGATTCCCCCATGACAGCGCCCCCTACCAGCATTAAACAGTTTGGAAAGAAAGACGCCCAAATTCCCAAATATTGTTTATAATTGTTTGTTTTCATTTAAAAAAAGGCATGTATAATTATGTCCAGCATAAAATAAATAAATGTTAAAAAAATATTCACTTATATGTAGGTCTTAGCTGTTGAATCAATGATAAGCAAGCTTCAATTTGTAGAGCCACAACAGTTAAGTATAGACAGGTAGTGGGGGCAGGATGCAGATAGACCTTCCTAGGAAAAAGAAATAGAATAGATAGTTATGGCGGGGAGAGATGGGAGGACTGGAACAGGAAGGTCAAATGAAGAGGAGGAGAGAATAAGGGGAGACAAAACTAAAATTAGGGTTTATTTGAGGGATAGTATAGAAACCTAATACAGCAGAAACTTCTTAAAATACAAAAATACCAAAGCCACAGAGAAAACCAGTCTCAATAACAAAACAAAACAATACAAAAACACATGAAGTTGTTTTAAAGGAAATCACCAAACAATAGAAGAGACATTTTAAACTGGTCATCTCTTATCAACAAATGAATCTTCAAGTATTGGGATTTTGTGTTATATAATTAAGGTGTTGGCCAAAGTCTCAAAGAACCTTGGCTGTTATCAAGACTATAGTTTGCACCGTAGCTCACATTTTTCTTGGGGTCATCCTTGTAGAACTCTGGACATTTCTCTAGTGACAGTTTTCTCTTCAAGCATATAATGGCTTCTTCTGTTTTGGTATCTCTCTCTCTCTCTCTCTCTCTCTCTCTCTCTCTCTCTCTCTCTCTCTCTCTCTCTCTCTCTCTTTTCTCATCTATTTGACTACTGACTCATTCTTCCTGGACCCATATGTTCCCCTCACCTCTGCTTCACTTTCTCCACTCATTGGTCCCCACATTCCAAATATGCTCAGGAGCTCTAGTTACTGTTTCCTTCTGTGAGGGACCTTGTATGAATCACTTAGGTTCCTCCTTGTGTCATAGTTTCTGTGGCAGTGTGAATAAAGCCTGGTGATCCTTTGTTCTATGTTGAAAATCTGTGCCTGCTTCTTTTGTAGAAGAAGATACTCTATAGTTTACCAAAGGAGAATTGTCAACACAAACACAGACACAGATGCTTTGATATTCCATTGTGTCATTACTGCAAAATATGTTGGTGAAATTGTGGCACAACATTTGTGAGAGAAATGAAATAATAGCTGATTTGACTAAATGTCCTCTCCATAAGATGGGATTCATATCAGACACCACTTGTGTGACCAAAAACTAAAGACTAGAAAGACCAGGGACATAGGGGAAAATACTACAATAAGATTACTGCTAATGATATTCTTCTGCTATACTCATTGATCAGTGACTTGTTCAGCCACCAACAGAGAAGATTCCTCTTTCCAGAGATGGAAACAATTACAGAGACCCATATTCAGACATTATGCAGAAAGTGAGAGACATGTAACTTTCAGTTCTAAATTGGATTTCTCCATCAATTCTCTTACCCCAGGCTCAGGAAATTCTGAAGAAAGAAGAAATAGGGATGATGAACAACAAAATCACAAGGCCTTACTAATCAACATGATTGACTTTCATATGAACTCACAGAGCCTGAGGCAATAGTCACAGGTCTGCATCAGATGCAGTCCTAGAGCTTTAAGGAGAAGTAGACATTTCCCCCAATACTTAACCCACAAAAAAAATCTCTAATTGATAACCACTTGCAAATGAAAAATGAGTATTCTATATGGGAGTCTCACTGGGGAAACAAACTACCATTATGGCCAGGCTGCATGCTCAGAAGTAGATGACCAACAGAAAATGAATCCAAAGACATTTTTCGATGTTCCTTGTCTCAGAATGTTGTGTCAGGACTCTTCTTGTTTAAAAACTTCCATCTTCTTATCTTTAAATCAAAATTTTCCTTCTCTCTTTTTCCTCTACTTCTTTACATATAATTATGACTTCTGGTTTAGTGCTTTTGTGGGTTTCTGAGTGTGTGATGCATGAATCTCTGTTGCTTGTGTATTTCTTGGACTCCTTTCCTTTTATTTGTGTAGTCCTGTTTGTTATGTTATTGTTGTATCTCATTTCATTTTATTATTATCCTATAAAAGTCTGATTGTTTTTTTAAAAGAGACAGAAATGGTATGGATCTGAATGTTAGGAGAGGTGGTAAGAAACTGTGAGGGCTAGAGGGATGTAAAACCACAATTTAGAAATAGTGTGTGAGAAAAGATTTTACTTTCAGTAAAAAGAAAAGAAATAGAAGGTAAATATAGGAAAAAATATTTCAGCAAAAATTTACAATAACATACTGAGAACCATAAAGAACACACTAAGTTTTCCATGAAACACATACTATAGTGTCATAACATGCCATTTGCAAATAATGAAACTTGGGTTTTTGAAACTGGTCTTAAGTTAAGATGATCACTTGCATTGAGCGAGGCATCTCACAGAATAAGGACAGATGCAGTGCTGGGTACTGGATCAAGGCCATTTAGAATGAGCTTTTTCCTGCATTCTTCATTGTGTCTTACTCTGAGAAACTTGTATAGAAGATTAACATCAGGGTTTATTTAATACGCTTATTTCAAAAACTAAAATTAGTTTCATGATGCCTCTCCTTCTTCCTGTTGCTAGGAAACTGACAGTTACGGACTGTGTGGAATTTTCTAAATTAAAGTGGAGAACAACTTTATGAACTACAGTAAAACTTTATTAAAATGAAACTACTAATTAAACAAATGAAGCTGTTTTAGAGGTGATTTAAGGATTATCAGCATATTTTGACTTTTCTACCCCCCGAGGAAAAGCCCTCTGCTTTTTTATTCCATAAGATAAACTGACTCGGAACGATTTAAAGTCCAAAGAGATTCTGGTTTTGTTTTAAAACTACAGTAGCTGTTATAGCATTTCCTTCATACTTTCCCAGCATCTTAACTCATACAGGTTTGGAACACTTCTGGACTGGCTTTTCACCTGCTCGTTGTCTATCAGTAGTGAAGCTGCCATAGTAACATCTACACTCCAAAGAATAAAAGTTCAAAGGGAGTAGGGCTTTGCAAAAAAAAAAAAAAAAAAAAAAAGTAGGAAATATAGTTGCCTTGATGCCTTGAAGTTTGGGATCAACAATCCTAGTCACTCTTTGATATGATGAAGCCTAAAATGTCACAGTAATGCTGGAGGTGGCCAGGGATAGGTGGAATCCCAGGTGTGCTCACAGCAGGGAGCACGCTGCTGGTAAATTCGTTCAATTACTTGTCATGAGAAGAGTACTTTACTCTTACAGAGAAATGAATATAGGCCAGGATTTTATTAACAGAAGCATATTACCAGAGTTCACTTTTCTTAAAAAGTAAAAATAAAAATAGAAGGGCAAGAAACAAAAAAATAAAATTGAATCATCTATTATGTATTTACATAAATATTCAAGATTATTTATTATTTGGCTGACAAGACATGAGAACTACTGGATATTATTAATCAATGTCCATTAAAAGGAAACCTAACAACCCTACCAGATGCTTCTATGCTAGTAAACGTCACTAAATCTAAACAACCCCACACATTAAAATATGTTTATTTCCAAAGGAAACAACAATACAATTTTATATAACTGGACTTAATTCTACATAAATGCAAAATCAATTCAAGAAATATAATTATGGCCATATGCACTAGTCAGTCTACATTAGGAACTTTGGCTAATGAAACATGCTTACTTAACCAATTTTTATAATTTTATTACACAATATAGATGGATTTAAATATTAACTGTGTTCCATTACGAGCACAGTTTCTGTTGTCATTATAACTCTAAATAAACTGTGTAACAAAACATATATTTTGGTAATATATTGTGTATATGTGTGTGTGTGTGGTTCTTCCTAGAACATATTGCAAATACTAAGCAATTAATCCTTCTTTAAAGTGAAAACATATAGGAACTAGATAGTGATTCACATACTGTAATCTCAGCAAGCAAAAGAGTGAGGTATAGGGATTGTATGATTTTGTGTCTTGTCTTAGCTTGGAATGCAGAATGAGACCCTCTTTCTCAGCAAAAAAATGCAGTTGGGTTTTAGTTTAAAAAATGATGACATAATAAAGCCACAATTTGTGTTTATTTTAAATGGAATTTATTCCAATGAAGGATAAATTGCCTTATTTTTCTTCATGGTACAATATTATATTATTGAAGTGGGTCTTTTGTTATGCTGAATTTGTTTAACTCTGTGAAGCTCTGTTACTGTATCTGTCTAAAACACCTGATGGTCTAATAAAGAACTGAATAGCCAATAGTAAGTTAGGAGCATGGATAGGCAGGAATAGTAGGCAAATAGAAACAAGGAAGAGGAGAACCAAGAGAACAAGGAGAGGAGGATGTCAGGGGCCATTCAACCAGTCACCCAGTCAGCCACAGATTAAAAAAGAAAGTAATATATGGAAGTAAGAGAGATAAAAGCCCAGAGGGAAATGGTATATGGTTTAATTTAAGCTAGGAAAAGCTGGTTCGAAACAGGCCTAGGTAAGGTAGGCATTCACAACTAAGAAAATGGAATATGCTTTTCCACATGATTTGAGACCTCGGTGGTGGGCCCATCAAAAAGACCTAAAGAGTTAACAAAAGCCAAAAGAGTAAAAAACATCACACAACACATCTTGCTAAAAGAAAAGAATGTATTTGATGCAAAGATGGGCCAAGGGAAAATGAAGTCTTGAGAGACGCATGCTACTCTGTGTAACTCCCAGAAGTGAAGGCTTATTTGTATAATGCATGTTGTAATCGAGTTATTCTGACACTCCTGAAAAACAGCCAATTAATGTAAAAAGTAGATACACTGAAGAAGTTTCCTCTGAATTCAGAATAAGTTTAAATACAGATAACTCAAAATATTGAATCTGTCCATTCATGGGTTCTTAAATTTAAGGTGAAGACCAGTGTCTTTCTTATGAGACTTCCGCATACATTACTGATTACAATTGAGCTTGTGCTCATTCTCTCCTCATCTCACATACTGCCAAGATCTTAATTTCTTCCTGAAAAGTGCTGTATCTCTTTGTCCTGTTGATCTAAATCACAAAAAGATCACTGAGTGATTGTGTTGATCTATAGTCTGATTCTAATAACACCACTAACTGTGTCATGGGATTGGAATTCTCTCTATACAATCCATTATCTTAGTGTCATATTACTGACAGTGCATATTTCAAGTATTCTCAGTCCTGTCCCTGCATTCCTTGCTCATGGGCTCTGTGTATGGGTGTATGTGTATTCTTAACTATCTGTAAGATAGGCTTGAATAGGAATTCCAGCAAATGATTTGTGTCAATAATGACATTTTAAAATGCTGATTATTCACTATCATTTATATTCATCATAAAAATGTACTTACTTAATAAATACATTTTAAATTTAAATATTACCAATACATAGTAGATGTGTGACTCAACCTAAGTATATCTATATCGTTTCCTAGAATTCTCCTTATCTTTCAAAACTGACTCTTCTTAGCTAATTTTATCTCTCTTCTTATTGCTTACAGACATGCATGTATCTTAGATATTTAACTGTGATATAAGACGAATGTCCCAGACACTAATGAACCTAGATGTCTGAGTTATTAAATGGCTGTAAAGTTGACACTATAATCAAGAAAACTTAAAGCATTTACTGGGAGCTTGTTAGTGTGTCAGAGTTTTGTCAATGATCATCATAGCTAGAATCATGGTGGCAGGCAGGCCAGCAAGCATGATGCTTGACCAATACCTGAGATTTTCATCCTGACCCATAGGGAGCAGTGAGAGAAAAAGAAAGAGAATGGGCCTAGCATGGGCTTTTTGGAACCTCCAAACACAATACAAGTGAAACACCTCCTCCATCCAACCATACCTACTTCAACAGGGAAATACCTCCTAATCTTTCCCAGTCTTAGTAACTGGGTACCAAGCATTCAAATACATGATCTTATAGGGGCCATTATCATTCAAACCATTACAATGGTCAGTTTTAAAACAATGGAAAATCAAATTTTGTCAAAATTTGTCTCATTTGCATGTGTGCTTATTTTTATTGAAAAATTAAAAGAAACTCAAAAATAGAAGAAGAGTAAGTTTAACTTTGATTGCAGATATATCTTTATAGAAGATCAGTTTGAGGGCAGTTGTATAAGTTGTGGGAGGAATATTGGAATTTTTACATGTAAGGAACAATGTCCTACTGAAAAATTTTTTAAAAGAATAAAAAATCATATAAATTCTTTTCAAAATGAAGACCTTTCTTTATAAACTTGTCTTCCTAATAGTAAAGATTCACTATTTAAAAAATGACCTTAAAAGTCCTTCCCTGACAATGAGATAGTGACTACCTTATATGCTTTCCTGGAGCCTTCATCTAGTAGCTGATAGTAGAAGCAGACACCCACAGCTAAACACTGAGCCCAACTCCTGGAATCCAGTTACAGAGAAGGAGAAGTGATAAAAAAGGGGTCAAGACCAGGCTTGAGAAGCCCACAGAGTCAGCTGACATGAACAAGGGGAGCTCATGGACACCAGTCTGATAGCTGGTAAACCAGCATAGGAACTACCCAGACCCCCTGAATGTGGGTGTTATTTAGGAGGACTAGGCAGTCTATGGGGCCTTTGGTAATGGGTTAGAATTTATCCCTAGTAGTTGAATGAACTTGGGGAGCCCATTACACATAGAGGGATACTCTCTCAGTCTAGACAAATGGGGGAGGGCCTAGGCCTTGCTTCAAATAATATGACAGAATTTGAAGATCTCCCATGGAAGACCTCACCCTCTCTGGGGAGCAGAAAGGGGATGGGATGGGGGTTAGGAACAGGCAGGGGAAAAAAAGGAAGGGGAGAAAGCTGGACTTGACATGTAAAATAAGCTTGTTGCAAATTTAAATTAAAAGGGAACATTGAGGTATACATTTATGAATTTTCCTTTTATGCACCTCTTTTCCAGCTTTTAGCTACAATGTGACTATAATGAATAATGGTTCTTAAATTATACAATTACTTAAATTGAAAATTCTAATTATAAACATATCTTTATTTACAATGAGAAACATATAAGACTGGATTTTTGGTTAGATGACATTTAAAAAATCAAAATTAGTTTAAAAATTTTAAATAAATTTCTCTTCAAATTCACTCAATTTTGATCATCAATTACAGGTGAAATTAATATATTTAAATAATCATTAAATTTGTATGTTTTGTTTTTAATACTGTTGTATATGTACAAAAGGTGATAGTCGTATTAATTTGAAATCATTTGTCAAATTATAAGTTTCACCATCCTAAGTGGCTGTCAGAAATGATCCCATATCCTACACTGAAATGTTTTCATGTCTAGAAATGTGTGTGTTAATATCAAACTATAAAGCAAGTAATAAAAACAGCAACATAAAACAATTATGATAACATACTATAATAATTAATATAACTTACTCCAATGTGCTCTCTAAATTTCACAGTACCTTGTTATAGTGTATTAGCAAGATTGATACCATTCATTATTAGTCCCATAGAACAAAAGAATGAAACTGAAAATTAATGTGGTTGAATTATCATGATTTAAGAATAGCAACAGCTACCTACTTAATCTTCATTTATCAATAAATGTTTTCATTCAAATGAGCATGTATTAATACTAAAATTACATACAGAAATGCTTATACTAATCTGTAATTTCTGATACTAATTGTAGAAAGATAGCAAATTATTCCTTTGTATAGTTTTTATACATTTTAAAATTATCATTACTTTTATTAGTGGTTATATTCATAAATGCACTTAAATATATACACACAAATGTACAAGTACATATATACACACAGATATGTTTGCACAAGCACACTGTAGACATTAAATAAAGTAATAAGAATTGAATCATCATAAATACACATTACTGACATATTCACCAACATTAACTAGAATCAAAAAAATACTTTTTAGAAAATATATTATTTTAAGTTTGTATGTTTATGTCATTTAAACCTAAGAAAGATCGAAAAATGAGAAAACATTGAGACCTGGGAAAGGAAAGGAGCCTTACCCTGCAGATGGAAAACCCTTTGGCCTGAAGAGGAACAGGACTTCCACATAGATACCTGCTATTTAAAGAGTTTTTCTCTTTCTAACTAAAACCTTTCAATTTTCTTGGAATGAAGTAAATGAGAAACCCCACCTTGTACAACACTAATTGCTTTTGGCTTTACTTTGTCTTATGATCCCCAGAACAAACTATAAATGAATTTTTCAAAACAATGCAAAAAAATTAGATTCTTAGTAACTTATTGAGGAATAACATAAGGACCATAGAAAAAGGGTATGTTAGTAATTCCAGGACAATAAATGGAGACTCTCCTCAAAAACAGATATGTACACTTGAATATATCTTGCATTCTTAGTGCTGTAATTTTTCCTGATCCTTGTAATTAAAAACATGATGAAAATGTGTTTTGAAACATCTCTCTATACTAGTGAGTTTCAATTCTTTTCTGTGCCCAAGCAATGAATCATGGTTTTGCCTGAATTGGGGTCCATTACAGTGTGAGAAGACTCTTGAAGATACCTAGGGCAACAGCATGAAGAATTCTCTGTCTCCACATCACTGACAAAAAGAGTATGTCTTTTAAAATAATTTGTTCCTCTTGAGAGGTTATACAAATATCAGCTGTGTTGGTATATGTTTTCAAGCAAACCAAATTTTAAGGCCAAAGTAGATTCATTTTTATAATGAATCTATCTGTGAATCTTAAATAAGATTCAGTAAGCAAGCAGATGGTCTCCCAGGTGGCCATGTCTTCCCAATGAAAGCTATTCAAGGAGGAACATGTGCTAGTATTTTACAGCAACAATGGACACATTGAGCATTCTAAGAATTATCCATCCTACTGACATGACATTTTCTGTCAGTCACTTGGCTACAATTATGTAACCAGTTGTCCCTCTAAATCACATTCACCAAGAATTTTCTGTGTTACCTCCTGCAATGTGCACTTGGCATATGTACAAACATGAGAAAGCATCCAAGCTTGGAAGGATGCAAATTCCAATTACACATGGGCAAACTAAGAACCAAATAAGTAGGTAAAGACTGTTTAATCAGATTTATTAACTCAATAATAGGAAGGTGCTAAAATTAAGTATTTACAAGTTACTTTTCATATAATCATGGATTTTTCAAATTGATCCATGCTTTCTTTTTTAAAAATATTTCACAAAATGGTCACAATTCACATATTAGTCTTTCTTCCTAATGTATAAATTTACCATATGACTGGTAAAATATCAAGTTTTTTAAAAAAAAAAAAAAAAAATAGGAAAAAGTTTGTGTTCATCATTGTAGATCTCTGGGCATTTCCCTAGTGCCAGATTTCTCCTTAAATCTATAATGGCTCCCTGTATTATGGTATCTCTTTTCTTGTTCTCCTCTATTCTTTCCCTGTCTCAGTATTCCTGTTCCATCTTACTCATCTCATCAGGAAGAAATGAAGGATTTTTTCTTGTTTTATATCTCTTCTCCCTATTACATTTCCAACTTACAGGATTCTTCACATTTTTTTTTTTAAGAAAGCAGCTCATTGTAATTAGGTTTGTTGCAGTTCCAATGGGGTAGCATCTGAAGCACGAAGAGAGGTTTGGAAGTAGTGATCTTAGTTATGAAACGCTAATCATCTAACTCTGTACCTTCAGGACATTCCTGATAAAAACATGTCATCTAGGAGCTCTGCCCAACATCTTATCTTCCTACAGTCTGCAGAAGAATTAAGAGATATTAAGAGCAATCAATATTAATGGCTATAATCTTTGAAACATTTAATTCCAAATAATTTAGAATATATGAAATCTACTGTAGAGATAATCTATACTTACTTGAACTTACAGAAAATTAAGTATAAATTTCACGAATATATATATATATATATATATTCATAGCATTAGAAGGAAATTTTAGTTCTGTGTCAATTTTTTGAAAGACTTGGTGGTGGCAATGAGTCTTTAAAACAGCATGCAAACAAGGCAAAAGAGGGTTTCAATTACAGGCAAGATGGGTGAGTTGAGGAAAGTATTCAAGGAAACAAGATGCTTCTACAATAAATTAGTATGAGATTGAAGACAGACACAAGCAAAACCAATATGTCAAATAACTATAAAAGAAAGAAGATAATGAAATGCGACCTGGATTGCAGACTGAAGCCTATGAGGCCACTGAAAATCAGTGTTTCAAATAAGCTTAGCATACCTCCTCATTATCAAGGTACAGGTTTTTATTTTCTTACTCTCTAATTTTCACAGTATAGAAGCTAGAACTAAGTACACTTTAATTAAGAATTGCCAACTTGCATCAAAGGAGACAGAATTCCTGATTTTCAAAGAACAGTACTTCTTTCTACTCTGAGAAATGTTAGCCTACATAACAAGGAATAGTGAATATTATGTAAAGGGCTTTAATTTCACTCCTGTCCCAAGAACATGAACTATAAACTGAGTTAAGTGAAATGGATTCTGCACAAAGAGGCTTAGGCAATGTATAATGTTGTACAACAGCTAAGTTGGCAAAAACCTTTCCTTGACCTTAAAGAAGGGTACTTTTTAGAATTATTTCCAAATCAATAACCATTAGACCCAAACAATGTTGATTTGTGCCTTCCTAAAAGGGAAATGGCTCAAACAAAATCATTGCTATAAAATTTTCATCTCTAACAGGATTCATTTCATCAGGAAGCCAATAAATTTGACTCTCATGAAAAGACAATAAATAATGGAAAGCACAAAATTTTATTTTTAATCAGCAAAACTTTAAATGCATTGACATGTACAGTGTCAGCAATGCAAGAAAGTTCTTTAATTGTACATTTATATGTAGATTATTGGCTTGAAGATAAAGAGACAGGCAAGTCAGTCAGAAGATAGTAAAAGTCTCTAAGTATCCCTTAATTGGTGAATGTATTATGTTGATGAAAATGAATGTTAAAACCACAACTTAGTGTTCACTCTCTCCCCAACAAGAATAAATAAAATATTCTTATCTTATATTTTTAACTCTGCATCCTACCTCATAAAATTAAAATAAATAAAAAAGGAAATGGAAGTGTTGCTATGGCCACATTAAATTTCTAATATAAGTAGTATGTAATTGATTTCTTATCCCACAGAGATTTTGCCATCCTACCATCTTTAGGTAAGAATCTGTATTAGGCATGAGGTGAGGCCTAATACAGATTCTTACCTAATTATGTTAATTCATTTATGAAATTAAAAAATAGATACTTGCATGTAGAATGCTGGAAGGAAATTATCACATGTACATGTGATTGTTTTGGTAAGGTCAAGGAACTATTATGTCTTAAATAGGTGTATGAAATTTCCTTTAGACAATATAACTATTTTTAGTCTCTGTTTTCATTAATTTACAATAGTAGAAATCATTATTAAGTAGTTTTTTTAAAAAGAAAATTGAGTCATACTATTACTTGAGTTATGTAAGTAAAAACAGTGCAATCTCACCACCTCAGCTCTCTCCAGGATACAAATTAAAGAAAAAAAAATTGAGAAGCAGAAAGAGGAGATATATTCATTGTGGTCATAAAAAGAAGTAAAGTGGTGCGGATGATAGAGTTAAGGGAGGGATGAAGTAGAAGGGCAATGAAAGAGATATCTTGATAAGAGGAGCCATAAGGAGTTATGAAGAAACCTGGTGCAGAGAAATTCCCCAGAATCCACATGGATGACCCCAGCTAAGACCTCTAGTAATAGTGGAGAGGGTGCCTAAATTAGGCTTTTCCTGTAATGAGATTGGCGACTACCCTAAGTGTCATCATAGAACCTTCATCCAATAACTGATGGAAGCAAATGCAGAGATCCACTTTCAAGCAACAGGCTGAGCTCTGAGAGTCCAGTTGAAGAGAGGAAGAAGAGATTACATGAGCAAGTGGGGACAGGGGTCAAGATCACGATTAGGAAACCCAGAAAGACAGTTGACCGTAGTTCGTGAAGGCTCAAGAACTCTAGATCAACAGCTTGGAGCCTCCTTGGGGACCAAATTAGGGCCCTGCATGTGGGCATCACTTGTGTAGCAAGGTTTGTTTGGGAGACCCCTTGAAGTAGAACCAGGACCTATTCCTGGTGCATGAGTCCATTTCCTATGGTGGGTTTCCTTGCTCAGCCTCGATGCCAAGGGTGGCATGGGGGGCTCCTATCTCAACTTAATATACCAGGCTTTGTGGACTGCCCATGGGAGGCCTTACCCTTTCTGAGAAATGGATGGGAGGGATGGAGGGAGGATAAGGGAGGGAGGAGAAACTGTGATTGGTATGTTAAATGGATAAAAAAGAATAATGAAAAGGAATAAAGTGGTTTGTGAGTCAAAGTCCATCTTGGTATGTGTCAGCAGTCTTGGTGTGCATCCTCTTCCCATAATGAACACATTACTGCATCAGCTCTATTCCTGAGATGTGGCCCATCCTTTAAAAGGGTTGACCTGTTAATGCTCAGGGTCCATGCAGGCTTTCCTTGCCAGAAAAAAAAAAATGATCATGTGGAAATGTGGTAGAAGGTGAATGTTCTGTAAGGTTTTGCCCTTTCTGAAATTCAGGGCAACTCAAAAACAGGTTAGAATTAAGAATAGGGGCAAAGTTTTCTTTGAAGCTTCAGACAAATTACACACAGTGAAGCCAGGAATACATGATTTTACTTTCTGTTCCTTTGCATTCCACTAGAGAAGTAAGCGCATTTTAGCAAAAGAGCTTCTAAGTGCATATTTAATATGAAATATACTTTTGTATTTTGGAGTATTATGTTAATATTAAGTTACTTAAGTTAATATCAAGATACCTAAGTATCATGTCTTCCTCCAGGGTATCTAAATAACAGTTTTTTTCTTGGATAATTATGAAAATTAAAGGGTATGCTATGCTATATAGAAAAAAACCTGAGTTCAACCTGGAAAAGAGAAGCTAGTCTAAAATATTGAATTTACTGCCAGCTGACTCTGATTTATGCAGATTGAAATTTTTTTATATTTTTATTCTTACTTTCAAATCCAAAATAATAGTCCCCAGTAGTTAATAATGTTTTTTTCTATTATATAGAATAAAAATCTGTGAGCTGGGAAAGCCCAGCAATAGACAATTTTGCTCCCCACTGAACTGGGAGAAGACTTTGTTCTCTGACTGTACATAGGAAAAATATCTCAAGGAAACAAAATTACCTTCTGAGTTTGGGTATTTGTCCTTCTGAACTGTATTCTAATAGAGTGTTGCTTTTTTAAAACAATGTTTTACATCAGAAGTAGAAAACTATCATAGGTGCCATAACAAAATTTATTTTTAACAAAAATTCTTGTGTGCTTTCAATTTAGAAATAGAATGTCTGTCTCTCCTTTAAAAAATATTTGTTTAGCTTATTTGTTTTAAATCCTTACTAAAGTTTCCACTCCCTCATCTCCTTCCATTTCATTTCCCACTTCACTATACACCACCCTCAACATGTAATTCAAGTGAACAAATGAGAAAAAAATTACTGAGAAAAGTAATGAGTGAGGAAAAGGGATGTAGGAATCTAAAGTATTACCCAGTTTGAGCAAGCTACTGGGATGGTAAATGCAGCTATGCATATATTTCATAGGCAGCATGAAAACTGCAAGACTGCAGGCCTGCAATAATAGCAACAACAAAAGGCCTGGAGATCGCAGTGCAGAGTGACCAGAGGACATAAAATGCAGTGGCAATGACTTAGATTATGTTATGAAGGTGAGACTGAAACATTTTGGGTACAGAAACAAAAGAACAGTATAATTTTCCTTACAAGCTAACAGAATGTTTTTGGATACCAGACAAAGATAAAATGAAAACGAGGCAGAAAATAAATAAAACCACAGAAAAAAGCCATTTAGAGAATTCCAGGTTTAAATCACTGTGTTAGATCATATATATTTCTCAGCCCAGCCTATAAGTATAAGTTCATATTAGCCTGGTGAACTGATTTTAATCTCTGTGTCCCATATACTGGAATGATCTCCACACACATGTGTGTATGCAAACACACACACACACACACACACACACACACACACTCCTGCACATGAATAAATATAAAAACAAAATTACTATTCCATAGGGCTATCAAAATCATAGAGTATCTTGAATATGAAGATCCCATAATTGTTCATCATAATATTCTTTAAATATTATTATATTTCATTTTTGTTTATATATTAATCTATTTCATATGATACCTAAAACAGTTGTCCATAGAATCACATGGATCAATTTAGATAAAAATAATCCAATGACATCAGAAAATTAAAAGCTCTAAATTACATGAATATATTCAAGAATTTATAATGCATTGGATACACTTGATCTATTCTAAATTTTCAGAAGACTGATTTCTGAAGAAAAGAGTGGGGACTTCTCTGGGCCCTCTGCACGTGTACTGCAGTGTGTGGCTTGGTCTTGTCGGACATCTGGCCAGAGGATTTTAATTTGGGTCTTTTTCGCACAAGGTCAACATACATTTCTGGCAATACTGAAACAGGGAAGTGAAGTTTTACTGATTTGCTGTTGTTGTTTTGTGGTTTTAAGAGAGAATCTTACTTTTTAACTCAACTATCCTAGAAGTAACTACATAATCGAGACTGGCTCAGCCTGCATTGAAATTATGTGTGGGCCACTATATCTGTGTAAGCCTTTAATCAGATTCTAAAGATGATTAGAGCCATGACTAAGAAACAGTAATCTTATGTCTAAAATGTTTCTTTCAAAATGGGATGTTTATTAGTAGGCTGAAAGAAAGTAAAAAAGAATCTAAAAAACATTAGAAGTATAATTGGGCCCAGAAAATTAAAATGCAGAAGGGAAACTTGCACACTCTAAAGTTGTCCTCAAGTGCAGCATTTAAGATGCAAGCTGGTAAGCTGACCTTAATAATCCAATTACACCAAGTTATAGCCTTCCATCAGAACTTAAACTGTGTTTGGACAAGGATTATTTCATCTTAAGAAAACAGTAACATGGATAATACACTTCTCTCGTTTTATCAGTGATGAAATAAATAATGACTTTAACATATTTGCTCAAGCTTTGAAGTCACCAAAGCAGCAAGGCAATAATGCAAATTTATAGCTTTAATTGACATAATATCAGCTACTTCCATTGTCAAAAAATTAAGTGTACTGGATTTTCAAAATAGATCACTGAAGAATTAGATCAAATCAACTTTCCTCTGTTGAGGTTCAATAATAAACATATTTTATATCAATTACATTTTGGCAGTATATGAATTTTCAGTAAATGTGTTTGTTACTTATAACTGGAGTTTCACTTACAACAAATTACACAAAGTGTTTTGTAATTACTATTAATTGAGTATACTTGTTTTTCAAAATTTGACATTAGTTGTGTTATTTTCATGAACTTTATGGTAATCTTCAAGAAAAATTATAATACTGATCTTGTTGCACATCTATGTAAAAATCTTTTTTTCCATGAAAAATGTCCTACAGTTCATAGTGTTAACGAAAATTCCTAATGAAAACTTATTTCACTCAAGCCTGATAGTTTTCCTTTTCCTTCATGATTGACTTTATTATTATTCAACGTAGATATTTATTTCAAAGTTATCTTATATCAAGGTAAGGTAAATTACAGGAAGAAAACATTTCCAAACATCTAAAGTCAGTCAGGCCAGGTGAGGTCATACATATTTATATTTCTAGCACTCATGACAGTGATGCAAGAACAGAACAAGTTCAAGCCAGAAAGCCTATCTCTAAATTAGTTATTTAACTAAAGTAAAAGCTGTGTTATTCTTAAGCCATTTTATGAGGAACTAGATTTAATAACTTGGGGTGTGGCATGGCTGAGATAGAAAAAGGGGGTCAATGAAGTAGATAAAGCATATAACAAACTCAGCATAAAGCTGACTGATTTTCCTACTTGTAATTAGACAAACAAGATGAATGCTGCCACCACGACCCATTTTAATGTCCAATTCAACCTGCCAAAAGGGAGGGAGAGACAGCTTCAGTGCAAGAGTGTTGGTCTAGCAGTACTCACATTTCTTAGAAATGAGGTAAAGTTTGTGTAAAGGCTAAGTGTATTTAGGTCAGAATATACAGGTGAAAAGGTTACTTGTGAAGTGACAAGAAACACAGGTAGAGTGAACATGTCAGAACTGTGTAGCTAAAATGTATTGCTAAGATAAAGTTGAATATTTTATATGTGAGACTTTCTTTTAGCCAAAACTGTGCATTTTCAGCACTTATGTAGGGACAACTAACAGTTCTAGTGACATTTAAAGACCATCAGATTCCAAAGGAGCAATTACATTTCAATGTTTATTAGTGTAGAATGATAAAGCATAGACAACACATTCAGTTGTTTTTCTTCCCATTGCAGATGATCTATACAACACATTAGTTCAAACCTGCTGAATAATTTATAAGAAATTGAGTTTATCAGATGTGAAAATTTCTCAAGTATATCTTGTCAAAATGATACTTTCCAGGAATTCTATTCCCCACCAAAATTATTCATGACAAATAATGTGTCTTTGTACCAATGGATAATAAGGTAATTACTAGAAACTCCCAGAAAAATGGGTAACTGGTGAAATGTTATTGTCTTCACCTAGATTGTTGTGAGAGACAGGTCTTAAAGTACAGTATATTTCTTCTTTTTGATATTATTTTTAAAAAAAGCAATTCAGGAAATGCAAGAAATTATTGCCTAAACTTGACAGACAATAATTGCTATTGCTTAATGGATTTATTCTTAAATTTTCTGCAGGTGTGGATTGCCACCAAATATTTAAAACCAAGTTTGAAGGTAACATTTACATGGAATTTATATTTGTGAATTTTATTCACAATAATTACTTTAATAGGTTATTTACTGAGAAAAATGTTTTTATTTTTCTATATAAAAAACAAGGAAAAATATTACATCCTAAGAACTTTCCAATAAACCACAGATCTTCCTCTCTGCACTATCTTTGTTCATGTGTCCTAGTTGTGCAAAATAAGTTAACAAGAACATGCACCATTATGAATTCTTTTCTAAAATATTCCAATGTTTATCTGTATTACTATAATTGAAAAAACAGAATATTATGATTTTTCCAAAAACACATGCACCTTAATAGATATTCATTTTTAGTGGAAAATAGGATGTAGGGAGAATAGTACTGAAGATAACAGGAGAAAACAGTAATAAAGCACATTCACGTAGACACAGAAAAAGTTAAGTGTAGTACAATATATAAACTAAAGCTTCAAAAGGCAAATATCACACAAAATTCTAAGGAAACAAATAGAACCTGTGATGTAGATATTATTAATATTCTCATTCAGAAGTCATATTATGACTCATTAAGTGTAGCTCTCATTTGAAAAGCAAAGATGACAGTATTCTATTGTAATTGGAAATGATAGATTTTCCAGTCTGACTTTATAGTTACTTTTCTTCTATCTCCAAATTAACTTACTCTAAGAATTAAAATGTGAATCTGACAACCACAATTGAAAAATGTACTACAATCCCTTTGGATCATTCAAAAATACTAAAACCCCACATTCTGCATACACATATATCTAAAAGGCCATTTTTAGTTATTGAGCTTTTCCTCCCAGAAACACACTGTTTCTAGCATTCTATGTTTGTCTAAGTGTCTACAGTTTTACAATGAAAGAGCCTGTGGTATCAACGTAATACTCTTGAAATAAGAATTATCTGCTTTAGCTTGCAGTTGTACTGCCATTTGTAGCAGGTGAGACTGAAATAAAGTTTCCATCTCCACAGGAATATAGTATTAATCTTTTTAGAGTTTCTCAGCTGAAGTCCAGTTTAATTCATCTTGCAAAATGCCTACATTTGCCAGGAAGAAAAGGGAAGGAGTAACCTCACTGCAAGAATTTGAAACATTACAAAGGATCCATTAGATGGACACATCATATACCATATACTTAGGGTACTGCAAAACACAGTTTTATGTTAATTAATTTTAAAACAGCACAGAATAACAAACTTGTCACAATTGTATTTAACTGATGAACTTTTAAAAACTTTATTATTATTATTATTATTATGATTAAGTGTGTGTATAGGTGTGCCTATGTGTGAGTGTGTAGACATGATTGCAGATGCCCAAGGAAGCTAGAGACATCAGATCACTATGAAGATTTAGTTAAAGAAGTTTCAAGCTACCCAACATGTAGCCTGCCAACCAAACTCTACCCTCTGTGGAATAATGCCATATTTCTTTAATCACTGAGAAATCTTCCCAGTCCTGATCAATACACCTTTTACCACTGAACCTATGGGAACAGTTTTGGGATAGAATTTAAGAAGTCAAGAAGCTTACATTTAATCTACATATCTACTTCTGCATTGGCTACTATGAATCTACCATTGTTAGTATTCACTAACACTGTTAGACAACCACAAATCTGACTTCTGCTATTCTGTTTTCTGCTTTGTCTTTCTTCCAAGTAACATTTTTCATAGTGTTAATAATGGTTTTAAATAGTGACTAACATGGGATGATTATACACATTCAATAATATACCTTTGAATTTAGAAGACAAGCTAAATATAACTTTGGCATTACACAACACATAGCCCTTTGTAAACTTGTAGTTTTTGTTCTAATACCATTTATCTAGTCTTTCAAGGACTTCCAAAGCCATATTCTTTCCACAGTGTTTGAGATTTTTTACTGTACTTTTTTGTAGTTTTAGGTAGCATTAATGATGCTGAGAAATATTGGAAGGTAGGGACATCTTCCCTCCTCATAGTACAGTGGACTAATTTTATATTTATTTGTTAATTGGTTTCAATATTGTTGGCTGACTTTTCCTTTAAACTTTTTGTATCTTATTATTTCTCCATTAGTAATGCAAATAAAGTTTGTCCCTTATCTCTTTCTTTGAAGTCATTATTGTACTCTCATAAATTAACTTTCAAAATATTCATACATATGGAGGCACTAATTTGTCCTATGTTTGTTTAAATTAATAATGATTAAGGTTTCATAAAATGAGAAAAACACAATTTTTTTGTAAAACACAATTTTGTATTATTATTGCTCTAGGTAGATTTTTAAGTGGGTGTGCTAAAAGAGGGGAGGAATTGGTACTGATGTGCCATTCAATACATGGACAGTTCTAGAAATAAGGATCTAATTTTATGTGTGTACCAAATTTTCCTTTGAATGCTAAATCTTGGGAGTTCTTTATATAAAACAAAATTCCTTATACAATAAGGTAAACTTTTTGATAACATCTATTACCTGCAATGTTAAGCTTATAAAGCTGTAAATAGCAAATGTTGAATATAAAATGTTAAATGAGTCAATACTAATCATAATACAATTATCTATCATCATATAAAATTTCCTGAATAATCTACTTTGCATAATACAAAAAAAAATCAGAGTCTAGAATACCACATTCTAACCAATAAAAAATCATATCAAACAAGTAGACCCTGAGATTTAGTTGGTCGAGATGCTAGCTGAGGAGATGAGACAATTGAATCTTTGATGCACAGTGCCACCTGCTGGAATTTTTGTGACTCACTGGACTGTTTATTGAGCACATATTATGTCCATATATCCTGTATCCAGTAACTATAATAAAGTCAACATATGCACTAATTCTCAGGGTGTCTACAGTCATACACATAATTGGCAGACTATCAGACAATTACATTACAAGTCATCATATGTTGAAACACTAGCTTTTCTGTAAGGCAAAATTTAAGCTGCATGCTGCTCAAGGTCCTCAGTGGAATCAATACAGTTTAAAGTAGATTATAATGTTCATTGTAATTTGCATATTGTACTATTAAAAAAGAAAACCTCCACAAATAATCTCAATCAGTTTCTTGAGAAGAAATCCACAGAGGTATGTAATAATGAAAATATTTAAACTGTTATTTTATTTCTTATTAATTAAACTCAATACCTCAGACATTTTATTTCCTTATATAGGAAAAGCCTATTTCAAATAATGTCATGGCATTATAACATGTTAAACAGTATGTTAAAGTGATCAAAGTTAGTGTCACTTATATGTCACTTTATCCAAGGAAACACATTAGAATTTAAAATCCAAATAAAAAATGTTTATCATTAGAGAATCAGAAAGAAAGAGATAGAAAGGATTCTTCCACAAAAATTTAGATTCCTCGTCATTAGCAGGTGTTTTAGATAGAAAGCCAGAATTAAGCAAATATATGTTTAAGTATCTTGAAACCTTGAAAAGATTTAAGAATACACAGGTAGTTTTAAAAATTATAACTTTTTTGTCAAAATTTCAGAATATGTTTAAATGGTAAAATGAGTGAGCCTGAGTTAACATTTCCTTCTCAAGTCCAAAATTATTACAGAATCACTTTTTTTTTATCATTGGGTGATATTAAATACATAGCCTTAGTTGTCTGGAACAAGATTATAAAAGTAACATCTGTGGCAGTTTGCATGGTTTTTATAGGGACAGCTCCCAAATACTCATGCTTTAAAATTTTACCCATAGGGAGTGTCACATTAGGAGGCACAGCTTTGTTGGAGTAGCTGTGGCCTTATGGAGGAAGTATAATAATGTGGAGGCAGGCTGTGAGGTCTCCTAAGTTCAAAGTTCACTCTGTTTCTAAGATTCCATCTACTGTCTGCAGATCAAGATGTAGAACTTTCAGCTACCTCTGTAGTACCAAGTCTGCCTGTATGCCACCATGCTTATAATGGACTAAATCACACAAATTACAAGCTAGCACCAATTAAATTTTTCTTCTATAAGAGTTGTCATGGTCATAATGTCTCTTCACAGCAATAGAAACCCAAACTAAGACATTAATTTATTTCTATTATAAACTAATATATTAAAGAATTCTAAATAACATTTTAGTATTTTTCATTAATTAGGCTGTGATTTGATCTTACAAACAATTCTCTTTTCTCTGATTTTTCGGTTGCTAGTTTTCTTTTAGTCTGTATAAGTCAAAACATTAGCCGCATCAATGCAACCTGAGTTAATATTTCCATAATTGCTTTTCAAAAAGATAATGATTCTGATTTTTCAGAGACTCACATTTTGGTATCAAAATCCATTATTTGTTTAAATCAATATTCTGGGTTGTCTGGTGTGTTTTATATAAAATTCTACAGGCTCTGAAGAGAAGGCTCAATGGTGAAGAGAACTTATTACTCAGGCAGAAGACTAAAGTTCAGTTCCCAACACTCCCATAGTGGTTCCCAACTACATGTCACCCCAGTCTTGGGGTTGAATTCCCTCTTGTGATCTCCACATGCTCCTGCATACTTGTGGAACACATTCATATGTGTAAGCACACAAACAAAAGCTAAAAAATACATTTAAAAAAGACAACATTAAATCCTTAATATTAAAGCCAGTAAGACAATTTTTCTGGTGACCATATTTAGACGATTTTGACAAAGATGAAATTCTGTACCTTTTAAATGGCATGTGAACATAAATCTACCTAAAGTACATCCGGAGCTGAAAGATTTTTCTTGAGTTTGAGGAGAACATTTTCTATCATGAAGAAGGGCACGGATAAGATAGAAAATGCTTTCCCTTTTATATTTCATAAGTGAAACACTGCAGATCTTAGCAAAAAGTGGTATAAAGAGTAAAGGGTAGATAACATCAGTTCTTTCTCAGGTGTACCATTTAAGGTTTCAAAGTGAAAGCCCAGTGGTATTTTAAGCTTTTCTGTAATGTAACCACAGTTGCTACTTTTCTCTCTGTCACGAACCAGGAATCTAGCATGGACTTTTGTTTTGTTTTTCTAATGATTTGAATTCATTGGTGCCATCAAATCTCACTCTCTTTTTAAGATTTTTTTTCCATTACCCCCTAGCCCACCCACAGTCCGTCCTCCTCACTGGTAAAGGCTCCCATGAGGAGTCAACATTGTATGGCAGGGACAGGCCCCTTTCCTACAAATTAAGACTGAGCATGGCATTGCATCATAAGGAATGGGCTCCTCGAAGCTATCTCATGAACCAGGGTTAAATCATGGTCCTCCTGCAACCAAGCATGGCATCCACCCTAAAAAATAGGCTCCAACAAACTAGCCCATGTACCAGGTTTTTATCGTTCTTCTACTGCCAGAGGCCCCTCTGATAATCCAAGCTTCACAACTGTCTCCCACATATGGAGGGTCCAGTTCATTCCCCTAGAGTAAGGTAATACAGATTCAGCTAGTTAAACACGGTATTAGAAATAAAACAAAGAAATAGCCAGAGAAGCTAGATAACAAGGAGGACTCTAAGAAGAACACACAGATCACCCTGGAAAGAGAAATTAGATGATATCTACAGGGTAAACTGGGGGGCAGAGAGGGGTAGTAAGGAGTAGGGGAGGGGGCGTGAGATCAGCAGGGAACAAGGTGGCTTATGAGACTGGGTGCAATGGAAGAGCAATGAAAAATTGTAGAGAGCTTTGAAGTGTCACGCCTTAAAGAAAGGCTTCTGCCTTTCACCTTCCTGATGGTGAGCGCTTTCTGTAACAAACAAGTCATTATTTGGTTAAGCCTGTTTAGCTTGTTTGCTTTTGCATAGGAGCTGCCTATCTACAGGGTCCATGTAGCTTACTGGGGTTGGTCAGCACAAGGGGATTTAAGCGTGTACAAAAAACCTATGGGAGAAAAAAAAAACTTTGTTAAGGATCCTAAATAAACTACTTTAAAAAAAATCTTCCCGGAGTTGCATCTTCCTTGGTGGTCGAGGTTGGGTGCGACAAAAAAAATATATCTTAATAGAGAAAACCACTTTGGGGTTAGAGAAAAACCTAGTAGTAGGGGAACTCCCAAGAATTCACAAGGAAGACCCCAACTAAGATTCATAGAAATAGTAGAGAGAATGGGTGAACTGGTCAATCCCTGTATTCAGATAGAAGAATACCCCATCTATCATCAAAGAGCCCTCATCCAGTATTTGATAGAACCATACATAGAGATACACAACCAAAATCCAGGCCGAGTACCTGAAATCCAGGCGAAGAGTGGAAGGAGGGAACATATGAGCAAGGGATGTCACCATCGTGATGGAGAAATCTGCAAAGACAGCTGAACGAAGCTCATGGAAACTCATGAACTTGAGATCTACAACTATGGAGGCTCCATCAAATCTCTTTATTACTAGTTTTTGAATTGTATGTATTGATGGCAGTAAAGAAGGAGGGAACTTTCAAACCAAATTGTCATAAATTCATGAATCAATAAAAAATGAAATATTTATATGTCAAGCTGTTGAATGTGCAACAGGAATAAGGAATGGGATTTATGAGAGAAAAAAAAGGACAGGATAAATAGAAATATATGGGATTGTATTCATAAGAAAATACTAAAAATTCAAAATGTGATTTGGGAAATGAAAGCATGTCTGTGTACTCCATGGGCAGAGGAAGAATAACAGAGCAATTATGCAAGACTTCAAGAGAAATCTCCAGGTGTGAGAGATTCCTGAAACCATGGCATTGCTGCTCCATTAAGAGTATGGCTGTGATCATCAAAATTCTCAAATTGTAAACTTCAAATAATGTGTGAAAGATTTGACTTAATAAAACTCTGACATACATAAATAAGTGTGTATTATATATATATATATATATATATATATATATATATATATATATATATATATATATAAATTAGAAACAAGCTTGTTTTACCTATCAATTCCAGTTCCTGTACCCTCCAGTCCTCCCCTGTTTCTGCCACCAACCACTATCTCATTCCCTTTCTGCTTTCCAGGGAGGGTAAGGCCTTCCATGAGGGGTCTTCAAAGTCTGTCATATCATTTGGAGCAGAGCTCTGGCCCTCCCTCATGTTTCTAGGCTGAGGGAGTATCCCTCTATGTGGAATGGGCTCTCAAAGTCCATTCATATACTAGGGATGAATACCCATAGACTTCCCAATCCTCCCAACTAACACCACATTCAGGGAATCTGGGTAGGTCCTATGCTGGTTTACCAGCTATTAGACTGGAGTCCATGAGCTCCCCGTTGTTCAGTTTCTATGGGTTTCTCCAGCCTGGTCTTGACACCTTTGCTCATCATTCCTCCCTCTCTGCACCTGGATTCTAAGAGTTTAGCTCAGTGATTAGCTGTGGGTTTTGCTTCCATCAGCTACTACACAAAGGCTCTAGGATGGCATATAAGGTAGTCATCAATCTCATTATCAGGAAAGGGTATTTAAGTAGTCTCTCCACTATTGCTTAGATTGTTAGATTTCCAGCAAGAAAGTACTTATATTAGTTGGTGTTGCTTGACTTATGTTTGTCAGGGCATTGCTTCTCAAGAATACTTTTATCAAAAACATGTTCACATAGTGTATGCTATTCAAAAATCTGACTTAATTGCATATTTAGGGTTAGACTAATACATAGTTTGCAATGAAAATAAAACTATTCACTATGCTAAAACTAGTTTTGCCATTCAATAGATTTAATATTCTTACAGTGTATTTTATCATTCTGGTTTTAGAAGCAATTATGATTTTTTTTGCAATAAATGGTATATAATAATGGTTAGAAATAACCTAGAAAAAAATGGGTCATTGTATTCAGTCATTGATTTCTTCACTAAATTTGTTAAATGAAAAAGGAGTCTCAAAATAATTCTGATATTGACCCTAAAATAAAAATTTTCAGCCATTTCTGCTGCTTAGGTTTGAGCTTTCACTTTTCATGAACAGTAAAAATTTCTGTGATGTCAATAACATGAATTTGAGTCTGTTAAAATGGTGATAAGCTCAATTTTGCTTGAAAGCAACTCAGCAGTAAGGAATAAACCTAGGGATTTTCTTTACTTTCCTGTCAACTAGTTGATGACTAATGCACACAAGGATGAATTATTATTAACAGATTCAAAAATTTGGAGAAATACAAATATGAACACTTCTACAAATTAAATAGCAAGCTCTGTGAATTTTTGACAGTTGCCTATGTTGCTCCATTATAGATTAGCCAGCTTAAATTAAAATAATATTTTAATATATTAAAGCATTTAATATATTAATAATATGTAACACACAATTTTATGTACAATATCATTTGAATTGAAATCATTTGAAATGAAACAAATTTCAAAAATTGCATGATCAAATACAAAGCAAAGATTAGTCAATTACGATGTGAAATCATGTATTATAAAACTAAATTTTTATAATAAAACTTCATATTTTAAAACTGAAAGTAAATACTGTAGATTGTATGTGCATAAGTATTAAAGTACAGAAAAGAAAGGTAAAAGTAGGCTGAATTATTTTACTTCTAAATTGGGATCATATTATTTCTATTTGAAGATAAAGAAAAGCAGTCAATACAGAACTCTACTAAAATTTGAATGTCTGTACATAATTTAATTACTCAAAAGTAATATGTAAATAGGAAGAAAGAGGAAAGCTGGATGTTAGGTGGTGGAAATCAGAGTGCATCAGTGGAAGATAGGAGTTCAAGTTTATTTCATATTTTAGGCATATTCAGGCTTCATAAGTAAATGTAAAGCAACATTCTCAGTGGAGTTTGTTCAGCCAATCACAATCAGTAACCGCATTACTAAATACACAAGTACTGGCAAAAAATTAAAGCCTATTAATATCTCTTAAGTATCCAAATCAGAGAAGGTTTGAAAGCTACATGTGCTTGAAGGAATAACTGAATTTTGGAGATAAGAGTTTGAATTTTTAATTTTAAGCTAAAGGACTTCATACCTGCTCCAAAATTGCTATTTATCTAGTTTTATATTTGCTAGACCTGTTTTTGTTCATATTCTTCCACTAAAATAAAATGACACAAAGGCTTATAATACACATGTCTTCAAATACTCAGAATTGTGAAAGTATGTTGTATTACAATGACCCAAAGAAAAATTCCAAATAGACTTAAAATCCCACAGGACCTATGGGTTCTTCTTAATATTGCTATAAATGACTTATTAATATAGGCAATGTTATGAACAACAAAAAAAATCAATTGGTGTCTTAGAAAGATAATGTGATAAGATACCTTTTTTATTAAAACAGAAAATTAGTGTGTTGCAGCATCATATGTAAATCATAGCATCTGAATAAAGGTTAACAATGTAGAAATGAGAAAGAGGTTAGAATTTACAAGCTTAGAACCTTTTGTTCTTCTCAGGTAACACAGTAAAAGTTACTTTTGTTAATACATGAATTCAGTCACCCTGGGATTGGGTAGATAATCACTTGAAAGTAATTGAGAGCTGATGTGGATACCATAAATTAAATTCCTGAGTAAAGCATTTATTCAATGCTTAGATTCTTTAAGTATATCAGAAAGATATCCCTCACTTTTAAAATAACTGCAAAATGCAGAAAGAGTTCTTTTATTTGTTGAATGTTATCAAAAAATACAAGCAGTGGTCAGTGTTTGAAAGATTACATTTTATGAAGATATAGTATGATACATGGTAATTGAGTGTTTATTTAAATTTAATTTTCTAGTGTGTTTTGAGATGATAGCTCTGTGTGTGTCTTTAAGATAAGACAGCTCACAGAAAAGGGAGAGCTATTGGTAATTTTTAATCAGCTGCTAATTTCAGTCTGACAAGAGATATAGTTTAATTAGTGAACTGCTAATATCTATTGAAGTGAGCAGCCAGAGTAATCTCTGCTGGAGAAAGAACATGTTAAATCCCTGGCCAGAACAATCTCTTTGCTTCTTGCAACTTGTTTTAAAATTGCAAAAAGAAAATAACTGTTTTCACAAATGTGGAACAGAAAGTGCGATTACAAAAAACAGTAAATTCAGACTCACAAAATTCAATACTATTTGGAATACTTCTTACTTCGAAGAGTACATACAATCAATATCGTGAAAGCCCAGCCCAGTGAGGGTGAAAGAGAACATTTGTAATTTGGACTATTTTACTTGACAAAGAGTATCTACTGGATGTGAAAATCAGGGTTAAATGTTAGATACCAACAGACACAGCAAATAATCAACATATTTATTTGTGTGAGTTTGGAGAAAAATATCAAATAACCTACTATGAGCAGTGTAACTTTGTTTCATGAAATCATATGCAACATGTTCAAATTTGCATATAGCAGTGATGGGTGGGTCTTTATGTCTTTGCCTTTCTTGAAGTAATTATAGTTTTGACTTTCTTAAAATCACCTATACCAAGTTTTATATTCTGGCATTTTTATATAGGGAAAAGAATTTAATAACTTATTTAGCTACATGGCAGATCATTTGAAGGTGAATAAGATGTCTTTTTCACATAAAGCAGTTTTCTGGCCTAAGATTTTCAATGAATTTTAAAAACTTATTATAATGGTATTGAGAGAGGAAGATCACATACCATGGCTCATTTTAGAAGACATAGGCTAGCTTTTTAGCTCTCTCCTCTACCTTTATATAGTTCCAGGTAACAAAATCAGGTCATCAGGTTTGTGCAGCAAAATTTTTACCTGCTGGCCCATCTTGTTGACCCTATATAGATTTGTTTAAATTCTAACTTCTATTTTATACATTTAAATGAGGTTGCTTTTTAATATGTTTCATTTTTGAAATTTTTTCTCCTTTTTTGGTATATTTATTTAAGTTTGAAACAAGCTTGTTTTATATATCAATCCCAGTTCCAGCACTCTCCCATCCTCTGTTGTTCCCCACACCAACCCCCATCCCATACCCTTTCTGCTCCCCAGGGAGGGTGAGGTCTTCCATAGGGACTCTTCAAAGTCTGTCTTATCATTTGGATCAGGGACTAGGCCCTCTCAGGTTGAGGGAGAATCCCTCTATGTGGGATGGGCTCAAAAAGTCCATTCATATACTAGGGATAAATTCTGATCCATTACCAGAGGCCCCATAGACGGCCAAGTCCTCCTAACTAACACCCACATTCAGGGAATCTGGGTTGGTTCTATGTTGATTTCCCAGTTATCAGACTGGAGTCCATGAGCTCCCCCTTGTTCAGATCAGGAGTTTTTGTGGGTTTCTCCAGCCTGGTCTTGACCTCTTTGCTCATCACTCCTCCCTCTTTGCAAATGGATTCCAGGAGCTAGGCTCAGTGTTTAGTTGTGGGTGTTGCGCTGAAGAGATGGCTCAGCTGTTACGAGACTCACAAACAAAAATATAAGGGTTTTTTATAAGGGAATTTTTTTCTTTCTTAACATGACCATTATTCTTGGTACTGATCACTTGAGCTTGTGTACCTATGATATCTTCTTTTAATCACTATGTCTCATGTCAGTCTTGCCAAAGAAATGTGGCATAACACTTCCAAACACTGTGTTTCATTTTTCTACATGAAATAATTTTATGTGCCATTTACTACAATTTATTTTACTTTGTTTTATTTTTCTAACCTTATCTAAAATAATCCCTATACATACCCAAACGCATTTTTTTCAAACTCTATGTTTGTCCAGATGTTACAATGTCATGTAAAAAATAGAGGCAACCAAGTGTACATGTGTGTACATGTGTTTTTAATGTTTATAGAGTGTCTATTATGTAGGAAACTGTGTTTGTAGATAAGAAATATGAACAAGTGTGACCTACTACCTACTACTGAGTTTTCTGATGATTACTAATTAAACACTTCTGCTTACTTCTTCCTTCAGTAATAAGGATATCTGATCTTTTTTTTTCAGATTACAAAGCCAAATATATTGCTTTATTTTCTTTTATTTGTATCAGGTTTGCTAAGTGAGTTTTGTGAGAACCAAAATTTAGCTAAAAAAATAAACTGAGCCACTTAATGTGTGTGTTTATAGTATTGTGGTTTGGTATTTCATGTCTCAAAGCATGTCTCAAAAACAAAACCAGACAATAGCAAACAAACAAACAAAAAAAGAAAAGATTCTCACTGTCATTACTCATATATATTCTCCTAGATTTTAGAGATTTAACACATAAAGAAAATGGCAAAAATAAATCAATTAAAATATAAAAACATTTTAACATGAAAGTATATCACAATATTGTATATGTCATATTTCTCAGGTAATTCTAAATTTTGGGGGCAGAGGCCATGGCAGTGTGACTTCAACACAAACTAGGACCAGAGTCATGGGCAGGTTGTCTTGCTTGAAAGAAGCACCCAGCTGCTTTTGTGAGCATGTAGGTAACTGAAAAATGATGATGATGTCGCCTGAATTTGATGTGAATCCCACTCTTGACCAGATGCTTAAGATAACTATCTTAATACTAAAATATGTGCAATCAACTGCCAAACTACCATTATTCCTTTCCTGTCTTGACATTCATTCAGTATCGAACTTTACTTTTTTGTTTAATTACATCACCTGTGTTTCCTATTTTATAGGAAATTTTAAATGATTATATCAAGGTTTAACATTTAAGATATTAAACCAAGAATATCCATGATTTTTTACCTTAATGTGTATAAATTCTTGTAGAAGCTCTTCACTAAATGCTGTCTTTATAATTCTAAGATTTTTGTGAGATTAACTTTTACCTTGCCTACCTTCTCCATAAATAGTAGTTTTATATGTTATAAATGCTATGTAGAAAATCATTCCCAAATATTGAGACTGTAGGCAAGTGCAAGTACAGCTTCTTTTAGATCACTGAGAGCAGTGTAATTTATTATTCTGAAAAAATATATTTACCAAGTAAAATCTCCCAATATGTATTTAACACAGAAAAAAAATTAAATAAATGGATGTATTTTCAAATACATGGATATTGCATTCCAAAGTATAATCAGTTATTCATGGAGATTTATTAATTTTTCTGTAAATGTGACAAAATTTTTGATTAAAATCAGTTCATTAAATATGAGTTAATACAACATGTGGATTATTTTATAGTGACATCTTAATTCTGTTTTGTACATTATGCCATCAATTAAATATTTTAGTAAAATAATCACACGTATAAAACTTATAAACAACTAGCAATTAACAATATTTTACTTATATATAAAAATGGATTTATAATTGAAAAATGTAATGGGACAAACCGTACAAAAGAACTGATCATTTCTTTACAATCTATGAAAGCTTAAACATAATAAATTGTATATATAAATTTAGAGAATGTTCAAAAGAAGAATTAATTCATTTTAAAAACTATTATATTTATCTTAAAGCCTGTAATGTATACTTGCATCACCTGTATTGTGAATACAAACTCTAGTTATCAAAAATCAGCATCAGAGCCTTGTCAACATTCTACTATGTAACTATAAATATATGCTACTACTACTACTAACTAACACACAAATAAGTTTATTTTTATTTTATGTTTCACAGGCAAACATTTCTCCAGTGTTACTGATTTTATTACTTATTTTTCATTATTTTTAAGGTTTATTTATTTTTAATTTGTATATGTTTTATGGGTATTTTGTCTGTATATTACCTATCTGTCACATGTCAGTGTGATGACCACAGAGGTCATAAAAATATCATTAGAGCCCCTGCACTGGAGGTATGGATAATTATGACCCAGATATGAGGGTTGAGAATTGACTCTTGGTCCACTGAGGACGCTTTCAAAATCTTTATCCTCTAAGACATCTCTCCACAGCTCCTACTTTATCTTTAAATATTCTATCCATTGTTTCTATTTCAAAATTATATGTAAGCATGAATGATAGTTTACAACTCCAGTTTTAATGTGCAACCAAATAAGAGAAGCATCTACACTCATATTCTGCATGCTCCAGATTCTGGGCCATAGACAGTTCCTGAAGTCATTCATAAGAATGCCCAGTATGAGTTATTATGCACTTTTGCTTACGCTGTCAAAATAGTAAACAACAGAACCATCAAAGAGTTCAGTTGGGATGTAATAATAAATAGCAAATGTTTTTGCAGTCAAATATGTCACAATATTGCAGAGAAAATATTTCTCAGACAAATATCTACCATTTTACACTTGTGAAATTATATTTCCAGCTTGGCAACAGGAAGGTAGTTGTAATGTGATTACACACTAAAGGAATACTGCAACATAGAGAGTGTTGTATATCTTGTATGAGGCATCACTGCCCTAATTCCAGAAAAAAAGTTTGATAGTACTTAATGGGTGCTTTTATCAAAAAATAAAATACGGGTGGCTACCCTTTAAGTTGACAAAAAATATACCTTTATGAAAAGAGAGAAAACAATTATTTATTACTCTTTGTGAGACCAGAGATCTTTAATAATCTCATCTTGCTCTAACATTTGCAGTGAAAGGGAGGATATGCCTCCAGAAAAGCAGATGGGATGAAGAAAGACAAGTGAAAGAGATTTGACCTAATTATGTTAACATGCTTAATATGTTCTAAATTTAGAGCTAATGTCTTCCAGAAGATTTGGCAATATAATATGCCACATGAAGGAGTTTATGGAGGTTTCAGGCAATAGTAAATCTGGCTGATTACTTTAGGAAATCATATGGTCTTTAAGATGATAAACCAAGTAGATAATGTGTAATATATTAATTTCCATCTGTGTCTTAAATATTCATAATTTCCATATCAGTACTTATGGCAAATATATGCAAAAGTTAAAAAAAATGTTGAAACTTATTTTCTCTATTGAGAAAGGGTTTTTTCTGTGTAGCCCTGGCAGTCCTAGATCTTGCTCTGTATACCAGGCTGGCCTCAAAATGAGAAATCTGACTGTCTCTGTCTCCTGAGAGCTAGGATAAAAGGCACATGCCACTAATGCTTTGCATCTAACACTTACTTTGAAGATAAATAAAACAGAAAAGTAAGAATATCCCCTACAAAGTTATTCTAATACCTAAATCTAACATTCCTACCCTTAGAAAAATGCAGTCAATTTCTTCAAAATAAACTTTTGTATCTGTTGCACTGTATGAGAAGGTGGCTAGCAATCACTGTACTTAAATACTAGTTAGACAAATCAAATACCTCTTCCACCAACACTGAAGAACTTTAATAATAGGCTATATTATTCATTTCACAGAATGATCAATGACTATTGCTTTGTTAGAAAGGCACAAAAGCTTTTAAAGTGCTCTAGCCCAGCTCAGAAATAGGCCAATCTTAAACCTTCATTTTTAAATCTACTTAGCACCTCATCATGTTATTCAAGCTACAAAGTAAACACACGAGAAAGACTAATGAAAATAGTTTTAAAAGACCAAGCAGTGGATGAGCTCTGCAGAATATCTCTAAATCTCCAAATGTTTTATTTCTTTCATACATTTAAATGCTGTGACTCAAATACTGATTTTGATTCACTCAAATCCTGAAGAAACATATGGAACCAGTCTGCTATTCATATGTGATTGCCTAATTGGCAAAGCCACCAAAGCACATGCATAAGACACCTCCCTTATCCAGAGAGAAACAGACACCAGCACAACATAGACAAATTCTGTGGTGTCACCTGCCTGCTGCCTATTAGAAGTATTGCACAGCTGAAATCTTAGACAATCTGACAGTTTTAAAGTCAAGCATTTTTAGTAAGACTACTCTGAAGAGAGGATTCTTAAACAAGCAAAGATGAACAAAAAAGCATGACCAGAAATCTCATACCCTTTTTATCTCTGACAAATTTAGGCAGAAGATTCTACATATTTGTTACTTCATTTAAAAACTTAGAATAACATTTTGTTTTTCTACTTTGTAGACATGATAGCACTTTGCATGGACTGACAGCTCTTATTTTTTGGAATGGAACTTGTGAATATGGGCTACAGATAGAATTTATATATTTCTGATAATGCTATCTAAAAGACTATGTACATACCTGAAGCACAGTGCCCTCTGGTGCACATAACGCATAAAATAAAATATTTATATAACATTATAGTCACAGACACAGACATAGTAAATTAAGTTTGATTCTTTATAAATGCCAATAACTTGGGGTTGCCAACTATGCCTGGAAGAAATAATCCACAGCAATAATTTGTATAAAAATTTTTAATGACAAAGATTCAAGTGACTCCTCATATAATGATCTTTTTAATGTAATTTCTGAGTTCTGTGGGAATAAGCATCTTTTGATGATTTTAATATATGACTTCTTTTGTAGAACTTATGTTATGAGCAGGTATTTCCATGAAGGTCTTGTCCCACCACCAAGCCAAACTCAGTAACACACAGAGGCATTGTATTAGACATAAACCTTTTGGCCAGGAACTAATTTCTTATCAGCTAGCTCTGTCTTTATTTCTACTAATTAAGTATTTCCACATGGTCTTATCTTACCAGAGAGAGGGCTGGCATTCTGCCCTCTTCAGTCTCTCCATGTTGACTCCTTGCAACTACTTCCTCTTTCCTCCTAGTCTCCTAGTCCTGCCTATCTTGCTTTCTTATTGGCCAACAGTGTTTTATTCATTAACAAATACAAAACACATATTTCCAGAATGACATCTCCCATCAAACTTATTTAGACTTCATCTTTATAGAAAGGATAAAAACCAGCAGCCATATATATTAATCCTCTTTGGGTTGTTTGCTATTGTGTCCATCTGTCTGGAGTTCTTTCTAGTCCAAGCTTAAGAACATACAATTACATTCTTATAAAAGAGCATGATTTGGCAAAATTTCTCAGTGACTAGTAGAAGGTATCATTCCCAGTTAGGATGGATGAAGGTTGCGATCCTCATAATTGAGAGAGTTACACAACCAGTTACTCATTTTTCTAATAATATGTCACAACTACAAGAAATAATTTTAGATAGCAAAAATACATCACTATAGGGGGATTTGGTCAATGATAACCCTTCTGACACTTTCCATGGGAACAACCTTTATTTACACACAACCCCCAAGTAGTATATCTGCATTGCTTTTCCTTCATACCTGTATATCTTGTATCTTGTGCTAAATCCCTGTCGGCTTCTGTCCACAAAATCTGTGTACTCCTGTGAGCGATGGAAGGGTCCCTTATCAGAGAGAAGCCAGTCGAAGGGGCTTGTGGCATGCTGATCAGAGACAGCAGCAACTGCTAAAACCCAGCAATGAAGACTCAGTACTATCCACTCCCATAGAGCCATCAGAGAGGACAATTCAGCACCAGCTCTGCTTCGCCATATCATGCTTCCACTGGGGATTTAGAGCCTTCATCCTCTCAACTTTCCCTCAACACCTAGACAGAATACACAGGCAATTAGTTACCCTGCAAGAGACTCTCCATCAGCTGAGGTGCTGAGCTGACAAACTTCTCAGATTTTAAATTTTCAATTAGATGATTACATGAGGGAACATGAAGTAACACAAAGTTACTCCCAAATTTCCATTTCAATGGAAAATAAATCATGTAAATTACAGGCCATGTCATAACAATGCCATCCATTGAGTAATTGATTAAATACCTTGCACATTAATAAGTTTGAACAAATATTTGTATTTCTGCTTAAACTATCTGTAATATTCTATGTGATCAAAATAATGACTTTCATTTATTATATTAATTAGCAAAACTATATTATATTTGGTTATAAATAATTAAGAACATTATAAATTTTAACAATAAGTATATTTGATAGTTTATAATTACTTTTTAATCTTTATGTTGGGATACACACACACACACACACACACACAGTTCTGTTGGCAGTATTGCATCTTAATACAAGGATATATGTAACAGTGCATGTGTGAATGTTGACGACAATTTCAGATCATGATTCTCTTTGCCTTCCACTTCATTTTCTTCATTTGAGGTAGGCTGTTCTGCAGTTTTTATGTAACATATATGTCAAGAAATATTGTCTAGGAGATGTCACAAATTGCCTCTGTCTCTCTAAGAGAGTCTTGTATTTATAGATGTGCATACTGCCAAGATTGGCTTTTTTTGAAGAGTGGAATTCAGCTCCCAGGACTCAACTTTATGAAATAGGCATATTTCATACAGAGCCATATGAGCTCTTATAATTATTTCAGAGTGTCTGGTTTTGTGTTGTTTAGTTTTGGAGATAAAGTCTCACTATGTTGACCAGGCTGGCCTCAATCTCAATGTGACTACCTCTGGTTCTTTTCCCTTGAATGCCAGATTAAGTAATGTGCTGCTACACCCAGATCCTGTATCTGTTTTGAGAAATGTACTTGAAATATTTATTCAGATAACATCTACATCATCAAATGACATGGATTAAATAAGTACTCCAAATGTGCAGAAATACATAAGTATATAATTATCTGTACAAAATGTATATATAAATAGATGGCTATAATAGGAAAGTAAATGTTTATGTCAGAGAAGAGTAAGAAACAAAGGCGATTGTCAAGAAATATTGTTTTCATATTTTCTTTAACATTTTCCTTCATATTGGAAAAAATTTATAATTTAATCATTTCTCAGGGCTTTAAAATATTCCCATATATATTGTGTCTTACCCTTACCTAATCTTACATAGCTTGTGTGTACACAGGAACTAATCAATATAGATTATTCATAAAATTTGAAATTGCCAACATTATATTAAAACCGTTCCAAAATAAAGTAAGAAATATAAAATCCCAGCATACACTCCCAGTGGATTACAGCAAATAACTCTGTAAATAACTGTGTAAACACTATCAGATCACTGTATTCTTCATGGAGAACAATTTACAGCATCTGGGCAGTGTGGGTTTGGCTATAGAAGCTGGCCCTTGAGCATGATGCCAGATATAATCTACCAGCATGTTCTGAAGCTGCCTTTGTGCTTCACTTTGCTCAGTCATTTGTTACTAGACTGAATGATTGACATAAACCCTTCCATGAAAGATGGTTTCATAACATGCTTTTAAAAGCAGTAAGTAGAGAAGCTTTGTGCTGTGTTTTGCTGGGACAGTTGGAGATATTAACTGAAAGTGTATGTGTTACAAAGGAAGGACTATCACATAATGAAATAATGAAAAAATTCAAAAAGGAAATAATCAAATGCATCAATACTCTTCCTCAGATTAGAAAAGCTATAAAATGATCTTGATCTTGCCATAAATAATTCTATAATTATTTGGATAAAACTTGAGACAAAAAAAAAATATCAATGCCAACTGTTTTCTAGAACCTGTAACTTTTTTTAAAAGATAATGATAAAATGAAATGGAAAAAAAAAGATAATGAAATGAAACTATAAAACAAAGAGTTTATACTGTGGTACATATTTTTAAAAATTAACATTGCGTAAAATATCATTTCTATAAAAAATAGTAAACAATGATATATCTTGCTTTAAACAATATTTATTACATATAATACTCTTACAAACTCCATTTTCACATGTTAATACTCTATGTTGATTTATTTATGTTCAAATTTTATTTGCAAAGTACCGGTAATTGTAAAGATTTTCAATGCTTCCAAAAATACCAAAATGACATATACTATAATATCTAATAATATAATAATGAATAATACATATCATGTACTATGACACAATTCCAGAAGATAGTAATAATTCCCACTAGATCTCTATGATCCTGATCCCAATTTCAAATTTTATGTTTATCTAAAATAATGATATAAAAATGTATCTGAAATTCAAAAATATTATAAAACAATGAAGGATTTCACATATTATTAACATTAAATTTCTAATATGGCTGAAAGTATGAATGTAAAAACAAGTGTTAGGAATTGAGTTTTAGAATTGATTTTATGTCCATGTCCAAAATATTTTAAAAAGGTAATTTTATCTAACATTACTCTTTAATAACAGGCAATGGGAAAACCCATGTAAAGTTGAAAGACCAGTGTAATAAACACATCTTTCAATCATTTATTCTCTCTCATTAACAGCCCACACTGTCAAACTCAGATATTGACTCATAACTTTTAAGAATCAGTCAAAGGCCAGGAAATCATCTAGAAGACTCTACACTAGGTTCTAACCCTCCTACCATTTGAAAGCACCACAGTATTATACAAAGGAACTTTCATATTCATGCCTAGCTGTGAGGAGGTTGGCAAACACTAAAGACTGAACTGTTTTCTAGACAGCTATTGTTTCAATTACACTGTGATATAACTCAATACTTAGAAAGTTATAAGAAAATGAATATTATGGTTCACCTACAATTCATAAAATATGATCACTTTTAGATAGATGTAGGCCACTGTTAGGAATAAGAATAATACTTCCCTGCCCAGGAATGTACTATGAGGACTAAAAACAGAACCAAATGTTTTTAACTGCAGAGCCATCTTTCCAGCCACAAAACAAAGCACTCAGTTTTAAAAATGCTTGACACAAGTGACCTCTGCCAGTGGAACCAGGATGTTCCCTGGTGCACAAAAGGACTTTGGGAACACATTCCCCATGGAGGCATACTCCCTTAACCTAGGAGCAGGGGGAGGGCCTAGTCCATACTCCAAATAACTTGACAAATTTTATTGTTTGTTGACTCCTCCTGGAAGGTATCATCCTCCCTGTGGAGTATGTGTGTGTGTATGTGGGGGGGGAGGTTAGATGGGAGGGTCATCGGGGGAAATGGAAGGAAGGAAGATGAAACTGGGATAGATATGTAAAATAAGAAAAATAAATGAATAAATAAAAAGATAAAAAAAATGATTGACACAATGGGAAAGTAATTAAATATTCAGCACCAGGTCAGTGAGAAACTGTACAAGATCAGACATGTTACCATGATTTTCCTATGCCATTTTATTTATAAAAAATATGTATTAACATCAAACAGATCATTTTCAAAAAATTTAATTTAGTTTGCATTGATAATTCACTGAATAATTAACATATTTGTGAAACTTTAAAAGTATAAACAGCTATAAATCACAAAGAGAAAGATATCACTCACAACTGTAAAGTAACTTGACTATTTAGTGTGGATTAAATAAAACCTTCAATCAATGATATAAACATTTAAATTAAAATTCCTTTGGAATATTAGTGATAACTGTCTTTAATTTATAATTTATCATGTTTCAGATATTAAAATTAAGACTTTATTAAATAGATTCTTCTGCTAGTGTCTTTTAAGGTTTTTTTTAATGTCCTGGTGATAACATCTACAATAGTTTTTTTCATCTTCTCCTAGTACACGGAGTCTTTCTCCCAGCCTTTTCTGTGGTCATCTTGTGGCTCCTAAAACATGCATACTTTTTTGTACACAATAAATTGTTAGCACTCCACTGAATTTAATAATTTGTCTCCTCATATATAAGGTAGTTCACTATGTCTTTTGACATTGCCTAGAGATTCCCATTATTTTTATCTATGAGTACTATATTATTGTACAATTTTTTTCCTTTTCTCCTCTCTCTCATTCACTTCACAATATTGAACTTCTTTACAACACTCAATCTGTGTAGGTTAAAGCTGTCATTAGAAGGGAGTCCTACATATTTCCCCCTGCTAAGCCTTGATTCCAGAGGGTCTTTCCTTTCTCCTTATTTTTTAACTGAGAAGGCAACACAGCTTTAAGTGTTTTCTATCTTAATGAGGGTGACTATTCCTCTGGGAAGTAAAAACTGCAGAGGAAGCTAATATCCTGCTTGATCCTGTCAATATAATCTTATCCTACCAATAAAAAGGACATTAAATACTACTGCCTAATGGTGGGACTGATTAGAAAAAAAATGAAGAGAAGTTGAGTTTCATTTCTGAACAGTGTCCAGCACATGGGGAATTATTCTTACCAGGAGGACCTCTGAGAGCCATTTGGGGTACCAGACAGCTCTAAAACATGCATGTATCAGCATGTGTGAGCATGTAACAAATATTGTAAAATTCTTGTTGTAAACCATAAGGAACAATGGAACAGATGGTAAATGAAGGTTCCTGAGGCTATCTTAAATGCCCTTCCCCTACAATAATATTGATTATATATATATATATATATACATATATATATATATATATATAATTTTCAAGACAGGGCCTTCATCCAGTAGCTGATGGAAACAGAAGCAGAGACCCACAGGTAGGCACTGAGCCAAATTGCTGGAATAAATTAGAAGTAGAGGTAGAAGTGATGAGTAAAGGGGTGAAAAACATGCTGGGGAGAAACAGAAACAGCTGTGTGGGTGCTCATGTACCACAGAATGACAGCTTGCAAACCAGTATAGGACAGAATCAGGTGTCCGTTAGGAAGCCTGGGCAGCCTAAGGGGCCCCTGGTAACGGAAGAGCATTTATATCTAGGTATGAATGGTCATTGGGAGCCCATTCCCCATACAGGAATACTCTCTCAGGCTAGCACAAGGGAGAGGGTCTAGGCTATGCCCCAAAAGATATCACAGACTTTGTTAATACCCCATAGAGAACCTTAGTCTTTCTATGGAGCAGAAGAGGGATGGAACGGGGATTGGTGTGGGGCATGTGAGAATGATAGAAAGAGGGAACTGGGATTGATATATAATATTGTTTCTAATTCAAATTTAAAATGGAGAAAAAAAATAGATATTTGGAAATGCATTTTCATTTAATTGAATTAAAATATACTTTTGAAAGATAATATGGGGGGTGTCCAGATAATACTAGTATTTGTTACAATTGTAGTGAATCTGAGATTTGTTCTCAGGAGCTACATAGTGACTCTCAGCCATCCAGAACTCCAAATCTAGGGGGATATGATACACTTTTCTGTCTTTCCAGATCATCAGAAATGCATGAATTGCACATGCATGAACAACACAGGTGAAACTATTATTCATATAAAATAAAAATAAACATTTGTTTAATTAAAGAATATGTGAGAAATTCTTTGACAGATATATTTGACTCCCGTCAGGCTTCTGTGAGTTGTATTTTTCTAGGTCCCGAATTGGGATCTGCTGCAGTCATTTCTGCAAGCATTGTATATGAGGACATTTTTAGATAATCTATACCATTAAGAGGAGCACCATGTTTATCTGGCTGCTTCAAACTTCCTAGTGATGTATAAAGTGGTTTTTAAGCTTTTGGCCATCATTTTCCTTCATCTGTTCATCCTTCTGCTCATTTACATTTGACATCCGATGACTATTCTGCTACAATTCTGTGTTTTGTTGCTGTTTGTTTGTTTTGTTTTGTTTTTGATCTTAAGACTGAGTCCAAAATTATTTTATTACTTTAAAACCCTATTACAACACTCAAAATAATATATTGCCATTTTTAACAAGTGTCATTAATAACTTTAGAACCAACTTGAAATATATTATAATTAATGTATTCCAGTATCAGAAGATTGAAGGTAAAGGTTGAAAGAATATAGGTTTAAGAATAGAGTAAAAACAACAATTACAGAAATTAAGATTTAATGTTGCTTTGCTGTTTGGCAGAGTCTTATATCTTTAAAGTTTATCAAAGCAGAGCATTTCTTAACAACAAAATAATTTGACACATAAATGTCATGTTAAAGGAATTGTGAAGAAGGTGGCTAAGTTCATATGGTCTTATCCAGCAATAAAGTATGTGAAATCTGTAAAACTCAAAGATAATTATAATTTTGTCCTTGCTTTTATCAATAGAATCCTCAGGTTATTTTTTTAGCAAAGATTTTTGAAATGCTTTAGAAATTGCTTACTATACAATAATTTGCAAAATGATCGCTACATTTTTTTTCAGGAAATGAAATTACACTTCTTTAACTAAACTTATGCTGGTAGTAGTCTAATAACAACTTTAAAATTGGGTCACCAAACAGGCAATATTCTTTTTCTATGAGGGGACCATAGAAACCT
The DNA here is from genome assembly GCA_030556225.1 of Cricetiscus sungorus. Classification (NCBI taxonomy): domain Eukaryota; kingdom Metazoa; phylum Chordata; class Mammalia; order Rodentia; family Cricetidae; genus Cricetiscus; species Cricetiscus sungorus. The sequence continues at coordinate 43,047,690 of JANBXA010000730.1, forward strand.
CAGAGTTTATCAAATAGGTAAAGAAAGTCATTGAATAATTAGAAGCTATTTTATTAAAAATCTTAAATATTTTGGTTGTGAGCCTAGCCTTTAACGGCTCAGCCTTCTCTCCAGCATGAGCAAGAAAAGAGATACAATAATACAGGAAGCCATTGTAGGGTTTAAAAGAAATCTGGCACTAGGGAAATATCCAGAGAGCTACAAGGATGACCCCAACTAAGAATCTAAGCAATAATGGAGAGGCTACCTTAAATGACCTTCCCTGATAATGAGATTAATAACTACTTTATATGCCATTCCAGAGCCTTCATCTTGTAGCTGATGGAAGCAGAAGCCACTCTCATAGCTAAACACTATGCTGAACTCCAGGTGCAGAGAGGAAGGAGTAATGAGTAAAGGGGACAAGACAATGCTGGAGAAACCCACAGAAACTGCTGACCTGATCAAGAGGGAGCTCCAGACTGATAGCTGAAAAGCCAGCATAGGACTGACCCAGGCTCCCTGAGTGTGGGCCTTAGGAGGACTAGGCAGTCTATGTGCCTCTGGTAACGGATCAGCATTTATCCCTAGTATATAGATGGACTTTGGGAGCCAATTCCACATAGTGGAATATTCCTTTAGCATAGATACATGGGGGAGGGCCTAGCCCCTGCTCCAAATGTTATGACAGACTTTGAAGACTACCCATGGAAGGCCTCACCCTCCCTGTTGAGCAGAAAGGGGATGAATTGGGGGTTGGTAGGGGAAGAGAGGAGGGCAGGAAGGTGAAGGAACTGGGATTGACATGAAAAAAATAACTTGCTTCAATTTATGTTTTAAAAATTATCAAAAAAGGAAAAGAAAATATAAACTAACTTGAAGAGAACAAAATCTTAAATAATATGTTCTGTGAATGCACACATAGAAAATAGTTTATGGAGCTTTCAAGGAAGATCTAGTTCTTATCTATCTATCTATCTATTTATTTATATATTCATTTGCTCTGTCTTAAATATTAACCAATTACTATTAATCTAAGTATTTCCACGTGGTCTCATCTTACTGGAGAGAAAGTCCAGAGTTGAATCTCCTCCTCATTACTTCCTGCACCCTCCTTGTCTCCTAGTCCCACCTATCTTGCTTTCCTATTGGCCAACGTTGCTTTATTCATTAACTGATAAAAAAAAATATTTACAGAATGACATCTCCCATCAGAACTTTTAAAATATATAAAGACAAGGGAGAGCCAGAATAGAATGTACTTTTTGAAACTTTAGCTCATGGAGACAGAGAACTGTATTTGAGTTTAAAAGAGGAGGTGACTCACATAACATCTAGTTTTTAATAATATGACAGATTTTGGTGATCCCCATGGAAGGCCTCACCCTCACTGGGGAGTGAAAAGGGGATTGGATGGGGAGGATTGGTGGGGGCATGAGAGAAGAGGAAAGAGTGGGAACTGGGATTGATATGTAAAATAAGATTGCATCTGTATAAGAGAAAGAGTAAAATCAGAAAAAAAAAAGTTAAAAAGCTCATGATTATTCAGGTCATAGAGAAATTCTTTAAAATAAGTACAATACTTTTATGGGGGGTAGGGTTCAAGACAGTGTTTATTTGGAGCCTGTCATTGAACTAGCTCTGAAGACCAGGCTGGACTCAAACTCACAGAGATCTGTCTGCCTCTGCCTCTGCCTCTGCCTCTGCCTCTGCCTCTGCCTCTGCCTCTGCCTCTGCCTCTGCCTCTGCCTCTGCCTCTGCCTCTGCCTCTGCCTTTGAGTGCTAGGATTAAAGGTGTGTGCCACCAACACTGGGAGAAATAAGGACAATAATTTTCAGATATTTTTAATCTAGGCATAAGTAAATTAAGGATGTAATACTCATATTTTTTGTTGGCAGCTCCCAAATATGTCATGTTCTTATTTATAGATGCTATTCTATCCACAGGGTAAATTCTAATATATTTTATTCATCATGAATCAGGGACCTATGAATGCTTTACTTACTAGAATACCTTTATTATCAATAACAAGGTTCTATGGGTGAAGTACCTTAATAAATGGGACATATTAATAATTGTCCAGAATAAATAAAAAACACAAAATTTATGTTTAAAAATGACCTCATGATGTCAGGTTGAAGTTTTCATTGATTTTAATTATCAAAATCAAACAAGTTAATAATCAAAATATTCCTGATTCAAAGAAGCTAACATTTTAAAAAAAATAAATAGAATGAAAGCATCAAAAGTTAAAATTCTAACATAATTTTCTCAGAGCTTCTCCAGTTCCCTTTTGTATCTTTATTTTTTTTTAATATACATGATGGAAATATATTTTGTATTGGTCTTTGTCATGGTGAACATTAAGAAATCCTTTACTTTACTGGGAGGCATATTTACAACACGAAAGTTTGACATACATGACAATGAAATGAGTGCCCAAGCATCTCATTTCTCTTAATGGAGTAATGAGTTTTGACAATTCAACTAATAAAGAATTGTAGGCACCTGCATTATCATTGTTTATATCAGTTAGGTTTTCATTGTTGTAATTATAAAATTGCATATATACATGAAATCAACTATTGAAAACATAGTTGTTGAGAATCAAAAATAAAAACAAGCCAAAGTTTATCTTTAGTAAGCAAACTAATTCAAGATAACATTCAAAACTTTACCTTCTGTTCTTATTACCTTCTGTATCCTAATCTGACAAACCATGCCAGAACTATGCATGTTTTTAATTGAATACATGTCTTCTTGCCAACTTAGCATAACTGGCCTGGCTGACAGACATGCTAGCTAATAAGATAGAATCAGAAATCCTGAGTAGTAATTTATTCAGCTGACAATTAGTCCTTTGTTCTTTCTAACAGAAAGCTATGCTTACATCACTACTCCTCAATATAGAAATTTAAGAAATTTGACATTTTCAAGAAGAATTGTTTTTAATATATTAATTTAGGATTTATAGTAATTTAACCATTATTACCTTCAATAATTTTACACTAAATTCAAATAGAAATCAATGTAAATTTCCATGAAATAAGACACATTTAAAAGAGTTTTCAATTTTGAATAATCACCAGTATTTTTATGAAATGAAGAAAATGAAGAACAAATTATATAATATTGTGTCTGAGGATTAGAGAGAGTAATTATTAAGCAGGCCTGTTATATTGTTACTCAATGCATGTATATTTGGGAATCATCTTGATAGAATATGACAATCATTATTTCACAACAATAGTCACAGGAATAGCTATTACTAAACATACCTGGGGTTTAATTTAGTGATTGTTAAATTTTAATGAGCAAGTTATATCAATAGATACTTAGAAAATGTTTATCTTCAGCTCAGACAACTCTAAAAGGCAACAAGGCATAGCAACTTTGAGTCATTTTTATGTTGACATAACTATAGAGGAAGTAGATGATAGAATCAATTTTGTTTGCCTTATGTACTTAGTATCATGAAGATAAACAAATATTTTAATAGGGCATTATTGCAGGTCTTAGAAACTGCTGCCTTTTACTTGAAGTTGGAATTGATTTCCTCAATTAGCAGTTGACTGGATGGGTTTAAAGGTGATAAAGTCAAAGAAGTCTACTATCCCTCTAGCCTATGCTCGATACACTGGAAATTGTTACATCATCATTCAAACTGACTTAACAATGACATTTTAAATGTTATGAATCTTGGCTAAAAAATGGAAAAGGAAACCATGCATGCTATAGTTTACTATAATTACAAGATACAACTAAACTTATTTTTCATTTGTAGTTTACCATTCAAACATAGTACTGTGTGTAGATATATTATTCAATAAAGTTTGTTTTTTTACTTACAATGTCAGTAATCTAATTTTTGTTTTAAAGTTTTGAAAATTGATTGATATAATGGAAAAGGGAGGAAGGAGGATAGTGATGTTTTGACCATAAATGAGTATAAATATTATTTTAAACACAGAGGAAAGCTTAATATTAATCCTGAAAATTGCATAGAATGCCCTTCAAAAATATAATAAGACAGTTCTTTTCCACACTATGAACTTCAAATCTGTATTCTCAAAGATTGAAATCACATTTTTTTGTATTTTGGAACCACTTAGATAGGTTTTAGTCTTTGGTTCACTGAATGGTGGGCTGAAACCTTGAAATAATGTATCCTCCACATCTTCAAAACAGATTATATTGTGACTTGTTCTTTCCTGGGTTAGTTTAATCATCTTTTGATGTTTATTTTATGGGTAATAGTGTGTTTTCTTACATGCAAGAGACCAGAAGACCACATCAGAAATACTACTATTGGAGTTACAAACAAATGTGATCCTTGTGTGTGTACTGTAAAGAGAGCCAAGTTTCTACATAAAAGTAGCAAACTGTCTTAAGCATTGTTCCATGTCTTGAGGCCCTGAAATTATAAATTTGAAAAAAGAAAGCTAACACATTATTTTAAAGCCTCTAATTTTAGCAATACTCTTAGCAACCAGCACCAATCTCCTCTTGCTACTATTGGCTATTATTGACACAGTGGATTAATTTTAATTTTTATTAAACATATCATAATTTTGGGAAAAATAATTTTTCTTGTTCCATATTATAATTACCAACATTACTCATCATATTCATGAAATGCACTGTAATTATGTCTTTTTATATAAGTGACTGGTGGGATGGAGAATAAAATTCTATTACTGATAAAACAATTTGATTTTAATGCATTGATAAATTCTATTTTGTCTATATGTTAAGATGTTAGAGAACATCAAGAATTAATGATTTTAAGGTATCAATTTGCATACATCTTCAGTATTATTTCTTCAACATTTCACAGCTTTTTTATAAAATCAAGGTGACTGTAACTGTTTAAAAACAATTTCTTATTTAAAAAAATTATTTTTCTTCATAATCATTTACAGAGATTAATTTTTAGAGTCAATTTTCTTAAACAATAAAAGTTGTTACTCACTAAAGACATGACCTCCACTTGAGTATATCATTTATCACCAAGTCATCCCACTTGTATTTGTTTTGTTTTGTTTTTACAATAGCAGTGATGGAAGGTCTCAGATTAATTATCATATCTATTTCAGTCACAAAAAATCAAGTAATCAATGTGTGCATCTATCAAACATTGCACAATAATAAACAACTAGAATAAACATGATTTATTTTACTTAATTGTTTTTCTTTTCAGACCAATTCTCATTTTATACTTGAGGCTGACCTAAAAACTGCGTAGTCTGGACTAGCTAGCTTTGAAGTTGAAGAAATGCTCTAGCTTCCATGTCTTAAGTTTTTTAATTTTAGAAAAAAAAATCACAGGTTGGAATGCATGAGATTTTTAAATATGACAGCTGAATAAACCTACAACATTCATGCAAACTCTTGAATGAAACACATTCTCAAAAGAGGTTATGTTTGTGAATCTCATTTAAAATAGCTTTTAAAAAGTTTAAGTCTGAAAACAAGATTTAGTAAATCTACAAAAATACTGTCCACTATTTGAGGCTGAGCAATGTAAAATGTATGCTTACTCAGTTCTGTTCTCTCCAAGGCTAGATTGTTTTTTAATAGTGTAATATTCTAGAGATAGATTTTAAAATTAACAAGATGCAAGAATCCAAAAAAGTTAATAAAAGCTAACTCAGTCTTGATGAGATTGGCTGATACTCACAGAATTCAGTAAAAATAAGACTATCTGTAACTATTCCTTCACAATAAATCTATAATGGAATTTAAATGAAACACACCATTATGAGAGAGAATAACTCTTACACAGCAGAGTGCCATAATGCATTAGAATGTAATGTTCATTTATTTATTAATTCAATCAATAAATGTGTATTTTATAGATTTAATTTGCTGGAACTATAATATGATAGTTCCTTTATTAGCTATTAAGGGAAATACGTTATGCTTTGGGTGTTCTTTAAGGCATCTGCATCTGGGTAAATTAGCATTTAGACATTAAAAAATACTTAAAATAATATGTAAAATATGCCCCACTGTGGATAAATATATTTTAAACTCTAACAAATAACATTAAGACTGAAAATAATAGATTGAGAATTGATGTTTACTCAAGTAAGTAAATTATGTGTCACTTTCTGTATCTCAATTCATACTTTCTTAATTAAAAATAAGTCTCCATACATCATAGTGACTTCATCCCTAAAGAGACAGTATGCCTAATGTCCATAAAAAATGTATTAATTTGTGAAAATATAATTAATACATATTTGGGAAAATATCTGTTACTGGATCACAGTTGGGTATGCCTTACTTGTTAAAGAATGAAAATCTTGTCATTTTTAAATATTAATTATTAAACACCCCAGAACTCTTTGCATTATTCATTTTAAACTTTATAAAGAGCAGCAGATTCATAACTTGTAAAATAATTATTTATTTGTAATTGGACAGGAATATTTGTTCATCAATTTTCTTGGAAAGGATAGTTGTAAAAGCTTTAAAATGACATTCACAAGTATAGATGAAGACTATTGTAAAGAATTACATTTGTCACTTGATCCATCAAGAAAGCTAAAACTTCCAGGTATTGATTGAATGGAAAATCTATTAATACTCATATTAAATTTCAATTCCTAAGACTCATTCCTTTTTTACAGGACAAAATCAATATTGTTACATTTTCCTATTATTTAAACAAATGAAACTGCCAATTAACAAACAATAAAATTAGTAATTTATGTCCTCCATATAAAACCATGAACTGTAAACTTTGAAGTTATGAAATAATAATGATATAATACACAGAGTGGTACAACAGAATACTGTTCAGAATTATACCACTATGTGTTTAAAGGAAATTCTCCAAATAGTTGCTAAGTTAATACATCAACAGTTCAAATGTGAACCATCATTCACTTTAGTAAACTGAATATGAATTTATTTTTAAAAAATATAAATTACCATATTTAGGCTTTCCTACTTTGGTATTATTATATGAGAAGACTTTTAATTCATTTGAAGATAGAGAGCATCAAGCTGATAACATAAATTCACTAAGGATCAGCATTTTTTAAAAATTGATGGACCGTAAGAAGTCAGTTTAACACAGCCTTATATTCTAAAAGTGTCTATCCTTTTATAAAAAATATAAAATCCAAGGTAAATATCTTTCCAATAAAATAACAGCTACATTACAAGTTCTATTTTCCTGCTAAAAATCCCATGATAGTTAAACTCAGGTGGCACCCCTACTGCACAATCACCAAGAATATTTGACACATTAAATATAGTTGCATCAACATTTGTTCTCGGGAAGTCATAACTTAAGATGCTGAAACATAACAGAGTCTTTTGAATAATTAATCAAGATTTTTTTACAGGATGTTTGTGTTTAAGTTCTTTGATTTTTATTTTGGCTTGTCCTTTGAAAGCATTCTATCCTCTCTGTTATTCATGTGAAAAATGAGAAAAGTGAATTAAAACTGGTGGAAATATTATTAGTAGAATAGTATAAATGAAGTAGAACTAGAGTAGACATAAAGGAAAATGTCCTATATCTAGTGACACTTGACCTTCCCCATGCCCTTACTCTTAAAGAGGTGAAGCAGTACAGTGGAAGGAATCTTAGAAGATTCAACATTAATCTTAAACCCTGAACATAATGACAAATACACTTCAGTTTTTCTTTAAAAAAAGAAAGAGGTCTACCCCAACTTTGTCACATGCTGTTCACATAGTACCATATATGCTTGAAATATTTAGATAGTAATTCAATTTTCTAAATTAATGAAAATTTTAAAATCTTGCTCTACTCAGTTTTTTTTCTGTTCAATGATAATAGGAACATAATAAAAGAACAACAAGAAATAAAGAGCCTTAAAATAAAAAAAGAAAGAAAGAAAGAAAGGGCCTTGACATAGTTTTACAATGAAACATCTAAGTTTAGAAGCCCACTACTATGTTTCAGCTCTGTCTTGCTGAGAGATACCTATGAAGAACTTTTCACTTAATAACACACACACACACCAATCTAGTAACTGAGTTAAAGGTAGGAATAGTACATGCATTTTTTGATAATACGTGTCTTAACACTTACACTTAAATATAGAGACTTCCTTCAATATAAATCTGATTTAATTAGCTATAGTACACCAATAATTTTATTGAAAATAATCAACAGGTGCTATGATTATAAATCATAAATCTATACTATAATATTGGGTTTCTTAAAGTAGCCCAATGAGAGGATGGTATCATCTATGATCCAGTTCAAAGTAAATAAATTTTATCCTTGTATGAGATCCTGCAGATTTCATTTCAAGGTTATTACATAAATAATTAACATTTTAAATAACTGTCTCTTCCATTCATCTAAAACTGGACATATATGCATATATCCACACAGAAACACAATGAACTTGTTTACTATAATAAAACAGTACAGACTAAAATACAAAAGAATTGACAAACTGATATGTGTGAAGACTTTCTCTTGTGGGATAAAAACTATCCCTTGCCTCAAAAAAAAAAAAAAAAAAAGTAATATAACTTTGTAATTTTCCAACCCAAAGTTGCAGTTATTCTTATTTATTCAATACTTTATCAATGAACTTCATAAACAGAAAAAATATTGATCCAGAAGTCTACATCAATAAATGTAAGCACTAAGATTATTTCCACCAAAACTGTAAGGATAATTTATTTGACAAAATGCTATTATCATCTGCATGGTTTATAATAGTGTCTTATTAATTTGTTGTGTTTTGTGTTTCACTTTCTGAAAATTCTTAGCTCTTTCAACTATAACCATAGTATAACAAAATAAACTGTAATCACAGTATAATAGAACAAACTAAAATCATAGTAGAATACAATGAAAGCACTAATAATAATGCAGATATATTGTCATTTTAATTGAGTTAAATCGATTAGTGAATGAAATCTATTGATTTCTCAACCTACATATTTACCAAACTTTAAATAAAAAGAGGTTTATTTGGGGTGTGTTCCCATAATTTCTTTTCATTTTTGTTTCTGGTTTTTTAACCATTTTTCTTATACTTTAAGATGTCTGTATCAGGTTCATGTAAAACCCTGCCTTTGGAAAACTTCCCTTTCCTACTCCAATTTTGCAAACCAACCCAATGCCAAACCTGAGCATTTTTGTTTCAAGATTGAGAAAATAGAAAAAAAATGTTCACAAAACATTCTCTCAAACAGTCAAAAATTACTTTTTTAGTTAAAGAGGCGCTTAATAGATCTACAGTCACCCTCTGTGTTATAGGAAGATTTGTGACTCCAGCAATGGGAGCAGTTAAGTCATTTCTGTAACTGCCTCTTCCATATTTCATTAGAGCTATCCACTCCTTCTTCCAACTCTTTACCCCCCCCCCAATCCCTGCCTCTCATCTAGGTTCATAGGTTTTTGTGCCACTGTTTAACGTTTAAATAAAATCACATTGAGTATTTAAATTAATGCACATCGAGTTTTTAAATAATATTAAACGTGCTCATGAATATGAATATTAAGAAGTTATGGATGTTAGGGCCAACTAAAAATTTATATATTCTGTATCTTGAAATAACAAAATCATCACAAGATGGTGCAAACAGACTATACATTTGATGATATTATATAGACACTCAGTCCTTACCTGGGTTAACTGCATGATGACAAACAAATCAAAAGAAAAAGTCCCCAGAATCTGAATCATCTGTCTCCAGGCTGCTCTGACAGCTTTCCAGCTTGGGGCTTTCTTCTTAGCTTAGGTATGTCTGACTGACTGTCCTTTGCATGCAAAGCTAGGGTTAATTTGTAACCCTGTTCACCTCCTCTTTTCTAACAGCTGTTTGGCAGCTCACACAGCAGGGAAAGTGCATTTTACCCTTTCAAATAGAGCCTATACTGCCTCTCCTAGCCAAGCTCTGCTTACAAGGAGGTCTCTGCTCTGAAGGACTGATCACGTGCTGGACCTAAAGGAAAGTACAAGGCTTTCTGCTTCAACTCTCAGAGACTAGAAGAGCAGCTATCAAAGACTTCAACTCTCTGCCACTGTTTGGCCACAGAAGCAGCAGAAACCCGCAGCCCTGAAGCTTCGTACCCTCCCTGGTGGTCACCTCAGGAACAGAGTAGCCAGAAATGGGTCTTCTTTCCTCTCACCTCCACCTCCGGGAAAAGGGGACGAGTAATCCAAAAGCAAGAACTTTACAGTGGCTTTAATGTAAGCATGTAGCTCCTAAACCTCGGATTGCAGATAATATTGCACTCCAAACCCTAGCTTCAAGTTGAAACCCAACTCACTTCACCCCGCCGCCCTCTGAATTCTGTGGGTTAGTGAAGGAAGGAAAAGGAGTAATGGTGATTAGCAATACTTTAACATTAATCCATAAAAAATGAAAGAAAGAAAGAAAGAAAGAAAGAAAGAAAGAAAGAAAGAAAGAAAGAAAGAAAGAAAAAGGAAACCCTTCAGCTATCTTAAGCCCTATGAAACAAGCAGGTTGCGACAGCAATAGGGGTTTTTACAGTCATCCTGAAGAAGCATTGCTCGCTGTGCTTAGATTCAGCTCATGAAAATAATACAGAAATTGCAACGCAGAAAGATGTTAAGAGATTGCAGAAAAAAAAAAAAAAAAAAAAAGCAAGTCTGTCTTTCCCACAGAATAGGGTTGGGGCCCAGGAAAACCCGGACAGCAGGCTGTGTGGGAGGTTGCAAACCCTTGTCAGCCCACTCTCCTGGGCTGCAAACGTACAGTCCACCGCGAGCCGCAGGCTTGAGAGCGCAGCCTGCACCGGCGGGTCGGTGACTCCATCCCCACCCTCGCGCTCCCTCACCATAACTGAGCCCTGGGCCAGCCAGGCGACCAGGCGCTCTGCCCTCTACGTCCCTAGAACCCAGGAGGCTTAGAGGAAGATAAGAGCAGCCGGGAAATCTCCAGAGACTGTCGCCTGTTGCTAGTCCTCTGGTTAAAGCATCCTTGGCTGGGAGAGCCTGTTTCTTGTGTTAATTTCTCTCTCACAAGGCAGAGCTCAGGGTTCTAATACAGCAAAACGCACTTACCTAGACAGCGAATGTCTGTGTCTCACTGTGCCACACTGATTTAGCAGAAAAAGGTCTGACTGCACTGAAAGTTTTCTCCTTTCTCTCCTTCCCTCCCTCCCTTCCTCCCTCCTCCCTTGCGCAACAGCAGTAGTCCTCTAGAGAGGATATTTGAATTGGCGAATTACACCAAAGCCTCGTTTCTTCAAATGAAGTCAGGGATGCTAATGGCACTGGCTTGTCAGGTAGGACAGACCGAACTGGCAAAGACAGCAGGTAGAAACTAGCTCTGGGTGAGGGACGCCAAGAGGTGGGGACTACAGTGTCAGCCCCAATCCCTCTCACTTGGAGGAAGGCATGGGGGAAAACCCTGGAATCTGAGAGGGGGATGGGGCGATGCTGCAGCTGGAGTACTTTTATGTCTGGAAGCTTAAAAGGCTTTTGAATTAGAAAGAAAGAAATCATTGCATACATTGTCGCAGCAGCCATCAATGACTGGAATAGTTCTTCCTCAGCCCCCCAAATAAGTTAGGAAAGGGGGGCTTGAACAATAGAACCTCACCTTCATCCACCCCAATAAAAATGGGGATACTGCAGAAACTTGTCCTTATTTTTTTTTTGGGGGGGGGTGTATCACAGAAAATCCCTCCAGGTGCTTTCCAGATTCCTGACACATGCATATTTGTGTTTGATAAATACCAAACACTTGCCCCAATATGAAGTAAAAAGCCAACAAATGTTTCTCACAACAACTGGGTGGAATAGCAAGTGATCATCCGTTAAAGCCCATAGAAATGCTCATGAAAGCACAATGCAGGGACCATATTAACATACTTATTAAAAGCTGAGGGCAGAGGTAGGCAAGTGTGAAGAGTGAGGCAATTATATTTTCCATGTAAAGTCCCTCCCTGAGTTTCAGTGTATTAGAACCCAGATAATCAGTGACTTCTGATACCTCTTTTCATCTGAGGGGAGACCTCCCTGACCAATTAACTATTTGCCAGCATAATTCATAAAACCTAAAACACATTGCAAAATGCTACCCAAATAGAAACCAAGATGACCTAGGTTATGTGCCCATTCGTGTTTACGATACCATATAAGAATTATACCCCTAAAAGTCAGGCTCCTTTTCTTACCATATAATGACACATTAGTGTTTAGGATCCTATTAAATCTATAAAAAGACACACTTTATCAAGGTCCTCCCTCAACCATTCACTTGCTTAGGATGAGATGGGCATACACTGACACGACCTGGACAACCATTTGATGATCAGAGAGACTAGTGAACTTTCATAAGCCCAGAAATTGTCACATCCAGCATTTTTATAGACTAACAAGAAAAAAAATGCCCTTTCAAATGGCACAACACTGTGTTCCAAGAGGGGCAAATTGAGGGGAGGTGATGTCCACATTACCTGATGAAAACTTGTAATACAAATGGAAACTTTTTTTTTTTTTTCAGAAGGAGGTATTAGGGCAAGTTATAGCATGTAGTACATTTAACTAGTTCCAGGATGTACTAATGGTCATAGAGGTACTTGTAATCTGAAAGTAACTATGCAAAGCAAGGAGAGAGAGAGGAGAGAAAGAGGGAGAGGGAGAGGGAGAGGGAGAGAGAGAGAGAGAGAGAGAGAGAGAGAGAGAGAGAGAGAGAGAGAGAGAGAGAGTTCTTATTTAAAAAATAACAAAGCTAGTAATGAGTCACAAGTTGCTCATCATATGTAAAGAGATACTTACCACAAGAAATTCATGAAGCAAGATGACTGTAAGAGAAATACGTCCAGGGTTCAAGCAGATATTCCATGGTCTTCAGAAGCAGTGCAGATCTGTGAGCTGCAGGGCAGTAACACTTGAAAGTATTCACCAGTTCCTGGTGGTATCTAACCAACTGAAAGCCAGTTACTGAAAGCCAGGCAAAATGTTAAAGAAGTGCTTTTTACTGGGGATGGGTAACAGTGAGGAGAACAAATGAACGAACTGTATGTCACCACACAGTGGGGAAAGGCAGAAGCTGGGTAAGTCACGGAGCAAGATGCAAAACAAACAGATCTGCAAAGAGAAGTAAAAGGATGTGTTGAAGACAGGGAGTAGAGAACTAGTGGGCTAGGCTGTAGTCATCCTCAGAGTGCAGCAGCAATGACTTAGGCTTGGAGAAGGATCCAATGAGAATTCAGGAAAGCACCGCTTCGGAAATCCTGCAGATCTTCCCACTGGCAGTTCTTTTCAGAGTTTACCTGCTCTGGGAACATTATCAGTAGGATTAATAGTATATTCCATCAGTGTGTTTCACTAGTAGTTCCCTGGAACTCTTTCCCTTGCAGCAACTGAGGGAGGCATATGAGGAAAGCCACACATAACCCACAACCCAAATAAGCAAGCAGGACTGGTCACTTTGCCTTGATCAAATCATCAGCGATTTCTGCATTGCCAGAGGCTGGGAGATGAACGACTGAAGGTTCTAGTCGCTGGGAGGTTTTGAGGGCGCTGTGCTTTGGAGGGTTAGCAAAGGGACCCTAGAGTGGATGATCGCATGCCTAGGCTGTAGCCGTTCTCCTAGATAGATCCCAGTTCCTTGATCACTTATGCTGCCTGTGTTTAAGGCAATTGATTTTAATCCGGAGCCCCAGCGCCAAAGCCATGATTTAGGAAGCTAGATTTTAAGACAGTCTGAGGACTGTCCCTGTTCCCTTGTGGGTGGGGTAGAAGGGTTGCAGGAGTGGCGGTCTGTGCGGTGTCTGCCTTGCATTTGATCCCTGCAGTTACAGAGCTAAAGTGGAGAAATGGCTTTGTTGTGGATTGCATTGTCATGTCATTTTCGTGTCCTGATACCGCATAAAGGATCGATTGGGTAAGATTAGCCTGATCTCTTCTCCGGTTTCCTTTCTATGACCCCATTTCTCCCACCACCATCGCCCTCTCCCTCCATAACCGCCCCCCAACCCCCACCCCGCAGCCCTCTTGTCTTCCTCTCTGTTCTCCCCTTTGGAATTACCCACCAGGGTATTGCCTGTTTGACAGAAAGGCTTATATCTCTGTAACTGATTTATTTTTTAACCATGGAATAAACATCACCTCTCTGCTCAAAGTCTTTTCTTAGGGAAGATTCGGGGTTCCCATCTTTATAAATTATCTGTGTGACCCAGAGGGTGTATAGAGAACACAGTCAGGTAGAAGTCATCAGCTCTGTACTCCAGCTCAGTCTTGCTCAGGACACTGAAGCTTACAAATTATGCCTCGGTCTGTTTTAGAAATAGGAGGAAATGGTAACCTGGAAATCGATTTATTTGTTGTAGAAATTGAGTCGCTTAACGATAGAAGGGCTGAGCATTTACCGTGGGTAAAAAAATGTTCTTGGTAAGTAATCTTATTTTCAGAGTCTCAGTATCCCCACCCCCCACTCCATTCATTCATTTCCTATCTGTATGTAAATCACGGAGGAGCTGGGTCAGTGGAAATGTTCTTTTCCTCTTTTCTGGGAGAGGAGAAGCCAGCAAGTGTGAATTTGAAGTGGAGAGGAGCCTTTGGAGATTATATGGGCACATTCAGGTCCTGCCTATCCTATAGAAAAACACTGGCAGGTAAAACAATCTTTGCCTTCTAAAGGTGTATTTGAAGATCACCCTCCCCCTTAACTCTTTCTTTCCTGGAAATAAGGTGATTTTTGGGGTAGCTGGTCATTTTTACTTATGCTACAGGAACACTTGAGCTGTTTTAAAAAAATACTTTTTGCAATAGCAATAAAAATCTGTAGTTGTCTTTTCACATTTTTCAGGAAAGATGATGTTAGAGGTAACTTATTAAGCATGCATTTTATTTCTAATTCCTTTATCTGATACAAATGAGTTTATCTCAAGTGAATATGTGCTGGTTGTGATGATGAAGCCTTCTGGCTTGCGAAGAGTCTATAGCACCCCCACCTGTGCATGTGTATCTTGAAGAGAAGGCATGTGCAAGCTTGTGAAGAAGTCGGGCAACTCTTGATAGTACTGCTATTATATTCTGCTAAATGTGGAGAATAACAAGTCTTGAAAATTGTGTGAACTTGGATTGCTAGTGCAAGACGACTTACTTTTTGGATCAAAATATCACAGAAGACTATCAAAGAAAAAGCATTACAATTTTGAATACATTTCACTGGCAAAATATTTACAATAAATTTTTCACTCTGTTATTAATTCTGGGGTAACACTTTATATCCAAATGTCAATAATAATTGGTGTAAATACACATGTCTGATGCAAACAAGAGGACTTGAGCCTGAGCAGAAATATGTACTAGAATTCTATTGCCTACAAACTTCTTTTATGATCATTAAATTGTAGAAATCAGTACTATATCCTACAGAAAGAAAGATAGCTAGGTGTCAGAAAATAATTTATGTGAGCTCAAGGGTGTATAGTGTTTATAATGTCAAGACTGTCAAAGGAAAAAATTAGTGAAGACATGCTGCCATAACTTTTTCTTTACTTTTCAGGATACACACATCCCCAGTACTACAACAAAGTAGAATTTTTTCTTCCTTGTCTCATTTTCCAAAAGATGGATGATTTTAGTTATTAATGAAACTTGGAAATTCTGATAAGAGGATCCAAGGCCATATAAAGGGAATCAACATTTTGAGATGTTCGTTACAAATACAGCTTATAAGCTTTGGAGTATACAGACAATATTTTCTTGCCATGAGAACTACAGAATGCTGTTCAAATGCACTTATCTGCTAAGAGAAATGTGTTAATTGAGGATCTGATCTGACTTAAGTCAGGAAAATGAAGCAAAATTTTATTTTATAGCCATCCATAGTGATGCCCACATGTATTTTGTAATTTAGAAGTCTAGAAAAGAGAGGCAGGAGGACTATAATCTTAAGGCCAAGCTAGGTTATGTAACAAAACCTTGACTAAACAAATATACACATGTATTTGTATGTCTCTGCATGTAAGGAAGGCAATGCTATTGTTCTTAAACATTTAAAATAGGACAGGAGAACATGCATTCATTTTGACTCAGTTTAGAAACTTTAAAAATGTTTAATACTATTTCAAGTATTAGGTATTTACCTGTTTGAATACACTAAACTATAAGACTACTTAACTTAATCTTCCAGGAAGATTGAGTGGGGGCACAAATAGATGAGAGCAGAAAACAAAAAAAAAAAAAAAAAAAAAAAAAAAAAAGAGAGATACCATCATAGAGGGAGCCATTATAGATTTGAAGAGAAAACTGACTCTAGAGACTTATTCAGAGACTTACAAGGATGACCCCAAGTAACAATCTGAGCAACAGAGGAAAGGCTATCTAAATGTATTTCCTTTATAATGAGATTGATAACTAACATATATGCCATCATAGAGCCCTCATCTAGTAGCTGATGGGAACAGAAGCAGACACCCACAGCTAATAACTGAGCTGAACTCCTAAAATCAAGTTGCAGAGAGAAAGGAGTGATAAAAAAGGGGTCAAGACCAGGCTACAGAAACCCACAGAGACATACAAAAGGGGAGCTCATGGGCCCCCAGATTGATAGCTGGGAATCCAGCATTATACTGACTCAGAAACCCTGAATATGGGTCTCAGTTAGAAGGCCTGGGCAGACTAAGGGACCTCTGACAGTAGAACCAGGATGTATCCCTGTGGAGGGAGACTCCCTTAGCCTTTAGGCGGGGGTGGGGGCGGCACTAGACCCTACTCCAAATAACTTGACAGATTTTTATGATCCGTCCTGGAAGGCATCACCCTCCCTGTGCAGTAGGGGAGGAGGTGGCATGGGAGGGGGGGGGTCCAGGAGCATGGCAGGTAGGGAATGGGAATTGGGATTGATATGTAAAATAAGAAAATAATAATAATAAAAAGATTACTTAACGCAACTCCAAAATAGTGTCATAAACATTATATCTTCATTTCTGTCTTCAAAGCAGGTGTGGTTTTTAAAATGCTCTCAGGAGTCAGCAATTTTAGTTTCAAGTTGAGATAATTTCTTCTTGCATTTCAATATGGTCATCTGAAGCCATCTGTCTAGCAGACTTTACATTAGTCATGGGTGTTCTTTGCCTCCCTGTCTTTTCTTCCTTTATAGTTGCAAATCAATATATTTCATCTATTACCTCACTAAAAAACTGAGGAGGGAGCATTCATATGTTTAGTTTTACAGCTAGAATGTATCATTATACTGTTTGGAGTCTTGCTTTGTTGTTTAGAACCTCCTACAAATTTTGTTTGTGTGTATATATGTATATGTACACTCTCTTGTGCTATGGGTCACATGGGGAACAATTTGTCTCTTTCCACCATGTGGGCTTCCAGGTTTGACCTAAGCTTTAGAGCTTGATGAAAAGTATTCACTCTGCTGAGCTGAGGCACCAGTCTCCTCAAAATACATATTTTCTAAAACAATAAGGATTTTATAAAGAAAATAATGCTGCAATTTTCTTATGGTTACTTTTAACATTAATCTGAATTTATAGCAAAAATATGAAAACATGAGCCCATTAAAGTCATTAAAGTAGTCCTCTCTTCTCTCCCTCTCTCTCTCTCTTCTCTCTCTCTCTCTCTCTCTCTCTCTCTCTATACACACACACACACACACACACACACACACACACACACACATACATATATATATATATATATATATATATCCTGATTGTTACATGCATATAAAAGAGTAATATTTGACAAAAATTACGCATGCATGTTTGTCCTCATTAAGATATTGAAATTTACTCACTTTAGTCTCCTTGCTGTGCTTATTTTGTCTTTGGAACTTCTTGTTGAAAATGTTCAAAGTTTCTTTAGTACCTCTCTGTAGAGTAAGCTTCACGTTTAATTTTATAAGATCAGTATGCTGTTAAACAAACTGAGTCTGTGCATTTGAATCTTAAGTAAAAGAAATCTTGGAACTAGATTTTCTATAAAGATCATTTAATCTATCCTCTTATGAAGAAGCAAAAAAAAATTTCTTATGCTAACTAGGGATCTGAGGGATTGGAAATTGAGTTTTCTGGGCTTTTTAGCTACTGTAAATTCTATATTAACTAGATGTTTTAGTAGTTTTTATACCCAGTATTATTTGAGATTACTATAGAGAATGGGTGGAAGGATATAAAAAATAAATCCCAAAGACCAATAAGATGTAGCTAGTTATCTAAGAGCTTTTAGTAAGCTTCTAATTCCATATTTGTTCCAATTTACTCTACAAACATCTCTCCCTCCCTGTATAAGGAAAAAAGCATTTAAAACAATAATTCTGATTTCTCACAGACTGCCTTCAATATGTCCTTTGTACATGTGTTGTATTGTCTTTAGATTATTTTCGCTCTCACTATAAACTGTGGAAAGTCTAACTACCTGTGATATAATACTCGATTAAGCCACATTTATTTCTTAAATTTCTACTCCAAAAAGAAAATGGAAGTGTTGCAATGAGAGAAACATGATTCAATAACCTGCTTGTAAAAGATATACAACTGAGATAGTTTCTTGTAATGAAAACATGCAGAACAAAATAGGTTTTATTAAAATAATCAAATAAAACTTTCCTACTTGTAACATTGTACAAATCCTTAGTCACTTCAAATTTCTCCATTTTTTTAAAATCAAAAAGCCATTACACTTTTCTTCAACCTTTTATATATATCAATATTTAAGTATTTAATTCAAGTATTTATTTATTTATACAGCAAACCAAAAGTGAATGTGAGCAACAACATCCATTTTTTTTAATGTTCATTATTAATTATACAGGAACAGAAATAACAAAATTCAAACCTAAATATGTTTGCTTGAGACATGAGTACTCTGGCTGTCCTGGAACTCACTCTGTATACTAGGTTAACCTCAAGCACAGAAACTAACCTGTCTCTGCCTCCTAAGTACTGAGCTGAAAGGAATGTGCCACTACTGCCCACAATGCAAAATATAAACATTGTTTAAATGTCCCACATTTTGTCTTACCAAATTAAAATGTGTAAGCTTTTGTGACTTATGGAAACATTGCTGTGTTGTTTGTTTGTTTTAAAGTTTATATTGCTGGATTTATTTTTGTGATCAATAAGTCTTTACATGCATAAATGCAGTATGGAGTTTACTGCATTTCAAATAATATACTGTCAACTACTGTTTCTACATGAAAAAAAATCACAATTGTGTTTTATCCATGTTGTTTTCAACTCCTTCCCTCCAAATTCTTATTATCTAACACAGCACTGAACCCAGGGGAAAAGCTCAATAAACGTTTTGTGAGTTATTAACTTCTGTCTTAATCTGTCTTTTCCAGCTGCTGTGAGAACACATGATATACTGGATGGGTTAGACAACAGAACTTCATTTTTCTCAGCTGTAGGGACTAAGAAATTCCAAATCACGTTGTTTCTGAGCGTTGTCCCTGGAGAAGATATACTTTCTGTATTGCAGAGAGAAGCCTTACTGAATGCATGCATAGCCTTTCTCATTGATATCAAATAAGGAAGAAGACAAAATAGAGAGACAGAAAAACAGATGACAGTGTTGTTTTTATTTTATTGATCACAATCTCTGTTAACTGTCACACCAAGTGCCATTTGATTTCAATGGAAATTTGATTTCAATGTTGGGATTACACAGTGAAACCAGTTTATAAGAAGACTCCTAGATGTGGCAATATGGACAGGGAAAACCCACTAGGCAATGATTTGATCTAAAGGACTACACAAAGACAACTAAGGAATTCTTCAAGCAGGAAAAAATTCTCCCCCCAGGGAAGAGCTTACATATTTGCAATACAATACTAAAAGTCAACCCTAAATTTGTACATAGAAATAATATTATATAGGTGGAGTGGGTTGTATTTATGCAATAACAATTAAGTAAAGGAAAGGCCATGGGGGTGGGTGGGGGAATAAGAAGAAAGATGTTGGAGGTTTTTGAGAGAGAAATGCTATAATTATATTATGATCTCTAATATACAAAATGATAAATTACTGAGATGTGACTGAATTACTGTTCTATATTTCTATTTATTTATTGTTCTTTTTAAGTGTGTGTGAGTGTGTGTGTGTGTGTGTGTGTGTGTGTGTGTGGTGATGTGCATGTGAATGCAAGTGACCAAAGAGACCAGATGCTTTGAATGCTCCTGGACCTAGAGACATAGTGCTTAAGAGTGAATGCTGTTCTTACAGAGAACCTGAGTTCTATTCCTGCCACCAGTGTTAAGTTGGGCAAAAAGATTTGTGTCTCTAGGTCCAGGGACAGAAATGGGTTATGGGAGTATGGGAGGGAGAGGGAATTAGGATCAATATGTAAAATAAGAAAAACATATTAAAAATTACAAAAAAGAAATATGAATCAAAAAAAGAATGAATGAATATAGCAGAAAAACAACAAAACAAAACAAAACAACACTGGCTTCTCATTTAGAGAACAGAATTTTGGTTGTAAGCACTAGCTTTTCTTCCAGGGGTAGGGTCTCGTGCGTTCTTCCCCCATTCACTTCAGTATTTCAACAGGTTGTTTGTAGTGCGATTTCTATCACACCCGCACCTGTTGCACTGACCACACCCATTGTGTCGGGGTGGGGGGGGGTCAGATGAGGGCATTACATGGGAGAACTAGGTCAGGCGTCCTGGCCCCCAGCACTCTCTCTTGCTTCCTCATGGGAGATAGAGCGTCCAGAGGCATCATTGGGACAGGAACCTGCTGGCAGTCATCTGTTTCTGGTGTAAGTGATTTCTCCCTGAATAAACACCCATCAGCCTATTGTTCTCCCAAATTCTTATTTATCCAAGATAGGTATTGTCCTTTTACAAGTATTTTTGAGGTGTCCATTTTGTTGGAATTTCAGTGGGTGTAACTATCTCGTGTTGTCATATACAGAAGTCACTAGCTTATGAACTTAAGAGGGAAAGGATTACAGGTGTGATTGAAGTGGGGAGATGGAGTGGAGCAGAAATTATGTACATCATAATCATACATGAAATTTTACAGAGATTTAAATAATAAAAATCACACTTTATGCTAGACAAAAAGAAAGAAAAGAACAGTATTCATTCTTAACTACTGTGCCAACTCTTCAATGAGTTATTTTTTATTTACCATATTATATTTCTTCCAGTGTTGAAGAGATATATTAACATTACAATATTAATTTTAAGTGATTTTGTTAATTATATTATCATGTTCTGTAACTTTGCATTGTTCATTAACATTTTAGTAATAAATATGTTCAAAGAATAATAAAACGTTAATCCTATAAACTGCAAATAGCAAAAAAATCCTATATAAACTAGCTTTATAATTCAGATCATTATGTTACATATTTTAATTTGTCAAATCATTATATTACTAAATATCTGTATTTCAAAGTATATCCTAAAAATAAAAAATTATGATATACAAATTTTGTAATATGTAAGTCATTCTTGTTTATAACTATAAACCTCAAAATATTGGTGGCACAGATTGTGAGTCAGAAATGATGATAAGAGCACAGTATCATCTGGAGTTATCTTGGTATTAGGTAAGCCATGCCATTATATATGAAAACCTTCTGGAATATGGAAAAGAAAAGGAAACAGTTCTTCCTTAGAGTTTCTAGAAGCAATGTACTCACTTAGGTGATGGAAGACAAAAAAATTACATTATTATTTTTACAAATAAAGTGAAGTATTGAGAATTTATAAAATTTTATTAATTTACTTCAAATACAGTACTTAGTTACAGAATTATTCATAGTCCATATAGTATCAGATACATACAACAGCAGATACACACAATACTACTTAAAACAGAGGTGGGGCAGGTAGAGAATAATATTCAATTAAGTATGGAAAATACAAATCTGATGATGAAGACCAGACACTAAGCAGAGAAAGATGAAGTTCAGTTGCTCTTGAGATTTAAGAAATATCAACAACAACAACAACAACAAAAATGAGACCACAAGAGAATAGCAGATGGGACTGAAAGAAGCATATCTTCAAGGACAGAGTGGCATGAAGCAATTTAATTCTTTTTGCCATATATATATATATATATATATATATATATATATATACACACACACACACACACACACACACACACACACACACACACACTGTTTGATCAGGAAAGCTAACTGAGCATTTACTTAATTAGGATGCATCATTACTTTTAGTGTCTGATGGACTCCAAAGTCCTTTCACCTCTTTAATGAGAAAGAAAAAAAAAGAGAGAAGCTAAACCACTTGATTATTAATTGTCTTGGTATCTCTAAGTCTCACTAACGCTTGTACTTTTTCTTCTCAAGAAATCCTTGTAGGATGTTAGGAAATAATTAGTCACAGTCAAAATCTAGTTTTGGCTCTGTGGAAAAACTATGAATATATAGACAAAAGTATTTTTTAAAGAGTGCGTAAAATTCATATTTGTGGTAAATAAGTCTAAAAGTCTATTTTATAAATACTGATCATTTAATTAACATCATCTGTGAATAGTATCCAGTAGAGAAAACAAGCTTTTCAGTGTTATAAGGAGGTAGGTAAAAGTGAGTTACAATATTGTAGTTCTATTTGGAAAATAATGTAAATATATAAATATGAGTACTTTGTATTCCACTCTAAATTTCACCTACTTCTTTATCCATTTATTTTTAATAAAAGAAAACAAATATATTGATGCAAATTGTAGGCTATATGTTTCTTAGAATAAATTTACTAAATGAAACAATTAAGGAGAAAGATAATAATCAATCCATCAACAATTAGAAAAAATAACAACCTTAGAATTCAATTATCACTGTTTCTATAATTATTTGAATTTCTTCACCCATAGCTTTAACGTAGACTTTAACATGAAGTAGCTGAAGTAAAATGGAAGCTTTTTCCTATATATTGTGAATGCTATATTGCTTTGTTTCTTCATTTTCACAGAGTTCAGGTAAGTTCTCAGAATGGCTTTGGTGTTCTAGTTCAGAAGGCTTTAGTGATCTGATAAGGTTTCCTCTCATGGCCCAGCATTATGTTAAATCTTTACATTTTTGGGTTGCATGTTCCAAATGTGGACAAAAAAATAACATGAACCATCTGTTCAGAAAATTAAAGTCCATTAACTAAATACTTCATAGAACTACACACAGCTAAAAAGAAATTTGAATATTATAGTCATTCTTTCAGTCTAGGAACATGAAGGTAACAAAAAGAAAACAACATGCTACATTCACTTCATCATTCTAAAGTATTTTTCTAAACATTTAAATAATCAAATTGCATATTCAATATAGGGTGAATAATTCCCAGATTCTTCTGGGGATAAGTTAGAAAGTTTAGTAAGTGCATCAAGTAGGAAGGGAAACCAAGGGACACTAGACCATATTAGAATCTAAAATGTACTTTACATGTATTTAGTACTTTCTTAATACTTCTTAAAGAAATGGATATCTATGATCTCTAATTGTGCTCAAAAAATGATTCTGTGTTATTTAACTGGAAATATACATTCTAAGACACAAAAATGAGCAAACATGCACACAAAATTAGACTTTGACACTATATGTCTTAGAAAAAGTTGCTCAAAATAGATGACTGATGTAAGGCAAAAAGAATAGATTATATAAGTATGAGAAAACAGCATATGTAACATACATAAATATCTAGATGATCTTTAGTTTAGAAAACAATTTTTGATATTAAAACTAATAAATACTTGACAAATAGTAACTTGAACATCATTAACAGTAAAAAGCTCCTTCACTACAAAAGGCAGTTAAGATGTGAAAAAATAGGCACAGGCTCAAAGACAAATTTTCCAGAGCAAGTACATGAAAATGAACTGGTTTTACAATATACAGGTATCATATAAAACTTAGCAACCATAAAGAAAGTCAAGTGAAACTGGATAAAAGATTTTAATAAAAACTTAACTTAGAATGATGGATAGGTGGCTATTCTTTTCTACTTTTGTCTGCCTATAAATTTATGAGGTTCCCTTCTGAGATCTTATGGCTGACCAGAGAACCTCCTTCATTATCATTACAGATAACAGAGACCCTAGTAAAGACTCAAATCAGAAAAATGATGTAAAAAAAATCAGGGGATGACTAGCTGAAGAGAGACCAAGAAGATGAAGAAGTCTAAGGTTGGATCTGGGAACCTGAAGGCTCCCAGACTACTCTTAGACAGAAACTTGATAATTCTCAAGAGAAAGACAAAGAAAATGCAGATCTCATTTTGTAGATCCTTATAGAAGGGTCAAATGATAGGACTCTCCAAATATCAAGAGTTTCCTGTGCAAGGAAACCCTTCTGGCTCTTTAAGTATGTGAGGCACCTTACCCCCTTGTGGATGACAAAACTTTTTTTTGATCTGATCTAAAAACTATGGAGTACTACAGAAAACAATGGAGTTCTTCAATCACAGTACATGGGGTAAAACCTTGGATAACTTGATGACACTGGTTATAGAGGAGGACCAATTAAAACAATAGATGCCCACAAAAACTATCTATGACTTCCTTCTATAATAAAGAATATTTGGAGTTAAAAATAATAGCTATAACAACAAATAGGTTAAGGAATTTGGTACTGTCCACAAAGTTTATTGAAAGGCTATGTAAATATGTCCCTGTGGTAGAACATTAGAAAACTTTTCACATCATTCTAAAATTTGTATTTGCTTACAATTTTTGTTCGCAAAGTACTTGGGAAACCATCTCCATGACACATGTTATTATTCCTGACAGTCATAAGTTTACATGATCATCCTGACAGTCATAAGTTTACATGATCATCCTGAGTGAATGCTACCTTGTTGAAAATTTACAAGCAACTCTGAGAGCATGAAGCCTTGCAGTCATTTCAAGAGCCTACTCTCCAACATATCCTTCTGGGGATTGAAGTATGATTGAAATTCTAACATAATATGTTCAAACATCAAAATTAGTAAGAGCTTTGTTGTCTATAAGCTCTAATTCTTCTGGGAGCTCAGGAGGGAGAGAGAAAAGAGAGAGAGAGAGAGAGAGAGAGAGAGAGAGAGAGAGAGAGAGAGAGAGAGAGAGAGAGAAGAAAAGGAAAATTAAGCCCCCATTTTTTTTCCCAAATTTGTTCTATAAAATTGGTTACTTATGACAAGAGGCATAAGTAAACAAATGAGGAAATAAGAGATATATACTTCCTGGCTAATATGACTTTGCAAGAGGATTGTTGAGAGCTTACACACTTTCTGTAGGAGTGAAATATTATGGGAAGCCTTCCATCTATGTGGGAATGTCAGTTGATCTTGACATTTTGCATCTTGTTAAGTTAACCATATCATTAAGATTTTATGGGTGCACCTTCATGAACAATATAGAAGAAACTATATAGCCTCAAGTATCCTGGTTTTCCTTCTTTTACAGTCTTTCTACCCTATCTTCTACAATGTTTCCTGAGCCTATGTGCTGGGACTGGGCACCCCAAGTCACTTATTTTATGTCTTTGACTGGTTGTGGGTTTCTATGATAAACTCCTCCCTTTTCTGTAAAAAGAAACTTCTCTGTCGAAGATTTGGAGATATACTTTCTTTGGATATAAGAATAAATTTTTAGAACACTGTTGGGGATTACACTAGTTTAAAAATGGATCATAGTAGGACATGCTTTATTTTCTATGGCCTCCCCAGTCATAAGCATTTCTGTATCTCTGTAGTAGCCTCTATCTGCTGCAGACATAAGCTTATTGCAGGAACAGTGGGAGCTATATTAATTTGCAATGAAAAGGAGTCATAATTAACTATTGATGGAATTACAAATGACTGTGGCTACTAAGGAAATGAATGTGTATAATTCCCCAAAAGCTAAAAGTAAATATACATGGCCCCACTATATCACTATTGTTCATATGCCCAAAGGACTCAACATTTAATTTAATACATTCTTGTTCAATTATTTTCTTTGCCTCTCTTTTCACAATATGTAGTAATTGGTAACAACCGAAATGTTTTTCAGCTAATGAATGGATAATGAAAATATAGCACAAATACACTAGGAATTTTATTCAGCTGTCAAAAAATGAAATAATGAAATTTTCAGGTATATGATTAGAACTGGAAAATATACCTAATGAGATAATCCAGAACCAGAAAAACAAATAGCACATGATTTTTTGTTTGTTTGTTTGCTAGCTTTGTTTTGTTTTTTTTCCTTTTTCTCAACCATAGTACTAAACCTTTACATGGGAGTGCATCACCTGTAGTAACCACAGACATCAGAAAAGTAAACCGGAAGAAAAAAAGGTCTCTACAGAGGCAGATAAATAAGAGGTAAGAAATGAAAAAAAGGGGAGAGGGACTTTATCTATGGAGGTAGGCAGAAGGGAAACACAGGAAGAAAGACAAAAGGAATGAAGGAAACCTTGAAAAAGCCACAAGGAACACACTATTTTCAGTTCAACTACATGTGTGTGTGTGCTTTTGTATTTTGTGTGTGTGTGTGTGTGTGTGTGTGTGTGTGTATTGATATACATAATTTAAATGAAAACACAACTGTTGAGGTGAAAATCTAACCCCAAATATCAAAGACTTCCTAATAAAAAGCTCTAGAGCCAGCATAAAGAACCTCTACTAGAAGTATTTAGAGGGTTTCAAGGCACCCATAAAAATAGTATAAACTATTGGTACTGTCCTTCTGTGCCTCTAAGAACTTGAAAGTAAATATCAATTATGAGGACACTGTTCACTTTAGAGACATGATATGGAGGGATGCAGCTAGAATTTATCAGCATGCCTCCTCCCTGAGGACTTTTGTAGTATCAGAAAAAACTATGTAAGCTGACACAGAAAGCAATAGTCCTGATCTTGAAGTGAACTGGCGAAACAAAACTAGTGCCTGAAGACTGTAGACAGATGAAGGGAAACTCCTTTGTGGTGGTTTCATTTGTAACTGCTTGTCTCACCTTTCTTTCAGCATATTTTTTTTCAAATCTACAGTTTCTTTTCTTAATATACATATATTTATTTTTTCTTATTTTACATATTTATCCCAGTTCCCCTTCAATCCACCCCTCCCATCCAATTCCCCACCGCAATCTACATGAAGGGTGATGCCTTCCAGGAGAGATCATCAAAATCTGTCAAGATTGGAGTAGGATCTAGGCCCTCCCTCCTGCCTCTAGGTTAAGGGAGTATCCCTCCATGGGGAATGTGCTCCCAAAGTCCTTTCATGCACCAGAAACACACCCTGGTTCCACTGTCAGAGGCCCCCTAGACTGCCCAGGTCTTCTAACTGAGAAGCGCATTCAGGGTTCTTAGTCAGTACAATGCTTGTTTCCCAGCTATCAGTCTGGGGCACCATTAATTCCTTTTGTTCACATAAGCTGTTTCTGTGGGTTTCAGTAGCCTGCTCTTGACCTTTTTTCTTATTACTCTTTCCTCTCTTCAACTGGATGCCAGGACTTCAGCTCAATGTTTAACTGTAGGCTATCCTGGGTCTTTTATTTTTTCAAATAAAGTTGAGTATTAGCCTTTCAAGTTGTGTGAAGAATTGTGCTGGGATTTTGATGGGGATTGCATTGAATCTGTAGATTACTTTCAACAAGATTGCCATTTTTACTATGTTTATCCTACCTATCCAATATCATGGGAGATATTTCCACTTTTTCTGGTATATTTTTTAAACTATGTTCTTTAAATTCTTTCTTTAAAAACACAAACTTCTTGCTATATAGGTCTTTCACTTGTTTGGTGTTACCCCAAGATACTATATGTTGTTTGTGGCTATTGTAAAGGATGATGCTTTTCTGATTTCTTTCTCAGACCCTTTAATGTCTATATATAGTAGGGATACTGATATTTTTTGAGTTAATCTTGTATGCTGCTAATTTGCTGAATGTGTTTATCAACTGTAGGAATTTCCTGGTAGAATTTTTTGGGTCACTTATATAAACTATCATATCATCTGCAAATAGAGACACTTTGACTTCTTCCTTTTCAGTTAGTATCCCCAGGATCTCCTTTTGTTGTCTTATTGTTCTAGCTAGAACTTCAAGTACAATATTGAAGAGATATAGAGAGAGTGGGCAGCCTTGTCTTGTTCCTGATTTTAGAGGGATCGCCTTAAGCTTCTCTCCATGCAGTTTGATGTAGGCTATTGATTTACAGTAGCTGCTTTTTATTATGTTTAGGTATGCTCCTATTATCCCTGATCTCTCCAAGACCTTTATCATGAAAGGGTGTTGGATTTTGTCAAAGGCTTTTTCAGCAACTAGTGAGATGATCATGTGGTTTTTCTTTTTCAGTTTGTTTATATGGTGGATTATATTGATGTATTTTTGTATGTTGAACCATCCCTGCATCCCTGGGATGAAGCCTACTTGGTCATGGTGGATGATTTTTCTGATGTGTTCTTGGATTCCATTTGCCAGTATTCTATTTAGTACTTTTTGCATCAATGTTCATGAGGGATATTGGTCTGTAGTTCTCTTTCTTAGTTGTGTCTTTGTGTGGCTTGGGTACCAAGGTAATTTGTATTAGCTCTTCTTTGAATTTCTGATATAATTTTGCACTAAAGCCATCTGGCCCTGTGCTTTTTATTTGTGTGGGTGGCTTTTAATGACTGCTTCTATTTTGTTAGGGGTTATAGGTGTATTTAAGTTGTTTATCTGCTCTTGATTTAATTTGGTGATAGCTATGCAGAAATTAGTCAATTTCCTGTAATTTTTTGAATTTTATGGGGAACATTTCTTCAAAGTATGAGCTGAAATTTCTCTAGAGTCTCTCAATGTCTGTTGTTACGTCCTCCTTTGCATGTCTGATTTTGCTGATTTCATGTTCTCCCTATGCTTATTAGTTAGTTAGGTTAATACTTTGTCTATCTTGTTGATTTTCTCGAAGAACCAACTCTTTGTTTCATTGATTAATTGTATTCTTTCCCTAGTTTCTACTTTATCGATTTCTGTATACAAATTGATTTTCTGGTGTCAACATCTCAGTGATAAGTGTGCTTCTTTTTGTTCTAGGGCTTTCAGTTGTACAATTAATTATCTAATGTGAACATCCTGTTTTCTTCATATGGGTACTTAGTTCCACTAAGTTCAGTGAACTTTCCTGGTAGCACTGTTTCAAAGTGTCCCATAAGTTTAGGTATATTGTGTTTTCATTTTCCTTGAATTCTAGGAAATCTTTACTTTCTTTCCTTGACCCAGGAATGGTGCAATTATGCATTGTTCAGTTTCCATGGGTTTGTTTTTGTTTTCTTCCATTTCTTTAAGGGATTTTCTCATATCCTCTTTGAGGGCATCTATCATTTTCATGAAGTTTTTTTTTTTAAGTCATTCTCTTTTGCTTCATCTACTTTGGTGTGTTTAGGTCTAGTTGCTGTAGAGTCACTAGATTCTTGTGGTGTCATATTGGTCTTTATATTGTTGAATGTTTTCTTGTACTGCCATCTTCCCATCCCTTCTTTCAGTGGGTGGAAGTGGTGTCTCTCTCCTCTCTTCTCTTGGTTGGTGTAGGTGGGTTAGGATTTCGAAATCAGTAACTCTGTATGATCTGAGGTCTGTTTAAGTTCTCTCAAACAGAAGCCACAGCAGGACCAAGGATGTGGGAAAGGCAAACTCCAGATGATCTGATGTGCAATGGCAAGATCACTCTAGCATAGGGATGTCAAGATGAATAGCCAACCCAGGAAGTTCCAAGGAGAAGATGTGGGGTTGGGGGTTTGAC
This sequence comes from Cricetiscus sungorus, assembly GCA_030556225.1. Lineage (NCBI taxonomy): Eukaryota > Metazoa > Chordata > Mammalia > Rodentia > Cricetidae > Cricetiscus > Cricetiscus sungorus. The sequence continues at coordinate 43,077,335 of JANBXA010000730.1, forward strand.
CTGGGCTGGTACCATACTCACCTCAAGCAGAAGGTGAAGGGGCCCAAGGGTCAGGTGAGGGTAGGCTCTGGATGGTTCCATGTTGAAGGGTGGGTCCAGTATATGCAGAGCCGACCTAGTGATTTCCAAGGAGTGGATAAAAGTGTTGGACTCTAGCTGACCAAACACTCACCTTATGCAGAGGCCCCACCATGGCCAAAAATGAGCATAGGGCATGCTCTTGATGGTCTGGTGTGTCAGGTTGGGACCACTAGGGCCAAGGTATAAGAATGTCAAAATGCAGAGCTGACCCAGGAAATTGATTCGACCTAGGCTTTTCTGCTACTCACCTCAAGCAGAGGGCCCAGCAAGACCAAGGATGAGGGGAGAGCAGATTCCAGTTGGTCCCAAGTGGAGGGGCGCCTCCAGCCCAGGAAGTTCCAAGGAGAGGATGGGGGTGTTGGACCTGAGCTGAGCTGGCCAAACACTCATGCATTGCTTTTGTTTTTCAAGATACAGTTTGCCTGTCTCTGCCTCCTGAGTGCTGGGATTAAAGGAATGCACCACTAGCACCCTGGCTAACTCTAGCTAATTCCTGGTGGGCATTGTGCTTGATGGTTTAATAACAATATAACACTACTTCTTAATGTATAAATTTGCTTTTATATATACCATCACTTGATATTTCTTCTGTGCTTAAGACAAATTCTCTAGCTCATTCTCATGTAATCAAATTTTGGACTGAATTATTTTTAAAATTTTTTGTATGTATGTGTTTGCCTACATAAGTGTTTGTTTATCATGTGCAAGTGTGGTGCTTGTGGAGGCCAGAAAAGGCATCAGGTCTCTTAGAAGTAGATTTATGGATAGATGTGATCTACTGTATGGATGTTGAAAATCCCACCAAGGTTTGCAGGAAAGACAGCCAGTATTTTTAACTATTAAGCCATCTCTCCATCCCCAGAGCTGAAATTCTCTCAAGGTCCATTTCTCAAACTTATTTATTATTAGATTAACTTCTTGAGATTTTATTTTCTGTTTAATATCATTTGTTTTTATCAACCTCTAAATGTATGTCTTCACACTTGCTTTTTGTGTCCTCCCAGAATCTATACAGCTTTCTATTCAGCAATCTCACTAGGTAGTATAACAACCTTTATAATGAAATGGATCAAAAATTATAACTGTACCTGTTCAACTCTATATTCTCATAGTTCAATTAACAAACATCCATACTTGATGTCATCATTAAAAATATTTCTGAAGGAATCTTTAATGTCTTTCTTTTTATCAGATTATTTACCCCAAACTGGAAGATATTTATTAACAGATTATATAAAGTTCCTTCTACACTTGTAGGTTTTTTCTGATTGGTACTAACTGGTAAACAGCCATTTTCCTTCCATTTTCTTAAAACTCTTTGGAGTTGTCCTTTAATTTCCAAAGAAAATAATATGCTCCAAAAATGCATGATGATTGTACAATCTAAGTGTATACTTTATTCAACTCTGTTACTATTCATGCTTTCATTCATACTATTATATGTTGTCATATAATACAGATAATTAAACACTTGAAATTACTAATAGGAGGACAAACTTGTTCAGTATATATTTCAAAAAGAAAATACATTATATTCTTAAAGCTTGAAAATTAATTTTGCCAAATATAATAAACATGAAAAGTATTTGTTATGTATTTCTGAGTTACAGCTTTTTGATCTTGTTTTCTATCCTCACCTTCATTACATTTATGACATAAATTCTTTATTATGAATATTTTTATGAAGGCAACATAGAGGTCTCATAGCTTTCATAGTTTAATAAAACAAACTTCTTCCATATTCCATTATGTTTTGACTATATGTAATAGACTGAAAAAATCCTCAAATGACCAGGAGAGATACTATAGTAAGGATAGGCATTTTGATCACATAATATACAAAGTAAATTAGTAAAACATTTTATTAATTGATAATTTTTCATTAATTTATTTACTTACTGTGGGTTTTTCCTTTACAGGGTATAGTCTGTGAACCATATATGAGATAGTCTTATCCTCAGACCTAGAGTTACAGATGGTTTTGAACCATCATATAGGTGCTAGAAACAGAAACCAGATCCTCTGCAAGAGCAGCCAGTAATCTTTGCCACTGAGCCATATCTCCAGCTCCTATTAGTTTAAAAAAATATATACTAAATATATTATATATGTATTTAAATAGTTTGGAGAAAGCACTATGAATTCTAAGTGGTTTTAATAATAAATCTCTGAGTCAGATATAGGGATAAATGCTGAAAGATCAGAGAAGCAGCACAGCCAGGTACTAATTCTTACCTCTATCAAATCCTCAGACTTAATGGCCAATCCTGTCTCTAAGAATGCTCAGACTGAATGACCAAATTGAATGCCTTAGTTTTTTTTTATCCTCCTTCCTTACATTTTTCTCTCCACCCTGCCACATCCTTTCCTATTTCCACCTTCCTGGTGTTGGGATTAAAGGCATGTGACTCCTAAATACTGGGATTAAAGGTGTGAGCCATTACCACCTTACCCTGTTTTACTTTTAGACTAGATGAATCTCTTGTAGCAATGGTGGCATTGAACTCATAGAGATCTGTTTGCCTCTGCCTCCTGAGTGCTGGTTTTAAAGGCATGTGCCACCATTGCCTGACCTCTATGGCTAACTAGTGGCTTACCTCTGCACTCTGATCTTCAGGCAAGCTTTATTTGTTAATACACAAACAAAATGTCACCATAGGAGAATCTGAGAAAAATTCACATTTGGTCATTAAGTATAATGCAGTATTAATTATTGAACATGAGTTGATAATAGTAGGTTTTATCAACACTACTTACTTGGTTGAATATAAGAAAAAAGCATGACAGTCCAAGGGAAGATTTATAGTAATTTAAAAGCTTAATTGTTTACATTAAAAGAAATGCAGCATTCTAATGTGTTTATGTTTAAACTACATTTTGAGCATTAATAAGTCTTTATGTATGTTTAATAATAATATCATTAAACATTATTCAAATATATAATAAATATTTAAATGAACAAACACTATAAATATCATTAGAATATTTCTGACAGTAAATAACTGACCTATGGATAATATAAATATTATTCATTGCTACATTGTGATTAAGAAAAACAGGGATGTATTTATCTGAGTTATAAACATATATTATTTTAGCACTTTTTAAATACAGGTCATTACTATTATGTGCATTCAAGAGAAAGTATTTAAAAATTGTCATTTTATTGTATGTCATATAATGTTGCCAAGCATCATGGGTTTCTTCCACTATTCAGTAAATGTTTGAGTACAGCTATATCTTTTTACATCTTGAAACAACCAACAGAATCAAATTGGGGCAAGGTTCATAATATATTAGTGTGTTAATGTGATAGGGATGACATAACACATTACCATATCTGGAGATCATGTTTAAACAATGGATATTCTAGGTCTGAAATACACATAATGTTAAGTTGGCAGTCTGATCAATGATTGGTGAGACCTTTCTTCTAGGCTTGGTGCTGTCAACTCCCTTCTTACTGTGTCCCTGTGTGATGATCAGAAACTTTTTTTTGTCGTTATCACCAGACTTCTTTTCCACCTGATTCTGTAAGCCTCTTCTTACTTTATAAGACAAATTAGTTTTATTGAGTGGGTCTTTGCACTTGTGACCATAATAAACTTTTAAAAGCCAGTTGCTCCAATATGGATATATTAGAGAAGTCAAATTTCAGCATATGAAATATATGAGACAACATTTTGCACAATGTTTATAGATCTTCCAATGAACAGCAATTTACCTGAATAGAAAATTATATTTAATGCACTAGTCCTTACATGTTTACATCACCAGTATTTACTACCTCTTCTTCCCTCTTTTAAAAATACAGGATGTTTGTTAACAGAGTATAAACTGGGGAGAGCTTAGAAAATCTCTTTTAAAAACTTATACACAACATTACAGAATCAGAAAAGAGAATGCTCAGCTTATTAAATTAATCAACAGATTTTACATAGTTATGTACAGACAACAATAGTATAGAATTTAAATGCTTTTCCTTCCTGAGACAAACCTTGACGTATAGTAATAATTAAGCCTATTAACATATAAGTAGTATTGTATTATTCTTTCTCAAAGGATAGAGTTTAAATATTTTTCCTTCCTGAGACAAACCTTGCCATATAGGGATAATTAAGTACATTAACATCTAAGTAGTACTGTAATATTCTCATTTTCTTCCTCTGTCTTTCCTCCTTTAAATATTTTTTAGTCTCTCATATAATTAGTACAAAGCCTGTAATGGTAATTTGTTGAAATGTTAGTTACTCATTGTTTGAAATCCATTTCCATGGGTAAAGAATGCTCCTTCGAAAGCACTGATTTGGATGAAAAGCCATAGGTTTGATTGATTCCAGCATAGCATATGTTTTGGATGGGTAATCAGATGCACACACCTAGTGATTTAAATTTCCAACTAGAAACACAAATCATCACACACAGTAAGGGATACATTTTTGAGTTAGCAGCAGGCACAGCAGTAGCACCTAATTTTCAGTTCTGGTTTCGGAAGTAGCAGAAGGCAATGCCAGGCAGAAACAACATCAGGTGCTCTCCAATACATGGAAGTAAGACTTGCAGTGAACAGAGAAGCAGGGTTTGGATGTTATCACCACACTGGGATCTCTGGTGCAATGTTTGTTTCAACATTTTTTCACCATAACATTAAAGAAAAAAAAAATAAAGGTTTAGTTACAAGCCATATTCAAGAATCCTTGAGCTAAGACTCCTCCAATAAACTTAAGCTTTTTTTTTCCCAATGAACCACATTTGTTTCTAATGCCTATTTTTGGAGAGATTAATAACTAATGTCTGGAAATGCATAATAATGTCCTAGATATCCATTAGTAGCTTAGGACTAATGTGAGGAATGTCCATATAGTGTCTCCTCTTAGGAGAATGTCATAAAGTTTTCCATATTACTAAACTCAAAACTGAGCTCACCATTTCTTTTTCCAAGCATTAATTACTTTTGAGTGTTCCTGTTTGAGTGACACCATTGTTATCTACACAACTGTTTGAATCAATGTTGTATCACAATTTTTTCTTTAATAGCTATGAGATGCATTTATACAATGGACAACTTAATTGTGATCAATTCTTTTACACTTTAATCCAATACACTTCACCTAAGTCATCAGTGTTTCTTGCTTAGAACATTGCAGACATTATTTTCCTGCATCTTAACCAAATTTTCTACAGTGTTAGCACAGTTATAACTTTGAAAGTCATATAATAACATCACTGCTACCTTAGTATTCTTCACTTTTAATATTATTTTCTACTGTTGAAATGATCAATTGAAAAAATATGGGTCCATCATTCCCATCACTTAAGGCAATATTTTAGTTCTCTTTTCTTTGTCAGGCTTCAATTTACTTCATATTTTATATACCTGCTATTTTTTTCTTGGAAGAAACAGTTCCCAATGAAGCCACATCTTCTTAATTTCTATGCAGTTCATAAACAGATCTGGATCCCTTCACTGGTGGGTAATCCACATCCACAACCAAGCAAAAATTTTCTACTGCAGTCTGTATAACCATGCCAGCCATATTGTACTTAGCAATCAGTCACCAACTATTTACTGGGTAAGAAAGTAAATTAGGTTTTCAAGTCAATTTTAATTAGATTGAGATAGCTGCCTTTTGATTTTTGTACTCTAATAATGTGTGATCAATGGGCCCACAGAGTAAGATGCAATTACATATGCACGTGTGTAAAATCAGTAAAAATAAATACTCTCCAAATGTCTATAAATATCGAGGTAAAGGAATAATAATAACATTAGTGTTGTGTAGAGTCTAAGTAAACCTAATATCAGAAAAATCCCATAATGTTCCTTTGAATAATATAACACAGCTCATTCCTAAACTTCTGATATGAATACACTGTCTTTATCATAAAGAAAATAATATCAAAAGATCAAGCATACAAAACACTAGGGCTCTTACTGTTGAAATTTACAGATAAATGAGTTAAAGTAGGGACAGGGGACACAGTTTAACCAGTGTTAGTTTTCCAAGTGAATTGATTCTCATCATAGAACTTGATGATCTGCCTGGTTTCATGAGAGGGAGATATGTACAAATAGCTACTTATCCCAGATTGGCAACCAAAGGACAAGCCAATGTAACAATTCCACTCAATCCAAACATAGTGAACCACTGTGCTTTTGGAGTTACTTATAGGAACAGAAGGAAGGCTTCTACATTTGGGAGCATTGTTGAATCAAGACTCTGCTTTACTGACAGTACAAGACATCAGAGTTGTTCACTCATGAAAACATCTGCCTGATTTGAAAGCATTTCCTCAGGTTAGAGAGTCACCTGTCTTGTCAGGTTGTTACCAATAAAATAGCTTTAAAATAGGGGGATAGTGAGTGTGATAAATTTCTTGGACTTAAAGATCTGTGAGATGTTTATTTCCTGAATTTTCATGAACCTTTCTTTAGAACTTCCTGAGTTTCAACTGGCCTTCTTCCTGAATAGCATGTCTCAATTTTTAGGCCTTGACTAAAACCAGGGATAAATTGTGTCCCTTATTAATATGATGGAGTCAAGATATAACAGCAGAATAGAGAATCTGAGCCTTGTACTACTGTACTAGTCTGTATTCAAGAAATTTGAAGCCTTTGTCTGGTGGAATGTCTTGTATTACAGAAGACAAGGCTATACAAAACCAGGCTATGTCTATTTTTCCATAGTCCCTGAGCCAACTTTACATCAATAATTGGCAAGATAGTAAGGCTCTTTCACTGATACAACTAAATGATAAGGCTTGAAATAAGTCTTGTTTCTGTAATGCCCCTTAAATATTTTTAATATTTTTATTGATATTAATGGATAATATATGGACACAGTCATGTTTATTTTTTATTAGGCTCTTTGCATTTCTTTACTATACTGAAACTTACCTTTATATAAATATAGCCATACAGATATAGACACCAATATCATTCCCTTTGGCTACCATTCTAATATATAGACATATAAATTTAAATGTAATAACATGTGAAAGTGAAAGAGTAGCTGTCATATGTATTAAGTTGGGAGAGAGAAATTCATAGAAGGAAAGAGGTTTTATGTGAGGACTAGAAGAGAGGAAGAAGTAAGGGAAATAGGTACTGGGACTCAGCCTCAATTCTATTTCCTCCTTTATCCTCCTGAAGTAAATCAATTATCTTCAAATTTTACTTTGGTGTTTAAATACCCTAAGTCTTTGGACTGCAATTTATAGATTCTTCTCACTCTCCCCAGCAGAAGACATTAAAGAATTCTTAGATCTTTCCTGTTTCAGTTCCTACAAATGTAAAAGGAAGCAATGCCACTTCAGGGATTGCATATTAATGCTTCTACAACAAAACAAGCTGTTTGTGTGTAACCTATGACTTAACAGAAATTATACTTTGTAAACATACTTTGTAAACATACTATACTTTCAGAGTACATACAATAGTGAGGTTTTATTCTTTATAATAATTCATATTTTCATTTAATCAGGTTAATGTGAATCTTTCAGTAGAAATTTTCACCTAGTTTCTTGGCTTCAGATTGTGTCTTCTGTCTTATGCTCCTCTATTTCTCTATTTTCACATTGTGAGAGGATGATGACAAAAGCCCAACACATGTTATGTACAGAGTATACTAACAGAACCACACCTTAACCCAAGTATTTATTTTGCCTCTCTGTCCAGTAAATGGATTTTCAACATGTACAATCTTATGCCCTGTTAGTTTTTAATGATGTTGCTCAAAGAGACACTCAAAGCTGAAGCTGTTGCCCTGGTAATAGTTATCAGGCTTAATTATGATTTAAAGCAACGAAACAATCTCAACAGCTACCACTTTTGTTAAATATACAAATTTTCCTATATTAGTGGAATATATTATAAAGTTTTTCATATAATGTATAATAAAAAGTAACAATAGATTGAAACTGTACTCTTTAATTTTAAACTGTGAATATAATCAAAGACAAGCACATAGTCTCTTATCTATTTTGGGATATTGTGTACCTAAAACCTATTTTAGTTCCCTGAACAAGGCACAACACAGAATAAAAGATTGTTGAATTTTTGCTTCTGTATGCTTGGGATTTGTTTCTTTTCCTAAATCTCTAACTGTTCATGGATCTGAAAATACTTTGATTTTTGTTTTGATTGCATTCATTTTAGGTATGCAGTAGCAGTATTATTGTGCCACAGCTTAACATACTCTATATGACATCTTCAGAAACATGAACTATCATTGGAAGTATATTCACTAATAAACTTTAAACATTATTTGTATGTATTAAAATATGCTCATTCAAGCATACAATTTAATGAAGGCAGTATATATATATATATGTGTGTGTGTGTGTGTGTGTGTGTGTGTGTGTGTGTGTGTGTGTGTGTGTACACATGAACTTCACAAACATCCACCCCCACACACACTTTGTATCCTCCACAACTACTACCACAGACATACAGATCATTTTTTTTTTTTACCACCAATTGACAATTGTTAATATCTCTGTTAACCCATCTAATTCACTCTTTTTAAGTCAATATAAGTTAGGCAACTTTTCCTTATAGCTTTTCCATATAAGCAGAAATACACATTTTAGCTTCTTGTTCAATATAATTGTTTTAAAATTTACTTATATCATAAAAGTCACTAGTTTCTTTCTGTTTGCATAATATCACATACATGGATTCAAAATAAAAGGTTTTATCCATTTGTTGATTCCTAATTAAACGATTTCTCCTTTTCTACTCATATACTCAGGCTAATAGGAATGATAACTTTCATTTCTTTGAATGTATAAATTTTTACATTTGTGTATTTATGTTTCTTGAAATTAAGATATTTTTTCCATAGCTGAGTTTACTATGAGAATGAGATAAGTTGCTAAGAGATAAAAGATTAGTTCATGAGGAGGCACAGTCCTTACAGCTGGTAGGCCAGCACATTTCTATGAAGTCCAGGCTTTGTAATTTTGATAACAGTCAAATTGTTTCTTTTATAATTCATAGGTTTTTACATTCTAAATAATATTCAATAATTATTTACAAAATATCCTATTTTCTTTAAAAGATTTACAAATTTAGCCTTTGTATTTTTTATAAAGAATGCATTAATATTAAAAATTATATTCTCACTTTCTATTTATTCATAATAGTTGTACACATTTATGCTGTGTATCAATCCAGTATAGTGTATGATTATCAGAACTGACTAAGGTATCTGTCGTATATCACATTTCTTTTCATAGGGAACATTCACAATCAACTTGAGTACTCATTGTTCTGTATTCATTCATTGGTAATAATAAGGATCATGCTGTACAACAGAAGAGTACAAAATGATCCTTCAGTATATCTATGATTTGCTCTCTGTCTGTTCTCTGCTCTATTCTGTACACTGTCCCAAGTTCTTGAAATAGTACTCCAGTTTGTCTTTCCTTGATACCAATGTTTTGACTTCATATGTGTGTAAGATCTGGCAACATTTTTCTTTGTTTGCTTGACAAGTTTCTCTTAAGACAATGACATTAAATGCCACTTATGATATCTTATACAATAAAATTATATTCCTTATGTTAATAACTTTTTGTTTAAAACTATTTTTATTGATTAAATTTGTTCTTTGACATTTCCTTATATATAGGACATTGCTTACCATACTTCTGCCAATTCCAATACTCTCAACTCCATGTAGCACACTATATGTCACCTTTCCTTTTAGATGTGGTGTACTGATTTTTAGGTAAGACCATCTGTGTATCTATGGATTTATAACTATTCAGTGGAACCTGTTGGGTCCACTATTTAGCAAAGAAGGGCTAGCAATGACTCCCAAAACCCAGAATCAATCAGTTAATAACAGTTCATTGGGGAGTACCTCTTCATTAGCTCCTCTTCATCCATGGTTGACTGTTAAAAGGTTCAGCTCCTACTCACCCATGGTTGGTTGTGTAGGAGATCCTGTTTTCTATTGGACTAGTATAAGCATTTTTAACTGATATGAGATTATATTTGCTATGTCTGTGCTATGCCCCCAAACAACTACTTTGGATCCCTTATTACCATCTAGCTCTTACATTCCTTTCATTTCATTTGTAGTTGTCTTAGAATTTTTATTGATATGACGATAAGTCATGATCATGACTATCATTATTAAAAATTTTTAATAGAGGTTGACATACAATTCAGAGATTTAGTCTTTTATTAGCATTACAGGAATCTAGATGGAAAACATGGTGCTGGAGAAGGAGCCTACATTTCTACTTCTTGGTCTTCAGGCAGCAGGAAGAGACAGAGAATCACTAGGATTGGCTTGAGCTTCTGAAGCTCAAACCCAGGCCCCAGTGACATACTTCCTTTAACAAAGCCATACCTTCTAATAGTGGTACTCCCTCTGTGTCTGTAAAGGGCATCTTTATTCAAACCAGCACATTTCACTGCCTAGTGCCCCTAAATTTGAAATCATATCATACTTCAAAGTGTACTTAGTCCAACTTCAAATGATTCCATAGTCTATGCACCAAACAAGAGCACCAAACTTGTTTAAATTCCAAAGTTTGAATCTTCTTCTGAGATTCATATAATCTCTCATATGCAATCTAAAAACAGACTACATATTTATAAGCTATCATGATACAGGATATATGTTGACATTAGAAAAGAGTAGAAAAGGAACATAGTGAAGAAATATTGGGTCAAAACAAGGCCAAAAACAATGTGAGTGAACAGCAAACTCCGATCTCTATGTCTGATGTCAAAGCACTCTTCAGATCTCCAATTACTTTGTTCACTGCAACATATTTTTTTCTCATGAGCTACTTCTGCTCCCTTTTAGCAACTTTTCTTAGCAGGTATCACACAACTCTGGCATCTCTAATACCTTTGATTCTCCAAGGCAATCTAGGTTTCATTCTCCATACCTTCATGAAATGACCTCACTGGCCTGCATAGATGAACACCCTTGTGGTATATCTGGACTCCACCACTTTCCTTAGTTACAGAGAGAAATTCCCATAACCCATCTCTTGTATCTTTGACACTAAATTCAGAACCATTGTGGCTGAAGCTGCCAAGTACTGCTGCTTGCAAGGGCTTGGACATGATCCCTTGTTAAAATGCATCTTTAAGAAATTTCTGTGTTCAATGGTTTCCTTCACTGTCTATGCTTGTCTGTCCTTAAACTCAATCTGTTTACCAATCTGGCCTCAAATGCAAATATCCAGCAGCCTCTGCCTCCTGAGTGATGATATTAAAGTTGTACACTACCACACCAAGGCTTAAACTTGCAACCTTGTCTTTTTCTCAACTTAGAAGGTTAGCTTTGTAAGATCTTGCCCTAAGATCACCACTCTCATGATATCATTTAATATTAGGCTTATCTCTAATCTATTTATGTTCTTGAGCACAGCATTTAGTTTCGTTCAACTTCCCAGTGCCATTTTTCTTTAAATTGTATATATATATATATATATATATATTTAAAACTTTTTCTTACTCAGTTTCCTTCATTTAATTACAGATCTACATGTGAGTTACTGCTAATAACCAATGACACAGTAAGTGGGTAGGCTATTTTGAAATGCCCTCTGTCAATTGATAACTCTTCAATTTAGACTCGGACAATTTTTTTAGAGGGGGGAATAAGGGCAGAAAGCACCCATGTTATTCACCAAAATGTCAAAGGAATGATCTCTAGGTCAGACAATAACATTCTCCTCTAAAACTTCTTGAGCCAGGTTGCAAGAGTTCAAATTACCTTCAGTACCATGATATTTCATGTACCCCCTACTATGACCCAAAAATCTATTTAAATTATTCAGTTTATTTTCTACTCAAAAATTCACATTCCTCCAAGCAAAAACATGGTCAGGTCTATCAGAGCAATGCTTCAGCCCCTAATATAGAGTTCAAGCATAGTTGGTGTTATAAAAGAAAACATTTAACTTGGCCTGGTTTACATATTAAGAGATTTAGTCCATTATCATAACAGCAGGAAGCCTTGTGGTTTGTAGTAAAGATGACAGTGGAGAAGAAGCCTGGACTTCTATATCTGGATCCTCAGGGAGCAGTAAGGGACATTGAGGCACTGAGTCTGTCTTGAGCTTCTGAAATCTCAAAGTTCACCTTTCCCCACTGTGACACTCTTCCTTCAACAAGATCATACCTAGCCCAACAAAGCCACACCTTCTAAATATCTCAAGGTGTTTAGAATAAAAATTATTAAAGTACTCCACAGTAAAAAGGATATTTATACTATACAATTTTCTTAAAACATTGCAGTGGTGGTTTAAATCAAAATGGTCCATATAGACCCACAGAGAGTATACTATTAATAAGGTTAGGGTGCGTATATTTCACTGTCTTTTACTCAGAAGAGAAATTTTTCTGATTAAGGATGAAAGTGGCATTTGTCTATAGCCATAAGCATAATATTTAGTATCTAATTTAGTGTTAGTTAGCTAAAAACACAATATTTCTTCTGAACAAGGGCCCATTGTTGGCCACCATGGGTTTATGACCAGCTTAAAGTACAATGCATTTTTTCCTACTATCCTTACTCCTATATGAGCCATGGCACTATAATACTATCAACACATCTTGCCTTTCAAGTTCCCATTTTAGTGCATGTAACCATGGTTCTGTTTTTAGAGATAGGAATATATCATATAATTCTGAGTTGGACCGAAATGATTTTTGCCTCTACATGTATACTCACATGTCAATCTTCTGTCTTTTTTGAGATTCTGAGGTTCAAACTTGGATTCTTGAACATTACACTAGACTCATATCCTGCTAATGAACAAGAATCCTACCCTCCTGTATTGACTGATTTTTAAATTCTGAAGTACTTCTACATATATCTGTAGAATAAGCTTTGATACATGTTGGCATATCATTTTCTTGCACTGATAAAATTTGTATTGCTAAAACAATAAGCACTATTTTATGTGTACTTTATCATAATGTTGGTTTGTAATTTTATTAAGAAATTAAAACCATATTACTACCAAATGTCTGTTCCTCGTACTTCACTAGCACTAAGAATTTTAATACTCTGGATATTTTATTCTGTGTATCATTCATTTTTCATTTTATGTTTGTTGAAGTGGTCTTTTTATGGCACTGTGGTTTACACACCCATTCTCCAAGTCCTTCTATAGTAGATTCCATGATAACATATTCCTTTTCATATTTTTTCTATTCCTATTTGACAGATTATGCACTACTCATATTCATGAAATCTTCAACAGGTAAATAAATGAAAGTACTTGGAGAAATCAGAGAAGAAGGGCTTTAGGGTCAGAGTCATCTTTGTCTACATAGTAAGTTTAAAACTAGTGCTCATCACAAACTTCTCTGTCACAAAAAGAAAAAAGAAAAAGAAAGCAAAAGAATAAATTTGATTTGATTACTCAAAGGCATGAGATATAGATTAGGGTTTATATTCAATCTTTTTTTTTATTATCTGGAGATGTTGCCTGTTACCTTTTTGCAGTCACAGAATTTTTTTTCTTTTTTTTTGTCATTAGCAATCACAAAAATATTTTATCATTTCTCTCAAGCATGGTAAACTCACCTCCAAAATACTTTCATATATTTACTCCTTTGCCACCATAGCCTTTATTTTTTCATTTGCTATTTGTTTCATAAAATATATTCTGATCCTTGTGCATGTAACAAAATGTGACTTACTGATTGCCAAACTCATAGTTTTCTGTCAGTCTTGATTCTGCTCAATTTAACAGTGGCCTTGAACACAGTCAATCACAATGTTCTTGTCACTTGGCTTCACGGGATACCAGCACATTCTCATCTTGAATCTTATTGTTCCAATCTTCTTTTGCCTATGTGGCAAAGACACTTCCTAAGATTCCCAATGTGCCACTTAGAGTATACAATTAATGGCCAGGTTTGGGTAAAGCACTGTGGGGTCTCTTTTCTTTCTTTTATGGTTCCTGAATTTACAGTCTATGTAGGCCTTTATAGTAATGAATGCACACAGAGCCTTCTATAAGAAAAAATGTATCACTTAATCATTGTCATGTTTTTTCATAAATATCACATGTTCTGGACTTTGCTTTTTATTATTATGAAGCAGACATCATTTATTATAGTATATGTCTTATGTTTTAAAGCAAAGAGAAAAGATTCAATTTTCTTTCATCAGAAATACTTTTAGAATTTAAAAATAAAGTATTGAATATAACTAATACATATAGTTTGCATAAGAGCACTCTTAGAAAAAATGTATTAATTAATATTATATACTTAGTATGCAGTCTACATAAGATAAGGTGGTATGTTGGTTTTTATGCAGGCAACACAAGAGATAAAGTTAGTGACATTTTTAAAGTAAATGTTGCCAAGTATGAATTAAGATAATAAAATTAATACATATAATCTGCATGAGACAAAGCAGTGCACTTATACATAGTATGTGTGTCAGAAAAAAAAGTTTAACTAGTGACCTAGAGCACAGAAGAAAAAAAGTAGAGCCTGTTAAAACTACATTATTTTCAGAATGACTTTTTAGGTAAAATACAATGTGCAATGAATGATAATAACATTGCATAATCCCAAATTTGCTTTATTCACATAGTTGTTCACAAGTAGTGTGAGAGTTCCCATGTGTTTCAGTAATTAAAAGGTAACAATACATTAAAACTGGTCAGTTAAATATCTAAAGACCCTGCAACATTTGTTTTTTTCATGGCTGCAATGCTTTAGAAAATGCAACAGAGAGCATTGTTGAGTTCTCTTTCATATTTATCAATTTATCTATTCAGTGAGCTACCCTAAGTCATCAAATTTGCTGACTTACCTAATATGAGTTACTTTCGAATTATCTTTGCTTAAATCCATGTGAGATTTGCTTGGGTAAATCATTATGAAGAAGGAATATATCTACCTGATAACTCAGATTTGAAAAAAATTCTCCTCATTACCAGTGTGTGAAGTACTACAAACATCAAAACCTCTGTATATACTTCTGAGGGTTGATACTGAACATAATAATTAACATGCATACTGCATCTTTCTTCCACTACATTTAGTGTATTACTGGAGAATTTATTTAAACACAAATGTTAAGGTATTCTACCACTCCACAACAATGAAAGTTGTGTTGTATTACAATGTTAAAAAATGACAAAGGGTGACAAAGGGAGACAGAAAATTGAACAGTAATACAGAGTTTGAGCTGGAAACTTCTATCTGAGGCCATCAGTAACGTCAGTTTAGAAACATTCTATAAGTCACTATAAGTCATTATATATAAAGCTTGTTTTATGAGAAATAATTAGTTGATAGGTGCCTTTATAATGAGACACTTTATAAATATTAGTAAAGTGACCATTTTATCATAAAAGTAATCCTAGAAGAAAATTTTATAAAGGAAACAAAAAAATGTTACATAACATTGAAAATTCCTAAACCCTACTCTATAGGAATTAAATAATTAAATTGCCATAAACTTGATAATGAATGTACTGAGGACTTCTCTTGGAAAGAACCGACTACATATTTCTATCAAGCATTTGTGATGAGAAGGTTTCTATAAAGAGTAACATTAATCTGTTTTAAAACATTGAGAATCTAGTTAGCCTATAAAGTCTATGAGTGTTCATAGACAAACACATAGAGATGGACACATTTTTAACATCTCCTTTTCTATAGGATTCAACCATTTTGAGTAACAGATCAGAGGTTCCAGAGTCTTCTATATATTGAAAGAGAGAGGGAAGGAGGGAAGAAGGAAAGAAGGAGGGAAAGGGGGGGAAAGATCAAAAAAGATAATGTATATGTGGGAAAGAGAAAATGATAAAACCACTTAACACTTTTCTTTTTTTAATTAATAATATAATTTAAAATTTGTATATGCCAATCCCAGTTTTCCCTCCCTTCCTCCCTCTTACCCTCTTTCCCCTGTGACATGCATCCTGGCCATCCTCCCCTCCCATCCACCCAACCCCATTCCCTTTGTAGTGCTATGCTATCCAAGTTGGGTCATGTAAACCTATCAAGTCATTTGAAGTAGGGACTAGGACTTTTCTCCTATCTCTAGGTTAAGGGGTATCCCTCCATGGGGGATGTGTCCACAATGTCCTTTTGTGCACCAGGAATACATCCTGTTTCTACTGGCTGAGGTCCCTCAGATTGCTCAGTCCTTCTAGCTGAGAGCCATATTCAGGGGGTCTGAGTCAGTCCCATGCTAGATTCCCAGCTATCAGTCTGGGGGGGGGCATTAGCTCCTCCTTGTTCAGGTCAGCTGTCTTTGTGTATTTCTGCAGCCATGTCTTGTCCTCTCTCTATACATCTGGATTCTAGTTCGACTCAGTGTTTGGTTATGGGTGGTTGCTTCTGTTTCCAACTGGAACTACATGAGGGTTCCATGATGGTGGATAATTAAGTTGTTGATCTCCCTATCAGGGAAGAACATTTATGGTAGCCTTTCCACGGTTGCTCGAATTGTTAGTTGGAGTCAGTCATGTAGGTCTCTAGTCCTTTCTTTACGTTCAGTTTTCTCTTCAAAACAATAATGGCTCCCTCTTCTAGGATCTCTCTCTCTCTCTCTCTCTCTCTCTCTCTCTCTCTCTCTCTCTCTCTCTCTCTCTCTCTCTCTCTCTCTTCGTCTGTCTGTCTCTCTCCCCTGTCATCTATTCCTACCCTGACTCAAACTTCCTAGTTGCACGTGCTTTCCTCTCTTACTCTTCCCTTTATTCTAGTTCTCTCTCCATTCACTGCTGCCCCCACTTCCCATGTGCTCTGGGGGACTTGTCCCTTACCCCTTTTGTGATGGACCACATATAGATCACTTAGAATTCACCTTGTATTCTAGTTCCTCTGGTGGTGTGAATTATAGGCTGGTGTGCCTTTTCTCTAAGTCTAAAATCCATATATGAGCTAGTCCATATCCTGTTCCTCTTTTTGTGACTGGGTTACCTCATTTGGGACAGTTACTTCAAGTTCCATCCACTTTCCTGCGAATTTCAAGATAACATTATTTTTTTTCTGCAAAGTAGTATTCCATTGTGTAGATGTGCCACATCTTCTTTACACATTCTTCAGTTGAGGGTCATCTAGGTATTAAAGTTGAGGGTAATCTTGCTATTACAAATAATGCTGATATGAACATAGTTGAGCACATGTCTTTGTTGTATGGATGTAGGTCATTTGGGTATATACCTAAGAGGGGAATTTCTGGGTCCTGTGGTAAACTAATTCCCATTTTCCTGAGGAACTGCCATACTGATCTCCAAAATGGCTGGATGACCTTGCACTCCCACCAGCAGTGAAGGCATGACCCTTTCTCCACATCCTCTCCAGTATAAGTTGTCATTGGTGTTTCTAATTTTAGCCATTCTGGCAGGAGTAAGATGGTATCTCAAAGTTGTTTTGAATTGCATTTCTCTGATAGCTAAGGAGGTTGAACACTTTTGTAAGTGTTTTTCAGCCTCTTTGAATTCCCCTATTGATAATTCTTTCTTCAATTCTGTACTCCAATTTTTAATAGGGCTAGTTGGTGTTTTGTTGACTAGTTTCTTGAGTTCTTTGTATATTTTGGAGATCAGCCCTTTGTCAGATGTAGGATTGGTAAAAAAATTTTTCCCAATCGGTGGGCTGCCGTTAGGTCTTGTCCACTGTGTCATTTGCCTTACAAATCTTCTTAGTTTGAGGAAGTCCCACTTATTAATTGTCAATCTCAGTGTCTGAGCTACTGGAGTTATGTTCAGGAAGCGATCTCATAAACCAATTTGTTCAAGGGTACCTCCTACTTTCTCTTCTAAGAGGCTCAGTGTGGTTGGATTAATTTGAGGTCTTTGATCCATTTGGACTTGAGTTTTGTGCATGGCAATAGACTATAGCAGTCTTCTACACACCATCATCCAGCTGTGCCAGCACCATTTGTTGAAGATGCTTCCCTCACAAAAATGTGTTCTTTTAGCTGTTTTTTTGTTTTTGAAAATCAGGTGTTCATAGGTGTGTGGGTTAATATTGGGATTTTTAATTCAATTGGTCTACCTATTTATTTTTGTGCCAATACCAGGCTGTTTTCAGAACTATAGCTCTGTAGTAGAGCTTAAAGTCAGGGGTGGTGATGACACCTAAAGTCGTTTTGTTGTACAGGATTGTTTTGGCTATCCTGGGTCTTTTGTTTTTCCATACAAAGTTGATTATTATCCTTTGAATATCAGTGGAGAATTGCATTGAATCTGTAGATTGCTTTTGGCAAGATTGCCATTTTTACTGTATTTATCCTTCCTATCCAAGAGCATGGAAAATCTTTCCATTTTCTGGTATCTTCTTTAATTTCTTTCTTTAAAGTCACACAGTTCTTATTGTTTTGTCTTTCACATGTTTGGTAAGCATTACCCCAAGATACTTTATGTTATTAGTGGCTATTTAAAGGGCTATTGTGGCTACTGTAGTCTCTGATATCTTTCTCAGCCTCTTTATCATCTGAATAAAGTAGGGATACTGATTTTTTTTGAGGGTATCTTGTATCCTGCTAGTTTGATGAAAGTAACTTCAAAAATATGTAAGGAACTCAGGAATTCAAAGACAATAAAATAAACTGATTTTAAAATAATTTAAGTATCTTAATAGATATTTGTCAAATAAAGACAAAAAACAGCCACTAGTATGTGAAAAAAAGCCTCCTCAATCAATGAGGAAATTAAAACAAAGAAATGAAAATTTCAACCCTAAATTTAAAATTTCTCCTGTCAAATGTAATAGGTATTAATGTTTGGTCAAAACACAGAGAAGATAAAATATCGTGAATTTAATTATCTATGAGTGTCAGTCTGATTTAAGCCTGGAAAAAGAAACCATACCATTGCCTGTCAATTTTTTCTACCTATATGCCTGGTGTTTGTGCCTAGAGCCTTATATAAGCACTGTAAGTATTCTGCCATGTCCCTACACCCTGCCCTGTGAGGCAGTTTCTTTCTGAGAGTAGTGTTTGCTTCATTGATTTTCAGTCTCTTGAGTATCTAGAATATAGGCTTGCAGTGTCTTCTTGAATATTCAATTTTACAAAAATTTACTGTGACAGTAATGGATATTTTGTTTATTTTGAATGTAAATGAATGTATAAAATATGCTGGGAGAAAGCAGCTATCACATTATAAGATATTTGTATATGAAATGAGAAATAAAATATATATTAGCAACTAGCAATTATAAGTCTATTATTCTT
Source organism: Cricetiscus sungorus (assembly GCA_030556225.1). NCBI lineage: Eukaryota > Metazoa > Chordata > Mammalia > Rodentia > Cricetidae > Cricetiscus > Cricetiscus sungorus. Next base: position 43,096,609 of record JANBXA010000730.1, read on the forward strand.
ATTTTTCAAAGGAAAATCTATAAGAAAGTAAAATTTTAGTTGCATAATGATTAAAATAAAATTGTATTTATTTTATACCTTTGGAAAAATTACAATATTTTTATTGATGAGATGATATCAGTAACAAATATATATTTAAGCATGTAAACATAGAATGAGATAAAAATATGTATAATAGACATTAAGGAAGAAAATAAGTACTCAATGTTGTTGAGTTTATTATTAAATTGTTGCAATGGATACTGTGGCTCAAAGAGAGAAACTAAACTATTTTTCTTTTATACAAGCTGTTCACAACAACTTAGACTTTGGTAATTTCAATGACAGTTTATTTGACATTAAATTAATATTTTATTTTATGAAAATGTTTAATGATGTCATATACTTTCAGCACATCATCCTGATTTAATTTATGTGACCAATATGAATTTCTGAGATTAAAATTTAAGCTTAGTTAAAGTACCTTTACTTCCCAAGCCATCTTATCAGCTTCTTGGGAAATTCTATAAGTCATAATTACGTGATAACAATGGAGTTGTTCTCAATTAATGGAAACTTCAGCATTGTGTCATCAGAGTCCTAATCAAAATAGTAGCTATTTTCATAAAAGTAACAATAAAGTTGAATTTCCCTTCATCTTCTTAGTATCAACCCTATAACTTTATTTTCTTGGAAATGAACTCAGATGACATTTCTCTTACTGACAAATAAGGATTAGTTTATTCAACATCACCCAAAAAACAAGGATAAACAAAATTTTTGTCTTATTCAAATTAAAAACATGGGTTGATTATATTAAAAATTGGTAAAGTTTAAAGAAAGAGTAAGGAGAAGGAAAGTGTAGAGAAGTGGGAACATGCAAATGACTGACAAATTTGAAAATGTATTGGTGTTTTCAATAATATCCTTGTCACTTGTCTAAGTTAGAATATTATGAGAAAGAATAATGCAAAAAAATAGTGGTGTATTAAGAACAGATATAAAGGAAAAAATTCAAATGGTATTTAAGTATCTAATTAAATATAATGATTATAGTATTCATTCACTTTAATTATTCACTTCTTTTGAATATATCCCAGTGTTTTCCATTGATTAATTAATTTATGTGAAATATTACAGTGATAGGAATCATTTTCTCAAGTGAATTTAAGAAAATTCTAACATTTGATAATTCTTAATTAACCTAGCCAAGGTAACACAGATAATTATCAAAATTAATCCTAAGAATGACAGTGTAACTCTAGATCCAATGTGATAATTAGCTTTCTGTAGTTATAAAAATATGAAAAATAAACTATTTAAAATGAGGGAAATGTTTATTGTGGCTAGAAAATTTAGAAATTGAATCCTTGGTTTTTTACTTCATTGTTTGAGGCATTGATGCTTGAGTACTGTACATTGTTGAAAAAAAAATTAGCAGGAGAAAGAGAGAGGGAGAGAAGAGATAAAGAGAGAAAGATTAGTAAGTCAGCCAAGGGCCTGATACCTGCTTCAAAAAACATGTCTATGATTATTTTATTTCCTTCCCTGAAATCTCACTTCCTACACTTTATGAATGCTTATAACAGCTTCACAGGATATCAATTGGGAGACATTAAGAATACAATCTATAACAGTTAACCATCATAAAGGACGTTTACCTAGTGATGATAAGAGCCTACAATATATAAGATTATATTGCAGTCTCCATGGTAACCCTCCTACTACAGAAGAAATTGAACATTGAAGGAGGGCCTCAAATAAGACAAATAACTCTTCTATCCAGTCTGTAATTTCTTGAGGTAATTATATACAGTTTTTCATACAATAATTATAAATTTATATATATATATATACTATATTTAGAGTTAATGTATGTCCTTATTTTTTTTATAACTCAATCTCAGTTGAAATTTTAGCATATTTATTTTATATTGACCAAAATTGGAGAACATGCATGAACAGGCTGCTTTTATGTTTATTATAATATTCCTTTTATTTTGAAACATACTACCTAAGCATATTAAACATTTAATGCTACCTTTTATAAAGAAAATATGTCATTTTCTGTATTGATGTATTATTTGTGATTTAATAAAGCTTGCTTGAGGATTCAGAAAGCAAAGTCAGCCACAAGCTATAGAGGTCAGGCAGTGATGGCACAAGTCTTTAATCCCAACACTCAGAAGACAAAGGTAGATGGATCTCTGAGTTTAAGGTCACTCAGGTTTACACAAGATTAACTCAGTCTAAAAGAGTAGAGCTCACACCTCACACCTTTAATCCCAATACTAATGAGAGATATTTAAGACAAGAACAGACTCAGTATGAGACATTCAATGTCCAGCCACAATGAGGAGTGGTTACACACTGAGGCTTAGTGAAGAACTCATATGTGGGTCAGCCCTTTTAGTCTGAGCTTGAGTGGAGAGCACTACAGGGCGTTTTGCTTTTCTGATATTCAGTTTGAAGCTTGAACCCAAATATCAGTGTCTGCGTCATTCCCTTTCTTGTACACTTTGTTCCATATATTACAGAACAGTTATCAAATAAGAATCACAGTTACCAATATTTTGTCCATTAAAATTTAGTAAGATTTAAGAAAATATTTTATCATCTATCCTATCCTTGTGAGTCTAGAATCTTATATGTAACTTATCTTTAACCCTAACTAAGAATAACTATAATTATCTGTCTTCAACTGCTTCAAAGATCACAGAACTCTAGAAATGACAGAGACAACTTGCTACCTGGTCAGATACCCGAAGTCCTTCTGTAATGTTTCATCTTTAGCCTATAGGCCATAGTGTGTCTAGCACACTCCTCAGCAAAGCAGGAAACTTTAAACTGTCCATCTGTATTGGCAGTTTGTCAGTCACTTTTTTCTGTGTTCTGCAGACTGTCTGGCAGATTCTTCCATGAAGCAGGAACCCTGTAGCACTACCCATCTTTGATGGGAGATGTTATTCTGTAAATATGTTTCTCATACTGGTTAATGAATAAAGCACTTTTGGCCAATGGGAATGCAAGATAGGAGGGACTAGGAGAGTAGGAGGAAAGAGGAAGGAGGAAGGAGGGGTCACCATGGAGAGCCTGGAGAGAACAGAAGTCCAGGCCGTCTCTCCGGTAAGAGGAGACAATGTGGAAAGAATTACATTAATAGAAATGGGTTAATCATTAAGACAGAGCTAGCCGATAAGAAACTAGTAACTGGCCAACAACATTATATCAAATATAGAGTCTCTGCATGTTATTGGGGGCTGGTGTGGCGTTGGGACAGACGACAGGGAAACCATACTTGTTACAGTTCCCCCTATAGGTTGTTTTTAATAGTATTTTATTCTTTGAAAATTTCATGCAGTCTATTTTAAACACCTTACATAATCACCCTTTCCATCCTTCCATCCCTATCCACCCAACATTCAGTTTTATTTTTGTCCTTACATAGAGGCTAATATATGTAAATTTTGTTGCCTGAAAGTGAGCAGAATTTGATCTAATTGTTTAAATGATGTATTCTCCTAATCTAAGTTTATTTACAATAGTAGACACATGGGGTGTGCAGTTGAGCTTTCATCTGGAAAGTACTTATGTATTTCTAGGTCAATTCTACATTGGAGAAAAGCAACAAACATAGGAAGTAGCTAGAGAGAAAGGTAACAACTGTGCTGAGAATTGCTTCATGTGAAAATTCCACAGAACGGATTATCATGGTCTTTGTTCCTTTGCATTCTCTAAATAAGTGTTAAATGAGGAAGAATTGTGAACCCACAGAAAACCTCAGGAAAAAGAAAAAGGAGTTCTTTCAGACAACAACGCACATAAAATAAAATATTAGTTAATTATCATCAGAGAGAGTATGTGAATGAGAGAGAGAGAGAGTTAGAGAGATTATAGGTTATTCAATCCAAAGTGGTTCATCCTAAACACGTAGATGAATGTACATACATATAATAAACATTATAGGACTCAGAAATATGCACACATCCTGCTACACATATATAAATGTAAATGTCATATATATACATATAGAAATATATACTTATATATATGTAGTAATAGTTACAGAATAATAGGGCATGAATTTGAGGAGTTGTGGACACCAGAATTGTTGGAAGAGGCGTAGAGTAGGATAAAAATCATGTAAATAGAGTACTTACATATTAAAAATACAATGAAATACATGTAAAATATATATATATGTATATATATATTTACATTGAAGGAATGGGAAAATCTTTCTTTTAAGTAAATTAAATTAGAAAAGGAAAAAATGAGATCTGAGTCTGATGTTACATAAACAAGTTTAAAACACATGCATGCATTCCATGATTCAGTCCAGTATCTTTAGTTCAATTTAAATGGAATTCCTGAGGTTTAAAATATTTTGGGCATAGGTGGATATTAAAATTAGATTACTGATACCATTTCAGACCAACATCTGAGGCAGCAATAACTAACTGGTTTGGCTCAAGATAAACTCTTTTCTGACCATCTAATTATGGGCTTATGACAAGTAACTGTGGGGGAAGTAGTAAGACTTCACAGAATCCTTTGCACAGACCTTTATGTTGTTCTTTTTGTTCATACTGTCAGAGAACTGCATTGCTGCCTTCTGGGCTTTGACATCTATGGTTCTGAACTGTTACAGATGTATTCCACTATTCAAGAGAACAAACACCACCAGGGTGCTGAACTGATAAGGGTGTGTGGAGACTAGCTGAAGTGGGTTCCAGGAAATATACTTTCTGTAAACACCAGCAAGGCTGAGCTTCTCTGAACTTTGTCCACACATGCACAACAGCAGGGATGCTTGCTATTCTTCTTCTTCTTTTTTAATCGAGAAAGTACAATAAAAACAAGGCCTTGCTTCCTCTCTTCTTTGCATTGCAGAAAATGTTTCAATGATCTACATTTAGATTAGATATCAGAGACGAATTTCAAAAACTGCAGTTTAATCTGACTAAATTAAATGCCTTTGTTTCTTTTTATTTTGTAAGAAATTGCATGACTATCTAAGTATCATTAAAAAAAAGTGGCCTGGGAAATTTTAGTCATACATAGCTTTCAATTTACAGAAATAATGATGTTTAGAAGCAATGCATTAAAAAAAAGAGGAAGCAGAAATTGTAACCTATATGATAAAGTGCTCACATGCTGTTTCTAAGTGGCTAATTTTCCACTACTCCGTGGAAAAAAATCACCAAAATAATCCAATTTTGTTTCCCTTTCTCATAAATCTTATGATTCAAATTGGAGAGTAAATAAATGGGTATTTGATAATGTCTAAGCTGTATTTTTTTTGCCTAATAGGAGCTTGAAATACACACTAATTTATATTTGATAACAGCATACAGTGTGAGCCATCATAGGATATTAGAAGAGAAAGTGAGTTTAGATAAATTTCAGATAAGTTTTGTTAGATTAAAATGAAGCCATCCAACTGTGTTTTAAACAACGGACATATAGGAAACAAGTACAACTATGTGTTCTGTAACACACTAACCAATAACATACTGAAAAGCAAATATCTAAGGAAATGGAGCAAACACCTCTTTATAATATTTTAGGGTTGGCGAAAGGATTCAGTGGACTGGGCCATTTTACACCAAGCAGAAGAACTTGCATTTTGAGGATTTGATTTTTGGAAGTAGAAAACTGACTCTTACAATTACCTCTGATATGCATATGTCACAGCACTTGTGTATAGATAGTGCATATATACATAGCTACACACACACACACACACACACACACACACACACATACACACACAAATAATTTACTTTGAAAAGAAAAATAATTTTTGAAAGATATGAAAACTTATTTGTTCCCCAGCTTTATAAGTACAGAAGAAAGTAGAAAGCCAAAAGAATCTGCTTATGTATTATTATAACTGCATATAGAACTTCACTAAGACCCTAGCTTCTACTCTTCTTTGTTATAATATATAAATCATGAATGGGTAATTATTTATTAGCATATACTAGCTATTTACAAATATGAATAACTGATATAAATCCTTAGACTATGATGCTTATTTAGAAAGGATTAGTGTTGAAATGCTTGGCATGGCTGTGTAGTGTGCTTTATTTTATTTTCTGGCATTATAATTATGACACTTTAAAAGCAATATTAGATATGAGTAATGTGTTTCAATTGTTTATGTAACTCTTGAGCTTTTTCTCAAGTTTGGAGCTATAACTATTTTCAAATTAGATACACATTGCCACCACCACAAATTTCATGAGCATTTATGAAAAATTTTTAAAAGGCATTTTTGTAGAATTTTGAAGTATAGTAATTTTTAGTCAGTTGTAAACTCAGACATCCAGAATAATAAATATGTACTTGCTTGTAATTGTGTATACATCTAATTTTATTGGAGGCACCGTGACAGAAAAATACTTATTTCTAGTTACATGACTTTACATTATTTTCAGTTATGCCAAAGCAAATTTCCATTTGCATCTATCTTGATGCATGCAACACTTTTGAATACCATGTTACACTTCTAATGACTAATGAAAACATGAGATACTTGAGGGAGGAGTTATATAGATTTCTTATATGTGTTTAATTAAATGCTAGCCAATAGTAATTACCAAAGTGGTTTTGAAATTTTATCTTATCCTAGTACAAATGGATAAAATAAAAATAATAATAACAAATGTTTAGAATACTGGGACAAATGGGAATTTATTTCCACTGGTACTGAGAATGTGAACCTCTGCAACTACTGTAAAAGACACTGGGAAAGCTCTCAAAAATCTAAAATGAAAACATACACAAGCACACCACACACACACACACACACACACACACACACACACACACACACACACACATACACAGAGAGAGAGACAGAGAGAGAGAGACAGAGAGAGAGAGAAGAGATGGATGGCGAAGGGAGAAACTTATTTTTTCTAAATTTAAACTCTCCCATGGATCTATGAAGGTCATCTGTGTTATGTTTATGATTTATTGGATTGTCTCTGTTTTAGTGGCTGTGGTCATTGTGACATTTTCATAATTATTTTGTTTTTGTTTAGTAACCTCCCTAATTGCCAAATACTAATTCACCTGTCCTTTCTTGTCAGTTACCCTCTTTCCACACATATGCTACCACGTTTCTAGTTTTATACTGTGTGTATTTTATTAAACCCTCTTATTCATCTTTATCCATTAAGACAACCTCTTTCTCATCCCTTTATTCTTTTTCTCCTATCATGACCTACACATTTACACACACACACACACACACACACACACACACACACAAGAGAGAGAGAGAGAGAGAGAGAGAGAGAGAGAGAGAGAGAGAGATAGACAGATAGATAGAGAGAGAGAGAGAGAGAGAGAGAGAGAGAGAGAGAGAGAGAGAGAGAGAGAGAGAGAGAGAGAGAGGTTTGTGCATATACAAACACAATGCAACTCCAGATTCCATGTGTGAGACAAAACATACAGCATTTTTCTTCCTATGTCTTTTCTGTTATTTGGGTTTCTATAAACCTTTTATTTGGTTATTAATATTTTGGATGTTTTATTTTCTCACTTGTATTGAAAATACTTTCTTTTCTCACACAATAGATAACTTTTTAGTGTTTACTTCTCCTCATTCCTCAACACCTTCCCTCCCATCTGGATCCATTTCCTTCTTTTCTCTCATTAAAAAAAGAATAGATTGCTAAGAAGTAACAACAAAACATATAAAATAAAATATAATAAGACAAACCCAAAACTATTACATTGACGCTGGATAAGGCAAACCAAAAGACATAAAAGAGCCCAAGACCATTCATACACTCAGGAAACCCATATAACACGGAACTAAAAGCTATAATATATATTAATATATATGCAGAGGATCTGATACAGACTCTAAATGTTTGCAATCTTAAGGTGTCTGTTTCTGTTATTATTGATTATGTAAGAATGATTAGTGGTGAGTTCCCTTACAGCTCTCAGCTATGGAATTGTGAAAGAAAGAATAAACCAACACAGTTTATAACAATGACATCTCAAATTTAAAAAAAAAAAAAGGTCACCCATTTTTATGGCAATAGAAATATCTACCTATGGGTTTTATTGCTATTTCTATGTTTCTTGTGCTCTTATTGATTAGTTATGGAGGTGCACAAAACAAGAAATCGGGTTTGAATGTTTAAAACCTACAATCTCTTTGCCAATATTGACCTTATAAATGAGCTACATAGTAAAGTTTAATTGGGTAGAAACAGAAATAGCTGCCCTTTTTCTTCATGTTAGAAGATTTGAGTTTGTTCAGCATGGTTGAAATTTTCAAAAATTTTATTAATTTTATAGGCTTACCTACTACATTTTGGGGCCATTTTATTGATTAAATTTCATTATAATCAGCTATTGCTTTATGTATTGAGTAATTGTTGGCTTCACATTATGGATAATAGAGATATAGCAGTTAAGTTGATGACACTTAGAACCATAGAAAGAAGTTATTGGACAAGTCTCTGAAGAAGTTTTCAAATTAAGTTAACTGAAGTGGGAAAACCCAGTCACATCCTTAATGTGAGTTGCACCATTTCAAGGGTTGGATGATGGATAGCATTAAACAGAAAGGGTTGAGAACCAGCACTTATTCAGCCATTTCTTGACTGTGTGCCTAGTGGGACTAGCCACCTAGGATCCTGCTTCCTTGGCTTTGCTACCAACCACAGACTACGCACTCAAACTGTCCACTCTTTATCATTGTTGATTGTTTAGCAGTTATCTTTTCTCATGATATTCATAGGCTTGTAAGTCTTTTTGCTGCACACATGGACATCTAGGAATCAGTCACTCATTCATCCAACCAGTCAATCAATGAGAAACTCCGGAGTATTTAAATTTTCAAACAAAATAACCCTTTTATCTTTTAAACCTAAAACTTGTGCTAAAGGACTAAGGAAAAAAAACACTTTGGGATATAGGGTCTCCTTTTATAACGGAGACTGCTGATTTTAGGGCTACTCTTCACAGTGGAGTAGAACCCTCCATGTCTGTCTTATGGAGATTGAAGTATTTTTTAGAATTTCTAACTGCCCTTTTCATAAAGTATATTTTACACATTTTTAAAACAAATCTATAATACCCTTTCTTTCATACTATATTCTGATTTCATTATTATTGCATTTATTTTTTTCTTTGTGTTAGGGTATATGCATACATATACCTGCATGGATACAGCACATGTGTCATGTGTCACAGCCTGTGGAGATGTAGAAGCTACTTCACTTCCACAGTGTAGATCCTATGGATAAAACTCTGATGACCAGACTTTGTGCAAGGTGTTATTTCCCCTCCTGCCATCTAACTGGCTCACTTATTTCATTTAAAAGGTAATTTAAGCTCATGATTACCTTAATTGCCATCCTATACCCTTCATCCAGTAGCTGATAGAAGTAGAAACAGGCATCCATAGCTAACCACTGAGCCATACTCCTAGAATCCAGTTGTATAGAGGGAGGAGGGATGAGCAAAGAAGTAAGACCATGCTGAAGAAACCTACAGAAACAGTTAACTTGACCTAGTGAGACCACACAGACACCAGTCATAAAGCTGGGGAACCAGCATTGAACCAAATCAAGCCCTCTGAATGTGGATGTCAGTTAGGTGGCCTGGGCAGTCTATGGGACCTCTATCAGTGGAACCAGTATTTTTCCCTAGTGCACAAATGGACTTTGGGAGGCCATTCCCCATGGAGAACTACTATTTCAGCCCAGATACACGGACAAGGAACTATGCCCTCCTCCAAATAAAGTGACACACTTTGATGATCCATCATGGAAGGCCTCACTATCTTTGGTGAGTGGGTGGGAGGAGGGTTGCATGGGTTGGTGGGAAGCATGGGAGCATGGGAGGGAGAGGGAATGGGGAGTTGCATGTAAAGTAAGATTTTTTAACAGATAATTTAAAAATAGAGTATAACTAGGTTTACAAAAGCTTTACAAATATCATCTAAACTAGTGATTTTAATGAAAACTTTGTAATGTTTACCCCAATAAGCATCAAAATGTTTCTAATTGTACAAGCCAGTCACCCTTTCTTTCCATTATTTTAATTCAGAATCCATATCCATATGACTTCCTAACAGAAACGAAGATGTAAATTCTACTCTTCTGTATTAATTGCCAATATACAACTTGATTTTGTTAACAGATCGTGTCAATTAAAATGTGCTATATCTTTCTAAAGTACATAAACGTGATGCAAACTGAAAGACATTGCATCCAAAATGTATTAATATATAAAAAACACACTTCATTAAAAGAATTAAGGAATGAAACATAATATGAGTAAAAGAATGATTTTGGGTGAAGTGCAAACACTCCTTTGACAGATGTTTGCTATAATGTATAATGTATACACAAGTTTAATGTAATTTTAAGCTCATTGCAAAAAAAAATACAAAACAAGAAACTATGAGTTGAATCTAAAAGACAGGAGGTAAAGTTAAAAACATTACCTAGGTTTCATATCTAATATTTTAACTACCCATACCAATAACTTAACATAATATTATCATAAATACTGTACCTCTATCCTTAAATTGTATTAATGATCATAGAACAAGTGGAGATTTTACATGGTATACTTACATACACTAAATCTCTGTCATCTTGAGAGTGAAAAATATCTTGAATCTTAAAATTTTGACATTAATTCAGAAACTTTAAGTTTCTAAATATATTATAAATATGTCCTTATTTTATATTTTACAGTAACTAATGATGTCATGATTATGTCTACTGGGTTTTCATTAAGAATAAATTTTATGTAGTTTCATTTCATTACTATGTCTCTAACATGTTTGTAAATACATGACTTAATGTTCTTTCTGAATTGGTTCAGTGGTTGAAGTAGCCCCACTTCCAGAAATCTTGAAGTCCTAAGTTTAATCGTTATGACCCACATAGTAGTATAGTAGTACATACACACATACATACATACATACACACACACACACACACACACACACATAACACACACACACACACACACACACAATTAAAAGCAATAGTAAATGAAATGAGGTAGAAGATAATTATGATTTTTTTTTAGTGTAGCAGAAAATTAATGAGAAAAGTTATTTCAGGATGTAGTAATCATTTGAAATGCAGACAGTTTCTTTCTCAATTGTTGGAATATCTTCTTGAAAATGTATATTTAATAATGCAATCAACAAATGTAATGTTTTCTTAAATGGTAGCTTTAGAATTCAAAGGTCCCTTTTTAAATCTTTTGAAAAGTTCTGATTATGCTTCCATAGGCATTATGCTAAGGCAATATTTATTAGACAAAATGAAATAATCACTGGAGAAATAATTTAGAGTACTTGAGGTCTGATTGAGTAATCTTCTAGGGAGATATTAGATTGAGTGAGATATAGTTAAAAGACTTCTGATTTCAGTGAAAACTGTTTTAGGCTGAGTCTGCTAAAGGGTTGACGCTCCCTTCCATGGCTTAATGATTTCAAATGTTTATTATCAGCCAAGTTATACATTAAGTCTTTTAGGAACACCAATGAGTCACTAGAGAAGTAATAACCATAATAATACTTACCACTTAATCTTCAAAATATTTCATAAACATTATCTAATTAGTTCTTACATCAATCCCATGAGGCAGACAGATGGTATTATCCTTAAAACTAATGATTAAAAAACATTTATGAGTAATTTCCAAGTTCTTAAAATAAACTTCTAATACTAATGGGAGCAACTTAAGACTTTTAAAGTCAGTCGTATCTTCAGATGATTTAAATATGCTTAGATATCAAATGTTCTCTTCCAAATGATTCTTATACACAAAAATTACATAAATACTTAAAACAAAATTTTTAACTGTGTGAAAAATAATTAGAACTTCAGTTATAAAAATAATTTCTTAGTGTTTCAAATTTCATGTAAGATTAAATATTTTAATATTGAAATATTGCTGTAATAATGGTTCAAATAAAAATATTTCATGAATATATAAATTGTTTTCATAGTCATTTCTGTGTTTAGACTTAAAAATTAACACAATATTATTGTAGTATAATATATTGTGCAAACTAATGAGAAACCATTTATTTTTAAACACATTGCAGCCCTCCTTGATTCTTCTATTACCCATCAATCACCATCTTGTTTCACATCCCACTCAGCTTCCCCTGACTCATAAAAACCTGTTATGAAGTGATACACTTGCTTTTTTGTCAAATTTTTTGTTGTAATTGCTACATATCACGCATTTTACTTTAATCAGTTTCTTCTTTTTCCTTTCCATTTTACCATAAGTTGAATCTACCTTATCTTCCAGCTTAAAACACTACTGAAGTTTAATTTGAAAGTCCTTGCCTCCAATGTCCTTTGTGAAACTCTCCCAGTCTGCCTGACTCATGGACTTCATCTCCTTTTTGCCCTTTACAGGCTGGTTAAAATGCCAGGGTCTTTAGAAAATTGTCTTTGCATGTCTCTGACTGAAGAAGTCAATCCTTCTCTTTATATAGTTTCTGCTCAGATTTCATTTCCTTGAAGAAGATATTTTAAGAAAATCTAAAACAGTTCCTTTCTTCCTATCATTTTATGGTCTTTGCTGACTCCTCACTTTAGCACTAACCAGAAATGAGATATTTGATTTGTTTAACATGTTTTTAGAAAATATGATAATTTTCATGGAATTCAGTAAATAATATGTATAGACCAGAACTTTCCTTTTATTGGCCTCCAATACACCAGCTTCTCTGTACAAATGTAATTTTAGTAGAATTTTAGAAATTAGTAGAATTTTCTTCCTTTTCTTCTTAAATTCTCTATTAAATTTTCAAGAGTCCTTTCTTACTTTTATAATTCTCTTTCATAAATATTAGTGTTTGCCTATGACTTGAATGGGTATGTTTTTCCTTATCAATTTTTCTAATGTGGTTAAAGTTTCCCACGTGGGGATATGGCTCCATTGTTACCAGGCTTGTCATGGAAGTATGAATGAAGACCCGGGTTTGCATACTGAACATTCCTATAACAGCCAGGTTCTGGGATAGTACCTCTGTTATCACAGGAATAACAGTAACACTCATTGCACAGCTATTTAAACAAATGAGCTGTAGACTGAGGGAGAAAAACTGTCTTTTAAAAGAACAATGAGAAGAGAAAAAGGAGAAGACAGTTGCCCTCAGCCACAGAACAGGGTAAGTACATGCCCCATGTGTCACACATACTTGTAAAACACCCACATTAGCACACCACACACAAACACAAGAAACTACTGACTTTAGGAGTGATTTACACAGAATTTTGAGAGAAATGATTCTGCTTTTAAGTTCTTTAAGATATACCAATATTAACCAAATTGGTAAATTAAAAAAATCTTATTTGAGGCTCACCGTGTCCATGGAGAGAGGCTGAGGCCATCCCCAGATGATCCAGCCTGAGTGAAGCTGTGGGTGCCGCGACATGGCCATGTTGGCATCCTTGGTCTGCTCCATTGTGCGGGACCATGAGCAAGAGGAAGCTGCAGCCCACGCGGGCGGCTCTCAAGCTGACTACTCAGCTGTGAACAACATAAAATAGCTTCTCAAAGACAAACTGGAGCACATGGGTCTGAAAGTTTGTGTGCAAACCAGGGGCTGTATAGGCCTCTCTGACACCCCGGAATATACAAAGACAAAAAGAGATTCTGATGAAGAATTTTTTCAAGATGGAGTCAGAGTGTTCATCGAAAAGAAAGCCAAGTAAACAACACTTTTAGGAACAGAAATGGACTATGTAAGGCAAACTATCCAGTGAGTTTCTTTTCAATAACAACTACATCAAAAGAACTTGTGGCTGTGGTAAGAGCTTCAATATTTGAAACCTCAGGACTCCAAGCTCCAGGAGAGCTGGGATCTACCCGAGAGCTTTATGAAGAAATCATATGATTATCATGTGCTCAGAGTTTATAATGTGTGCCATCTCAAGGGGGAAAATAAAGTGATGCATTTTGGAAATCAAGCCAGTGTGCTAAGAGTTCCAAATCTTAGTATCTGTATTGTCTTGGTATCTGTACCTGACAGACCATTGGTTTCTTTGGGTCATCGTTCTTCTGTACAGAAACTCCTACCCTGATCTTAACAGTGCAGTGTACTTTGTGATAGAACCAGTTTTGTGACCACGGATAACAAGTGTTCACTAACAGATCCAGGGTAGGCAACTGTAGGTGACAGCATAGTGGTACCTCATTTTTTTCACATTTGTCATGGCCTTTTATATTTTTATTAGAAATGTTATCAGGTGCCTCATTAGCCTTCCCCTCAACAGTTTGACTTCTGAGTGATGGTGTCAGAGGTGTGAGTTGCCAGGCCTGGTCTCAGTCCATTTCCTAGGACATGTTTCAAGATGATTTTCTTAGACCTTTCAATTGGAAGCTGTTGTGACAAGCAGCCAGCTAGCTCACTGCACTTCACTCTGTGTATATGGAGACTACATCTGAGCACAAGTTAGAAGAGTTAGACAGTACCCAGCAACCCTTTTCACACAGGTGACACCAATGCTGTGTGAGACACTCTGTGGAAGTGAGTGGTGGCCTGGGTCCCATGCCTGGGCAATATTTTCATAAGATTTTCTTAATTTATGGAGATTGCATTAGCTTTGAATGGAAAAGTCTCATTTAAACTCTTTGTATTAATTGCCATTTAGTTTGTTTAGAACTTTGACTCAGGAGTTCCTTACAGAGACCCTGCAGCAGTGGAATGACTTGGAGCAGAACATGGAAGTGTCTTCTTATTCTTATAGTTCTCAATACACACATACTCTCTGGTTGCTAAATGTAGTAACTGATTTTTTAGTATGTTTATCACTTGTCTTTTGAGTTGTGATTTTACTATGGAGTATAGGCCAGACTCACTCTCCATCCTCCTGCTTCAGCTTTGAGACATGCCAGGCTTTACTTCAGTGCTGTCTTGACTTGTGTTGACCTATGTGTTCTTTTGTGGAAGGCCTATTTTTATGAAATAGCTAATGAAGTAGTAGTTAATATTTGCGCTATTTACTAAAGTACCTACCAACAAAATGCACCATGTAGTTTTATATAATTGTTGATGAGTTTGTGTCATAAATAGAATTGTTGATACATCTTTAATTTGTGCAATATTGTATGCAGCGATTGAGTATCACTTAAAAAACATCTCTTTGTGATCTTAAAAATATCTTATTTGAAATACATATTTATATCACATTTGAATTTAAATATACTAGTATATATTTTAGATTGTGTATATAATACATATTATATAATACTTAACTACAAGAATTTCATGACAATGACATGTATGTTCATCTGTTTCCTTCTCTTTACTTGTTACTTTGTGTATTAAATTGTCTGTATTATTTTATTACTATATGTTTTACATTGAGACTAAGCATATTAAACTACTTCTTTCAAGTATTCCATTTTCTTTTTTCCCTTTATTTATTATTTTTTCTTATTTAACATAAGAACATCCTAGTTCCCTCTCCCTCCCTCCCTCCCATGGCCCCTGAACCGCCTCCCATCCCATTCCAAACCCACTCCACACGGGGAGTGAGGCCTTCCAGGAGGGATCATCAAATCTGTCAAGTCATTTGGATTAGCATCTATGCCCTCCCTCCTGTCTCTAGGGTAAGGGAGAATCCGTCCATGGGGAATGTGCTCCCAAACTCCTTTTATGCATCAGGGATACATCCTGGTTCCACTGTCAGAGGTCCCTTACACAGCCCAGGCCTTCAAACTGCGACCCATGTTCAGGGGATCTGAGTCAATTCAACGCTGGTTCACAGATATTACTCTGGGGGTCCATAACCTTCTCCTTGTTCAGGTCAGCTATTTCTGTGGGTTTCTGTAGCCTGGTATTGACCCCTTTTCTTTTCACTTCTCCTTCTCTGCAACTGGATTACAGGAGTTCAACTCTGTGTTTAGCTGTGGGTGTCTGCTTCTGTTTCTAAAAGTTACTAGATGAAGGCTCTAGGATGACACATAAGTTAGTTATCGATCTCATTGTCAAGAAAGGGAATTTATGGTAGCCTTTTGCTCCACTGTTGTCCAAATTGTTAGTTGGGGTGAGTCTTGTAGGTCTCTGAACATTTCCCTAGAGTCAGTTTTCTCTTCAAACTTATCAGGGCTCCCTCAAATATGGTATCTCTTCTCTCCATCTAGTATATTAGTCCCTTGACTCAATCATCCTGGTCTCACATGTTCTCCTCTCCTTTCCTCCCCTTTCTCCTAACACTCTCTCCACTCACTGACCCCCACCCCTGCTCCCAATATGCTCAGGAGATCCTGTACCTTTCCCCTTCTGTAAGGGACCTTGTATGAATCTCCTTATAACCTACTTTCTCTGGCAGGCAGTGTGAATTGTAGGCAGGTGATCCTTTGCTTTATGTCTAAAATCCATACATGAGTGAGTATATAACATGTTCCTCTTTTTTTGACTGGGTTACCTCGTTCTGGATGATTTCTTCAAGTTCCATCCATTTGCCTGTGAATTTCAAGATTCAATTGTTTTTTCTTTGGTTTTGTTTTGTTTGTTTTTTCCCTTCTGAGTAGTATTCCATTATGTAAATGTACCACATCTTCTTTATCCATTCTTCTCTTGAGGGGCATCTAGGTTGCTTCTAGGTTCCTGCTATTATAAATAATGCTACTATGAACATAGTTAAACAAATGTCTTTATTGCATGGATATGAACAATTTGGCTACATGCCAAAAAAATGTGGAGTACAGAACTAAATAGATAATTCTCAATAGAAGAATCTAAAATTGCTGAAAGACTCTCAAGAAAGTGTTCATCAGGGAAATGCAAATCAAAACAACACTGAGATATCTTCTTACTCCTATCAGATGGCTGACATCAAACTCAGTAAAGACAGTTTATGCTGGAGAGGATATGGAGAGAGGGGAACACTTCTCCTCTGCTAGTGGGAGTGAAAACTTGTACAGCCACTTTGGAATCAGTTCTTCAGGAAAATGGGAATCTGTCTACCTCAAGATCCAGTAGTTCCACTCTTAGGCACATACCCAAAGGTGCACATTCATACAAGGACATCTGTGTTCATAGCAGCATTATTTGTAATAGCTAGAACCTGGAAGCAACCTCCAGGATGCCCCTCAATGGAAGAATAGATGAGGGGTAGAGAAAATGTGTTACATTTACACATTGGAGTACTGCTCCATGGAAAAAAAAAATGGGATCTCGAAATTCCTTGGCATAGAACTAGAAGAAACAATCATCAATGATGTAACCCAGTCACCAAAAGACAATCAGAGTATGTATTCACTGATACGTGTCTTTTAGATATAGAACAAAGGATTATCAGCCTACAATCTACACTGTCAGTCAAAAGAGGAATTAAGGAGAACCCTCAAAGAGATGTACATGGTCCCCTGGAGAGAGGGAAAGGGACAAGCTCTCCCAATCAAATGGGGACCATGAGGGGAGAGTTAGAGAGAAGAGGAGGGCAGAGGTGAGCATGATGGAGTAGGAATATCGAGTTAAGGAAAGAAGAGAACAATAAAAGAGATACCATAATAGTGGGAACCACTATAGCATTTAGCAAAATCTGGCACTGATTTCCCTGATATCAGGGAAATGTCCTGATATCTACCAGGATGACCCCACTAACAATCTAAGCAATAGTGGAGAGGCTGCCTTAAATGTCCTTCCCTGATAATGAGATTGATGACTACCTTATATGCCATCCTAGAACCTTCATCTAGTAGCTGATGGAAGCAGAAGCAGACACCCAGAGCTAATCTTTGAGACTAAGTAAGAGTTGCAGAGAGGGCAGAATGATGAGCAAAGGTGTCAAGACCAGGCTAGAGAAATCCATATAAACAGCTGACCTGAACATGAAGGAGCTCATGGACTCCATTATGATAGCTGGGAAACCAGCATAAAACCAACACAGATTTCCTGAATGTGGTGTTTGTTGGGAGGACTGGTCAGTTTGTGGGGCCTCTGGTAGTGGATCTGTGTTTATCCCTATCATATAGATAGACTTTTAGAGCCCATTTCACATAGAAACATACTCCCTCAGCCTAGACACATGGGGGAGGACCTGGATCCTGCTCCAAATGAAATGACACACTTTAAAGACTCCCCATGAAAGGTCTCACTGTTCCAGGGAAGCAGAAAGTGGATGAAATGGGTGTTGGTGGGGGGAACAGGGGAGGACAGGAGGGTGCTGGAACTGGGATTGATATATAAAAGAAGCTTGTTACAAAAAGAAATAAAAAATCCAAGAAAAAAAATTACCTAGGTATTTGTGTTTATTTTTGTCTATTACTGTGGGTCTAAAAATTTTTAATCAAGCCTATCTAAAGTCTAAATACATTTCTAAATAAAAATTATAACAGTATTGTGTTGAGAGGACAAGATAATTTTTATGATTCTGACACAGGTATGTCTATCACACTTACATGGGCACTTGCTATTGGTGTAACTCTTTAAAAATGATAAGCCATTTGGCTCAGGATTTGAACTATGTAATAATACAGATGTTAATATTCATGTAAATAATTATCAGAAATCCAACAGAATTTACATTTCTTCCCTAGCTGAAAAAACTAAAGGTCTCTTTCTATATACATTTCAAATTTTTGAACTTTGTCTTATAAATTTTTTACTCAGGACTTTTTTCTTTCAAAATGTTATCTCTGGAGCACCTTGTTTCTTAAATTATATATTTGATGCAATGCTATACACCTGTGGTAGAGCTTCAACCATCTCACTTATACCTCTTTCCCGACTAGACTACACATAGTGAAAATAAAGATATATTCTGATTTTATTTCATCTTTGCAAAGTGATGTGTATCTATTTAAATATTTATTTTTTCCAGTATGCCTTTTGCTTATTTTTTTGCAATGTGATGTGCCTCATTTGGAAAAACATCATAATAAGGAAATGTCCTATGACAGGATGAAGAAACACATAAGAATTAAATAAGAATCCAGATTGCAAAAAGTCTTCTATAAGCAGAAGTTAATTCAGAATCACATGATAATCTTAAACAAATGAAACTCACAAAGCAGATATATGACAATGGTCACAGTGTAAAGACTGTGCAGAATATTCTCAATAAAACATTAAGCTTTTACTTAGATAAAATTAACTTGAAAATTACCAGAAGAGGAAGGATTTAGTGAACATTATAAGAAGACAAGTGCATATTACTGTAACTTTAAATAGAATGTAGTATGCTTTAAAACTGTATGTTCATTACAGAGGCTTCCAAGAAGAAGTTCAAAGAGGTTTCAGGAGAAGTGATACCGTTACAAGAATGGGGATATCTTTATTTGCCATGACTAACTTAAGAAAAACATTTCATTGAAAATTGCATTTGCAGCTCCACTCCACTGATAAAGAGATAGCACTTGAAATGAAGTTAGATGGAGTCTACACAAAAGCATACAGAACTACAGTACTCCGATTAAGAGTTGCAGAATATGAAGTACCTACCATCCTACAACTCTCATGTCCTTTGCAAACACTTCAGCTAGCAAAGAGGGAGAAAAAAACGCTTCACATAAAACAACCAGAGATGCCAAACTCAAGAACAAACTCTTGGTTTTAATTATGATTGGTGATACTAATGAGAAATAGAAAATTGCTGTAAAGTATAAAGGTGAATTTAGCTAATTGAATTAGATGTAAAGTCTACATAGTGTCCTTGAAATCCTGGTGTAAGCAATAGCCATCGGAATCTAGGTGAGTTTGATTAAAGATCCCTAAGCTAACATTTTATAATCAAATGCTGTTGCCAGTCTCTAAAAATATGCCATGGTTCAAACCCACATCACATTCCACCACATACTTCAGAATTAAAGAAAAGACTATTTATAATATGTTGGAATTAGAATCAAACTACATCCAAGTTAAGGAACACATCTTAAAATATAAAGGTAAGTTGGGTATTTTGATGAAACACTGATAACAGCTATTATAATCACTTACAAGACACTTATGTAGCTGAGAGTAATAGTTAATTAAAAAAAGCAAAGAATGGTATAAACTGAAGAGTCAGTAGTTTTCTATGGTTTTAATAGTTTTCAGAAAATTCTGCTTTCAGTTTTAGATAGTTTAATTAAAAGAACCCCAAAGTAGTGATAAATATCTTATTGGTCATATACAACTCAATACTCATAGGCAGCTTATACAAGTAAGCATGCTTCTTTAATAGCTGTGTTTAGTAAGGCACAGAATCTGTCTGAATTTGTGTTGCACTGTGTTACTTAAATTTGTTTCAGACTGATTGCTTAAACTTTGATGACCTTTACTTTAGACTGTATAAACTGGAGGCTAAATGACTATTGCTGTTATAGTTGTGTCTAATTATAACTAATGAGAATAACCTTAATTTGTACTTTCTTTCACCCTTTGCATGTAGAGACAACATATCGGTGAATGATAACAGTAAAGTATCTAAAAGCCTTCTACCTGAAAGGACCTTGCAACATTTAATAGTTCTCTTCTGAAAATTAGCATGGAGAAAGATAAGGACAGCAATTTGTAGCTCTTGTTAACATTCTTCAAAACAGCCTTCCCATCTCAGAAATATCTCATTAATTGACAGCATTTCTTTTATACAAATTTAGCATAACACACACATGCTAAAAAGACAACACAGATTTGACTGCCATTTCATTCACTTTGTGAAATTCATTGCATGGCCACTAAAGACTGGAAGTTTGAAAGATTTTATTGAAGTAAAGAAAATTCCTAACACACATGTGACTTCAGTTTGATGGACTGGGAAAACCTATTATGTACTAATATGATCTCTTTATTATAATTTTCTAAAGAAGTAATTAATAATGATTTGTATTACAGCAAGAAAACTCTCTTCTGTGCTAGGCAATATCTGGTTGGTGCATATAAGATTCTTTTCCCTCTTGCCTCCAAAAGAAGAAAAGAAACAAAAAATAAGATACATTCCTTCTCAAAAAATGAATGTATGTGTATGTATAATCTTTCTACAATGTGAAAATACTCATGTTTCATTCACATATAATGTAAAATTTTTGTTATACATGTAAGAGAAAAATATGTTTTAGATTTTTATTTTCTCATTTTGGAACAATTATTGAGCAATTTAGACTGTTTTTGAGGACTCAGTGATAATGTGAAATAGCAATGTATTAGTACTTGGCATTATTATAAAAATGACCAGCAAATTGAGGGAGTTAAGTTAGGATGACATAGACAAATAAATGGGTTGCTTAATATTATTTTTGTATGGTTTGTGGAAAACTAAATAAAGCACTAATAGGAAAGACATTAAGACAATAAATAATAAATGTCTATTGCCAAGCAAAGAAGAGTTTCCCCCTACATCCTCAAGTGGCACATTCCAAGCCATGTTTCCTCTTTGCCTAATTTAAACTGTCTTATAATGTACTCATAGTGTAGCTTGAAAAAATAATACCTAATGTGGAGGCTGGAGCCAAGGAGAATAACAGCTCAAAATATTCAAGTCAGAAATAAATATGAAATTCCAGAATCTAGAAAGGCCCATCATTGATCACAGGCATTTTTTGCTGGTCTCCATTCAGAAAACTTTCACCACATGCATAGGTAGTTAGTCTATCAATAGTCACAAGATACATTTAACAGTCATGGTACTGCACGAAGAAAGAATTAGAAATGAAGTGATTATGCAAAAACACAGTGGACATGTTTTATGAACTGCATGTAAATGGAGGTGCACAGGGCAAAATTAATTCACTGTGGCCAAAACTGAATATATTTAGTTAAATTACTTTTTTGTCACCCATTGTGTTTATTTATACTATGAATATATTAATTATTCTCCTATAAGGATATATGAAATGTAATCACCATTAAAAATGATAAATCAACATAATCATGTACCAGATTGATAATGGGGATATTAAGATCTTAAAAACAATAATAAATTAGTGATTGTTGGAGATGCCTCGATCATTTCACTGACTTTATTAAAATATGAATGCTATGGCTTGGATATTTTTATACCTTTTCCCCTTTCCTTATATGTATGCATATATCTAAAACATATGTACACAAATATATACATATATATGTATATAAAAGAAATTTTATTTTATAGTGTGAATTATATTTAATCTCTAGAACTTGTTGAGAGATTTAAAATATCAAAATTTGACCATTCAAATCTAGTCATTCATAGAGCTTGTTAATATTACATTGAATCCCATAATGTGAATAGATCATGTTTACTTGTTAATTCTGTCATCAATAAATATATGAATTGCTCTGACATTTTACTTCCGAAATCTCTAAAACTATGAAACAGTGTGTGTGTGTGTGTGTGTGTGTGTGTGTGTGTGTGTGTGTGTGTGTGCTGTTACATATGTGAACCAGGCTACAGAAATCCTGATACGACTGACCTGTTCAGTTTGGGAGCTTGTGGATCCAGAGACTGATAGCTGGGAAACCAGCATTGGACCAACTCAGACTTCCTGAACGTGGGTTTCAGTTAGAAGACCTGTGCAGTCTAAGGGACCTCTGACAGTGGAACCAGGATGTATACCTGGTGCACAAAAGTACTTTGGGAGCACATTCCCCATGGAGGGATACTCCTGTAACCTGGAGGCAGGAGGGAGGGCCTAGTCCCTACTACAAATGACTTGACAGATTTTGTTGATCCCTCCTGGAAGGCATTACTCTCCCTGTGGAGTGTGTAGGGGTGAATGGGATTGGAGGATGGTCGCGGGGGTGGGGGTGGAAGGAGAGAGGTATAGAGGAAAGGAGGGGGAGGAAGAAGGAAATGGGATGATATGTAAAATGAGGAAAAAATAAATAAAAAGGCTGAGGAAAGGGGAAGGATGTTATATTTTAAATTAACAGGAAATAAATACACAAAGCAAAAAAAAAGAAGATACACCTATAAATGCAATATTGGATTGAGGTATTGAATCTTTAATTTTTATTACTACAAGATAATGATAAATTTCTAACTTATTGGCATTTCTACTGACAATATTTTTTACTTGCTGCTCTAGTTTTATTTTTCAGAAAAGTAACACAATCACCACCATTACTAACACGAGAACAATAAAATAACCTCCCAACCCCCCCCCAATAAAAAACAACCTTATGAAGACAAGTTCATTTCCTCTTGTGGGAGGCTTTCTATCATCAAAAGAAACCAGGAAAGGAACATGGAGTCAAGTGAGTCAAGCAAAGGCTGAAGAGGGATACTGCTTACTGTCTTGGTCCCTGCCTCATATCAGCCACCATTCATAGAAGACTCAGGACTACCTACCCACTGTTGGCACATTTCACAGTGGGCTGTAACCTTTCCCATTAACCATCAATCATGACAATATACAACAAACTGACAGGCCAATATGATGGAGGCAAATGCTCAATTGATGGTCTTTCTTGGTGCTTCCAGTTTGTGACATGTTGACTAAACACAATTTACCACACTTGCATACTTAGTTAAACCTGTATTTGTGTATAACATAAATAAAGAAGCACACCGGTGTGTGCCTGTGCTTTAATTATTCATGATGGTACAAAGTTTTGTACATAGGCAACTCTTAGCAAAGATTCATATTTCTCTAATTATTTTTGTAAAAAGATTTCTTCCTATCATTTAACAAAACTTTTTATTAGGTTGTTGGCCATGTTCCTATTGGTTTTAATATTTAAATCTCTATTCTCCAGAATAATTATTATTTTTATGAGCTGTATATGTCCTTTGTAATTCATAAATCATATACTGTGTAATATCTTTGTCTCTTCTATCAGTTCTTTGAGGATTACATGAAATATTGATTTTATTCTCCCCTTTCCCAAGACTCATACCCCTTACCTACCCACCTATTCTTCCCTTTTAAAGCCCATTAAGTTCAGTTCCTGTCTTGCAAATGTGATCTTCCAGTGTAGTGGATTGAAGCTTACACTGGCCACTCTCTCATAGAAAATTGACTCTCCTAATATCTCCAAATTGCCAATGGCTCCTCTTGGCTTAAAGAGCAACAGATTATGCATAATTGCATACTCTCCTCTGGGATTTGATCTGGATTGAGGCAGCACAGGTTTTGTGAAATCTGATAAAACTGATATAATTTTTATATGTGTAGCTCTCCTACTGTGTCTGAAAAACACTGTAGACCACAAGAAACATGTAGTCATCACCAACTGTACCTCATAAAATGGTTCTTAGTATAGGAAGAGGATTTATGAAATAGATGTCCTATTTATAGATGACTATTCCACAGTCACTGTGCTTGAATTCTCTGTGTTAACCACTATATACTGTAAATGCATCTTGTCTGATGAGTATTAAGAGATATATTAGTCTATACATGAGTCATCAGGAACAACTTAATTATGCTAATGCCTGTGACATCTCTAGCTACCATTTTTTGTCATGAAATGGGTTTCAGTGTCTTAGAGTATGCCTTTCATCTAGTTAGAAAGGTGTTGTTTATATCTATAGCATGATGCCACTATTATATCAGTGAGCAATCTTCACATGATGGTGATTTATGTTACCTTGCAGATTTCAAAGGTGTGAAAGAGTGGTCATTACTTTTCTTCTCCAGTAGAATCCATAGTATCTTTTAGCATTACAAAAGGCAAACAAAAGAAGCTTCCTGGTAAATAACAGCTTAGTTTTTCCATGTTCTGTGATTTAAGTGTGTTTTGTCTTCAGCAATAGAATCTTATAATCAAGTTTGGGAGGATAACCAATAGTATTCACAATAGCCTGTAATGTTATATGTGAACACACTGTTTGATATATCAAAATCACTGAGTCCTAACAATAGAGATTTTGCTTGTTAACATCATTCCCACATCACAAAATGATTACCTTTAAACTCTTTATGTCCCCACCACTTTTTGTTTTAAGGTAGATTTTTTTTCTCCTATAATATTTTATGATAGCTTCCCCTCCCTCTACTCCTCACAACTACTCCCAATATCCCCATCCCTCTGGACCCACTAGATGTCTCTATCCATTAGATAAGAATAGGATTCCAAGAGAACAACCAAACAAGACAATAAGATAAATCAAAAACTATCATATCAAAGTTAGACAAGGCAACCCAACAAAAATAAAAAGTCCCAAGAGTAGACATATTAATCACTGACCCTTCTCACACACAGGATTACCACAAAAATACTAAACTAAAATATAGATATGTGCAGAGGACTTGGTGCTGAGTCATGTATGTCACGGACTTGCTGCTTCAGTCTCTGTGAGTTTATTTAGTCTATTTAGGGGGCCTTTTTCTCCCAGTGCCCTCCATTCCCTCTACCTCTTCACAGTTCCTGCTTCCTCTTTTGCAGGGTTTCCTGAGCTCTGAGGAGAGAGACTTAAAGGAGAAATGACATTTTGAGCTATGTGTTGCAAACACTCCCTCTTTGTGCAATGTCCAGCTGTGGGTGTCTTTACGTTCCCATCTGCCACTGTAGTTAAGTTTTCTGATGATGATTTCATAAGGCTCTGATTAATGAGTATAGTAGTATATTATTAGATGTCCCATTATTTTTAGTTTTTTTTTTGTTTGTTGGTTGGTTTTAGACCAGAGTGTTTAATTTTATCCTAGTTCTCTAGACTAGATAGTCTCAGATTCTTGGTTACCTAATGTAGTGTACAGATTACCTATCACAGATTGGCCTAAAGTCAAATGAGACACTGGTTAGATACTCTCACAAGTTCTGTGCCACCATTTCTTTACCATATCTTGCAGGCAGGAAAGAGTGTATGCCAAAGGGTTTGTGGATGAGTTTGTTTTTATTTTCACTTTTGGGAAGCCCTGCAAAATACCTTCCCACAACAATGACATAAGAATGTAAGAGTGAAGGCTCCATATAGGCATCAATTGGTCTTCTCCATTAATGGGTTCTGTGGGTGTTGTTCTTGGAAATGAAACCCCCTACCCCACCCCCTACTATCAGTTTGCAGAAAGCAACCCATTGTCTTAGCAATAGTCTAGGCTGTTTTGGAATTTCCATGGGATCTTGTGAAGGGAGGTTAGATGGGGAAGATCTGTGTGATCAACAGAAGATTGGTGCAGGGGGAAGTGAAGGATATCACAGGTATCACAGGCATGGATGTGAATCATTTGGGTATATAGATAAGAGTGGAATTGCTGCGTCCTGTGGTAAGCTAATTGCCATCTTCCTGAGGAACTGCCATAATGATCTCCAAAATGGCTGTACGAGTTTGCACTCCCACCAGCAGTGAAGGGGTTTCCCCTTTCTCCACATCCTCTCCAGCATAAGTTGTCATTGGTCATTTAGCCAATCTAGCAGGAGTAAGATGGTATCTCAAAGTTGTTTTCATTTGCATTTCCCTGATAGCTAAGGATGTTGAACATTTTCTTAAGTGTCTTTCAGCCTCTTTGAAGAAAGAGACTTCTTTCTTCAATTCTGTACCCCATTTTTTAATAGGGCTATTTGGTGTTTTGTTGACTAGTTTCTTGAATTCTTTGTGTATTTTAGAGATCAGCACTTCGTTAGATGTAGGATTGTAAAAATTTTTCTCAGTCTGTGGGCTGCCGTTTGGTCTTGTCAACTGTGTCCTTTGCCTTACAGAAGCTTCTAAGTTTGAGGAAGTCCCACTTATTAATTGTTGATCTCAGTGTCTGTGCTACTGGAGTTATGTTCAGGAAGCGGTCTCCTATATCAATTTGTTCAAGGGTACCTCCTACTTTCTCTTCTAAGAGATTCAGTGTGGCTGGATTTATGTTGAGGTCTTTGATCCATTTGGACTTGAGTTTTGTGCATGCCAATAGACATGGGTCTATCTGCAGTCTTCTACACAGCATCATCCAATTGTTCCAGGACCATTTGTTGAAGATTCTTTCCTCCCACAGAATTATTTGTAATAAGAAAAACCTGGAAGCAACCTAGATTCCCCTCAACTGAAGAATGGATAAAGAAGATGTGGCACAACTACACAATAAAATACTATTCTTAGAAAAAAAATAACGGGATCTTGAAATTCGCAGGCAAGTGGATGGAACTCGAGGCAACCATCCTGAATGAGGTAACACAGTCACAAAAAGAGGAACAGGGTAGTACTCGCTCATATATGGATTTTAGATATAAAGGATCACCAGCCTATAATACACACCACTAGACAAAATGGGATACAAGGTGTATTCTAAGAGATTCATTTATGTCCCTCACATCGAGTCCTCACCTAGTACCTGTTGGAAACAGAAGCATACACCCATAACCAAACACTGAGTTGAACTAGAATCCAGATGCAGAGAGAGGGGACAAGACCTGGTTGCAGACACTCACAAAGACAGCTGACCCGAACAAAGAGGAGATTGGGTCCCCCCAGACTGATAGCTAGAAACCCAGCATAGGACTGACTTAGACCCCTTGAATATGGGTTTTAGCTAGAAGGACTGAGCAGTTGGGGGACCTCAGCCAGTGGAAAAGGATCTATTCATGGTACACAAAAGGACCTTGTAGACACATCCCCCATGGAGGAATACCCCCTTAACCTAGAGACAGGAGAGAAGTCCTAGTCCCTACTTCAAATGACTTGACAGATTTATATGACCCAACCTGGATAGCATAACCCTACAAGTGGAATGGGAGTGGGGAGATGGGAGGGGAAGGTGGCCAAGGTGCCTGTCACAGGGGAAAGAGGATAAGTGGGAGGGAGGGAGGATTGAAGAGGGGAAGGGGAGGAAACTGGGATCCAAATGTAAAAATTTTAAATTATATTATTAATAAAAAAAGAAGGAAAAAAAAGTGCTGCTGGATTACTTTAATATACATATATTTAAAATGCTTTGAGTTCAAAATTTAAGCCTAAGGACAAGTTACTGGGGAATTTTGTTTCCACAGAAAATGAAAAGCTGTGGATTTCTTCCAGACTAATGTGCTTTGATGGAGCAAGACCCTCTGAAGCAATGTCAATGGAAAAATGCAGCCTTGCGGACCACTCCAGCCAGGATTTCTGTGTCTTCTTAGAATTATTGCCCCCTACCAGCAGAAAGCAGTTTGGAAAGAATGATGCCCAAATTTCCAAATATTGTTTATAAATGTATGTTTTCTTTAAAAAAAAAAAGGCAAGTGTAATTATGTCCAGCATAAAATAAATAAATATTTAAAAAATAGAAAATATGTATTCTTTCTACTGTTCTTCATTTTCCTACTCATTCTTCTTTCTTTTTATTATATGCCTTTTATTGTTGTTTTGACTATTTTGAACAGAGTCATAACCTATAATCTAAACTGACCTCAAACTAAGGGAAAGCCTTGTGCTTCAGCCTCCAAAAGTTCTGAGATTGCAAACATAGCTCCACAGAACTGGCCCATATTATTGTTTTGAGGTGTTATTTGTTCTACATCAAGGTTACTAGGGTGTATCTATGCTATAGTTTTTTCCTTATAAACTGTTGAAATCCTTCATTTTGTTTTTTGAAGCTGTCTTTTTCTTTTTATTAGAGTAAGTCAAAACCAAAAAAAAAAAAAAAAAACAAAAACAAAAAAAAAAACAAAATCAAAACGAATGAAAATTTAAACTCTTTACATAAGTGAATGTAATACCATTTCATATACCTTTTTGAGAGATGTTTAATGTGTTATCTTTACCCTTTGTATTTGCCTTCCCCATCCAAGACCCATTTAAACTTTCTTTGAACTTATTCAGCCTGAACTATTGATAACATTTGGTTTGATCTCTTTTCCCTTGAAATCTTCTTCCACCAACAGTTGCTAATTTCTTGATTTCAATGGGTGTTTGAAATGGAACACATGTATCTAAATATTCAAAGATAATATTAAAAAACGAGATCAAATTAGGATCATTAGTCTGACTCTGGGTCACCTAGCTCAGAATAATTATTTCTAGCTCCATCCACTTCCCTGTTAATATAATTTTATTTATAAGAGCTGAGAAATATTCTTTTTCTGTGAACATGCCACATTTTCATTATCTGTTGATCACTTGATGGACATCCAGGCTGTTTCCATTCCCTGCCTATTTTGAGTTGTTTGACCACAGTTTTATTCATTAGTCTGAATTCTTTGGTAGTCCTACCATGCCATTTTTAGTGGCTTGCTATGGGATTTCATGGCTATTAGTATGGGATTTGTTTTTGTTGGTGGTTTTTGTTTTATTTGTTTGTTTTTTGAAGAAAAATGCTATTTAGGGTTTTCATAATTAATTGGATATTCCATATTGTTTTCATTTCTGTGTTGATATCTGTACTCCTTGAATGGTTTATTGGTAGACCTTTCATCTTTTATCAAAAGTGTTTATAATGTTCAAGAGGACATAAATTAATAACAGAGTTGAGAACATTTTTTTTTCTGGTATTTGAGGTGATAGTTGAACCCTAAGTGTTCTTGTTAGCTACAAAATGGTGCCTTGAATAGCTCGGTCAAATAGGTTAGTGTAGCATGTATATTTCCGCCAGCCCGCCAGTCCGCCAGTCTGGGCCCACAGCCGTGCCTGTCCCAAATAACATTCAGAGACTCTGTATTTAATATAATCCTGTTGTGGGGCATTTTATACTCATATGTTTTAAATATATTTGAGAAAACTTTGCTTACAAAAAGATTATAAAGTCAGACATTAATAAGACATATAATACTAACCTTTTTGTTTGTTTTCTTTTAAATATCTCTATGTATCTATCTATATATCTATATATATTTATATATTATTTTACATATCAATCCCAGTACCCTCTCCCTCCTTCCCATGCTCCCTAATCCCTCTCCCATCCCATCCCCTCCCCATGGGGAATGTTCTCCCAAAGTCGTTCACTGCATCAGGGATACATCCTTGTTTCACTGTCAGATGCCCCTTAGACTGTCCAGGCCTTCTAACTAAGAAGCACATGCAGAGGACCAGAGTTGGTCCAATGCTGGTTTCCCTGCTATCAGTCTGGTGGGCCATGGGCTCCCCCTTGTTCAGGTCAGCTGTCTCTGTGGGTTTCTTGGTCTTGATCCCTTTTTTTTTTTATTTACCACTCCCCACTTTCTGCAACTGGATCCAGGACTTCAGGAGTAAGTGTCTGCTTCTGTTTCCATCAGCTACTAGATGAGGGCTCTATGATAGTATGTAAGTTAGTTATCAATCTCAATTTCAGGAAAGGGCATTTAAGTTAGCCTTTCCACAGTTGTTCAGATTGTTAGCTGGGATCATCCTTGTAGGTCTCTAGACATCTGCTTTGAGATATAATTGCTTTTCGGAAAATATCTATACTTATTTCTCCTATAAGAATGGCTCATCATTATGCCATTGAAAACTTTCCACAGTCCCTAGAAATCTTTCTAGTATCTAACTGTGATTGGACCATGATCACAATATGTCTGCTTCTGTCTTTTCTCCTGTATTTTACGAACAGCATCTATTAATAAATAACCTAATTAGTATTCTCATGCTCTGGTAATTGTAACTGATAGTTGATGCTTTGAATTTGCTTCTTTGCATTGATTTTTATCATAGAAGGACCCAAGTATAATTAATCTTTTTTGAATATGAGATCAAATAGCATTAGATTTTTTTTCTACTACATTTGAAAGAAGCCTGGAAGTATGTTGTTTAATTTAAACTTAAAATCTATTTTTATTCATAATGTATCCAGTGAGCTAGCTAGGGTCCCCATGATCTGTGGATCTCTGAATTATGATGACCAGTTTGTTTATGTAATGTCTATTTTCTATAATAAGATTCTTTGATGAGAGTGAGAGTTAAATTTTTCTGAGGGTATGAAAATGTTTTATGATACAGTAAAGAATTTTGGTGACTAGTAAAGTTGTGCTGATAAGTTCTCCTGTAAGATCCATTATCTCACTAGCCCAAATAGCTAATTAGATTTCCTTCTTGTTGAGCAATGCTTTGGTTAAACACATGTTGATTAACACCAAGATTTGAATATCACAATTGCACATTTAGTGTTATTTTGCTGAGCAGATTATTACAATTCAAATGCAGAACTACAAACTTATGAGTACTGAGAAAAGGGGGAATAGCTTTACTAGTTAATGAGTCTCTTATTGGAGTTGTCAATGCAAAATGTTCATCCCTTAAATCACATACACACAAGTAATAAAATGCACACACTTAGGTTATATAAATGCATATATATATATATATATATATAACACATGTACATATATATGCACTGACACACACACACACACATATATATAGACATATACAGACATATGTCTATATATGTGTGTGTGTGTGTGTGTGTGTTGCAGTGTATACATTTTTTTTCAAAGAAAATGATTAAATAGATTTAAGAGTTAGTAAAGGGTGAACAACAGAGAATTTTGGGATAAAAAGCCAGAATTGAAACAATGCAGTTATTTTAATGAAAAACAAATAATAATAAAATGATATTATGTCAACTTTTCTATTTTTCTAATATATTTGATAATAGATCTTGTTTTAAAATAATGTTTCTGACACATGGAATGACTCATACATGATAAAATGTACCTACAATGTTTTATTTTGTGAACAATGCTTTGGCAAGTCTTGCAGGATCCATTATATACAGCAATGGTTGCATTGAAGCCTTTTCATTTAAAAACTTTCCACCAAGTTTAATTGATGTATAACTGTGGAAAATATGATTTTATGTGGAAACACATGGATCACTATCCAAAGTAGAAATTTTGGGTTTTCTCATGCTTTTAGTTCCATCCAGGTTGAACATGAAGCAATGCTCTCCCTGGTTAGATTTCCTTTAAACACTTTTTGTTTTGCCTTACATAGCCAAATCTATTCCTTTTACCCAGCTGGCTATCACAGCTTGATTGAATTCTAGCCCATTAAGTCTCACACTTTTCCTCTTCATTTAATGAAGACTATTTAAATGAGCTTGTTTTCCTATACTGAGAAAAGCTTATCGGCTCTTTGCTGCCCTGTTTAGTGTCATCTTCCAATTGCTCTTAAATCCCTCCTTGTCAGAATTCTTCTGAATATGCTAAACTGGAACAACACATTCTAATCTTACTAGTATTGTTGGTTTGGCTTTGGGGACAGTATTCACATGTTCCAGAATGGACTGAAATTCTGGTTAAGTAAATGGTTGCTAACAGGGAAATAGTGATCAAATCCAGGGATTCATAATGTTGTAGCAAAGCAGTGTAGCCAACACATTGTTTTTAATTACTCTTATGTTTTGCTTATTAGGTACTTACAAAGGAAATGCCCCCACACCTGCATGTTACCTCTTTATTCAGTTTACTGTTTATCTGTTTACCACATTGGTATCTGTTTTCATTACTGGTTAGTGCTTGTGGAGTTATTTACATTAACTAAGTTCCTATATGAAGAGTTTATCTGGTGGTTTTTAAAAGTAGTTTTATAGTTTAAAGTCTTGCATGTACTTCTTTTTATTCATTTGTTAAAAGACCATACTATCCTATAATTAAGTGTGAATTATGTGTCAATGGTTTTATCTTTTCTTACTGGTGACTTTCCTCATGTTTGTTGGGAACTTGAAAAGCTCATTTTTAGTATATATGCTCTTTTGACATGTTCTTTTATCATTTTACAATGTGTTATACTCACAGTTTATGGGAGGAAATATTATTATGAATATCTTTTTTTCTAATTGCAGTACATCTAGGTTGTTTATATTTTAAAACTCAACTTTAAAACTAAAAAATATGTATTTTTAGCAGTCTGTTATTTATTCCTGACATACTTTATTTTAAGTAGGAAATACTTGGAGATATTATAACTAGTTAACAACAAAAAAATGCTTAATTATAGCCCTGAAATGTATTTGTGAGCAACTCCAATAGATATATCTAACTCAGCTTTTCATTGAAATTGTAATGTTATACCTACTTTTCTATAGCATATATTAAAAAGATATTTAATATATGTATGAATAAAGACTCATTGATATTCTGATGTTACTAGATAAAAAATTGACATTTGCTTACTTGATTCAATAGCTATCTTTAAAGCAAAGTTTCCACGGAGATTTTTATTACAAGTGTAAAAAATTTCAAGTAAAACATATGCATTTGTTTTCCAACTGTAATCCTGAAATTATCACTTTACAGCATTGAAAATGTCCAGAATCAAGCAGCTTAAAATGTCTTTAATGATGATGGCACAATGAGGTTGATGAGAGTCTCCTTGAAACAACTTTAAAAGTTTAAAAATAAAATCTCTTTAGGGGCACTGAGAACATACTGATCATTTCCTGAAGGATACAAACCATGGAGAATTATTCCATTCTTGAAAATTTTTCAGAACCATGGGAGGATGATGTATACCTAGGGCCTATTGCTGCGGGCCTCCACTCATTCCTTCATAGAAACTCTTTCCTCACAGCAAGAAGATGAAAACTAGCAGCTTTCTTGAAAGAAGCAAACTTGGACTCAGTTGAGAGATAGAACTTTACCAGAGAACATTTAAGGTTGCTTAGGAAAACAAAACAAAACAAAACAGTAAATATCCAGAAGTTTTACTAAGTGAAGGGATCAGTCTTAGTAAGAATCTATCTTAGAATTTTGATAATGCAGAAATATAAAAAGATGAACAGTGCTTCCCATACATTACTGGATGACCAATAAATTATACAAAGGTTGTTCAGACAATTGATACTTGGGGATAAAACAAACAAACAACTGAGAGGGAAAGCTAAGTAAATCTTGCAAACTCTGCACTCTTGATTGTGCCTTCCAAGTTCAAGACTATTATAAGCAGAGGTTATAGATATGCAGTGCAAAAGATACACAGCTACATGGACACTCCTGAAGGAGAAAGGCTGGACCACAATGAGGATAAATATAAAATCACAAATAGGTTAATTAACTGTCAATAAAAAGAGAGAAATTAGTTTTGCAGTTTACTGACAACTTAAAGAGAGCAACAAACTTTATAAAGTGTTTATTATTAGGATTTATTATTAAATATATCATGCATTTGAAATTTTATTTTTAAAATTAATCCCATAGTTAGAGATGCATCATAAACAAAGCAAATCAGGTGGTCATGGTCTGCCAAGAGAGAAAATTGTTTTCCATGTAGGATGAGCTCCTACATAGGTTGTCCAAGCCAAACGGCTCCTGCTGGACACTTGTACATAGGAGCAAATGGACTTAGTACATTATATATCCATGTCTGCATGTATATGTAAGTATATATATATATATATATATATATATATGTGTGTGTGTGTGTGTGTGTGTGTGTGTGTGTTTGTGTGTGTGTATTTCTGTGCATATATATATACTATATATATATATATAGTTTATATTATAAGAATGTACATAGCATAATAACAATTAAGGAGCAGATCCTGAATTGGTGAGAAGGGACACAGCAATTAGAGAGGTGGAAGTAATATAGATACAAGAATGACATATGAAATTCTCAAGAAAACTATTAAAACTATAGTAAAATATCTGAATGAAAAAAAAAAATGAAGCCAAACTTTTATCCTCAGGAACCAGACACATGGTGAAAAGATGGGTACAAAACTGAAGCAAAACACAAGAAATAACCAAAAAGACTGTTGTGGAATTATATACTTGACATGTTTTAAGCACAATAAATATTTATTTTGAAAAAAATATCATGTGTTACTGAAAAAATTTTAGTTTAACTAAAATCATTCACAAAGGGATATTATACTGAGAAAATATGTTTCAAACTACTTTAAAAGTCCCGATACAATTAAAGTGGTGTCATATATAATAACTGATTCACTGTAATGAAGAAAATTAAAAGAAGAATATCTCTGAAAATATTAAAGTATATAAGTTTATTTTTACATTTCCTTCTATTTATATTAAGGAAACATATACTACATTGCATCACAAAGGATGGATGTTCTAACAGTAATTGTAATAGTTGCTACAGTGTTCCAGAAATAATTAGTTCTAGATTAAGTGTATTGCTATTATCATATAACCAATGAAATTATAACTTGACAATAGTGCAATTAAAGAGAAATGAAGATAATACCCTAAAATTTTATTTAATTAAAATTTATGGTATCTGGCAAGATATAAAAGATATAATAACGTAAAGACACATGGTCAAGTATATACCTAAATTTGTTGAAGTGTAAAAGCTACCTGGAAAGTAAAATGAATAAAATATTTGCTAGAAATCTAAATTTCTCAATTAATAATATTGTTAAAAATATAAAAGTATAGAAT
Source organism: Cricetiscus sungorus (assembly GCA_030556225.1). NCBI lineage: Eukaryota > Metazoa > Chordata > Mammalia > Rodentia > Cricetidae > Cricetiscus > Cricetiscus sungorus. The sequence continues at coordinate 43,131,740 of JANBXA010000730.1, forward strand.
ATCACAAAAGAGATGACATCTTATTATTACTAGAGACTGTTACTAGAGACCAACAGAGATATTTCAAAACAGTAGTAATAATGTATGCAAAGGGACAATGTAGTGTTCATAGATGATTTTACTCATAAAATGATCCTAAATAGTTTAAGTACACACACTCATAGAGTAAAATGAAAAGCAGATAATTTAAAAACACAATTACAGTTTTGTTTTTGTTATGTTTTGTTTTTAGAGACAGGGCTTCTCTGTGTTGCTTTAGAGCCTGTCCTGGAACAAGCCTGTCCTGGACAAGATCGGCTTTGAACTCACAGAGAAACAACTTTCTCTGCCTCCCAAGTGCTGGGATTAAAGGCATGCACCACCAACGTCCTGCACAATTACAGCACAACCAGATAGAAAAGCAATATTATATGTGGTGATAATTCCATGTTAGAAAAATAGATGTATATTTGTGTCTTTCCAAAAAGTCAGAGTTTACTGAGTAACAGTATGTTTCTAGGTGTTGTCAAGTTTATTGTCAGCAATTTTTGAAGATGTCCAAAATCCCTAAGAGAACATCTGAGGTAACAGTTCCTTGACTGAATTCTTAATCCCTGATAACAACTTTCATATGAGACTTACTTTATACAGTAATTATATAAATACCCATACATTTTCTTTACGTATCTACTGGTGGACATGAGGGTGTTTTTCATTTGTTGCCTGTTTTGAATATGTTTCATTGAACATGGTAGCCCCTTCAACATGCTATTTTCATTCTCTGTGCATTTATATCAGGGATAAGACTGCTAAACCATATGTTCAATATCTCTTTACTATTTTGAGAGCTCTCTAAATCATTTTTTGCTCTTTTTAATCCCCAAGCACCCTTTCTTTTATTTTCCTTAAATCAATGGTAGAAACCTTTTTCATACTATGTAATCAGAATGCAATTTGCCCTTGCTCTACACATTCTAGTTCTTTCATATCTCTTTTCCTATCCAGATCCATTCTCTTTCTGTCTCTCATTAGAAAAGAATACCTAATGATAATAGTAAGACATAACAGTATAGTAAGATAAAACAAAAGCCATCATATTGAAGTTGAGCAATCCAATGCCAACAGAAAAATAAAATAACATCAAGAAAATGCATAAGAATTAAATATTCTACTAATTTACACACTCAGGAGTCCCATAAAAGTACTCAACAGAAAACAAATGACCTGGGACAAACACAAGTAGGCCCTGCATTTGCTGCTTCAGTCTCTGTGGGTTTGAGTGAACTTTGCTCTGACATTTCAGTGTTTTGCTCTTCTCATGTCCTCCATCCCTTCTATCTCCTCTATTCATTCTGCTTCCCCTTTGGTGGGTTTCCCTGAACTCTGATGGGGAGGGATTTGATAGAGAGTTCTACTTTAGAGTTGTGTGTTTCAAGGTTTCTATCCATAATCTTTATATCGGTGCTTACAATGGCAAGATTAATTATTTTCACCCTGTGTCCAGTTCACTTTACTGTGTCATCACAAGTGCCTATCAAGTTAGTTTTTCCTAATACACAATCTAAAATTGTGAAGTGATATTTTATTGTTGCTTATCTTGTCATTTGATTGATTAGTAATTCATTGCACATTCTTTACAAAAGAAGAAAGAGAAAGAAAGAAAAAATAATTAAGAGGGAAGGGAACAGAGGGTATCTTGATATCGATATAAAGTACTAATCTGATAAATATCGTCATCCACAAAATATAAGAAAATGAGGGAAATCAAATTAAAGAAACTTTTGACATTAACATACAAGATTTTTTCAAACACCTAGTGATATAATTAGAGTCTTATTGAAATCTTTATGTATTCCTATTCCTTCATTAGAAATGCAAAGCAACTTTAAATATAATGGTAAATGCCAATTAAAATTAAAAGAAAAATTACTTGTTCTGAAATCCAAATATTTATAATAAATGTATGTGTCCCTATCATGACTTAATTGAATAATTAGTTAGAAAATTGTATTCTGTCTGGATTGGGGAAACAGATACTTATTTCAACATGGACTATAATTGGCAAAATAGGTGCATGCAAATATTTTATATTATGACTGATTCAAATGTTATATAAAACTGAACTATAGTCATCATTATTTCTAAAGAGTATCGAATTTATTCATTAAGACATGCTCATGAAAAATAGAAAGAAAAGGGTTCCTTTCTTCCCATGTTCATGCAAAGATGTTTGTCTACTCAGTCTGAGATATACCTTTGGGGTATTTTTTCCCTATTTTTACTAAACATGATTAATCATTCTCTTTTTGAAATAGTTCAGGGAGGCAATCTTTGATCCAACATAGCCTCTTGGCTAAGCCTATAGATTCTTGGACTAAAACAGATCAAAACTACTGATTCTTTGAAAGTTTAGTTTTTCCATGGAAGAGCTTTACATTTTTATTCTCTCTGAGCTTTGTATATTATTAGTACATTTTTTCTAAGTTCTCAAAACTATGAATAAATGCTATTTCAATATTCATACTATATTTTCAAAAAACAATTTATATTAGTATTTTTTAAAAAACTACTTTTTGTGGGAAATCAAAGTGTTTTGACTCTTACAGTTAATTAAATTTCATGTTCATTTTGTCCTTCATTGAAAATTGGCTATGAAAACAACTTAATAAAATTTCATGGTGAAAATTATCATTTTAAAATTACAATTAAAATTAAAGAGGCTCTTTTTTAATGTCACAATTTCTATTGGTGATTGTAGCAATGCACGATTTTGAAAACATTTCTGTATTTGAAAAACTGGAAGTTTTGCTGGACCCCACAGCCAAAGTTAATAATATTCCTTGAAGTTTTAAGGTGTAACACTTCTGAGAGCCTACTGTGTACTGGCATGGTTTCTTAGCCTGCTTATATATATTTATTTAATTTTTAAATATTTTTTATTAGTTATTATTTTTACTGGAATGTATTTTTTTCAAACTTTTTGTTCATTTTCTATAACAACCACAGTCCCCTTCCCTTCCCACCTACCCCCTACCTTATTTCCCTCATTTACTCCTGGAGAGGATATGGCCTCCCAAGAGCAGTCAACAAAGTCTAATATATCAAGTTGAGGCATCATCAAGGCCCTCCCACATGAATCTAGTTTCAGCAAGACATTCTACCATAAGGGACTGTGTTCCAAAAATACAATTCATGCACCAAAGTTAGATCCTGGTCCAACTGCCATATGAAGCCTTACAACTGTCACCCACATACATTGGGCCTAGTTCTGTCCTATGCAGTCTCACTAGCTATAGGTCAAGAGTCCATGAGGTTCCAAAAGTTAGGGTCAGCTATCTCTGTGTTTCTTGAACCCCCTTGCTAATGTAATCCCTCTTTATTTTCTTTGACTGGACTTCTGGACCTTGGCTCAGTATTTGGCTATGGATCTCTGTATCTGTTTCCAACAGTTAATAGATGGAGGATCTACGATGACAAATAGGTTAGTTACCAATCTGATTAGAGAGGCCAGTTCAGGCATCTTCCCCACTATTACTAGGAGTCTTAATTGTGGGGGAGGGACATTGTACTTCTGGGAATTTTCCTAGTACCAGCTTTCTCCTTAACCCCATAATAGAAATCTCTATCAAGATATCTTTGTCATTGTTTTCTCCATATCTTCCCTAATTCAACCATCCATTTCCCTCATGTTCTTATTCCCCATCCTCTTCCCTCCACTATCCCCAGGTTCCCAGGAGATCTCATCTATTTCTTTTTCCTAGGATGATCCATTCATATCTCTTAGGTTCCTCATTACTTAGCTTCTCTGGGCCTGTGGATTATAGCATGATTATCCTTTGCTTTACATCTAACATCCACTTATGAGTAAGTACATGCTATGTTTGTCTTTCTGAGTTTGGGTTACCTCATGCAGGATGATTTTTCTCTAGTTCGTTCTGTTGGCCTGCAAATTTCATGATGTAAGTGTTTTTTCACAGCTGAGTCATACTCCATTGTGTAAATGTATCACATTTTTTTTCTTTATCTATTGTTAGGTTGAAGTGCATCTAGATTGTTTTCAAGTTCTGGCTGTTACAAATATTGTTGCTATGAGCAGAGCTGAGCAAGAAGTCCAGGGCCAGATGGTTAACCAGCTTTTAAAAGAGCAATATAAAAACCAGCATTACTTTCCTTACTCAAATTTAACATGTAATCAACTTTCACATTCTAAATTAATGCACAGTTGTAGTCTTATGTCTATACTCTTCTATACTCCTTGACTCAGAGTAGTACTTGAGTATCATTTGCTGAAAACAGCAAATACAGAAGTTGATAGAACTTCCTGAAGTCTAACATAAAAGTTGAAGGTAACTCTTTACTGATACTGGTTGATAAACAGGGATGTTTACTTTCTGGGTCAGTTGGGAAACTTTGGAGACAGTGAATTAATCCCTTTTAAAATTCTATTAAAAATTTCCATATCCCACTCCTACCCTTGTTTGATACTTTATTGAGGTTCATTAGGTAGAGAAAGAATCCCTTTCTTATTGAGGTTCATTAGGTAGAGAAAGAACCCCTTTCTTAGTGGTGGATACATACCACTCATAAACAGACACCAAAGATACATAGTGCTAGTATAACCAGGATAAATATGCATAGCTTATACAACAGACAGATACACATAGGGAGAGACATATACATTGAAGATACAAGAGCATGAAATAGAGAATTCCTAATTGTACTTTTTCTTTGTTAAATGATTCCAAGGGGAAAATGCTTTTATTCCTTCCCTTAATGCAGTAATCTGAACAAATGACATTTACATTCCATATTTTATTAATTTAACTTTGAAGACAAGGGTCATCTAATAAAATAGAATTGAAATCAATGTAATCGTTTTTATTATTTATAGTATCTTCTCTAATGAGCGCTGTGATTGGCCAGTGACTACTGGGCACCTCCCCCCTAAAGCTCTATCCAAGATATCTATGCATAATTAAATCTGTTACCATGAGGCTTTTTCTTGGTTATGTTTATTTCAATTATTTCTGCTCAAATATCTTTTAATTTTCTGCAATTCTTTTTTTATCTATTTAAAACAAACTTATCTTACATACCAATTCCAATTCTTTCTCCCTCCTGACCTACCATTCCCTTCAACATCTCTCCACCCAACCCCATATTCACTCCTCCAAAAGGGTGTAGCCTTCCATGAGGAGATATCAAAGTTTGTCACATCATTTCTTTGTATGATGTTAACACATCTACTGCATGAACAACATTAGTAATAAACTATTAACCATTGCATTTCTGGAGAATATTGACTTGAGGTGGGTAAAATACTACTATCAACTCTAAATAAAATATAAAGAAAAAGATTTAAATTTCTGCTGAGAATGGTTTTTAAAATCTTCTTCAGTCACACACAGTCTGGTAACCTCTTATCAATTCATCAATCTACTCTCCTGAGAAGTTCTGCATTGTCTATGCATGCTGACATGCATTAAAATTATTAGTAGTAACATAGCTATATAAATAAAACATAATTACTGAAAAATGTCTGAAAGAGGAGACTAATGATTGTAAGTGCCAGAGGGGATGGAGAAAACAAGGATAGTAAGAGCCCACACATCAACTAAGTAAAGTCCTTTTAAACACCTGATGCAAACCAGTTATGCCTTCTGCATCAGGTGCTCTCTCTCTCTCTCTCTATATATATATATATATATATATATATATATATATATATATATATGAGAAAGTTATGTGTGTGTGTGTGTGTGTGTGTGTGTGCGTGTGTGAATCTGGAGGGGTATAGAGGAATGAGGAGAAGTAAAGGGAGGGAAATTATATTCAGATAATATTGTATGAGTGGAAGCTATAATCAAGACATATTATTTGAGAATAAGGATCTATTTTCACTCCCCCCACCCTTTGTCCTACTGGGTCCTCTGCTGTGCTGCTCCAGTGCTCCGGGTGAGCATTGAGCCAAAGTCCAACAACCCCTTTACCTCCATGAAACGTCAAGCGTCTCCTCTGAGCACACTGGATCTGCCGATCCACATGTGACCACCCTGAGGCTGCACCCACCTGATCTTTGGACCCCATCACCAGCCCACTTCCAGAGGTGAGCCTGGGACGACTTCAGGCCAAATCTGCCACACATCCTTCCCTGGGAACTCTCTGGGTTAGATCTGCATCTCCCTACCCCCCATCCTGGCCATGGACAGTACAGTCCTAGTACTCTGCTCCATACACCACCAAGAGCCTGCTTTCCCCACACCTTTTATCCTACTGGAGAAGTGAGCATTTCATATCTCCAATGCTCAGATTGAGCTTTGGGCCAGAATGTGGGTCAAACAAACATCCTGGGTCTGTTCTGAACACACTGAACCCATCTATCCACAAGGGTCCATCATGACGCTGAACTCACCTGGTCTTTGGACACCATCACTGGCCTTCTGATGGAGGAGAGAACTTCAAGAGAGCTTGGATCATCCAGAGTAACAGACATTGAATTCCTGACCCACCTACACCACACACTAAGAGAGTAGAAGAGAGACAGAGAGAGAGAGAGAGAGAGAGAGAGAGAGAGAGAAGAGAGACAGAGAGACAGAGAGACAGAGACAGAGAGACAGAGAGGCTCCACCTGCACCTACTAGAAGAAGCTATAGAATGATGGAAATGCAACAAAATACCTAACAATAGAAAGACAAGCATGACACAACCAGAATCTAGGTACTCTACACCAGCTAGACCTGACCAAACCAAAGCAGATGAAGCAGAAGAGAACAACTTAAAATATAATATCATAAAAATGATAGAGTCACTCAAAGATGATATGAGAAAATCCCTTAAAGATATGGAAGTAAACACAAACGAAAAAATGGGATAAATGGAAGAAATGACCAAGCAAAAATGCAAGAAATTAATAAATCTCTTAAAGAAAGTAAGGAAAGCCAAGAAAAACAAACAAACAAATGGAGACAATTTATAAGTCCAAGACCTGAAAACTGAAATTGAGACAATAAAGAAAACACAAACTGAAGGAATGCTGGAAGTAGCAAATGTTCAGGTAAATGTTCAGGAACTACATATAAAGGCATAACCAACAAAATACAAAAGATGGAAGAGAAAAATCTCAGACGCTAAAGGTAACTAGAGGAAATAGATTCATCAACCAATGAAAATATTAACTCCAACAAATACTTAACACGAAACATCCAAGAAATGTGGGACACCTTGAAATAGCCAAACCTAAGAATAATACACATAGAAGAAGACAAAGAAGCCCAGCTCAAAGAGGCAGAAAACATATTTAAAAAATCATTGAAGAAAACAAAACTTTCCCAACCTGAAGAACGACATGGTTATAAAAGTACAACATACTGAAAACCAAGTAGACTGGACAAAAATAAGACTTCTTGAAACATAATAATCAAAACACATATCATACAGTCTAAAGAAAGAATATTAAGAGCAGCAAAGGAAAAAGGTGAGATAACATAAACACAGACCTATCAAAATTACACCAGACTTCTCCATAGAAACTCTCAAGGCCAGATGGTCCTAGGTAGATTTTCTACAAATACTAGGAGTCCAAGAATGCCAGCCCACACTACTATACCCAGCAAAAGTCTCAATCACTATATACAAAAAACCCAAGATATTTAATGACAAAGCCAGGTTTTCACAATACATATCCACATATCCAGCTTACAGAGTGTTCTTGAAGGAAAACTCCAACACAAGAAAGTTAACTACACTCACAAAGACATAGGGAATGGATAAGTCCACTTTACAAGAATCTCCCCCCCCAAAAAAGCAGGACAAATATACTCACAATACCACCAACCAACAACAAGTCTAAAACAAACAAGTATTAACAATCAATGGTTCTTACTCTCCCTTGACATATAAAAATTCACAGGTTAACAGAATGGATAGGAAGACAGAATCCATCCTTCTGCTGAATACAAGAAACACATCAAAGCTTCAAAGGCAGACGTTATCTCAGGGTAAATGGTTGGGAAAGGATCTTCCAATCAAATGGTCCCTAGAAGCAAGCAGGTGTAGCTATCCTAATATCTAACAAGCTAGTCTTCAAACCAAAATCAATCAAAAGATATAAAGAAAAAAATATTTATCATAGTAAAAATCCATCAGTACAAAGTTTCAATTCTGAAATCTATGACCCAAATACAAAGGCACCCACATTCACAAAAGAAACATTACTAAAAATCAAAGCTCACCTAAACACACACACACTCATAGTGGGAGATATAAATACCCCACTCCATTAGACAGGACCAGCAGACAAAAACTTAACAAAGAAACAAAAGAACTAGCAGAAATTATTCCCCAATTGGGTTTAACAGACATCTATAGAACATTCCATCCAAACACAAAAGAATATACCTTCTTCTCAGCTCCACATGAAACCTTCTCTAAAGTTGACCACATACTAGGCAACATAACAAACCTCAACAGATACAAAAAACTTGGAATATTTCCCTCTATTTTATCAGACCACCATGCTTTAACGTTGGAATTCAGCGACAATACAAATTGCAGAAAGCCTACAAACTCGTGGAAACTAAACAATAAGCAATTGCACTATTCCTGGGTAAAGGAAGAAATAAGAAATTAAAGATTTCCTAGAATTCAATGACAGTGAAGACCTTACATACCCGATCTTAGGGGACACTTTGATAGCAGTGCTATGAGGAAAGATCATTTCACTAAAGTGCCCTTATGAAGAAAACAGATGATAGTCATATTATAGAATTAACAGCACAACTGAAAGCCCTAAAACAAAAGGAAGCAAAATCACCCCTGAGGAGTAGATGCCAGACAATAATCAATTTGAGGAGAGAAATCAATAAAGTAGAAATTAGGAAAACAATACAAAAAACAATGTGTCCAATAGTTGGCTTTTTGAGAAAATCAACAAACCTTTGTCCAAATTAACCAAAAAAGCAGAGAAAGAATATGCAAATCAACAAAATCAGAAATGAAAAGGGGGACATAATAACAGACACTAAAGAAATCTAAAGAATATTCAGGTCATAGTTTGAAAACCTGTACTCCACAGAATTTAAAAAAAAGATCAAAGGAAATGCACAAATTTCTGGATAGCTATCAATACCAAAATTAAACCAAAGACAGATAAGAAACTTAAAGAGAAGCAGTCATCAAAAGCCTCCTAACAAAAAACAGCCCAGATAGTTTTAGTGCAGAATTCTACCAGAAATTCAAAGAAGAGCTAATACCAATACTTTTCAAATTGTTCTACACAATAGAAGCAGAAGGTTCATTACCAACCTATCTTACAAGGCTACAATTACCTTAGTACCCAAGCCACACAATGATACAACTAAAAATGAGAATCACAGATCAATATTCCTCATAAACTTTGATGTGAAATTACTCAATAAAAATTACTGGCAAGTCAAATCCAAGAAAACATCAGAGAAATCAACTACCATGACCAAGTAGGCTTCATCCCAGCAAAAATCTATCAATGTGATCCACCATATAAACAAAATGAAAAAAGAAAAAAAATCTCAATATAATGTTAATGGATGCTGAAAAACCCTTTGACAAAATCCAACACACTTTCATGCTAAAGGTCTTGGAGACATCAGGGAAAACAGGAACATACCCAAATATAATAAAGAGCAATATACTGTAAACCAACAGCCAATATCAAACTAAATTGAGAGGAACTTTTGGATATTCCTCAAGACAACAAGACAATGCTGCCCACTCTCTCCATATCTCTTTAATGTTTTACTTGAAGTTCTTGCTAAAGCAATAAGAACACAAAAAGAGATCAAGGGGATCCAAAATGGATTGGAAGAAGTCATACTGTCACTATTTGCAGAAGATGTGATAGTTTAAATAATTGACCCAAAAAACTCTACCAAGGAACTCCTACAGCTGAAAATACCTTCAGCAAATTAGCGGGATACAAGATTAACTCAAAATTCAGTAGCCCTACTATATATAAAAGATAAAAGGGCCGAGAAAGAAATCAGAGAAATATCACCCTTTACAATAGCTACAAATACATAAAGTATCTTGGGGTAATGCTTACTAAACAAGTAAAAGATTTGTATAGCAAGAGCTTAGTGTCTTTAAAGAAAGAAATTAAAGAAGATTCCAGAAAATGGAAAGATCTTCCATGCTACTGGATAAGTACCATCAACATAGCAAAAATGGCTATCTTGTCAAAAGCAATGTATTAATTTAATGCAATCCCCATCAAAATCCCAGCACAATTCTTCACAGACCTTGAAAGGATAACATACAACATTATATGGGAAAACAAATGGCTCAGGATATCCCAAACAACCCTGTGTTATAAAGGAACTTCAGGAGGCATTACCATCACTGACTTCAAGCTCTACTATAGAGCTATAGTCCTAAAAACAGCTTGGTATTGGCACAAAAATAGACATGTAGACAAATTGAATCTAATAAAAAATCCTGATATTAACCCACACATCTACAAATACCTGATTTTGAAAAAAAAAACAGTTAAATTATATAATGGAAGGAAAAAGCATCTTCAACAAATGATGCTGACACAACTGGATGATGGGATAGATCCATGTCTATCACCATGCATAAAACTTAAGTCCAAATGAATCAAAGACCTACACATAAATCCAACCACACTGAACCTATAGAAGAGAAAGGGAGGTACCCATGGACAAATTGGTACAGGAGACCAATTCCTGGATATAACACCAGTAGCACAGACACTGAAATCAACAATTAATAAATGGAATCTCCTGAAACTGAGAAGCTTCTGTAAGACAAAGGACACAGTCAACAAGGCCAAACAGCAGCCACAGACTGGAAAAAAGATCTTCACCAACCCCACATGTGACAGAAGGCTGATCTCCAAAATATATAAAGAACTCAAGAAACTAGTCACGAAAACACCAAATAACCCTAGTAAAATGTGAGGTACTGTTTATAGAATTCTCAATAGAGGAATCCAAAATTCCTGAAAGACAATTAAGAAAGTGTTCAACATCCTTAGGGAAATGCAAATCAAAACAACTCTGAGGTACCATCTTACTCCTGTCAGAATGGCTAAAATTAGAAACACCAATGAAGGCTTATGCTGGAGAGTATATGGTAAGAAAGGAACACTCCTCCACTAATAGTTGCAGTGCAAACATGTACAGCCATGTTGGAGATTAGTATGGCGTTTCCTTGGGAAACTGGAAATTAGTCTACCACAAGACCCTATGATTTTTCTCTTAGGTATATACCCAAATGACCCACATCCATGCAACAAAGACATCTGTTTAACTATGTTCATAGCAACATTATTTGTAATAGCAAGAACCTGGAATCAACCTAGATGTCCCTAAACTAAAGAATCAATTAGGAATATTGACACATTTACATAATGGAATACTACTCAGCAGGTGAAAAAATGAATCATGAAAGTCGCAGGCAAATGGATGGAACTTGAAGAACCCAACCTGATTGTGGCAACCCAGTCCCCAAAAGAGAAACATGGTATGTACTCACTCATTTATGAATTTTACACATAGAGCAAAGGATCCCCAGCCTATAATACAGTGACAGAGAAACTAGGATACAAGGAGGAAACTAAGAGATTCATACAAGGTTCCTCTCAGAAGGGGAAAGGAACAAGATCTTCTGAATATACTAGGTGTAGCAGGGGCAATGAGTTGAGAGGGAGTTAAGTAAAGGAGGAGGGGTGTATAGGAGAACATTTGGGACCAGGAAAATTGAGTCAGGGTTCAATAGAGGAGAATGGAAAAAAAGAGATACCATAATAGTGGGAGCCATTATAGGTTTGAAGAAAAAATTGACTCTAGAGAAATGTCTAGAGACCTGCAAGAGTGACCCCATCTAACAATCTGAGCAATAGTGGGAAGGCTAGCTTATATGCCTTTCCCTGATATTGAGATTGATAACTAACTTATATGGCATCACAGAGCCCTCATCTAGTAGCTGATGGAAACAGAAGGAGACACCCACAGCTAAACACTGAGCTGAACTCCTGAAATCCATTTCCTGAGAGGGAGCAGTGATAAGGAAAGGGATTAATACCAGGCTACAGAAATCCACAGAGACAGCCGAACTGAACAAGGAGTTACTCATGGATCCCCAGACTGATAGCTGTGAAACCAGCATTATAAGTGCCAGACCCCATGAATGTGGGTCTCAGTAAGCAGGCCTGGGCAGTCTAAGGGACCTCTGTCAATGGAACCAGGATATATTCCTTGGAGCATGAAAAGACTTTGGGAGCCCATTCCCCATGGAGGGATTATCCCTTTGCCTAAGGCAGGGGGATGGCCTAGACCTTACTCCAAATGACTGGACACATTTTGATGATCCCTCCTGGAGAGCATCACCCTCCCTGTGCATTGGTGAGTGGGGTGGGATAGGACCGGGAATTGGGGGAGGGGCATGGGAGGGAGAGGGAACTGGGATCAATATGTAAAATAAGAAAAAAATAATAAAAGGATTCAGAAAGAGTCTATTTTCAATAAAAATGAAAACTAAATAAAAATAGTAATTGTTTATGTGAATATTGTCAAACATCTATGTAGTACAATAAATATCTTAAATTTAGATACTCTGTATCCTAGAGACTTGTCTCAGTTCAGTAAAGCTAAAATTGAAATGAGTCATTTTTAGCATACAAGATTTTGTGCTATATGTAAGTACTTTGAATATTTTAAATAACTGTCCTACTGATGTTTTAGCCTATAAACTTAACAATTCATTTAACATTTCAGTTGAAAACAGTTTTACTTGTCAGAAATATAAATCTCATAAATTTTGGCTATAATACTTTCCTTTTAATATTCATTTCTACTCTTATCTTTGGCTTGTTGTTATTCCTAATGTCACTGGCTTGGCTTTATAGCACCTGTGGGTACTGTTATTAATAAGTTTCTCTTAGCACAGTGGAACTAATCTCTGGATACCTTGGTAAGTAATTTCAGTTGATTGGGTAGCCACTCAGTTTTTAGCCCATGATGTTATAAATTTCCTTTTTAAATGTTTTTCATTATTTTTAACTTCGGAATTGATATCTAAAGGATATCCACTGAAATGATTTAGTGTATTTTCAAATTGGTTTATTTAAATTAAAATAAAAGAGTGATTTTACCATGAATTACATGAAATTTTCCAGAAAATTGACAGACCTAGAAAAAAAATCATTGTATGTGAAGTAATCCAGTCCCAGAAAGAGAAATAGAGTATGTATTTGCTTATATGTGGATATGAAGTAAATGATAGCTGTAATACAATGTAGACCCACAGAATTATGACAAAGAGGGAAAGGCTAGTGATGACCCAAAGATCACCCTTGGAGGAATAAACAGAGTAGATTTAGGAGTGTTATGGGGGCAGGGGCAGAAGAGCAGAAGGATTCAGTGGATGGGGTATGGGCTAGGGAGAGAATATGAGAAAAGACAACTAAAATTGAGGAGCACTTGAGAGATCATATCAAAACTAAGCTCAATAGAAACTTCATAAATTATATGAAAATGATCCTTTAAAAAATCTCCAAATAATGTGGGAGAAAGAGTGCCAACTGGTCATCTAATCTATCACCAAAGAAAACTTCTAGTACTTGACCTGGGTTCCATCCAATTGAGTGTTGAACAAAAGGGTCCCATGAAAATACTTAAACCTAGGCTGTTCCAAGAGAGTAAGTTGCTCACTGCAAACTGACAGGAAGGCCACATTACTGAAGCAATACCCACAGAACTCATTGAATGTGGAGAAGGCAAGCTGGTGACCACATAGACCTTTCACCATATGGTAAAGAATCTTTAGTACAGGTAGGTACTCTGCAGGCTACCAAAAGAGAAAGTAAACACCAACCCTGCCACAAACCTTTTGATCCATAATGCTGTCCTGATTGCTAAATATGCTAGGGCAATGGTGGCATAAAACTTGTGGAAATAACCAATCAATGTCTTATTTACCTTTAGGCTGACTCCAGTGAACTGGAACCCATATCTGACACTGCTTGGATTACCAAGAACCTGATACTAAAAGCTCAGAGACGTAAGGGAAAACCAGTAGGTAAAAAAAAAAAAAAAAAAGTGACTCCTCATGATATTCTGCTCACTACTCAAAGATCAGTGCCTTATACAAATCAGAGAAGCTTACTCCTGCAGTAAATGGGGACACATATATAGATCCCTAACCAGTCATTTTACACACACACATACACATGCGCGCGCACACACACACACACACACACACACACACACACACACACAGAGAGAGAGAGAGAGAGAGAGAGAGAGAGAGAGAGAGAGAGAGAGAGAGAGAGAGAGAGATATTTTGGAGTATCTCTAAATAGAATGCCTCAATGAAATCCATCCCATTCGAGCCCAAGGAACTTCACAGAAGAGGAGGTGGAAAAAGTTTAAGAGTCAGAGGGAGTGGAGGACATCAGGAGAATGAGTCCCTTTAAATAAATGAACAAAGTTCATATGTTTACACAGACTGAAACAGTAAGCACAGGGCCTACATGGGTCTGTGCCAAATCCTCTGCCTCTACCCTGGAGCTTTTAGTTTAGTATTCTTATGGGACTGCTGAATGTGTGAATGAGTATGTCTTGGATCGTGTTCCTTCTCTTTAACTCTTTGTTAGTTTGCCCTGTATAACTTCAATATGATTGTTTTTATTTTGTCTTATAATATTTAATTTTGTTATGTTTTGCTATTTCTTGGGAGCTTTCTTTTCTAATCAGAAGTTGAAAGGCAGTGGACATGGAGGACAGCGGAAGTGTGGAGAAATGGGGGAAAATAAGGGGAGATAGAAGTGTAATCAGTATATATTTTAAGAAAACAGAATCTATTTTCAATAAAAGGAAGGAATAAAGTAAAAAATTAATACCTTCCTTAGAAAGAGTATGGTGAAATACTAATTTTTTGAGAGAAAAATATGGCCAGTCTTCTTCAGTTTATCTATTTTTTCATATTGCCTATATGTATGTGTTAATTATAGATGACTTGAATTCTTGAATTTTTAGTCTCTATATATACTAGTAGTCAATACAAAAAAATAGAAATTATACTTATAGAGAAATTTGAGGCCACCTAAGAAACTGACAAGTGCCTTTTAATTTCATAAAACTTAAAAATATTTTAATTATGTTTAAGAAGCACTAAAATCATAGAAGTAATTATGAATACTTTAAAAATAATGCTTAGTGTTGGAAATGAGGAAGGTGAAAAGTTCCCTCCTTGCATTTGTAATCATAACATGACTTGACTCTACCCTAACTCTCTTGGTTGTAGGGTACATGAGCCTGTCAAAGATGAAACTAAGGGGAAGTCAGATTGGAGAGTCCTGAGCTGTTTCCAAAAAAAGATGATTGGTTGCCCAAATCCAACCGGATGGAGTCACTGCATGAACAGCTCATGTTCACTAGGTTGCCAAGCATGTGATAGGTTGTCTTTAAAACCATTGTCTGGCTGTTTTCCTGCTCTGCAGTTTTTTCCTTTAAAAGATGCTTGTTATGGCACAATAAACAAGTTTCTGCTTTACTAGACTCCCTTCTGTGTCTCTGGGATTCTGGGAAGCTGTGAAAGGGGCCAGCAGTGCACTTACTTTTCCACAGACCCAGCTCAACCTTCCATGGTTGGGTTAAGCCCTCTGAGTCTGGCACCCTCAACATTGGGCAAAAAGAACCTAAATCTCAGCTGAAGCTAAGCAGTGTCTCAGGGAAAGTGAGACCGTAGTATGATTTACTCTATTGTCATTAAGAAGGGAGAAGGGGAAGGACTGGAGATGTCCACCAAAGTTGAGGCAAAAGAGGGATGGGTCAAACCATCTGCCCCAGGTAACTCCAGATCCCTGACTTATGCTCCCAGGAGCAAGGAGGTTGAATCCCCCTTTACTGCCCTCAAGGAAAATTCACAGGACTTGGATCTTTATGATTGACCAGACAATGGCAGGTGGAGACCTGGAGGTCCAGTTTATGAGGAGACCTACCTAATCAAGGAGGGGTGGGAGGATGCAACTAGCCGCCCCCCCCCAAGCCTACCCAGTAAACTTGGCCCCTGGTCCTGGCAGGTCTCTAGACTGGTATCCTTGGGAGACCAAAGATCTTAAAGAGCTCCTCTAGGTCATGACAAAAATGACCCTAATTCTCCTTAGACACAGACCATGTTTCAGGAAATATATCTTCTGTGTATCCACAAGTAGTGGCTGGATGTGGCTAAGTTAGTCTTCCTTAGTTTTCAGTTTATCAAATGGTGTGCCTTTTATAAGCATGAATGTAGGGTACAAGCTAAGGCAAATAGGAAGCTAACCCCACCATCCCTATTACCTATGCTATGCTGTCAGGAACAGGAGACAGGTATTCCACTTGGGTTCAGCAAACAGGGATGCCTGAGCCATATTGGGGTCAGGTGAGTCAGGCTGGGTAAATACCTGGGCTAAACTAGATGATGGGCCTACTGAGTCTCCCATAGCTGGGGTGAGACAGAAGTCCAGAGAGCCTTTGCCAGAGTTTGTAGACTGGGTCCAACAGAGCATTTGGTATAAGCTGCCACCAGAAGACCTCAGAGAATAATTTATCAAACTGCTGGTACCAGGAGGCATGAATAGGAACCATAGAATGACCTGCATGGCATTAAAAGACAGTTCCCTGAACAGATGGGTGATAGCCTCCCAAGATGTAGGTAGCCTACAAAACCAATCCCAGTCTCTGGCCCTGGCCGTATGTGCACAGATAACTGCCATGGCAAAGGCCATCACCCAGGCCCCAGGTAATCCAGGGTCAAGGGTCCTTGACATTACTGGGAAAAGGGACTTACTTTAGATGTGGGCAAGAGGAACATTTTAAAAGAGACTGTACTCAACACCCCTAACCCTGCTAACAGGCCAGGAGAGGCTAAGTGCCCCCTGCATTCTATGCCCTCAGTTCAGTGCAAGAAGGGATACCATCTGAAGAAGGAATGTAGATTAAAATTTGACCTAGAGGGGAAGCCTTTAAACCAGAGGATGGGTAGCCTCCAACTCTATTAAAAAAGAGAGGAAGGCTGTCTAAAGATAGGATTGGAAGTTCTCATACCCTGACAACACAAGCCCACTGGACTGTCCCCTTGACTGAAGTTTTACTGTTTGGCAGACACAGGGGCAGACAGGACAGGACTGTGCTGGAAGATTATTGCACCTGTGCCCTCGGTTTGGGGGACATGAGGTAATTCCTAATCAAGACAAGCAGTGGTCTTAGTGCTCTGGACAAGCCCAAATGGGGACCAAGGAAAGATATGCCCCATAGTGGTCAAAGGCCTAACTGCCAATTTTATGGGACATGCTGGATCAAATGTACACAGATCATCAGGCTTTACATGAGAATATCCTGAAAAAGAAAGAGGCACAAAGGGTGGGAAACGACCTGAAGGGGGATCACAGAGAAGGAATTTTTCAACCTCCACAACTACAGGGGTGAGCCTGAGAGGTCTATCTGAGCATATCCACAATCATAGGGATCCCTGCCCCAAGTGCCACCTATCAAATAGGCACTGGGAAAACATGTATGGGTGGAGCAGTAGCCACTGACTAAACCTAAGCTGCTAGCCCTACATCTGCTGGTGGATGAACAATTAAGGCTGGGACATATCTGCCCTTCTATGAGCACAAGGGACACCCTGCTGTTTTAATTCAAAGGGCGTCTGGTACTTGGCACATGTTTGAAGATTTATGAAGGATAAATGACAGGATGGGACTGGAGGGCACCTCGTTAAAGGACATGCCATGGACCCCTGCTATTCCCACAGAATATACATTTATGGCAATTGATATTAAAGATTGCTTCTTCTCTATACCACTACACACAGACTGTGATTAATTTGCCTTCTCTGTTCCTTAACTTAATTATTCCAAACCTGATCAAAGTTTTGAATGAGTATTGCTACCACAGGGAATGGCTAATAGCCAGGCTTTCTGTCAATAGTATCTTGCTATTCTATTAAGGCCTATGCTAAATCAAAGAATTAAATACTATATGCTGTTACCGCAGGTTTCCCGGCCGGCCTCCTGGTCCTGCAGCCACGTGGGCCCACAGCCGCGCCAGCCCCAAATAATACTCAGAGACTCTGTATTTGATACAATCCTGTTGGCCAATTACCATTACTGTTTATGGGCTAGCTCTGTCTTAATTATTAACCCATTTCTACTTATCTAAGTATTTCCACGTGGTCGTCTTATCGGGGAGCCGCGCGGCAGGCGTCCTGCGTCTTCCCTGGGCTACATCTCGACTCCATCCTACTACTTCCTCTTTCCTCCTTCTGGGCGCCTAGCCCTGCCTATCTTGTTTCCTATAGGCCACAGGGCTTTATTAACCAGTATGAGAAACATATATACAGAATAACATCTCCCATCATCTCCTCTTTTCTGTCTAAAGTAAAAGAAGGGGTTTAACCTTAACATAGCAAAATATATCATACAGCAGTTATCAAATAAGAATCATAGTAAACATTATTTAGTCCATTAACATTTTGTAAGACATTAAGAAAATATCATCTATCCTATCTTTGCGAGTCTAAAGTCCTATATGTAACTTATCTTTAATCCTAACTAAGGAAAACTATAACTATAACTATCTGTCTTCAATCCCTTCAAAGACCACAGAAGGATAATAGATAAACTCTAGAAATGACAGAGACAATGCATTGCCTGGTCAGTCACCCGAAGTTCTTCTGTAATGTTCCATCTTCAGCCCATAGGCCATAGTGTGTGTCCAGACTCCTCAACAAGGCAGGAAACTTTAAACTGTCCACCTGTATTGACAGTTTGTCAGTCATTTTTCTCTGTGTCATGTAGACTGTCTGGCTGTCTGGCAGCCTCTTCCATGAAGCAGGAATCTGTAGCAATGTCCATCTTGCATCAGCAGTCACCTTTTTGTGGGTCCTGCATGTCCAGTTTCTACAACATAAAGTCAAACAGTCTAGACAAGAGAAGTACCTTGTTCAAATGGCTAGTCTTGCCATATTAGAAGCAAACTTCGTAACGAGTTTCTTCAATGTCCATCTTCCTTTTTGATGCAGGTGGTGTTACCAGGAGCAGTTGTCCCTCACTGTCAAGAAAATCCCTAAACCATTTTAAATGCCATATTCTGTAGGTCTTTGAAAGGTTTGAAGAATGCCTAGTCATCTCAAATATATCCATGTATATATAGAAATCCTAACTAACTTAACTCTAAGTTTTGACTATTATAGGTAACTCTCTAATCTGTACTAAATTATACATTACATTTTTCAATGAGCTATAATACCTAAACAAGAGGAGAAATATACATATCATAAAATTGACCTTAAATTGTATCAATAAAAGAAAATCCATTCCAAAGCAAAGTATTCATATCTATGCCATAATTCCCTTTTTACCTTTAAAAAGATTGCTTGTGGTTATTAACCAGTTATTACCAAGCCCATTTAAATGAAAACAAACATTATAAACTATATTTGGGAATCTGGGCGTCGTTCTTTCCAAACTACTTCCTGCTGATAGGGGGCGCTGTCATGGGGTTCCAAAGAAGATGCAGAAATCTTGGCTGTAGTCTGCAAGGCTTTATCTCAACTGCTTTGAATGTTGAATCATCTGGGGAGCTGTTTCTGGGGGTCTGGCTTGATCAAACCACATTAGTCTGGAAGAAATCAATAGCTTTTCATTTTCTGTGGAAACAAAAATAGAAATCCTTTTCCCCAGTAGCTTGTCCTTAGGCTTAAATTTTGGAGTCAAAGCATTCTTAAAATATATAAATTGAATTAATCCAGCGTCATTTCTTTTATCAGTAGCTATTTTCTCAGCAGTCAAATAATTTAAAGACAACAGAAGCACGTATAGTATCCAAAATTTCTCTGTGTTTTCCATCTTTACGTGGCTTTTTTATTATTCTATTTTTTCTACTTCTATTTTTACATATTTTGAGACAGGGTTTCTCTGTGTAACTTTTATCTGTCCTGGAATTCACTGCATACCAGGTTTACTTTGAAATCACAGAGATCTGCTTGCCTCTGTCTGCCGAGTGCTGGGATTAATGGCGTGTGCCATTACATCCATCCATTTAATTCCTTTTTTCTTTTTAAACCATTGTACCCTGTTTCTTTTTCTCTCCAAAGCCAGCGTATTTTTTAAAACACAGTGTAAACCTTCATTGCAGCTCTGTACATACCATTGAATTGTTAGTAGAGCTCTTTAAAAGCAAGGCAGCTGGCTTTTTTGCCGCTTATGCTAATTTTGGAAACCTCCCTTAAAGGAGCCGTGCAAATCTCTGTCTACAACAAACCAAATCCAACCGAGAAAATGCTGCTACCAAGAAGTCTTGCTAGTCTCTGTTCCCTTGTTTCTAAAAACTATTTTTTAAGCTTTTGTTAAGTTTTAAGCGAAAGTTCTCAATCCCAGTTCTGACACCATTATGTTATGGCAGGTTTCCCCCACCGGCTGCCTCTGGTTCTGCTGCCATTGTCCTGCAACCACGTGTGCCCCAAATAACATTCTGAGACTCTGTATTTGATACAATCCTGTTGGCCAATTACCATTATTGTTTATGGGCTAGCTCTGTCTTAATTATTAACCCATTTCTACTTATCTAAGTATTTCCACGTGGTCGTCTTATCGGGGAGCCGCGCGGCACTATATGGATAATTTAATTTTGGGACATCAGGATCCAGCACATCTAGAGGGCTTTGTGAAATAGGTGGCCCAATTGCTTTAAAAAGGGGCTTTACTATGGCCAAGGAAAGGTCCAAAACATGCACCCCTTCAAAGTACTTAGGTCACACCTTATGCTGACACAGCCTAACCCACTTAAGTCTGGTCTGGAGGTGCCCAAATCTATGACTCTAACCTTGCTCCAGTGCTTACTGGGGGAGATTAATTGGCTGAGACCCAGGGTGTAAATCGCCCCAGAACACTTGGATCCCCTGTATGCCCTGTTAAGGGACAAGGTTCCTCATGATAAGTATAATTATGACAAAGGAACCCCAGCTGATGTTCTTTGTCTTTAAAAATGCCTTGGACAAATGCTCTCTAAGGAGGCATTTGACAATTAGGCCCTTGTCCCTCTGGCTGTTTGTTAGAGCCTCCCTGATTATAGAGGTTCTAACCCAGGAGGGGGAGCCATTGGAATAGATCCTTACATCTTTGGGAGTTATACCCCAGATCTACTCTTAGGCAGATCAGCTCACTGACACCATCATAATGGCAGGACCCAGGCCCAGGGACATTATGGGTTAGACCCCATACCACTCTCTTCCCCATTGCTGGTGGTGAATATTGAATGGCTTGCTTGGGCTAAGGCCCACCTTGCTCTTGGCTAAACAGATTTATGAGGATTATTGATTGCCACTATGGGCTCCTCATTTACAGAGACTACACTTCAAAAATGCCTTTCTTATTTACACTCAAGCCCATCCTGGAAGCCATTTGCATTTTCACTGACAGGGCCTAAGCTGCCTCTACCTACCTTGCCTTTAAGGGATAACAAGTGATACCAAGCCACCAAAAATTTGAACCCTGCCAGGGTTAAGCCCAATATAAGGGAATGCTGGCCATGGCACTGACATTACAGGACATTTCCAATCCCTGCAATCTTTTTTTCAGACAGTCTCTATGAGGTTAACTTCCCCATATCCCTCAGGTACATATTAGGTTACATAATCAGCCTATATCCCCCATCACGAATGCTATTAAGGCCCTTTTAGAGGGTTGAGAGGCACCAATTTACCCTCACCACATTCGGGAACACTATGGCCTCCCAGGGTTCCTGACTAAGGGCAATGAATGAACAGATAGACTGGAAACAGCCCCAGAGTCACTAACTCTACAGGAAGCCACCAAAATGCAAGCTATGACCCATGCCAATTGGAGGGCACTACATAATAGATTCCCTATGAATGATTCCCATAAAAGAACTAAAAAAGATAGTTTACACCTGCAAATCATGTCAACCATACCTAAGAGTTCCCCTTCTACAGATGCCAGGAGTTAGCCCCAGAGGCCTGCAGCCCAATACCCTCTAGCAAACTGATGTTAACTCATTTTCTTTCTTTTTGCATCCAGAAGTATGTTTTTGTCTCCATAGGCACTTATTCATGGCCATGTTGGGCCACTACACATACAGCAGGAAAAAAAAAAGGAAAAAACAAAACAAAACAGAAACATACTTCAGCATGTTTCCTTCAATGTTTCCCAACCCTGGGAATAACCATACATGTTAAGACTGATAATGGCCCTTGCTTTGCCAGTAATTCTATTTTTCAATATATGGCACATCAAACAAAGTATAGGAATCCCTTACAAGCTCCAGGGACAAGAATTGTAGAAAGAAACTATCAATGACTTAAAGAATAACTTTTAAAACAAAAATGGGCAATCAGCCCTCATTTACAACTAAGAATGGCTCTACTCACTATTAATATTTTAAAGTTTTCTAAGGGAGCAACCGAATCTAAGTTCCAAGACAGTTGGGGGTCACTTAAACCCCAAACCATAACTTATGGTCAGATGGAAAAGCCCTCTAACATCCCAATGGAGGAGCACAGACCCATTAATTACAATGGGAAGAAGATTTGGATGTATCTTCACCACATGGGCAGAAATGCTCACCTGGCTTCCGCCCATATTGCTTCGGCCAAAACTCTAAAATTCCTGCCTGTTCCCACAATGCAGGACGATGACCAAGAACAAGTTGAACAACGATGGTGGTCAACGCTTGTCTTTTAAAATAAGAGGATGATATGATGATATCTTATTATGTCCAAGGGTGCAGGACCCTTGAGAAGTTCTTGTGTTATTTAAAAATTACAGATGTTTTCCTGCTTCCTGACCACCTCAACACTTACGCTGCTCATGCTGACTGCTCCAGGGACCATCCAGTGGAACCCTCATCATCTTCAGAAGGTGATGTGGATGATGGTCAATGGGACCAATGGAGATGTCCTTAACAGCACCACGAATGAGCCAGTCCCCCAGACCTGGTGACCCATGCACTTCCTCGACCACTGTGGCCTGGCCCAAGGATCTTGGAAGGTGGGTTACTGGACTTCTTTTCATCAAGGATTGCCTGAATGTGGAGGGTTGTGGGAGTGCCACCTGCCCCATGTATTGGACCCCCAATCCGCAGTCTGCTCACATATTCCATAAAGGGCAGCCTTAAAGGACACTGATTTTTACATATGCCTGAGGAACAATCGAACAGCAACAGACATCCAAATATGGTGGGGTGGATGCCTTCAACTGTGCACAATGTAGGTGTGAGGAAATAGAGATGAACTCCTGGATAAGGCTATCTCCACCCCTTTGGGTTCCTTTAAAGTAATAACCTTAACTTGTGTCTTTGTGCCTTGTCATTTCAATAGGCTAGTCAGACTAATCAGAGAAAAGACTCAAGAGTCCCAACTGATGTCACGTTGGAAACATTGAGATAGGCTCAGCCCTGATGATATCTCCCTTCTGAGTGAACCTTGAAAAAAGGTGCTATTTGAAGTGAACCTCTGCAGAGCTTACAAGGGGGCTATACTTCGAAATGAGGTGGGCCATAGTAACTCCTGTTAGTCAAGAAGTTGTATTTCATTGGTCACATATAAAATCCATAACTTGGCTATTACCACTTGGCTTTATCTTAGCATTTTAAATACTTCATCTTTAGATCTTTCCAAAGCCAATGCTTTATGATCGATTTTTATTACAATCCTCACCACAGCATAGGACAAATTCTGTTTCTTACATAAGTCCCTAGCATGATCAAATTTTATTTTTAGAGATAACAGCATTAAATCAATAAAATATAACATATTCAAATGATAAATGGAAGAATACTGAATGGCACAATTCACGTGGTATAAACCATGATTGTTTTAAGCATACTAATCTTGTTATAGAGTTATTTCAAGATTTTATTGGTGTTGTAATATAATACTATTTCTCTATACTTATGTACATAGGACTTTAAAACTTCTCAGTTTGTCAGGAAAAGGACAAGGGTTTTTCTTTAATACACATTTAAGAAGATTTGTGAAAAAAAGAGTTATGATGGTTAAGAATGATGCTCAACTTGGCAGTACAGAGGAATGTCTAAGGGATTAAGTTAACCATCCCTCCAGATATAACTCCAAGCATATTTCTAATGTGGGACAGCAATATGTTTGGGGGAGACAGCATGCTCTTAATGTGAGTAGTACCACCTAATAATAGTTTGGGTCTCTACAAGAAATTATGTAGGCAGAGAAAACACCATCTTGAGTGGACAGGCTCCATCCTACCCGAACACCTGCATCTATAAATAGTTCCATCACTCATTGTCAGTAGACAACAGCTTTTTCAATCTTCCAAAGAGAATGCACAGCACATAAAATTTATTATGTTTAACTTTGAATATTGGCTTCTTCTACAATGTGTCTATTGTCATCACATCCTTAAAGACCATTGACTGTTAATTCTTGTTTGTTTTAGACTTGTAATTGGTGATAGTTTTGTGAGTATATTTGCCGAATGTTTTCTTTTGGGTTCTGGCAAAGTGAGATTATCTATGCCTATGTCTTTGTGAGCATAGTTAACTTCCTTGAGTTGAAGTTTTCCTTTCAGAACTTTCTGTAGGGCTGGATTTGTGGATATGTATTGTGAATATCTATCTGGCTTTGTCATTGAATAGCTTGTTTTCTCTGTCTATACTGATTGAGAGTTTTTCTGGGTATAGTAGCCTGGGCTAGTGTCTGTGTACTCTTAATATTTGTAGAACATCTATCCAGGACCTTCTGGTCTTGATAGTTTCCATGGAGAAGTCAGGTGTAATTTTGATAGGTCTGTGTTCATATGTTACCTGACCTTTTTCCGCTGCCCTTAACATTCTTTCTTTATTCTGTATGTTAGGTGTTTTGATTATTATGTGTCAAGGGAAATATTTATTTATTTACTTATTTACTTACTTACTTACTTACTTACTTACTTATTTATTTTGGTCCAGTCTATTTGGTGTTCAGTATGCTTCTTGTACTTTCATAGGCATGTCCTTCTTCAGATTGGGAAAGTTTTCTTCAATGATTTTGTTGAATATATTTTCTGCACCTTTGAGATAGGCTTCTTTGTTTTCTTCCATGCCAATTATTTGGCGTTTTCACAGTGTTCCACATTTCCTGGATGTTTTTGTTAAAGATTTGTTGAATTTAAGATTTTCTTTAGTATGTGAATCTATTTCCTGTAGTTTATCTTCAACATCTGAGATTCTCTCTTCAATCTCTGTCCAATCTCGTGTATTCTGTTGGTTATGCTTGCATCTGTAGTTGCTGGTTGTTTACCCAGTTTGCTTTATTTCCAGCATTCCCTCAATTTGTGTTTTCTTTATTGTCTCTATTTAAGTTTTCAGCTCTTGAACTGTTTGAATATTTTACCTTCACCTGTTTTACTGTTTTTTCTTGGTTTTCTTTACTTTTTAAAAGAGATTTATTTTTTCTTGCATTTGTTGTTTGGTCTTTTCCTCTATTTCTTCCAATTTCTTGTTTGTTTTTCTTCCATTTCTTGAAGGGATTTTCTCATATCATCTTTGACAGCCTCTATTATTTTTATGAAGTTATTTTTTCAGTCATTCTCTTCTGCTCCATTTGCTTTGGTGTGTTCAGGTCTAGTTGTTATAGAGTCCCTAGATCCTGGTGGTGTCTTACTGGTTTCTATTGTTGGATGCTTTCTTGTAGTGCCTTCTTCTCATGGTTTCTTCGTGAGTGCAGGTGGAGTCTCTCTCTTTCTCTCCTCTTCTTCTGGTGGGCATAGGTGGGTCAAGGGTTCAATGTCTGTTACGCTGGATGATCCTAGCTCTTTTGCAGGTTTCAGGTAGAGAGCAGGTGATGGGGCCCAAAGATGTGAATGTGGCCTCAAAGTGGTCCTATGTGGTTAGGGGGGTTCAGTGTGATCACAGCTGATCCAGGAAGTTCCAAGGATGTGGAGGGGGTGTTGAACCCACACTCTGGCCTAATGCTTTCCTAGAGCAGTGGGCCCAGCAGGATCAAGGTTGAGGGGAAGGCAGGCTCTGAGTAGTATGTGGACCATATTACCAGGACTAAACCACTTAGGCCAAGATTATAGGGGGAGCAAGATGTGCCTAACCCAGGGCATTCCCAGAAAAGGATGTGGAGGGGATTTGGCCTGGACTGGCCCCAGACTCACCTCAGGCAGAGGGTAGTCGATGGGGCACAAAGATCAAGTGAGTGCTGGCTCAAAGTGGTTCTGGATGGACAGGCCAAACTTTTGGATTTCTAACAATCACATATATCCATGCACAATCTATTGACCTTAAAAAATAGAGTTTTTTTTCCCCTGAAACATCAATTAGTTTAAAAAATTGTGAATGCAAATTTGCATTGTCAGATAGTACTAATGGAATAATTTTGATATGTTTAATAGAACTATAACCTTAGAAATTCTAAAATTCTGTGTTTTAGAGCAAGTGTATTGTACATCAAACATCATTGTTTATTTTTCTGAAAACAATAATTAAATTTTCTTAATTTGATATTAGCCTATGAAAATAACATCAGATGTATTTCCATATTAGCTTTAAAATATGCCACACTCTATATTACAAAACTTAATTAAATTTCATATAGTTATCAAAATAAAAACAATAAATAGTTATTTTAGTGAAAACATCAATTGTAAACAGACTTTGTTACATTTCTTGAATTTTAAATAAATTTTAATAAAAACAAATACTCTCACTAATTTATTTCATGATATGTAACTGAAATCATGCAATTTTCTTTTTAAATCTTAATTTGTTATGGCAATAAAGAAAACCGTAAGTACCCCTCTGTAGTTAAAATCCAGGGTAGTTGACAGTGGCATAAAAAAAGAAGAAATTAATAGCCTGGTGACTAGAAGCTTATGCTACAGCAGCATTTTGTCAATTCAAGACATAATATAGCTAAAGCAGTGAAGATATGCTACCCAGGAGTGGTTATAACAACCCTTATGTGCTCTTCTCTGCTCTACCAGTTTGGTACCTTTGTCTTTTAAAGGAGACTATTCCTTCATATATTTGTTGACATGGAATCTTCTCAAATCCCACATGAAGTCAGAAAACTTTATTATTTGCAAATCCTGACCCTTTTCTATAATTGCCCTCATTTACAGTTTTCCCCTAATTTAAGCCATTGGAAATTCTGAGAATGTGCTTCCTTCTGAGAAGCCTGAACTCATCTGGTAGGTACATTCTGTAGAGAGCTGGGAAGTACCATGCCTTAAAGATGGCTCTGGCTTCCGCCTTCCACCTCCCAGAGGGTGAGCGCTCTCTGGCGTAAACAAGCCTTTATTTTGGTTATATCTGTTCAGCCTGTCTGCTTCCACTTTAGAGTAGCCTATCTGCAGAGGTTAGTTAGCGCAAGATTTAAGCTTGTGCAGGGGTCCCCCAGGGTCACGTGGGTCAGAAGAAGCATGTTTCAAGTATCCTGATTAAAACTGCATGAAGAAGATCTTCCCAGAGTTGCATCTACCTTGTTGGCAAGGGCAGGTTTTTTTTTTTTTTTTTGGTGTGGGCTTTCATTCTTTCTTTCTCACTCCTCTTTTTTCCTTCAGTTTCTTACTACTGAACTCTTGTATGGTAGTACAACTACCTTAGAAATCATGGAAAAATGTCTTAAGTTCTCTACCTATGACTTACCTAACCACTCTTCACTAGCAATACCATGTAGAGAGCCAAATAGCAGATGACCGTAGATGAGTGACCTTTGCTCTTGCTATATCTATTGGTTCTGAAACAAAACAAAAATAAACAAACAACATAAAAAGCTATAAATTTGCCTTGGTAGAAACATAAAAGTCATTATGGAGTGTTCCACATTAAAATTCCAAAATGGTAGGCTCTCTTAAAGAGTGGAATAGGTTGTTGTGTCAATCACAAGAAAATATTCTCAGAATGACCTAAGTAAAAAGCAAAATTACACATGCCCCATCAATCCAGCCAAGGTTTCTGACTAAATACTCTTTGGTTGATTATCTTAACATTTAGGACTATAGATTCCTTCTTAAAGCTTGTTTTTTTATCACCAGGCTGAATTTTTTAGTTTGTAAAACAGAGTGACATCTAGGATTTAGTCACTCAGTTGAAGTTGTCTGTAGCCATGTGGAGATGCACCAAGCAGTGTAGAGAGCAGCAAAGTGCCACGCCTTAAAGATGGCAGTGGCTTCTGCCTTCCACCTCCTCAAAAGTGAGCTCTCTCTGGTGTAAACAAGCTCTTATTTGGTTAAGTCTGTTCAGCCTGCCTGCTTCTGCATTAGCGTAGCCTATCTTCAGGGTCCACGTAGCTCACTGTGGTTGGTTAGCGCAAGGGCATTTAAGCCTGTGCAGGGGTCCCGCAGTTCAGAATAACATGTTCAAGGATCCTGATTAAAACTGCATGAAGAAGATCTTTCTGGAGTCGTGTCTTCCTTGCTGGTCAGGGTAGGCGCGTACAAAGCAGGAAACGAAAAATGTCTAACCCAATAAAGATTCTTTTCTTGTCCTTTATTTGTCTCTTATATGTTTTTACCTTTTCTTCCCCCCCCATGGATGAAGGGATAATTTAGTTGCAAAGAATCTTAGCTGTACCTGTACTCTGGTCCTGCTATGTGGGCAGTGTCCTGATGCATAGAATCCATCCTTTCTAGTAATTGGAAAGAACAGCTAAGACATAAAATAGACAAAACATGCTATGAATTCAAGCTATACTTCTCCCTTCCTTTCCATAGATCCTCTATTGATTTGCTGAATAATTTCTCATTTCATTTTCTATTCTTTTCATCATTTTATAATTTATTTATATCCTAATGATCTTTGCACCCTTATGTTCTAGTTGTCCTCCACTACTATGCAATAGATTGATATAAGGTCTTGGAGATTCATTTCTTAAGGTCAGCCACATGTGAGAGGAGATGTTATTCTCAGCATAGAGAGCATAGAGGAAGCAAGATGCCTGCCGCGCTCAGATAAGATGACCACATGGAAATACTTAGATAAGTAGAAATGGGTTAATAATTAAGACAGAGCTAGCCCATAAACCATAATAGTAACTGGCCAACAGGATTGTATCAAGTACAGAGTCTCTGAGTGTTATTGGGGCTCGAGTGGCAGCAGGACCAGGCAACCTCCAGGGAGGAACAAAGAGTGGGGCCAGATCAGAAGCAGGAAAAACGTGCTCATAACACATATGAATGGCAAATAACTAATGGAGTAGGACAGGATCTAGTGAGTAACTTTAAAAGGCTGTGTCTGTGGCTCCACTGACTAATGCTTTGTACCTCCTCTATGCTTCTTCTCCCTTGATTACCATATTGTGGCAGCATCATGTACATGGCAGTATGCCTCTTTTTTCTGTCCTCTGAACCTTTGGTGGTAGTAATTGGAATTCCTTAAGTCCACACTCCAATCCACATGTCCCACCTGTTCCTATCTATCCAAGCTAGCCTCTGAAGCAACGAGTTAACAATTTCATTGCCAAGGTTTACTATTTTAGTGCAACCACCCATTGAGCCTAACAGTTTTGAAGATCTGAGAAAAAAGAAAGTATCTTTAAATTATTTTGGCATTTCCATTCTACTTTTGGTATTTTGTAGAGGGCCGTGAAGTGCCGGGCCTTAAAGATGGTGCTGGCTTCTGCCTTCCACCTCCCCGTGGGTGAGTGCTCTCTGATGTATACAAGCCCTTATTTGATTAAGTCTGGTCAGCCTGTCTGCTTCCACATTAGAGTGGCCTATCTGGGGTTGGATAGCGCAAGGGCATTTAAGCCTGTGCAGGGGTCCCGCAGGTCAGAATAACACGTTCAAGGATCCTGATTAAAACTGCATGAAGAAGATCTTTCAGGAGTCGCTTCTTCCTTGCTGGTCGAGGGCAGGCACATACAAATGGCTGCCCGTATGGGGAATCTTCAGATCAGAACTCCTTGCAGTCAGGGCAGTGCTGGTAAGTTCCCAAGGTAAGTTGGGACCAAATTAGGGCCCTCAGTAAAGAGGTGATAAGGTCTCCGGTAAGGAGCAATAAAGTTTCGAGTTTGAACCAAGCTAAGGCCCTCGGTAAAGAGGCAATAAGGTCTCGAGTAAGGAGCAATAAAGTCCCAGGTAAGTTGGGACCAAGTTAAGGACCACGAAAATAAGTGGCAATAAAGTCTCGGGCAGTGAGCGAGAGGTTGTACCAAACCAAAAGTAAAATTTTTAAAATGGGGACTTCTCAGTCTCATCCAATTTTTCTGGCTCTTCAGAAGCTAGTTTTGTCAAAGAAACTTAAAATAAAGAAAAACACACTGGAAAGATTCCTGAGCGAGTGTGATGCCATTGCATGTTGGTTCTCAGTTTTGGGAGACCTCACAGTAGTGTGCTGGGAAAAGTTAGGCAGGGATCTTGACTTTGCTTGGGAACGAGGGATGCTAAAGTTCGGAATCTGACCAGTTTGGAAGTTAGTGCATAGCTGTATCGAAGACAAGAGGTACTGTAAAGAGGTGATGGAGAAAGGGAAAGCTGTGTGAGAAATGTTACAAGAAGAAAGATCAAAAGAGGTTGAGAGCACAGGAGAGTCAGGAACAGACGAAACATATTCTGAGGAAGAATTGCAAGCCCTCGCAGAAAAGGTTCATAAACAGTCCTTAAAGAAGGGAGAAGGGAAGGAAAGGAGATAAGGCTATGTAAGGAGGAGGAAAACCCTCCTGGGACAATGCCATAGGCGCCTCCTCCTTATCAGAGTGAGGAAGGGCGGGGCCGAGGTACAGGGTGTTCTTTTTGCCCTGAGGTCTGCAAAGCCTTATGAAATGACATAAGTCTGGTCTATCCTGTTTTCCCGGATGCCCAAGACAATAGATCTGAGGAATCTTTAGACTTTAAGGTCATCAAGGCTTTGGCTGAGTCTGTGAGAACGTATGGAATTTCAGCTTCTTTGACTGTAGCTCAAGTTGAAGCCCTAAATAGGCATAGCATGACTCCTAGTGATTGGAGTGCACTGGCTCGAGCATGCCTAAGTCCCGGGCAGTATCTGGATTGGAAAGCCTTTTTAACTGTGTATGCCAATGAAAAGGCTACAGCTAACCTGGCAGCCAGAAATGCAGCATGGGACAGGGACATGTTGCTTGGACAGGGACACTTTGCCAATCAACAGACAGGATACCCAATATAAGTTTTTGAACAAGTAAATTGGATTGCCATAAAAGCGTGGAAGTTATTACCCAATAAGGGAGAGGTAAATGGTAATCTCACTAAGATACTGCAAGGCCCAATGGAACCATTTTTAGATTTTATGGCCTGTTTGGTAGAGGCTGCAGGGAGATATTTTGGCATTACAGCAACCATAGTTGAAGCTATCTCTTTTGCAGTTGTGGATTCAGTCACAACTGAATGTGCTGTGGCTATGAGCACATCAGTGCAGACAGCCTCTAAGCTAAACGAGATGTCCAAGAATGTGGCTACCACCTTGGATGCTCAATCCACAATTGGTGCTCAACTAAAAGGAGGTTTAATGACTGTAAACCTAAGAATTGATCTGGTGCAGGGGCAAATAGATACCTTGTGGCAGCTGGCCCAATTGGGATGTGAAATGAAATATCCAGGTTTGTGTGTTACCAGCATTCAGTATGAGAACTTTACATGTGCTGCTAATTTGACACAACAGTTTTCTAGTTATCTTTTAGGAAATTGGTCTGCTGACTTTGATGACCTGATGGCACAGCTGCGAGTGGCCATCGTTGCAGTGAATTCAACACGTGTGGATGCAGGATTGGCTGCCGGATTGTCATCATGGTTCCTGTTGCCATGGATCATCTGAAAGAGTGGGCGGGAATGGAAAATGGGAGCCATGGATGTTTTCTTGTTGCTTATTTCCTTGGTGAGCCTGTGGTGCCTTTGCAAGATGAGGTATGCTCAGAAGCGGTATGCAGCTATGGTTGTCCAGGCATTTACAGCCATTGAGGCAGGACAGTCTCCCCAAGCATGGCTCACAGTCATGAACAAGAATTGATCCTTCACGCTCAGGTTGTATAGCTTAGCACTGCACTCCAAGTTAGCTCGAGAAGTGAGCAACTCTGAGAAGGGCAAGTCTGGTTGCATGTGGGTTGGTGTCCAAGGTCCTACCTCCAGGAAAAAGATACCAGATGGGTGTGGCACTGACTTGGTTGACTACCAGGATTCAGGGTCATTACAATGTCCACTGCTTTACTGGAGACCAGACCACTACCCTTGCCTGTTGCATTATTAAAACAAAAAGGGGGAATTGTAGAGAGCCACGAAGTGCCACGCCTTAAAGATGGCACTGGCTTCCACCTTCCACCTTCCCAAGGGTGAGTCCTCTCTGGCTTATACAAGCCCTTATTTGGTTAAGTCTGGTCAGCCTGTCTGCTTCCACATCAGAGTAGCCTATCTGCAGGGTCCATGTAGCTCACTGGGGTTGGTTAGAGCAAGGGTATTTAAGCCTGTGCAGGGGTTCCATGGAGTCCCATGGGTCAGAAGAACATGTTTAAGGATCCTGATTATAACTGCATGAAGAAGATCTTCCATGAGTCATGTCTTCCTTGCTGGCGAGGGCAGGTGGGTACAGTATTTGACATTGGTTCAAAGCAAAATCATCAAATGAGTAAATAAATAAACTGTTTGAACTAATCATAATTTGGTCAATGCTTTCTCAGTACTTGATGCCAAGATGGTCACCTATCATGTGATGTGGGTGTCCAATTCACAGATAAAGTAATGAACACTGTATGTAGATTACCATTACAATCTTTATGTTCTGTCTACTTTCTTCGCTTTGATTTCTAGGACATAGGAAAATTACCAAATATGAAACTTCATTACTTAATACTGTTCTCTGAGCAATAGGTACAAAAGTTGACTTCTTTACAAGCATAGGATGATTTATGGTGACCAAACAAAGTTAAAAATCAACACACATTTCAAACATATTCATTGAAACATGACTTTAAGTATGTTAGAAAAAAACAAGGGTATCTGCATAGGTCTCAAATGCCAGTTGATGACAACCTTAGCAGTTTGAATGCAGTCCATATTTTCGGTATTGGTAGTCCTCTATGTCTCTAATTCACTGCTCTATTTTTCATGTGGTAATATCAATGAAATTACATCAGGCACAGGGATAGACAATGAATGATTATGAAGGGACCAAATGTAGACTAAGCTAATTTGTCTGAGGCCCTGCCACATTCCCACCTCTACACAATCACTAAAGTTTTAATCAGTGAATCATCCTTTTTAGAGGTATGGCTCTTTAAATCTTAGTTCACATTAAAAAATGAGTTTGATTAAGTTGGTCATCTATCAAGCTTTAATTAAAATCTAGTGTACCTAAGATAGCCCTTCATAGCCTTTAATTCTGAATCTTCAGGTTCTTATAGCAGTGGATGAGAAATATTAGAAAAAAATGCATTTGTGTTGAATATTATGGCTTTTTCTGAATATTATGGCTTTTTCTCTACAGAAAACCATAGAGTTTTCCTGGCCTAGCTGTCTTGAGAGACATGTGTTTTTGGTTTTTCAAGTTAGAGTCAATAGCTTTGGAAATACTCTGTGCCTTCCAGTTCAGGATGCTTTGTGTTTCTCTATATGTTCTCTTAGTAGTCAAGGAAGCATAAA
The DNA here is from genome assembly GCA_030556225.1 of Cricetiscus sungorus. NCBI lineage: Eukaryota > Metazoa > Chordata > Mammalia > Rodentia > Cricetidae > Cricetiscus > Cricetiscus sungorus. Next base: position 43,165,323 of record JANBXA010000730.1, read on the forward strand.
GGCTTGACTGATCAATGAGTCTTAGATATTAATCTTGTGTATCCTCTATGACTTGCAAACATCACTGTATTCTGTCAGCTACAACTGTACTGATCCTGGCTTACACTATTTTATCATGTTCCTTTCTGATAAAGGCATAAAAAGCTTTTAATGAAGTTGTTGAGATCTCAATCTTGTTGTGGCCCCTCCAACCCAGCCTGATTTAATTCCTGGAAGCCATATTAAGTGAATTTGTCCTGGTTACTAAGAACACTTACAGCTCTATGTTATGAGTCCATAAATATACTAGCTACCTTCATAGTATTCATGTTGTGATAGATGCTATAAGCATAATGATAGGCTTAGAGTATATGCAAACATTGTTTCATTTAAAAGAAAGGATATATCATCCACAAACTCTTGTGTAGAAGCTAAATCCTGGAGTTTAACTCCTAAAGACAGTTGTAGGGGAATTTAGTTTTCTATCAGTTACTTAGTCAGCAATATTTCCTAAAATGATAAAAATTGCATGTCACCATAAGACCTATAAAATTCAGTCAATGTTAGTTTTGAATACTAACTACACCAACAACAACAAAGATGCAATTGTAAGTAAAACTCACAACCAACAGAGAAGGAAGTAATTGCTGTTGGAGAAAATGTATAATATATATATATATATATATATATTCATATATATATATAATTCTAAGATACTAAAGTAAGTAAGTATAAAGTATTTATTTGAGCAAGTGTAAAAGTGTCTGATGAACTTAAGAGGGAGTTATTCAACATGATTAAGGCCATAGAACTGGGTAACTTCTCCTGGAGGTTATGATCATATTTCATTACAAGTGATAGATGGAGTACTTTATCCCTTGATGATTATTTCTAAAACACAGGCTACAAAGTACTTAAGTCATGTTAACTTGTAGAACTGCTACAAGTTAACTATCCTAAATCAGTGAGAACAAGTATATCTCCAAAGAGAAGAACATGTCTTAAAAAGAGATTCCTAAAAGAAATGCACTAAAAGAAAGTCAGGGGCGTAAAGACAAGGATACTCACAGACTCTAATCTTTGTGAAAATGCAAGCTGGTTTAGGGAGTACTTATATATCCTATAGTGTTGTTTTGTCATTATCTCTATATCTGCTACAATTTATGTGGTGTTTGCTTTATTGCTTTGATCTGTTTGTGGTGTTCTTCAGACTCCCTGGGTATGTAGTAGCTGACATTTATTTTTTTTAATTTGATAATTAAAAAAATATACACATTCAATGGACTCTGTTAAATTTCAGTTCTCAGATAATTACTTTCAGGACTGACATTATGTTATCTTCAGTTCATCACATCAGGATATTTGAAACATCAATATAATCTTATTAAAGCTGTTGCTACATTGATCAGTTTATTAAGGTGTTTTCTCTAAGGCTTCCTCATGGTAATTACTATCTTTCCCTTCATATAAATTAATGTCTTCTGAGGAACATGTTGAGATTATGCAAACAGCCATATGTGATCATGTTCTGCTCACTAGTTTTAATTATTGATCTCACCTGCACTTGTCATTGCTATGATGCTCTTTACTTCTGATGTTCTATTTTTGTCATTCCTACCATATACATTAGAATTCTGCTATAAAAAACTATTTTTTCTATGTGAAAGTATCTGTTTATATTTTCTCATAATTTCATATATCTTGCTTCATTTATTTGTATAAAATGTAACATAGCATATTATACTATATATATATATAGTATATATATTATACTATATTATATTAGTCCTTCATGTTGTGTGTAGTTGAATCCAATACTGAGTCTGTTGTGTTTGACCATCATAGGTAGAGGGGTAAGCCTTCTGCATTGTAACTGAAAACTGATGAGATTACAGAGCTGTGCTGTAGTTAATATTATGTGACCATTCAGACTTAGAAACAAAACAATCAGAAAAACAAACAAAACTACCCAGAACTGGCTAAAAATAATCAAGAGGATTACTGACTGTCTTTTTTTTTTGTTTGTTTCAAAAATGTCATCTCCATAAGAATGACCTTAAATATTGACTATTTCCCTTATACATGAGACAGCATGACACATCCTAAAATCTATAGACTTATATATCAAGTATCAATCATATCCCAGAGATGTATAGTCTTAGAATTAATCAAATTAACACATTATGCCCCAATTTAACCAGAAATCTCTCCTTCCTTAAGGTTTGCTTTTCAGGGGAATTGTAACATTGCCACTCAAAGAATCCAGCCTCCCTCCCAAACATGCTCCATCTTTTTGGACTGTATTAAATTGTTGTCTTCTCTCTCTCTCTCTCTCTCTCTCTCTCTCTCTCTCTCTCTCTCTCTCTCTCTCTCGCTCTCGCTCTCGCTCTCGCTCTCGCTCTCGCTCTTCTGTTTGGTTTTTGTATGTTCATTGATGAAGAAGCCAGAAAGACACACAATGATAAAAAGAAAGCATCTTCACGAAATGGCGCTGGTCTAAGTGGATCTCAGCATGTACAAGAATACGAATTGATCCATACTAATCAACCTGAAAATACCTCAAGTCCAAGTGGATAAAAAAAAAAACTCAGCACAAAACCAGATACTCCTCCAAACATGATGGAAGAGGAAATTGAGAACAAATATTAATGTAATAGCACAGAAGACAGTTCCCTGTATGGATTACCAATAGTACAGACCCTATGATAAACAATTAATAAATAGGTCTTCATAAAAGTGCAAAGTTTCTGTAAGGAAAGTACACCATTAATAGGATAAAAGGACACTCTATAGCGTGGGGAAATATTTTTAGAAATTCATATCTATTAGGGGACTAACATTCAAAATATATATAGAACTCTAGAAACTAGACATCACCAAACTATATAGTACAATTAAAAATGGAGCATAGGCCTAAAAAGAAAATTCTCAGTAGAGGAATCAAAAATGACTGAGACATGCACTTCAGCTATCAGGGAAATCCAAGTAAAAACTACATTGAGATACCTTCTTATACATATCAGAATGGTAAGGATCAATAACACAATGTTGGCAAAGATATGGAGCAAGAGGAAAAGTCCTCCATTGCTTGTGGGAGTACAAACTTGTACAGCTACTATCAAAGTGGCAATTCCTCAGAATCTTTTGAATCAAACTACATCATGACCCAAAAGATAATTTATTTTACTATAAGGATACTTGTTCAACTATATTTACAGCAGCTTTATTCACAATAGCCAAAACAATGGAAACAATCTACATGCTCCCCAAGCAAAGTATGTATAGAGAAAATGTAGTAATTAAGACAATGGAACATTACTGAGGTGTTAAAAAATGGAGTTATGAAATATGCAAACAAATGGATAGGATAAGAAAACATCAGAATGAGAGAGGTAATGTTAATTTGGTATGTATTCATTTATAAGTGCATATTATCTATAAAACAAATCATAATAATGATCCAGAGACCTAGAGAAGCTAAGTAACAAGAGGAACACAAGTGGGGACATATTGATCTCCACAGGAATTGGAAATAGAGTAGATTTTGGGGTGTACGGGCTTGGGAACACTAGGGATCATGTGGGACTGGAAGGGTGGAAGGAGAAAGTATAAGGAGAAATGACTGAAACTGAGAGACATTTGGGAATGATGTAGAAACTTAGAGCAGTAGAAACTTCCTGGAATCTATGATTTCTAATAATGAAGGTTAAGGGGCATAAACTGGTCATTTTTTGTAACCAGGAAAGGCTTCCAATGCTGAGACTGGAACATCAACCCAGCCACAAAACTTTCCTCTTATAATTTGTCCTACCCGAATGTTATGCTGGTGCAGAGGATGGAACAAAGAGTGACTGCCCTAAATTGAGGTCCAGACCACTAGAGGGAGCCCATAACTGATACTTCCCGAAAAGTCAGGACCAGAGGCTCGATATTCCAGAAAAGCAGAGAACTAGAAAATAACAGGATTGCCAAAAACAAACAAACAAACAAAAAAAGATAAGTCAATGAAATGATTTTGGATGATATTCTGCTATACTCATAGATCAGTGTCTAGCACAACCATTACCAGAGAGATTTTTCCATCAGCTGATGGTAGTCCATGCAAAGAAATACAACAAAACATTACGCAGAAACCTGAAGAAGACAGCAAGGAAGGATTTCAAGAGTCAGAAAGGTCGAGGACACAAGAACATGACTCACAGAATCAACTAAATGGAGCTCGTAGGGGTTCATATATACTAAAGAGGCAATTAGGGAGTCTGCATGGATCTGAGCTAGTTCTTCTGCATATATCTTACGGTTGTGAGGCATGTTGTTCTTGTGGAACTCCTGAGTGGCAGTGGGAAGTGTCTCTGAATTTTTTGCCTGCTCTTGGGACCTTTTCCTCTTACTGTGTTGCTTCATCCAGGCTTGATGTAGCTTGTTGTGCCATGTTCTCTGGATATCCTTGGGAGGCCTGTTGTTTTCTGAAGGAAAATTGAAGGGGAGTGGACCTTGAGGAGAGCAGATATGAAAAGGGAGACTGGGTGGAGTGGAGCAGGTTAGGATGGGATTTGGGGTCTGGATACTCTGTGTGAAAGTAGAATTAAAAAAAAAAAAAGAAGAAGAAGAACATTTCCATTAATATCCTTAGATCTGACCCATCAAAAGGAAAATGTGTGAGGACTTTTTAGTTTCTGACCTAGATTTTGTTATCTTTGTTACTTTTTTAGAGCTACCTAGAGCATAACACATCAGGCTGTGTACTATGCTCAAGGTAAGGAATAAACAGTACCTTGTCCTGTTTGGTTTTGATTATACACACCAAACTATCCCCTTTTAATAATGTACTTGACAGCTTAGATCCTTCACCTCAATACATTATACATACATATTTCTCTTTAAGAAATATACATAAAAACCTCAGAATTTACTTGAATCTCAAATAGCATGGGGCTGCACATCCAAGCACTCAGAACAATAGTATATAGGTTTCACAACTGCAACCAACAACTGATTTTAAATATTTTTCTTTCAGTATATCTCACTGAATGCAGTTTCAAAGACTAGAAGGGCCAATCTTTTCCACATGTAGTGTCATTGAAGTGAACTTGCAGGAAGAGTTCTCTATTTGCCACCTTAGGTCTATACACCTTTTTTTGTACATACAATTAAAGACACACATACTGGATAAAGTAGATCACACAGAAATGAAATCATATACAGAAAGACAACAACTTGTCCTTCAGCCTCCATTAGATTTCAAGGACTTGAGGATGTTGTACTACACTTCTCCATTAAAATTTAAATCTACTGCTCACTTTTCTGAAATATGACTTGATTTTAAAGGGCAGTCATTTTCAGTGGTCAACAGTGGAAAGCACCTGAAATTTCTTCTGTATCATTTTTGTGTGATATCCAGAATAATTATAATTATTAAAAGAAAGGTTTGTTAAAAGGAAAGTCAAACACGTACTTTTAATTTTCTACTGTAATAACACTCCCTTCATCTCCAGATACACTTTTATTTCACATTTTTTTTAATGATGTAGGGTTTCTCTATGTAGCCCTGGCTGTCCTGGAACAGGCTTGGAACCTAGAGACCAAACTGTCTCTGCACTTACAGTGCTAGGATTAAAGGTATGCAACACAACCATAGAGCTCCCCACACTTTAAAATGTATGTACTGGAATATTTTTTAAAATTATTTATTCATGAGGAAAATATCTTTATAGAATATGCTTTGGGAATAAATTTAGAAGTTCCCAGAGTTATTAATTCTTGGTTATCATTATAATGTATACACAGAGCTAATTTAACTATACTCATATATGCTGTTAATTAGTTCAACACATTTAAAAATGTTAATTACCAGAACTTGTTATTTTTTAACTGCATTTTGAATATTACTCTTTAATGGATATGATATTTCTGCCAAAACAGAACACATTCCAATTTCTACAAAAGTAACCCCTGACTCATAATGTGAGCTTTTGGGTAATGTTGGCTAGTTTCTCATTGTTTATTGAACACTTAAATGTCCTTCATCAATATGTTTCTTTCTCCAACCATTGTTTTTTAAACATATAACTCTACTGCTACTCTGTATTTGAACCAATTTTAGTCTTTCATAGGCCATTTAAACTAAATTTCAATATTCCTTATGTATCTTATAATATCTTAAAAAGGGTCTAAAATTTATTTATTTGGTCAGTAAAAAATGAGTAAGTGGAATGTAGACCCTAATTCTATGAATGAAAAGATTTCATGGAAAACCATTAGCTGTAAAAATAATTCCAAACTTCTAAACCATGAAATGAAAATAATAAAATTTGAATATTCACTCTACTTGCTTCATTATAATGAAATAGCAGTAAACTTTACATAGGAAAGCTTCAGATATTGATAGTACAGATTTGTATGTCAAAACTAAGGCAAAATCATGATGAGAAATGTCTTAGAGAAATGGAAGTATCAAATTGTAGACAATTTTATCATTATTTTTTCTATAGTAAATCTTGAATAAATTTAGGAGATTTGAATATTGATTTTTTTCCCTTTGTAACTTAACTTTTTCCCCTTTTTGTGGAAAATAGACTTTTTATTTTCTTCAATTTTCTCTTCTTTACCTATCCCAGTCCCTACCCTTCCTGCCTCCTGTCAAGATATACTCCTTTTATGTTAGATTTAGTAATAGGGTTCAGACTAAGGAAAGACAAGGCACAGGGTTACAGGTTAGAATTATTGTTAAGGTTCAAGTAGCTGTTAGAGATTAGGGTGAGGTTTAGACAGTGCTGGATAGTTGTCTGTGAATATCGTCTTGAAACAGGCTTAAGTAATCTGGTAGGAGGGAACCTCAACTAAGAAATGCTTCCATGAACTAGGACTCTAGGAAAGCATATAGAACATTTTTATAATTAGTGACTGAAGGTAGAAGGCCCAGCCTAGACTAAACAAGCCATGTGGAGTAAGGCAGTAAGTAGCATCCCTCAGTGGTCTTTGTATTAATTCCTGCCTCCAAGTCCTTGTCCTGTTTGAGTTCTTGTCTTAAATTCTTTTGATGATTAATAATGATAGGGAAGTGTAAACTGAAATAAATTCTATCTTCCCAAAGTTGCTTTTCACCATGATGTTCTATCACAACAATTGTAACCCTACGAGAAACATTCACTAACTCCTATAGCATTGCAGTAAGCTAAACTTAATCCCTAAACTGTACCATAAAAAAATAGCCCCTATCCCTGACCCTAAGTCTCAACATTTAAGCCTAACATTATCCATAATACTTTATCCCTAACCCTAAACCTATATAATAACCACAATATCAACCCTAAACCCTGTGACTAGCTCTAATGCTAACTCTCACACTTTACCTAATCTTTTACTCTCAACCTAACCACTACACCTGGTTCTGTTGCATAAACTAACCGTAGTCCTGTCCATGGAACATAACTCTGTATCTTATTATGCTCCTGACCCATAACCTGAGTATAACCCTAAGATAAAATGTAACCCAAGTCCAGAGTCTAATGCTGAATCTGCAATGGCAGGGAAGAGTCTCCAAAGACTGGAGGGTTTTGTGATTTTATGCCACTTTCATACTCTTCTGGACAATTAGCCACATTTGAGATCTCTTGCTATTGCTTTGGAAACATGATGCTTGCATCACGATGGATCCTAATCTCTCTGGAACCATAAACCAAACTCTTTCTCTTATAAGTTATTTCAGTTATGGTATTTTATTGCAACAGAAAAGAAACTAATACACCAGCTATACACTGATTTATGTATAACCTTAGTAATAATAATTAATACACAAGTCTGTCATCAAAGGAAAATCAAGGAAGGAAGTTAAAGTACCTAGGCACATCCAGAGCCAAGAGCAGAGAACATGGTAGTGAATTAATATATGCATGTATATATACCCATAATTACTCTTATACCTTGCAGTGCCCAGCCATAAGGTGGTGCAACCCACATTAGGGGTGTTCCCTCCCAGCTTCAGTTAATCCATCCAAGAAAGGGTTTCTAGCAGGCATGTTCCCAGGTCAGTCTAATCTAAACTATCCATTGAGAATCTTCCCAGGTGAATCTAGATTGCACTGACAGTTTAAAATAATAGTCACTAATATCTATGGCATAACATGTTAATATAATATATAGGTATAATATTGAAATAATATATATTAAAAGACAAAACAAAGTATAATTTAACTATGCAGTTTAACTTATGAAGCAGATGTTCAACTTACTTGCTAAGACATAGCATCACTAAATATTTGCTTTTTATGAAGTTCACTCCAGGTAATTTGAAAATAGTAACAGGATTGATTCAATTTACTACAATTAAGAAGAAAAAACAACAAAATAACAACAACAAAAAAAAACAGTAAGCATGCACACACTTTCAATTTTCAACTAATACTCTCAGTAGTGTTTGCTGCCCAATTCCAGTCTCTGCATATATTTTCCCCAAATCTGCAACCAATCTCGTCTTTGAAAATAATGACACATGTAACACAGGACAAAAATCAAAATATGGCCATGTTCCAGGCACCTTATTTCTTGCTCATATATGCTGTAATGAAATATATTCACAGCCAAGGCAAGCTAATGGCAGTAAATCTGCTTATTCCAAAAGAAAATAACAGATGTATTGTAAACAGAAACACTTATGGGAAAGTGTTATGTGAGTACAATTTTGGTTTTGATCTTCAAGGTGAAATATTAATGGAAATGCTTTTCTGATAATGTTCTCATTGAAAAAGTAATTAGTATAAAACTCTTTCTCTCTGTGAAGTGTTTATAGTCGTTTGAGGGTCATGTTAGTGATGTCTGAGTTCCCGGTGTGCTAATTTCACACTGATATTTATACAGGAGGGAAGATTAAAGGCAAGAGTTGTTCTTTTGATTGTGCTTCATATATATCAGAGGATTCATCTGATTACTTGTTTCAGAGAATCTGTTCCCTAGACATCCTGTCTTATGACTTAACGTCTCCTGGGACATACTTTGTTATTGATGACATGGATAATTTGGGTAACATATTGATTTACATTGTACGTGTTGTACCCATTTTGATCCTGGAACCCTCATTAGGTCATAGACAACTAGTGGAAACTCCAATATCTGGAGTTCTACGGCCCTCTTCTGGCCTTTTCAGTCCGATTCACATGCAAGGTTCACATAAAACAAACATACACATAATGTTTCATTTGTTACACATGTTTTAAAAATTGAGTAATTACAGAAGTAAATAAAATGTTGAACAGACAATACAGGGCTGGGACAAAAGATGTAGAACCAGGATCAAGCTTCGAGGGTTGGGTTGAGCCCAGAAAGTATTAACAAGACTTGGCCAAATGAAAACTCTGTGTAAATTACAGACTAGCTACAGCCTAGAGAATGCATGACACAGCGTCTCTGGACAGAAATACACTCCAGGTAAGGCATTTTGATTCATAGTGAATATTTAGGAAGGCATGCAAACTATATCACTAAACAAATTCATTGTTCATTATCTTTTAGTGGGAATTACAATTTTAAGGAGAAGCTCCCTTAAAATGTGCCCATTTTAAAATTAACAGCTTACAATGATTTGATGATTATTGTCTGGGGCTATAAATTCGTGTCATGAGACTGGAGATATGACTCAGTGGTTGAGGGTGACTGCTCCAGAGTGTGCAGATTAAATTTGCACTGTCTATGGTGGCTCACAATTGTCTGTCACTCCAAGTCAGGGGAATTTGACCCCTCTCTGGCTTCCATGGGTAACAGGCACACAAGTGCTGCACAGGCATGCAAGTAAATAAAACACCCAATGAAATGAAATTAAAATTTAAAGGAATTGCTTATCTAAAATCTGCAGATATATTCTGTTTTTTGTTTGTTTGTTTTTCTATTGAAGTGCATAGTTAAGGAACAACGCCTTTGAAAATTGGAAATTTGTTCTAGTTGTATACTAAACACCTACAAGAAAGGAAGGGGTTATTGTTCTTTAAAATGGCAAAACATATAAAAGTAGTATTGATCCATTAAACCTTTGGAAATACCATAAATTGTATGCATGAAATCATTCTGTTAAGACTTTGGCTTAGCATTTTCAAAAGGAGAGAATGTCACCTGAGTTAGGCCTCTCAGTTTGAATTATTCTGAAAAGACACACCAGAGGATTTATGGAGGAAGAGCTTGGGATATACTGAACATTTATGGTAAGAACTTTTAATAAAGAGGGAAATCTTTATTGAGGACAAGGTTTGAAAGAGAAGTTGTATTTCTTAAAGTGCACTTTGACTCCCTAGTCTCATCATCTTCCATAATCTGGTGCGGCAACCCACCTTTCACAATATGATGTCCTTATTTATATGGTTTATATGCTATGAATACAGGTGAAAAGAGCCACTAACCTGACAGCAACTGCAGACAAAGGCAGTAAAATATTCAAATCTAAAAACTGAGTACATTCTGTGCAGGGAAAATACGTAAAAGGCTGTAGGCTCTCATTTTTGCTGTCTGCTTTTGTCCAAGATTCATCTAACAAGAAATGCTGAGTGGCAGTTCAGCTTTACATTCTTGTTCACCAGACTTTAATGTAAAATAAAGTAGTTCCTGAAAATAAGGTCTCAAAATTCAGTTTTCTCAGTATATTAAAAACAAGAGAAAATACTGAGCAGAACTTACATTTTAAAGAATATATTATCAATGGTTACAACATCGATGGATTATATAATTTTGAAGTATCTTTGGTGATATAATTAGCAATTTATTTGATAAACAATTATTCATAAAAATGAGTACAGTTTATCTGTACTTTAGCACTAAAGACATTGATTTCATCAGTGCTATGTAAATCTACATGGATGTCCTTGACACTTTGCATATAATGAAGTCTAAAATTGAATGACTAGAATATACCAATAATGAAATAAACATCTTTTGGCTTTTAGGTTGATTTTATGACAAGGTGTCACTATACTACAGGTTGGCTATAAATGATTTTCTTAAGCTACCGCAGTTTTGAGGATTCAGACATGCACTGATACACTTGAATCAATACTTATTATTTAATCAAGCATTAAAAACAACTTCCAATTTCAGAAGAGTTTATTGTTTTGGGAGTTGACATTAAACTGAAAATTGCAATATCAGGAAGATATCTTGCCAATATGGCTACTGTGTATTTGTGTGTGTGTGTGTGTGTGTGTGTGTGTGTGTGTGTGTGTGTGTGTGTGTGTCCTATGTAATTGTCTTTCAATTTGGTTAGTGTCCTGGTTAGTTTTTTGCCAACTTGACAAAAGCTAGAATCATCTTGGAAAAGGGATCTCAGCTGAGTCAATGTTCCATCTGGTTGCCTGTGGGCATGTCTGTGGAACAGTTTTCTTGATTGATGATTGATATGGGAACACTCAGACTACAGTGAATTATACTACCCCTGGCTAGTGCTGCTGCCTTTTTTAAAGAAAGCAGGCTGAGTAGTCATGGGAAACAAGCCAATAACTAGCACTCCTCAGTGGCCTCTGCTTCAGTTCTTGCCTCAAGGTTCCTATCTTGACTTTGGGTACAGACTTTCCTTCACAATGGACAACTTTAAGGTAAATAAACCTTTACTTCTCCAAATTAGTTTTGGTCATGTTGTTTTATCACAGCAAAGAAAAAGAAAATTAGGGGATGGAAAGATCTAAGTTCAATTCCCAGAATCCACATGGCAGCTTACAACTGACTGTAACTACAGTCCAGGGGATCTAATATGCTCTCACACACATACATACAGGCAAACCACCAATGCATGTAAAATAAATAAATAACTCTAAAAAAAATTTAAAACACATAATAGCGTTTTATGTCCAGTTCAATTTTCAATATCTGAAAAAAAATGTTGCTATTACTTTCTTTATACCATCATTTTATAATTCCTTCCTCTTTACTTTGAAATTCTCATGACCATAAATAACAAAATACTTATAAAATAGTTTTAAATTTTTAAATCAAACTAATAAAAACAAAGAATACCTATCTGTTTTGTCCATAAACAAGACTTATTTTCTCTCTGCCTGCTTCTACTTATTACCTGTAGCTTCATATAGGGCTGAGGCTTCATGACTTTTCTTGCAAGTTGGCATTTCCATGGGTGTCATTATTTCATGGGTGCTTTTTTTTTTTTTTTTCTCACATAGAAGGCACATATAAAAGCAAGAATCCTTGTTCTCTGGTTCTTACTCTCTTTCTATCTCTTCTTTCCATCACATTTCCTGAATCTTAAATGTAGAGATTGCATTGTAAATATCCTGAGGATCTGAACACAAAGGTCATCTGTCCTCTGATTTTTAAACAATTGTGGGTCTGCAACAGTCTCTCCTTTCTTCAAGAAGAAGCTACTTTGCTTTATTTTTATATGTTTGTTTGTTTGGTTGGTTGGTTTTTTGAGACCGGTTTTCTCTGTGTTGTTTTGGAGCCTGTCCTGGAACTCACTCTGAAGGCCAAGCTGGCCTTGAAATCACAGAGATCGACCTTCCTCTGCCTCCCAAGTGCGGGAATAAAAGCATGCACCACCAATGTCCAGCGAAGAGGCTACTTTGATGAGGAGTGAGATCTACATTTGTTTGTGGATAAATATATTTAGAGTATAATCATGAATTATATGTGTTTAGGGAAATGAAAATTGTAGGTTCCCCTCTGTGATTAATGACCCCCCTCCAAGTTCATAGTAGCAAACAAAAATTCCCAATAATAAGTGGGCTTATGTCCAATTGATTTTATGCCATTCATAATATTTTACTAAACTTACCCCTGTGGTTCCTAGGTTTTGTAACTGAGTGGTAAGGAACATTAGATGAAAACAAATTATACAGAGTGTTATTTTCTAGATTCATTACAAATGGTAGATTTTAGCTATCTATAATTAACAAGGCACAATGGAAAATTAAAATTTAAGCACATAATGAAGAAGAATACTGTCTTTAGGAAATGTGCTGTTGTTTGAGTATCTATAAAACTATCAACATTGCAAAGACATGGTCTCTGTGTAAATTTACTCCAATGTTTCTTTGGCATGAGTAATTTAATTTTAATAAAATTTGGTTTTGATTATACTCACTAGAAAATTTAATATGTTCAAGTACTTTTATTTTCTGTATTTGTATAGTAATTTCAATAGTATATTGAATTCTATACTATCCCTTGGGAAAAAAAACCTATACTCAGTTCAGGCCCCACATAACTTCAAGAAGAGAGCATTGTCATAATTGGTTTCTTTTCTAGCATGTGTTTCAACTTTAGTACTGTGTTAAAATTTGTCTGTGTATAGTATAATGACACAAATTAGGGCAGGTTTTTACATTTCTGTATTTTAAATGTATTTTATTGCTTTCGAAAAAGTAATTGATAAAGCTAGTTTTAGTAAAACAAATTGTTATTCCTTTCAAAATATTGATAAAATAGTTACATTTAAGAAATTAGTATATCTTCCTCACTACTTAATCACATATCTTCATCATGTATTGTAGTGAACAAATTTTACAGGAATTCCAATTTATGTGGCAGTTTCTTATTCCTATTCCTCATATGGTTCATTGGAACTCAAGACTTGTTGATATTTCACTCTTGCTGCTTGCTTTATGAGTCTTGACCAACTACACATCCATTTCCCCATCCCCATCATCACCATTCATTGATTATTTGTTTCTGTATGAAGGACCATGTCATGGACAAGGATTAAAATCTGAAAAAATAATCCTGTCTGGGAAGCATAAGACAAATGCATGCAATTTCTTTTAGCATTGCAAAACTAGATACCCATTTGGATATGTTTTTAAGTTGAAAGACATAACCCTGAGCTGTTAAACTAATTGACTGATCCCCAGGTTTGAACCAGCATGTGGGGGGTGTCTTTAAAAATGTTTTCTTTGGAAAAACTTTAACAATTTTCAAATTATGATGTCCATAATATTCTTTATTCTTTGCCCAAAACTAACTCATGTGACAAATGATTTGTCAACTCTTCACTGATATGTTGATTCTGATTCATATTGAATCTGAGTGGTTATAATGTTTTATATAGTCCAAACCTCATTTTTTTCCCACCCTAGTTCAAAGAGTCAGCAGCTATTTGTTTCAACCTCCTGTGTTCTGTTCTCTGAACAACCAAGTGTGCTTCTTTGGCAGAGCCTAGGTGCCAGCTGGCCTCTTTACTGAGATTGCTCTCTGGACCTCCACAAACTTCTATTACATTTTCTCTTTCATTGTCTATCTCTGTCTCTTCTTCTGTTTTTTAAAAAAAGAAACATAACATTTGTATCCAAGATTATTTCATTATAATTTATCTGTTGCATGCCTAATGAGATTATCATGTGCTTAATAATTTGAAACCATTGTGCCACAAAAATGCCAAAGAGAAGTTGACTGGTATGTGGTGTTTTCCATCCAAATCATAGTATTTAATGTGTAGCAGTTAATCACAATGAGGTCAACAATAAACCTTACTGTCCTCTACATAGTGGATTTCAGAATGTTCATGCCACACATTTTTTAGTAAAATGATATTATTAAAATAAACTTTACTACATCAAAATTTTAAGGAAATAGACTTTGAGATTATTAAAATTAACCATTCCTTCATCACTAAAATCACAATAGCAAACAGATAAAAAGAAATTTATTTTTATAAAGATTAAAAAACAGAGAAGATGAGTTTTGACATGTTTAGGATGGAAGCAGAACCTGACACCCACAATTAAACACACTGAACTGAACTCCTGGAATCCAGTTGCAGAGAGGGTAGAGTGATGAGTAAAGGGGTCAAAACCAGCTCAACAAACCCATGGAAACAGCTGACCTTAACAAAAGGGATTGCATGGATCCCAGTCTGATAGCTGGGAATCCAGACACCCTGAATGTGAATTTAGTTAGGAGGACTGGGCAGTCTATGGAGCTTCTGGTAGTGGATCATCCGTAGTATATGAATGGACTTTGGGAGCCCATTCCACCTAGATGGATATTCTCTCAGCCTAGACACATGCCTGTTTATAATGTTTTTATCCTTGAATTGATTGCCATCTTCTCTTGTTCCATGTTTGAGATTCTGTAGTAGTTAAATTCTTTACACTCAAATGATATTGGAATAAAAGATGCATTATACAGATTATTTTTCCTGGGGTTGACTTACAATAATTTTTAAAATACATTTTCATAAAAATTAAAATAATATACCCCTTAAAAATGATGAGCACTCTCTCTTTTTTAATGGTATGCTCCAAAAATGTTAGTAAAGTCAAAAATTCAGCAGAGAAGGGGCTTTTCTGTCTATGCTGACAAATGTCCCCACATGGCACTTATTTTCTGTGAGTGCTCCTGCCTCTGTATGACCACCAGTCACCTGAATACCCTCATTACAGAACTCTCACAGTTCAGACCATCTGTTATTCATTAAAGCCCACAAAGCAATCATCACAACACGCCAAACAATGGCCATCCCTCTTTCATCCCTGTGGAAAACTAGAGTTCCTAGAGAGCCTGATGGAAGGAGAACTCACTAACCTCTTATTTTCTTTCCCTCAGTTCTTTGATTAGTCTTACCAAAATAGAATTGATGGAAAATGCCTTTGTATTTCTCAAAATGGTCAGAATGAAGTCTAATGTTCTCTTCATGTCACTAAATCTAATTCAATAAGTGCTAATGTGAAGATTAAAAAATCTGACATGAAGACACTTGAAAAAGAATTTGTTTCATATCAATATTTTAATAAATATTTTATCACCTATATTTTGTTTAGTGTATACAAATAAGTATTTAAATTCTTTAAGATGAATTGGATAAAGTAATTCATATAATTTGACAGTACGATAAAGGAAAACACACATGAAACTCAGATCTTTGAAATGTGCCAACTGGGCACATTTACCTACCTTGAGAAGACAGCTTGTTGAGGGGAGAGACACAAAGAAAACATGTTATTTTTGAAGTTTATTTTGAAATGAAAGTAGTTTGCACATAAAGACTTCATGTAAATAATGAGTGTTAGTTACAAGTACATATGATTCAATGCAGTTACTTAACAGAATTACTAAGATTTATTTACCAAATCTTTTCTATACCCTAGCACCAATTACAACACTTTTAAAATCTTTTTATGTTTATGTTTTCCAAAGTCTTATAAGATATATGTAGATCCTTATACATAAAATGCTGTAGTGTAAATGTGTGTGTGTGTGTGTGTGTGTGTGATCTCACCATTTCAGATGGAATATTGAGATGTGAATTATATCACTTATTAAAATCTGAATAACATATAAATATTGGGCTGGGATTTGATTTTAAAAAGTCAGGCTCCAAATGTCACAGTCTTATCTAAAACTGACATGTACATAGTTTTTATGCAAATATATTGGATAGAGAATTATAATCTTCCCTGTTTGATTTTCCTAAAAGAGAATCTGTAATAATGTGTTGTGCAAGTCTGTATGATATGGGGCAGCAGCTTTCCCCTCTCCCAGACACTGACAGGCATCATCATATGAAGACATTGTCTGTGAAGACTGAACCCAACCGAGCCTTGACTTCTCACCTGGGAAGTAAGTTTACATCAAAGAGATGCCACAATCTGATCTGTTTTCCACACCCATTCCCCACCTACATCCTGGAAATCAAAGAACCTGAAGTTTCATGCTATGATTGTTTCCTCCCCTTCCTCAAAAGTTAAAAAAAAAATAAAAATAAAAAAATAAACTCCTTTCTGCCACATGAACTCTGGTTCTCCTCAGAAATTTCACCATTCTTTCTGTCTCTGATGCATGAATATGTCTGGGCTACTTGGATTACAGCTAAGTATGTTTCTGTGTCTGAGTCTGAAGAAAAATGTTCTTATCACCCTAGTGAAGCACAGGATGGCTCACTTCAACAGTGCAGCTTGATTTACAAATCAGAACTGCTTCTTGAGATCCAACATGATTAACAACACATCTTACCCGAACTATTATGTTGTTAGCCCCCTGCCATTTCTTTTTTTGCAGTCTCAGTTATTTTTCAAATTCCAGGAGCCTGGACTCAAATCTTTGCATTTATCTCAGCATTCTTATATTAAATCACCCCACAAAAATGTCTCATTAAGGTCTATCCATTACATTCAATGGGTGCCTTTTCTACCCCATTGTTTCAAACTCTTCCACATAATAGTTCAAAAGCATAAAGGCCACATAATTATATTTAGCATAGCTGTAAACCCATTCAAGGTACAAATTTATGTCTCATTTCCATTGCTGTAAAATACAATGACAAAAAAAAAACTGATGATGAAAAGGAGCTGCTATTATTCTGGTAAGTCCTGGAAACTGTTCATAAATGTGAGAAAGTCAAGGAAAAGCTTCAAAGAGTCAATCCCATCATACACACAGCTGAGAGCAAATTCACTTGCTTGTTATGCTCAACTTTGCTTATCCTCTCTTACACATTTCTGGAACACAAATCCTAGAAATTGGTGGGGTCTGCAGTGGGCTGGGTCTTACTACATTCATTAATTTAAGACAAGGAAGGGACCAAAGGCAGAGGTAGAAGAGAGGGTACAGAGAAATGAGTGGGATTAGAATAAATGATATGAAATCCACAATGAGTTATTAAAAAAAGAATCCTTCCTAACTTCTTTCAAGGACATCCCAATGTAGACAACTACTTATTGATACTCTCTTTCCAGATAGATTTAGTACATGTCAAGCTAAAAATTAACCCTAACTACAATAGTAAATTGAATCTAAAATGTTTAAAAGAAAAAATAGGCAATCCCATACAAAACATCTTCAGTTATGAATTACACAGAACTAATTTTATTTCTTAAGTTCTCCCCCAAAATTGAAAACAGAGGCATTCATATGAATTATTTTCTTAAGCCACTGTTGCCTTCATATCAAATCAAAACCAAATATGATGCCACAAGAAGGGCATACATATGTGTGTGTACATATCAATGAATATGCACACACATATACACACACACACATTTTATGTGTATATATATATATATATACATATCAATATACACATATTAATATATGTCAATAAAAATTATGAAGCAGAATTTGAAAACCCCATACATCATGACACCATCAATAAAACAGTGATAAATTCAATCAAACATAGGACTGTCTAATATTTTCAGTGAAAACTATATAATATCAAATAAAGAATGTGAAGACTAGATAATTGTAAATATATGTGCTTAGGGAAAAAAATTTACAATATTACTATGATATGCACAGTGCTATAAAATTCTAGAGTTTAGACTGATTCATTATATTCCTTACACAAAATATCAAATTTATTCTGTTTCTTGTTTTTTAATTTAATTTTTAAATTAGCATGCAAAGTATTAGCTTTCCTTACAGCGTTATCAGGCATACTAAGATTGGATGGGCTTTCTGCCTATTATCCTGTTCTCCTATCCTGTCCTCATTGAACCCTTTCATCTGCAATAATATCCCCTCTACATTATATAACATGCCTAATTTTATTTTACCTACTCTTCTCCCTTTAAGCCCCTTTATTCTCCATCATGGGTCACTTCCTAGCTTTCTAGCCTCTGTCCACACTCACCCTTTCAAAGTACACAATATATAACATTAAAAGCCAGGAGCTTTCGATGAGAGAGAAATTTCAATGATTGTATTCTGAGCCTAGATTACCATACTCAACACAATATTTTGCAATTCTACATATATTTCCTGCAAATTTTATAATTTCATTTTTCCTTCTTACTTGTACTTGTATTTATTATTTTCTTCTCATGTAATACACACCAACCACTGTTTCCACTCCCACTCATCCTAGTCCCCTCCAGCACTTTCCCTCTGTCCCTGATCCACTCTTCATACATTTTTGATGGGAGATGTTATTCTGTATATATGTTTCTCATACTGGTTAATAAAGCTCTGTGGCCAATAGGAAACAAGATAGGTGGGGCTAGGAGATCAGGAGGAGAAAAGAGGAAGTAGTAGGGAGGAGTCAAGATGTAGCCCAGGAAAGAAGTAGGACGCCTGCCTCAGCTCCCTGATAAGACAACCACGTGGAAATACTTAGATAAGTAGAAATGGGTTAATAATTAAGACAGAGCTAGCCCATTAACAATAATGGTAACTGGCCAACAGGATTGTATCAAATACAGAGTTATTTGGGGCTGCTGTGGCTGTGGGCCCACTGGTGGGCTGGTGGAAACATACATACTACAGATTGGCGCCAAACCTGCTGTAACACATTTTACCTCAGAAAAGAACAGGCTTTCCAGGGATATCAACCCAACATGACATAACAAGATAAAGTAAGACTAGGTACAAACCCTAAAATCAAGGCTAGGTGAGGCAACTCAGAAGGATCAAAAAAATCCCAAGAACAGTCAAATGAATCAGAGTCATCTCCACTTCCACTGTTAAGAGTCACACAAAATATATATAAAACAAACAACCATAACAAAAATGCAGAGTACCTAGCACAGATTGATGTAGGCTCTGTAATTGGAGCTTCATTCAGTCTCTGAGCCCTTTAGAGTCTTGCTTCATTGATTCTGTGGGATGGGTTCCCCTGATGTTCTCTACCCCCTCTGGTTGCTACAGTTTTTCCACAGTACTGCCTCAGGATTGGGACCCAATAGAGATTTCCAATTTGGGCTCTGTATCCACTTAATGTTGGTCTGTGCATCTTTGCACCTGCTCCTATCAGCATCCAAAAGAAGCTTCTATGATGGCAATCGGGCTAAGCAACTATCTATGAGTACAGCAGAATATCAGTAGGAATCATTTCATTGGTTTTGTTTGTTAGTTATGGTAGGTCTCTGGTCATTAGGGAATATCAGACATGGGCTCCCCCTTGTGTTATGCACCTCATGTTGGACCAGTCGTTGGTTAACAACTACCACAAATTCTGTGCCATCATTGCCTCAGTGCATCTTACAGGCAAGACAAATTATAGGTTGGATTTTTTGTGGAGCAGTTGGTGTCCCAGTTCTACAACTAGATTCTTTGCTGGGTTCCAGAAAATGACCAGTTTAGTCTCCATATCCGCTAGGGTTATCCTTATAGATTCCTGGGAGGTTCTTCTGTATTAGGTTTTCACATTACTGTCCATCAATACCCTACAGTTCCAGTTGTCTCTCTCAGTAGTATCTCTGCATATCTCTGAAGGCCACAGGATCCCTCTTGTTCTAGTGCAAATCTGCCCCCAGTCTCCCATCAAAGTCTATTGTGTTTTGATTTTACAGGGCGATTGTCAACAGAAATAGAGAACAAATTCCTAAAGCTTGTAAAGACTGGCTGAAAAATAAACAGAGAAAAGCAATTAAAAAACAGAGGAGGGGTTGGAAATCTTAAAAAGACCACATTGCCCCTACATATAGGCAGTAGACAATATAAAAGCTAAATACTAAAGCACCATGGCACCAGTACAGAGTTATGCTTGCTGGCCAGGGAAACAGAGTGAAGATTCAAAAACATAGTCATTGGCTTTTGTATAGTGCCTAAGAATATCATGACTTCACTGGTCCCCAAACTCTCAAGTTCTTCATCTCAGTGTCTCCCTAGTGTTTTCTCTTTTTCATAGTCTATTACAGAGCATACAGATTTGCTTCTCATTTCAAGTCTGATGTCCTGAGTTAAATCCCTGGGATTCACATATTAGAAAGAGATAGCTGAAGCCTATGATTTCCTCTGATCATTAAATGTACACTATTCTGCTCATATTCCAAAATACATACACACACACACACACACACACACACACACACACACACAGAGAGAGAGAGAGAGAGAGAGAGAGAGCAGAGCATCACTTTCTATGTATTCAGTTAGAAGTAAAACTACATATTTTAACATGTTTATTTATAGCAATGGGCAAAAGATATGGATCATTTTTTATCAAATGTCTAATATATACCATTTTTTATTAAGTGAAATGCAATAAAGATGTTTGTTTTTATCTGTGCATTCTGATGTTAATGGAATATTGAAAATATTCTAGATTTAAAATATTAAAATTAGATAGTCAATAAAATAGATTTTCACAAAATTTTATGTGTTCTATCTGTATTATTAATTAAACTTATATAAGAAGCAGTACTACATATAAATCTTAATTATTCAAACAAATTTCACCACAACTAAAGTATAATATGACTTCTATGAATATTTTAAGCTCTGCTTAATCCAATTGTATATGCAGAAACTAAGAGTATTGTCAAAATATTTAATAAATGATTTAGAGAAATAATTAATTATTAAAATGACTGTATACTACAAACTATAATACCAAGGATGATGAAAATGTTTTCATGTATATTTCATTTGTATTAACCATATTCATTAATAGAATCATGACTAAGAATAATGATCAGGAAAATATAGGGGTTTTATCACTTTTCCTGCTGTAAAAATGAAAATATATTTATATTTTTTTATTGTGATCCAGGCCTTTAATGGCTGTGCCATCACTCCAGCCCAGAAAATATATTTATAAATAGAGCACTGAAATCTTGCTTATTAAATTTGTTTCTCCTTATTAACATTTCACTCAGGGATTTCTATAAAATGACAGAATTATTAATACTAATATAACACATTTAGTATAGTTTTAATCACGTTTATTCCTTTTGAGTTTGGTTTTTAAATTTCATATTCTATTAAACACTAATGTTTTTATCTTCTACCATCTTTTGCTCCCACATTTATCTTCATTAGTTATGGAAAAAAATAGAAAATATTCCTTGAGAAATACTGTGCATCAAACTCTGCCATCAATAAAAAACTCAACAATACAAAAACTTTCTTTACATTTCCCAAAACATTTTTTTTGTTTTGTTTTACTTTATATATTTTTATTATTTATTCAGTATTCAGTAAGGGCAGTTCTCCCATGAGTACCAACAAAACATGATATATCAAGTCACAGTGAGACTAAGCACCTCCTTATGTATTAAGGCTAGACAAGATGTGTAGCTAGTTGTTTTCCACCAGCCGGCTTGGTCCCACTGCAGCGCCAGCCCCAAATAACACACAGAGACTCTGTATTTGATATAAAGCTCTTGGCCAGTTAATAGTTTCTTACCAACTACCTCTGTCTTAAAACGCATTTCTACTATTCTAAGTATTTCCACGTGTCTCATTTTCCGGCCAGAGCAGCTGGCGTTCTACCTCTCTGGGCTCTCCATGTTGACTCCTCCTTCCTACTTCCTCTTTCCTCCTTGTCTCCTATCCCCGCCTATATTGCTTTCCTATTGGCCAACAGTGCTTTATTCATTAACAAGTATGAGAAACATACTTACAGAATGACATCTCCCATCATCTCCTCTTTTCTGTCTAAAATAAAACAAAGGGTTTTAACCATAACATAGCAAAGTATATCACACCACAGTTATCAAATAAGAATCACAGTTGACAAAATTTAGTCCATTAACATTTAGCAAGATTTGAAGAAAATATGCTATCATCTATCCTATCTTTATGAGTCCGAAGTCCTATATGTAACTTATCTTTAATCCTAACTAAGGAAATCTATAACCATTACTGTCTTCAACTCCTTCAAAGACCACAGAAGGATAATATATAAACTCTAGAAATGACAGAGACAACTCACTGCCTGGTCAGTCACCTGAAGTTCTTCTATAATGTTCCATCTTCAGCCCAAGACCATAGTGTGTTTGGTAGACTCCTCAGCAAAGTAGAAAACTGTCCAACTGTATTGGCAGTTTTTCAATCATTTTTTGCTGTGTCCTGAAAACTGTCTGGCAGCCTCTTCCATGAAGCAGAAATCCTGTAGCAATGTCCATCTTGTTCAGCAGTCACTTTCCTGTGGGACCTGCATGCCCAGTTTATTCAGCATAAAGTCAAACAGTCTAGACAAGAGCAGTATCTTGGCTAGTCTTGCCATATTGAAAGCAAACTTCATCACGTGTTTCTTCTATGTCCATATTCCTTTCTGATGCAGATGGTATTTCCAGAAGCAGTTATGTCTCACTATCAAGAAAATCCCAAAACCATTTTAAAACCGATATTCTGTAGGTCTTTGAAAGGTTTGAAGAATGCCTATTTATCTCAAATACATCTCTGTATATCTAGAAATCCTAACTAACTTAACTCCAAGTTTTGACTATCATTGGTAAATCTCTATAATCTGTACTAAATTATACATTACATTTTTAAATGAGCTATATAAACATAATATCTAAACAACAGGAGAAATATACATATCACAAAATTGACCTTAAATTGTATCAATAAATAAAGATCCATTCCAAAACAAAGTATTCATATCTATGCCATAATTCCCTTTTTACCTTTAAAAGGAGATTGGTTGTGATCATTAACCATTTAAACACAACCCCATTTAAATGAAAACAAACCTTTATAAACAATATTTGGAATTTGGGCATCATTCTTTCCAAACTACTTCCTGCTGGTAGGGGGCGCTGTCATGGGGAAGCCAAAGAAGACACAGAAATCCTGGCTGTAGTGGTCTGCAAGGCTGCATTATCCCATTGACGTTGCTTCAGGGGGGTCTTGCTTGATCAAACTACATTAGTCTGGAAGGAATCCAGCTTTTCATTTTCTGTGTAAACAAAATTAGAAATCCTTTTCTCCAGTAACTTGTCCTTTGACTTAAATTTTGAGTCAAAACATTTTTAAAATGTATATATTGAATTAATCCAGCAGCACTTCTTTTATCAGTTGTTGTTATTTCCTCAGCAGTCAAACAATTTAAAGATAACAGAACAACGTACAATATCCAAAGTTTCTCTGTGCTTTCAATCATTATGTGGCTTTTTTATTACTCTATTTCTTTTACTTATATTTTTACATAGTTTGAGACAGGGTTTTTCTGTGTAACTTTTATTTGTCCTTGAGTTCACTCTGTATACCAGGTTTATTTTGAAATCACAGAGATCTGCTTGCCTCTGTCTCCAGAGTGCTGGGATTAAAGGCGAGTGCCACCACATCCAGCACAATCTGTCTTGTTACAACCATTTTATTTATTTTCTTTTTCTCTCCCAAGCCTATGTATATTTTAAAACACACTGCAAATCTTCATTGCCAGCTCTTGTACACAACAATGAATTGTTAGCAGAGCTCCTAAAAGCAATGAGGTTTTTGCAGCTTATGCTAATTTTGGAATCCTCCATTAAAGGAGCCATACAAATATCTGTCTCTAGCAAAAGAAAGTCCAACTGAGAAAATGCTGCTACCAAGAAGTCTAGCTTGTCTTTGTTACTTTGTTTCTAAAACATTCCTTAAGCTTTTCTTAGTTTTAAGTGTAAGTTCTTATTAGCCGTGTCTGGTGCCATCTGTAGCCAGTAAGTATTTCTACGTGGCTCATCTTACTGGCTAGAGCGGCTGGCATTCTACCTCTCTGGGCTCTCCATGTTAACTCTTCCTTCCTACTTCCTGTTTCCTCCTTATTTCCTAGCCCTGCCTATCTTGCTTTCCTATTGGCCAACAGTGCTTTATTCATTAACCAGTATGAGAAACATATTACAGAATGGCATCTCCCATCACAGGTGACTGAACAGGGTCCCAAAAGTTAGTAAAAGAATTCGAAGCAGCACCTGCTGCCACTGTTAGGAGTCCCACAAGAAAGCCAAGCTATACAACTCTAACATATAACAATAAAATAGACAAACCCTTATACAAACTAAGTGGCAGAGAAGCAATATTCAAATCAACAAAATCAGAAACAAAAAGGGGGACATACCAATAAACTCTGAAGAAATCCAGAGAATCTTCAGGTCATACTTCAAAAATTTGTACTAAACAAAATGGGAAAATCTAAAGAAAATGAACAAATTTCTTTATAGATGATACTTGTTAAACTTAAATCAAGATGACAAAAACAATTTAAATAGACCTATAAGCCCTAAGGAAATTGAAGTTCTGGTACAATCTCTCCCAACAACAACAAAATCCTGAGGCTCAGCAGTTATAATACAGAATTTACAGACTTTTAAAAAATAATTAACACCAATACTCCTTAAATTATTCCACAAAGCAGAAACAGAAAGAACACTGCAAATACTTTCTGAGGCAACAGACATCCTGATACTCAACCATACTAAGAGTCAACAAGAAAATAATTACAGGCCAATTTAACTCATGAACATCAATGCAAAAATACACAATACTGACCAACTGAATCCTGAAATATTTGATTCGGAATTCTATAAAACACTTGTGGATACAGGGTGATGTTATTATTTCAATTATTTTAATTATATAGGAAATTATTTTTTCAAGTTCATTTGTTATTTTCAAGATGCTTTAACAGGTAGATATACATATAAGAAATAAATATATTGGTTCCAAGAAGTCATACTGAAATCTAGTAGATTGGAATAGAAATAATTAATAATGCAATAATAAAATTACAATGTGTATTTGTGTGACAGGTTTAAATTAAAACAATTAAAACAACATTTGCAATTAACCTATGTGTATAAGTATTGATATATTGAGGGTCACAGTTTACTCTTGATGTCTTTCATTATGAAAATTTGTATTGTCTTTCTCTAATATGTAATTTTAGAGAATTATACAAATGACTTGATTAACTGAATATGTTTCTGTTAAAAAGTAGATAAATTACAGCATTTTAGTAACTAGATTGTACTTCATTACATTTTATTGATTCTTTAATATGTATGTTGTATGTGGAATAATTAATGAATATGGAGGTCCAATTATTGGCTATTAAACAAAGACTACTGGTATGTCCTTCATAATTAAGAATATGTTTTAGTATAAAATGTAGGACATGTGTTAAGAAAAACCAGGGAATTTGAAGCAAGTTGCCACTAGTAACTGCCAAGCAATAAAAAAGCTCATTTAATGAACTCATAGCTTCCAATTATTTTGTTTCTTTAATCTTTTGACTAGGGTGATTCAAACTTTAGTAACATAATTAGAAATTGTGGGTTATTTTTGAATATATATCATAAGCCTTTGGAATAAATAGAAACAAATCTTCAATGATGATCCAAATAAAAACATTAACTATTAGTATCTAATATATGAGAAATAAGTTTCTTTTTTTGTTTCACTTATATAAAGATGTGTAATGAATGTTTTAAAGACAAAGTATTTTCCAATACAAATTTATATGTGATTTGTAATAAAGAAAAATCTGTTTAAAGCAATTACTAAATAAATCATATACTAAATAATATTTTTTGTTTCATATTCTACTTAAACCATGTGACTGTGAATATTCAAATTCATGTTTAAATTTGTAGCCACTTGGTGTGGGAAGCTGTCTTTGCAGGGCTATAGTTAGAGCCAGACAACTTGCCTGATTTAAACCTGAGAGGGGGAGTGTGGATAGAGAAAAAGTATCTAAAGATGAGAAGATAGAGATGTGGGATAGAATCAGGAGGGCAATCCAGTCCATACTGTACCCCTTAGTTTATTTTCAACATTCCTTAAGTATCCATTCAAATGTGGAACAATGACAGTAGACTTCTATTATCATGTACAAGGAGCAAACATACTTAATCCTCCAGGTATTTGGTAGCCACACCTACAGTCTGACCTAGAAAGCACCAGCAACTTCCTGACAGGACCCTAAGATAGCAGGATACCAAGAATTCTCACTTCCCCTCCCAATAGTGATAGCTGCATCTCCAGTTTGCACTGACAAGGTTAATTCGCCACACCCTGAGGCCTCTGCTGGGCCAAACATGGAGACCATCCTGCCTCAAGGAGAATAGCCCAGGACTGGTCATGTACTCCTGTTATCCCACCTTCAGGGTCAAGAGTAAACATACCTGAGGCCAAGTCTGTTGTTATTTAGATGAGATATCCACTACTAAAGCCAAAACTTCCTGCTGTAGCCAAATGTTTAGACCTTTAGGTCTTTAGACAAACTAAGGACAGTTTGGAACTCTCTGATCTTGAGGCAACATGACACAGTCTGATCTTTATGGACCCCAACAACTTGAATTAATAAACAAGCTTTCTTCAGTCAAAACAATCAATAACAAATTAAATGAAAGGGAAAAGGAGGAAAGATGCATTCATACATGGATATAGGGATAAAAAGTTTAAGTTAAAATAAATGAATTCATAGAATGAAGCCCATAAAATGTTTTGTTTAATACAGTAATTCTTTTTTTACACACCTTATTTTACATACCAATCCTAGGTCCCTCTTCCTCCATCCTCCCATTTCCCCCATGATAACCCCATGTACTCATCAGAGAGGGTGAGGCTTCCCATTGGGGATCATCAAAGTGTAACTACATTAAGTAGTTATTTTCCAAAAGTATATTGAATAAGAGTCAAGTCAAGAGCAGGAACATTTAAATCTGTAAATAACAGCAAGAGATGATAATTATTTGCTATGTCAGACTATTCTTTGAAAGTTTTAATGCATAGTTAGAGGTAGGTGTGAATATGAATTTATTAAATGGAGTCTTTGTGTTGGTCCTAAATTATTTAATGCCTTTTCTTCATTCTTCTTCTAGGAGAATTTAATGACTATACAATTGAGTTGTCATTAATCTCAAGTTCTGTCTCTATTTAAATGTTGTTTTAATTTTTATTTCAAAGTTGTAAAACAAGCTTCCCAAGGCAGTAAGGAGGACCAATATGTTCAGAGCCTTAATGGCAACATGATGTCCTAAGAGGAATCTCTAGGTTTTATACTGAAAGAAGTGAACTGACTCTGCCAAGTCGTCCCCTGACCTCCACAAATGTGCTTTTGTATGAAGCACACACACACACACACACACACACACACACACACACACACACATACACGCATGCACGTATCACATATGCAACATAAAATAAATGTAAAATATAATAAAAAATTTTAAAAACTATACATGCTTTGAAGCTAACAGATTTGGCTTAACAAAATGTCTTGATTTTAGATTAAATCTTTTTATGTTTTCTGTGCTCATACATTTATAAATTCAGTGCTTAAATAAAACCAAGATATGAATTGTTTTTGAAATTGGTTACATTTATGTACTTGTGAATACTCTATAATATCAGTATTAATGTAGATGTCTGAGGACAATTTTTAGGTGGTGGTTCTCTCCTTCTGCTGTGAGTCTTTGGTATTTAACTAGTCTGTGGACTTTTTTGTCAATCACCACTTTATTATAAACAAGACAAAGTTTTAATAGTTTTGCATCTTTTGAAACCTTTTCATACCATCCAGAATAATTGATTTTATCATTGTGTCTTTAATTTGAATCGAATATGTTGGCCCTCATTTTCTATTCCTCTCCCAGTCCCTCTTCATCAATGTAAAAGGTTTGATTAATACTCTGTTGGAAAATTTTTAAAAGCATATTGCTTATCTTCTATTGTGTATTTGTGTATGTATGTGTGTGCATGTGTATGATTATACATGTGTGTGATTGTATACCTTTGGTTCAACTCTGTGAAGTAAAATTAACTTTAGTGTATGTATTAGGTATTTTATTTACAAAATATTATTTCTCTCCTTACCTATATAAACTGAAAAAGAAAAATATGCCATACCAGTTTTCTCTCTATAGAAAATAAATATGAAATGCTATAAAATCACAATGAAAAGTTAATGGTTTCTACTGGATAGGATGACCTTCAAGAATAAAACTATTTTCTGGTCCAACAGATCTTTCTTGAGTAAGAGAAAAAAAATAGTTTGGCCAATAAAAAGTTAAGCCCATATAGGAATAATAATAAAGAGAGGATAGAGGGGTTTGTGTTCAGGTGTGTGGTTTGTTTGAAAGGAAGGAGATAAGAAAGATTTTTGAAAATTCTGAGTTCATTGCCATGTAGAGGCTGCATTGTATATACTTTTTGCTGTTCAGTTTATGCTTTGGGGATTCAGCTATCCTCAAATATTGAAACAGAGTTTGCTTGTACTTTCAAACATGTAGCAAGGACTAATGCATCCTATAATTGAAAAATATGAATGGAAGTGAAAAAAATGAAGCTAACTAACATTATCTTTGTTAAGCTCCAAACTGTATAACAAGTATATATATATATATATATATATATATATATATATATACATATATATACATATATATATGTGTGTGTGTGTGTGTGTGCATGTATGTGTGAGTGTGTGTGTGTACATGTGTGTCAACTAACTGCTACTCTTGTACTTGTAACTAAGTGTGTCGTTTATATGACTTATAAACTTATCTGTAATTTCACATATTTATATGGGAAAATAAATGCAAATACATGAAAAATTGTAACTCAGTATTTTATTATTGAAACAGAATTTCCTTGGAGAATGACTCGCATTATTTAAAAAATTATTTTCTGGAATGGAACTGAGAAATCCAGTTATAATGTTTTAATTATCATATATATATATGAATACACCTGTACAAGGAAATAGATGATTAAGGACACACACACACACACACACACACACACACACACACATTCTTAGAGGTTTTTGTGATTTTTTAAAATTAATTTTATTTTAATTAAAACCAATCCCATGGTTGGCCTCACCTCCCTGAAGAGTGGATGGTGGGATGGTGGGTAGTGGGAGGGTGGAAGGTAGAGAAATCTTTAGTATAAATACTTTAGTGTTTTGAATTGAATGTAATCAATGGGCCTTTTAATCTATCAACAGGGCACTCATTGAGTGTGACATGATTGTGCATTATTCTTATTTTCATCTTTTGCCTTCAAGTCAAAGTATCTTCCATTATGTTCATGAGTATATTATACAGTGTTTTAAATATTTCAGGTGGATCAAAACAAATAAACAAAGCACTGGGGGACTTCATGATTCTTTCAATGTCACATAATGGAACACAATTCTCATATAAATGGTAATTTTTGTTTACATAACCAAATCTTAGGTCAAAAAATAATTTGCTCTATCTATTGTTTCACTGAATTTTAAGAAAGAAGATATGTTGATGTGTTATAATTATTTGGAAATAGTAACAAAGCAATTTCTTGAGTTAGCTAGACAGTGACAACCTTATAAATATGGTAGCTACTTTCCATATGAATATGTGAAGGCTGGAAAATACTGCACCTGATTCATACATATTCTACATCTTTTACAAAGAAACCATTAGTGTTAGACATTTGCTTAACATTCACACATTTTTGCAGAATTGTATTTCTTATTCATAACTACATCTTTTTCAAAGTAAATTAATCTTATCTTACCTAAGCTGTACCCAGATGGCACGTACCCAGATGGCTTTTAAAGAAAGTAAGGAAAGACAAGAAAAAACAATCAAACAGATGAAGGGAACAATTCAAACAGTTCAAGATCTGAAAATTGAAATAGAAACAGTAAAGAAAACACTAACTGAGGGAATGCTGGAAATAGAAAAACTGGATAAAAGGTCAGGAACTACAGATGCAAGAATAGCCAACAGATCACAAGAGATCAAAAAGAGAATTTCAGGCACTGAAGATAAACTAGAGGAAGTAGATTCATTGACCAAAAAAAAAAAAAAAAAAAAAAATCTTAATTCCAACAAATCCTTAACTCAAAACATCCAGGAAATGTGGGACACTATGAAAAGACCAAACCTAAGAATCATAGGATAGAAGAAGGTGAAAAGTCCAGCTCTAAGGTGCAGAAAACATATTCAACAAAATCATTGAAGAAAACGTTCATAATCTGAAGAAGGCAATGTGCCTTTGAAGTACAACAAGCATACCAAACACCAAATAGACTGGACCAAAAAAAAAAAAAATGTCCCTTTGCCAAATAATAATCAAAACACCTAAGAACTTAAGATAAGAATACAGAATAAAGAAAGAAAATTAACAGCAGCAAAGGAAAAAGGCCAGGTAACATATAAAGGCAGACCTATCAAAATTACACCTGACTTCTCCATGGAAACTCTCAAGGCCAGAAGGTCCTGGATAGATGTTCTACAAATAGTAAGAGTCAATAGATGTGAGCCCAGACTACCATACCCAGAACAACTATCAATCACTATGGATGAAGAAAACAAGATATACAATGACAAAGCCAGATATTCACAGTATATATCCACAAATCCAGCCTTATAGAAAGTTCTGGGAGGAAAACTCCAACCCAAGGAATTTAACTATACTCACATAGGCAATAGATATCCCACTTTGGCAGAACCCAAAATATGTGCACAAAATCACCACGAATAACAAGTCTAAAACAAACAAGAATTAACAATCAATGGTTCTTACTTTCACTCAATGTTAATGGTTTTTACTTGCCTATAAAAAGTCACAGGCTAACAGAATGGATATGAAGACAGAACCTATCCTTCTGCTGCATACAAGAAACACATCTAAGCTTTAAAGATAGACATTACCTCAGAGTAAAGGGCTGGGAAAAGATCTTCCTATCAAATTACCCAAGAAGCAAGCAAGTGTGGCTATCCTAATATCTAACAAGATAGACTTCAAACCAAAATTAATCAAAAGATATGAAGACCGACATTTCGTATTCATCGCAGGAGAAATCAATCACAAACTCTCAATTCTGAACATCTATGCCCCAAATACAAAGGCACCCCCATTAATAAAAGAAATGCTACTAAAGCTCAAACATCACATAAAAACTCACACAATTATAGTGGGAGACTTCAACACACCACTCTCACCATGAGATATGACCACCAATCAGAAACTCAACAAACAAAAAAGCAAACAGAAGTTATGTCTCAACTGGGTTTAACAGACATCTATAGAACATTCCATCCAAACACAAAATAATTTATGTTCTTCTCTGCTCCACATGGAACCTTCTCAATAATCAATCACATACTAGGTGGCATAACAAACCTTAACAGATACGAAAGAATTAGAATACTCCACTGTATCTTATCAGACCACCATACTTTAAAATTGGAATTCAACAACAACACAAATCTCAGAAACCCTACAAACTCATGTAAACCGAACAATGTGCAATTGTCAAAGAAGAAATGAAAGAAATTAAGGACTTCCTAAACTTCAACGAGAATGAGTACATTGCATACCCGAATTTATGGGACAACCTGAAAGCAGTGTTATGAGGGAATTTCATGTCACTAAGTGCCCATATGAAAAATACAGAGAATTAACAGTGCAACTGAAAGCCTTAGAACAAAAGGAAGCAAACTCACCCTGGAGGAGTAGATGCCAGAAAATAATCAAGTTGAGGGCTGAAATTGATAAAGTAGAAACCAGGAAAACAACACCAAAAATCACTGCAACAAAGAGATGGTTTTTCGAGAAAATCCAGTAGTTGATGGGAGCAGAAGCAGAGATTCACAACTAAGAACAGGCTTAACTCTTGGAATCCATTTGTAGTGAAAAGAAGAGGTGAAAAAAATAGTCAAGACCATGTTTGAAAAACCCACAGAAACAGCTGACCTGAGCAAGTAGAAGCTCACTGACTCCATACTGACAGCCAGGGAATCTGCATAAGACCTAACTAGTCACTCTGAATGTGGGTGGAATTGGAGAAGAGTTTGGGCAGTCTATGGTGCTGCTGATTGTGGAACCATTCCTATTGCATGAACTGGCTTTTTGGAACTCATTCCCTACTGAAGAATATCTGGCACAGCCTAGATCAGGAAGAGGGCCTAGGACCTGCTCCAAAAGATATAGCAGACTTTGATGATCCCCCAATGAGGAGTGGATGTGGGTAGGATGAGGAGATAGGGGGAAGGAAAGATGGGAGGGAGTGGGAACTGGGATTGGTATGTAAAATAATATTTGAAAGAAAAAATGTCTATTTAACTTAGATTCAATAAAGAAATGAAAATTTGCAAATGATTATATGGAAACTGCTTGGAACTGGAGAATCAATAGCATAAGTTAAATAAATTTTCCTTTAGAAATCAAGGATATTATTTTTGTTATATTATTTTACATTTTTATTTTTGTAGAATTATAAGTCAAAAGCATATACATTCACTCTTTTGCTTTAGGAACAACACAAAGTAGACAAGCTAACAAATATTATAATCAAATTTACAAACCAATAATAGAAATGTTACTCTCAGTTTTAATTCAGAGCTTCATATATATTATATATACATTGACATATCCTGTTTCATTATTTAAAATCATAGCTTTGTTATATAAATTCCAGCTTTTCATACCCAGGAATATTTTTCAACATTGAAAGAAATCCCATTTCAAAATGCTCCATCATCTTCTGTAAATTTATTTTATGAGTTTAAATCTGAACTCATTAAATAGCCTTATTACCTATATCATAACTGACAAGTTTTAAGTCATTAATAACACTTGAGCTCAGGGTCATACCTCAGTTCTTTTTTTTTTCTTATTTCACATATCAATCTCAGTTACCTCTCCCTCCCTCCCTCTCTCCCTCCCTCCCTCCCTCCCTCTTTCCCTTCTTTCTCCTTCCCTCCCATGTCCCCCAACCACCCTCCCATCCCATCCTCCCCCAAAACAATAAGGAAGGATGATGCCTTCCAGGAGCAGAGAGGGAGAAGTGATAAGAAAAGGGGAACAAGACAAGACCAGGCTACAGAAACCCACAGAAACAGCTGACATACCTCTGTTCTTAAGTCACTCATTCAAGGAAAGGACAGCAAAGTCAGTCTAAATGAATAGAGAAAAAATAAAAGTTAAGTATGTTTTCAGAATTCTCAGGGTCTTTCATGCTAACAATAATATTTACATATCAAGTTAGTGTGACAGAGAGGAGTAGATTGAGAAGAGCAGGAGAATGGCTTCTTTAAAGTAAATAGTGATAGAGAACTTTAAGTATCAGAACTATGTTTATCATGATTATCATCCTAATGCACCTTTGTCAGTCAACAGGTAACAGTCAAAGGGCAATGTTTCTGGAATGCAGAACATATAAGGAAAAGGTGGTACTATTTTTATCCATTCTATAACAATTACATGGTTCTCTTCACCTTGGCTAGTTTTTAAGGAGATGGTTGATGAGCAGTGAAATTGGATAATTACATCCTGAATCCCAGAATAATTCTCCAGATATGAATAGAGTAGGAAGCACCCAACACATTTTGTGACAATACCATGGGATTCACATGCTTTTGTCTCCTCCAGAATTTTGTTACAGAGCACACTAGCTGAGCAGAGCTAGCAGGACTTTCTTGCAAAAAATGCCTGGGTGGGTATTAAATCATAAGTGTCTATGAACATATATAATTCCTAAGTAGACTTATGAGTATATGCAAGTTTTCATGGTAAATAGGTATTTTTTTACCCCTCAAAATCTGAGATAGAGAAAAACAAATATAAAAGTTGTAAAATCAAAACAAATTAATTTATTTGCATGCTTAGATAATAATGGCTCCATATCAAGTAGAAACCACCATGTGTGAGATTTCACAAAACACAATAAAGTTAGAACAATTTGTAGCAATTTTTTCTTTCTGTGATGCAAATATTTCCCACAAGGCTCTAAAAATACTACTGTGCAAATATGCCCCTGGGCTAAGTCCAAGTCTACACACAACTGAAAAAGTCATGTTCAAATGCTAGCATTGTTCATCTACTAACACTAAGTCCCACTGAGAAAACAATATAGTATAAGATGAATTTTTTTTTTTCCCATGGACGGTCCCTATCTTGAAGCCAGATGGCCAATGTGGAAAACAATAGATTGTTTCCTTGGAATTGGACTGTGACGAGATTGCCCTATCATGACCGTAAGTTAATGTCTTTCCTGCTATCTTTGTCTTCTAGTTTCTTTAAATATCTCTGTCTATCTATCTATCTATCTATCTATCTATCTATCTATCTATCTATCCATCCATCTATCCATCTATCTATCATCTATCTATCTATCTACTTATCTATCTATCATCTATCACCTATCTATCTAAATCTATCATTTTTATGTGTATATGGGTACATAAACTTTTGTGTACCATGTGCTAGCAAGAACCATCATAGGATGGAGAAGTAAATTGGAAAGCTTTGTATTAGAGTTACACTTGTTTGTGAGCCACATGAGGGTGCTAAGAACTCAAGTAGCCTCTATAGAGCAGTAAATGCTCTTACAAAATGATAAATTTCTTTAGATCCTCCTTGCAGTTTATAAAGGTAGAAAGTAATATCTGAAAATACTTGATGAAAATCACAACAAATTAAAATATATGATCACAATACACAGGAAATACTTTATCATGTTCTTGGCCCAGTTAAGCTTGGGTTGTGCTGATAGATGCAAGCACCTAAATAAACAAGTGAAATTACCTCCTTGAGGATACCAACTATATATTCTCAGAAGTATGATGATGCAACACAAAGGGAAAAAGGACATAAGGATCAGAAGATCTCTTGGAAATACATACCTCAGAAGGCACCTTGTCTTCCTTACAAAAGCAGTAAATATTCCTAAGTATTTCTCAGTCACTAGATCTCTCCAAGGATGGTGTTTTTAACATCGTGCATCTCAACACAAGGTGAGATTTCTTGTACAATCCTTAGTTTAGGAAATCCAATATCAAAGAAAGTTACACAGTATGTGGCAGTTTTAAAATTTGTGGGGTGACAGACATAGACACTGTTAAACATTTTTCTTATAGTGTGACAATGGTCTTCTGCATCACTAACCTCATCTCTTTAATCCTTATTGCTTTCCTACTAACACAGATCATGAAGGAGCCATTCCAACTGTTTAAACCTTAATTCCTCCCACTAGCACTTCTTTGCCAAAGTGCCTGCTTTGTCTGGGAGTTTAATAAATTGGCAAATATTCCTTGTTTTCTGATTTCCTATAACTAAAGGGATTGAAATTTCTACAGTTTATGAAATTTTCTCCAATTACTAATGTCAAATACAGCCATAATATTTTGACAGTCACTTGCTTACCTTCTTCTCATGTGGGATCTTGAACTTAACTGTTAACAGTGATCATTCTTTATGTGAAATGCTTTTGTAATTCAGGATGCAGTAGATTTGTTCAAGAGTAGCCCTAAACCACAGTTGATGGTGCATACTCAAGCCTTGTGTGATTTATTCTTTCCTGGGGCACACAGTGCAAGATACATAATCTTTTCGTCAGCAATTTTCACATATTTATATAAAAGCAAGTAATGATTTTATAACATACAATAATACAACAAAATTATGGATTACAGCAATAAGGAAATGTTAGCCAATTATTTTTAACCCTGTACGTCCTTTAACAATGTTTTTCTCAAAATTGGTGTCAAAGACACACCATATTCTTTTACTATGATGGCTTGTCTTAGTCATCTTGATTAAGTCTGGAATAAACTAAAACCCAAACTGCTCAACACTCCTGTGAGGTACTTTTTTAATCTGGTTATTGGACATAAGAAGACCCACCAAAAATTTAAACCACACCTTCTGGTTTTAGCCCATATAAAAGAACATGGAAGATGTCTGACAACTTTCCAAGAAATTTAAAGTTTAAAAAGTGTCTACACACCATTCCCTCCAATTCTGTGTATTTTGCCTGTTTGTTCTCATTTTCAAGAGCAAGGTCATTTATCCTGTTCCTTAGATAGTATTAAATACAATTTCTAAAGAATTCCAACTTTGGACATCTGTAATGGTATGTTATAGGAAAGAGCTTGCAATAATAAAGTTTCATTCAACTTCAAGAAATATCAGTTTGTGTGTGCACATTGGGTTCTGAGGGAATTGTCCTGTCCTGATTTTAGAATTAATTCAATTTAAACGTTTTGTTGTAATTAATGTTTACAACAAATTATATCCTTAAACATTTTTTGTTTTAGCCTTGCTTTATAATGTTTAAAATCTGGGAAATTCATTGTATGCACGCAACTAATAGGACTTTTTTGTTTCCCACAAACAAACCTATTGGGTAATTTATACCCATTTAACCTAAAAGCATGTAGAAGTACCAAAGCTTTGATTTATAGTTTTAGTTATATTCCCTTTAAAATAAGTTTTCAAGCTGCAGTTCTCACACACATTTAACTTAGTCTCCTGCACACTAGACAGGCATCTGATCACCATACTCCTCTCACCCTGCATTTGCATATTTCTATATCCAAGTAGAAGTTTACATAGTAAGTAAGCTTTCTGCTCCCTTCATTTCTACTCACAAATGTTGACATTTTTAAGGGGTTACAGTACTTCTTCCATATATGTTAATGGAGGAACATTTGTCTCTCATTCAACAAGATTCACTAAAATAGCCTTACATGGTGATAAAAGAATAGCAATAATTTCATAGCTAAAGATTCAAAATAAAATTCAAAATTTAAAACAGCTGTCACTCATGAATTATCAGAGAAAACTGACTTATGACTACCTGAGAGGAATCTTGAAGAGATCAAGGTGGTGGAAACCTGTAGATAGGAGACTAAGAAAATTATATGGAGCAAAAGCAGAACAAAGGTGATGTAGAACAGCAAACAGAAGCAAAGAGAAAAGGTCTCATATAGTTCAAGGAGGTTTGTTTCCAATCTCATGGTAGACCCCTTCAAGCCTGAATGTATATGATTTTCTTTCTAAGATAGCCTCCTTGGAGTGAAACCGGTTTTTGTGAACAGTTGTCAAAAGTTACATTTTGCAAAAGTGGAAATTGCTCACCGGGGAAGGGAGTGTTCGGTAAGTTTAAGCTCAAAAATTGGTGTTTGGAGAATTAGCCTTTCAATGGATGGCTTGAGAGAGGAAGTTCGAAGATGTCTGACAACTTTCCAAGAAATTTAAAGTTTAAAAAGTGTCTACACACCATTCCCTCCAATTCATATGACATCATATATCAGTTCTCATGATTTTAAGTAGCTTACCTCAATTACACAGAACTTCCATCTTCCTGCATCCAAGAACACACAAGTTTCACTTCTCTGAGGGATACTATTGCTAAATAATAGTCTTATTTTAAATTTGACATTACTTATTTACTGAAATATCACATTATAACTTCATAAAACAAAAATTCACACTATTTCTCAATTAGTAAGTAGGTAACATGTTGGCTTCTCTTATATAAATGTCATTATGATAATGTATAATCATGGCTAAATAACATTTAGAAATTATCAGTCATATAGGGGAATGTCAAAGGAGTGGCATCACATAAAGTATTAAGTGTCACATATATTATGGTGATATGTTATTATTAAAGATCATGTTTTACTATAATTTAAAGCAAAACAAAAAGGTAGAAATTTCTGTCTGTCTTTGTCAAGTAATATAAACAAAATGTATAGAAAAATTTGCATGAAAATATGCCAATATTTTATTGTTTTCACTATTAAATGGGAACATCATGACTGACTCATATGTCTTTAAATATGACAGAATGGTTCAAGTTAATTTATATGAACAAAACATTGAAAATTATTTATAAGATAAAAGTCTAATTTAACAATAATTAAAATGAGCAAATAATAATTTTAACTTTTTTCACTTTCCTTATTCAAACTCACAGTGGTAACCATTTTCTATGTTACTAGATCTTAGTAAGGCTCTGTTTTCTTAACTCCAGACTTGCATATCAAACCTCCAACTAGGTATCTAAAGTTAGATATTTACTATTTTAAGTTAATTTCTATTTAAATTTTAAAAATCTTAATTTACATACCAGTCCAAGTTCCCCCTCTCTCCCATTCTCCCTATCCCCACCACACCTCACGCCATCCCCCATCCTCTCCTCAAGGAGAATGGGGCCTCCCTTGCAGGATCATCAAAGTTTCACATCATTTGGGGTAGGTCCTAGTCTCTTCCCATGTATCCAGGCTGAGAGCATAGTCCTCCATTGGGAATACTCCCAAAGTCCATTCATGAACTATGGATAAATACTAGTTTCACTGCCAGAGGCCCATAGACTGTCCAAGGCTCCCCAACTGACACCCATCTTCAGGGGGCCTGGTTCAGTCCTATGCTGGTTCCCCAACTGTCAGACTGGAATCCCTGAGGTCCCACTTGCTATGGTCAGCTGTTTCTGCAGGTTTTCGCAGCATGGTCTTGACTTCTTTGTTCATCAACTGGATTCCAGGAGTTTGGCAAAGTGCTTAGCTATGTATCTCTTTTCTGTTTCCATCAGCTACTAAATGAAGGTTTAATTATGCCATTTAAGATATTCATCAATCTCATTATAGGGTAAGAGCATTTAAGGTAACCTCTCCACTATTGCTTAGAATCTTATTTGGACTTCTCTTGTGGATTCCTGGAAATTTCCCTAGTGCCAGGTTTCTTGTTAGGTCCATAATGGCTCTGTCTATGAATGTAGTTCTTTTCCTGCTCTCCTTCTCTGTTCTTCCCCTAACTAGACAGCCCTAATCCCTTGTTTTTACATGATACATATGCAGAAAATTTGTAATAACTTCCTCATAAAGTTCTCATTTAAAAATATTTTCAGTCTACATTTGTTATAGCTAAAATAGGAAAAACCTTTTTGTTTCCACATTTTTCTAACATTTTTTTCTCCTAATTCTTTATTAAAATATATGATTTTACTTTTAAAGTACAAATGCAATCCAAAACTCTACAGCACTCTAAGTGCTACCGTGTATTACTGTCTGGTCTCCGTGACATTCTGTTTATTCCCATTAGAAGAATCTGAATGGCATAGCCAGGGGATGACACTAAGCACAACACAGCATATTATATCTGTCTTTAAAAAAGTGTATGATACAAAGCTATGAATGTGTCACAGAGTAGTTTTTGACTTATAATAAAAAAATGCCTTGTGTGTTGTAGTTTATAGGATTTGAGATCAATGGAGCCAATGATATTGTTTGAGAAAAGTTATTTTGTTGTTGGTGCTTGCTAGATGTCACAAAAGAGAACACGTTTAATTTGTTTAGTAAAACCATAGTATTTGTTTTCTCTTATTTATGGAAAACCAATAAATTCAAAATAAATGCATTAACATCATTTAAAAAAATAAAAAAGTGTATGTTGGCATACTCTCATATCATGTGACAATATTAAAGAATATGCTTTTATGGAGATGATTATGTCAGAAAAGTGGAACTGTGAATATTTTTATATGCATTCTCCACTGTCCCATAAACACACAACAAAACATCCACAGTCTGTACCACTGAAGATTGTACTCATCTTACCTTAATCACAGAGACCTACTGGCTTATGTTTTCCTACTACTCCAATTGTCATCATTGGACATCAGTAAGGAGAAGAAATAGTTTTCAGTAAGCCATCCAACATTAATATGTATGTAGACTTATGAAAATATGCCAATAAGGCTTAAGTTAACAATCATTTGATTTCAAATAATGCTGATTGACCCATAACCTATGATTGAGTTTTTCCATTGAAAAACCCTCTAAAGTAGAGCAAGGGCTTACTGAAGAAATATAAACACAATCTGTGTGTACAAGCCTTGGTTCATGTACTACAGTTCTTGGCCTTGATTATTTAATGTATGCTTTAGGTTCTTCCCAGTTGCTCCCCAAAATCATGTAACCCAGTATGATAAAGACTTTTTCCAGTGCTCTGTTTGAACTTGCTTCATTACTTGTTCACATAGTGATGGCCTTCAAAATTCACTCATTTCAATCTTAAATTTTGGTTACATATATTTGTATTTAATCTCTCTACCTCTGTGAGATGGACATACCTCATTCATTCTCTTGGTGTTTGGATTCGGCAGTAGGGTAGCATAAAGAATTTTCTTAATGTACATTTTATGAACAAATAAGTGATGACAAGAATTTTGTACCTGATAATAACCTGACTTTTAATTAGAATTTGCTAAAATTCTTTGATAGCTACTATAAACTTCAGACAATAAGCAACAGCAATTTGAAACTTTGTCCTATGTGAATTTAGTGCTAGTCATTTACTCTACATGCTGAGGGCTTTTGGGTGAGGTATTCTCATGAGGATTCAAGTAAGTGCCAGATGGTAGGATATAGCCTAAACTTTGTGGTACTATGAGACTTGTGATAACTCAGCAAGCTTCCTAATGCTGTACCTCCCTGTCAAGAATACCCAAGAAAGTTACCAAGATAAGCACACATAATTATGTATGATTTCATTTTATGGCTTAAATTTGGAGGAATTTCAAATAGTCTATTGAGCAAATATTTGCACAGCAAATGTAGCTTGGGATTGCAACTTGAAATTAATAAATTCCCTAAAATTTACAAAAAGTATATTCAGATAAAAAATACTTTCACTGAGTACTTAAAATAAAAATAATGGATACTTGTACGTATTAGGATATTCTATAAGATTATCATTTGAACAATGCATTATAAGCATCATGAATATGCACCATCAATATTTGTGTTTTCATTAAATATATATTATATATATGTATATAATATATATTTCCAAGTTTTTCATCATAAAACTAAAGAAAATGACACTTCATAAATTCTTTATATTTTGGAAACATAGTATCATTTTCTCAAGAATTTATTGACATTAATATCATATCAATATTGGTTTGCTGTCATGTAATATTTTCCCCATACCCCTAGTATTCTGTCTTCCTTTACTTCCTCTCATCCTCTTTCCACAATCTCTCCCTCACTTTTCCTCTTTATTTAGTTACCTCGCTTCCTCTCTTTCCCTCACCTTTCTCTTCTTCACCTACCTCCTCACACGCACACACATGTCTGAAACTTCATTACTTTATACCTTATTCCCCAGGCACATAGTCATGAATATACTTGTGAACACTTAAAACACTCGTCCAGAAAAACTGTTTTCAAGATTAGACTCAGGTTAATGGCAGACTTTATAAATATGGTTCCCTACTCAGTGATAGTTAAAGATTATTTTTCAAGCACAAGTAGTTGCTGTGATTGCTATAACTGTAGTGTTGAAACAAAAATCAGAGTGAGTTTGATTTTCTAATTCCAGAAAGTAATATTGTGTAATGTGTTTATGAAAACAGATATTATAAATTATGTATGATATTTTCTATGTAGCTCTGAATTGAGTTGTATTTTGAAGTAAATATTGAAGATTCAAATATACGTGGAAATAAATATGAGCCTATTCTCAGGTGCAATTCACAGCCAATTTGTTCAGAAGAAAATTCATCACAGCAACCATTACAACAACAAAACAGATGGCAAAGTCCACATGTTTGGACCCCAACTTAATATCAGATATTTTGTAAAGAAAAAAAAAAGAAGATGACTGAAACCACTGTCCTTAAAGTTTTATATAACAGCCCACATTTTGTTGCATTTCATTTAGTTCACTATGCTGCTAATTGACTGATATTTTATGCAATCATTGTATCTGTTATCTCTTCTTTCCAACTTGGGACAATCTCCTTGTTCCCATACTCCCTCCACTCAAAAGTTCACACAGGTGACTGGGACAGTAGAACTTAAACTATCACAGCTTCTGAGTTTCTATAGTTGCATTTAGGGCTAAGTGCTAATACTCTTCCTAAAAGGAAAATAGAACAGTCATAATATGTGGAATGAACCTGGCATATCTTGTAGTGTGGGCAACCCACAGAATGCAAGAAAATAAATTGTCTGACTCATTACAGATAAAATAAAACACTACCATTAAGTCCCGAGACTGGACTGTGAAGTAATATTTGAGCAGACTGTAATAAATTTATACACCATTTCTTTCCTTCTATTACCTTGTAAACGCTATGTCAGTCACTTATGTGAAGTTAAGATATGATTGACTTGTACTTAACTATATCCAGGCTTCATGCATAACCCATTCACAGCAATTTTGAATGCTAACTAACTAAAGATACTTTTATGTAGATTAGATTTTTTATTTTGCCAATATATGTTTTGATGCTAAAAATGAACTGAGGGCCTTTTACATGCTAAAGATGTACTATACTACTCCTAGGCTATACTCGAGGTTCTACTCTGCCAATTTTGAAAATTCGTTTCTCTGTGTGTGTTTCTCTCTCTTTCTCTCCCTCTATCTGTATGAATTTAACATAAATTTTAAAATTGTACATTTAGTTCATCTCGTAAAATAAAATTATATTTATTTTTATCTTAAAACATGTCATCACTCTTTAGTGTGTTCTGGTAAGATAACTGAGTCACTTAGAATTATCAGTCTCTTCAAAGGCCAGGCTATAAAGATAATGGTGACATAAAAATCACTGGTGTCATAGAAAGTTTAGTGTGCTCAATTTTACTACCAGGTTCCAAAGCAGAAATTTACCTCCTCTGAGTTTTGAGCAGCAATCTAAAAGTATGCCTGCTAGGTAAAGAGCACATGTTGTATTAAATGGATGGGCAAGCCTATTCAAGATACTGTAACCACTGGTTAAAAACTCTGAGCAGCTGCTTCAGGGGAGGTAAATGTTACTCCAAGTATTGAACGGGGTTTCCTTTCTTATTTGTATGGAGAGAGGAAATTTGATTGCTTCCAGAAGTTAAAAATG
Organism: Cricetiscus sungorus; assembly: GCA_030556225.1. NCBI lineage: Eukaryota > Metazoa > Chordata > Mammalia > Rodentia > Cricetidae > Cricetiscus > Cricetiscus sungorus. The sequence goes on from JANBXA010000730.1 coordinate 43,208,563, forward strand.
GCATTCCTCTCCCATAAGCAGAGTTTGGAGACCATGGAGGAGGAACAAAGATAGAATTTCAGTCACATGTTGCACTATAGTGAAAATGATGGTAGGATAGAAACAGTATCAGAACACCAGCGATATATTTGTTAAGAAGTGGAAAAGCAAGACACATGTAAATTAAAGACGGACTCAAGGAGAAATGTCATGTCTCCTTTTTCTTTGTCTAATATTAATAGAATAACTCTGGAGCCACATGGCACTGGCTCAGTTTCACACCCTGCTGTATGCTAGCATCTTCAGAGACTGAAATGTTGAATCCTACAGGGAATCTCTGTAATACCTGAGATAAAGAAATCTGAATATCTTCAGGAAGTTCCTGAAATGGACCAGATTCACTATGTCCCTCCCTTCTCAAGACCAAAATGCTGCTGAGAGTCACTCAGACAAAACGAGCTGCAAAGAAGACTCAGAACAGACCAGCAGCCTGGAAGAAGCAGAAGGAATTGAGCTGCCTACAAGTGGCTAAGACTGACTAGGTCCCTGGAAAGTATACTCTCCAACCTGTAGAGGTGTGTAGGATGTGTAGTGTGTTTCAGGTGTTCCGCTTTTTTGAGCAATTGCCCTGATGACTGAGCTTTGGTGAGCTATCTTGAAGTTATTTCTGCTACTCAGAGTAACCTCTCATCCATATTCCTATAAGTAACCCAAATAAAACTCATTGGTTTACCAAGTTGAACTATTGTGGTATCCACATTAATGCTGAGATTGTTAGTTGGGGTCATCTTTGTAAGTCTCTGGACATTTCTCTAGAGTAAGTTTTCTCTTCAAACCTATAAACCTATAATGCTACCCATTATTATTATGGTATCACTCTCTCTGACTCTCTTTTTTTCTCATCTATTCATTCACTGACTCAATTTTCATAGTCCCACATGTTTTCCTCTCTCCCCTTCTCTTTATCCTAACATCCTCCTACTTACTGCCCCTCATATGCTCAGGAGATCTTGATCTTGTTCCTTTCCCTTTCTGTGGGAGACCTTGTATGAATATATGAGGTTTCTTCTGGCAATTTCACTCTTTGGAAAATACCCAAATGATCCACATCACACAACAAAGACATCTGTTCAATTATGTCCATAGCAGCATTTTTTGAAATAGCAAGATCCTGGAAGCAACCTAGATGCTCCTCAAATGAAGAAGAGATAAAAAAGATGTGGTACATTTACACAATGGAATACTACTCAGTAGACAAAGACAATGGAATCTTGAAATTTGCAGGCAAATGAATGGAACTTGAAGAAACCAGGCTGAATGAGGTAACCCAGTCACAAAAAAAGGAACATGGTATGTACTCACTGATATATGGATTTTAGACATAAAGCAAAGGATCACCAGCCTATAATTCATGTGGACATTTTGTTATTGACTATAACAAGGCTTTGGGTGAGGTCAGAAACCTAGGAGGCCTGAAGACAGAGCTTCCATAAATTTATACTTAATCTACTTTAGGAATATAGCAAGTGTCTAAATATTCTGAATTTCATTTTCTGTAAACTATAAGAACCAAAGGTACTCAGAAGAGTAAACATGGATCCTTAAGTGATTTCTTTGGAAAAAGGGTTAAGAGACAGCTTCTTAAATGGAAGCTATTCAAATCAAATGAAGAATTATGGCATGATGTAGTGGGATATTCACTTTGTCTGCTTCTGTGGAACTGACCACACCCTTTGGGGGATAGAGCCAGGGGCAGAAGTGACATGTGGAACTAGATCTGAGGAGGAACCAGGAAAGGTCTCTTGCTGGCAGGACGCAGAGGTGAGAGCATCCAATGGAACTTGCTGGTGTTCATCTGCCTAGGTTGTAAGTTATTTCTCCCTGAATAAACATCTATTTAGTCTATTAGTTTATCCTGATCCTTATTAGACCACAATATCTGGTGTCAGAGCAGGATCAGGATTTTGACAGGACCTGGGTTTTACCCGGGTGGCGGACACCATTGCCTTCCCCCACGGTTCTCGAAGAGGTGGTTGCCTTACCTAACCAGTCAGAAACACCACAGCTTGTGAGACATTTGTGTCTTCCCTACTACTACTTTTATCTCCATTGCAACCCTGAGACCACTGCTCATCTTCTGCCCATTCCCTTAGATTGCATTTGCACAGAACCCTGTTGCACCAGCCCTGCTCTTATGTTGCTATGCAAGTCCTGGACTCTGGTCCTGCTCTGTTTGTGTGCTTGCAGCCTGGTGGTGCCAGTTGCAGGTGGTACCTGTTAGCCATGCAGTCCCAGCAATTTGTGCAAGGCTCATCTCCTTCCTTCATTTAACAAAATTTTGCTTGCCTTAGTTTGCTAAGAGCTATTCTACAGAGACCTGGATCAGAAGGATCATCTGCTGCCAGAAGCTGTTTGGTGGTACACTTCTGGACACTATTTGGTGGTGCACATCCAGGTAGAACTGGGATCAGAAGGAACCTCTGCTGCCAGATGCTATTTGCTGGTACACCACCAAGAGTAACTACAACAAGTTGAAATCTACAACTAAAAGCTCCAGGAGAGCGAATTTACACCTAAGGTAATTGTAACATCCTTTGCAATTTAAGCTGTTATAATATCTGAGATTAATTGTTTCATACCTATGTCGGATAATTTTACAATGCAGGACTTTAGGAATTTTTTTACTTCATATATAGAATGAATCTTAGCAAAAGAAAATTATGACTGAATCAATATATAGATTTTTTTTCACACTAGTAATGTGTTTTATCATTAATATGATATTCTTAAAGAAATGGTTCGAGATTAGCTCATACAATAAGAAACTTGTACAAACCATAAGAGACTTAGTAACAAGGATTCCAAACATTGAAAATGACAGAATGCAAAATATAGAATGCTTACAAAAAAAAAGGTTCAGGATATTGAAGATGGCAACAGAGCTGACAGGTAGACTACAAAACATTGAACATAAAAATGACCAAGTAGAAAACAGAATTTGTTCCATGTCGGATGTTGCCTCAATAACCAAAAGGAAATATTGCAATGCATCAACACACTAGTTGAAACAGCTTGTTCCTGGTTGGATGAAGCTACTAATAAGATTAAAAAACTGGAACATCAAATGGAAAGACTAGCAGATAGAATCTCTTCCATGACTGAGGATAATGGCAAGCTAGCAGATAGAACATTGTTTCTAGAAGGCAGTTTACAAGCCATTCAGATAATATCTAAGGATGAGAATATCAAAAACATGGAATCATTTGTAGTTGGAGAAAGTAAGAAACTGACAGATGCAATGAATGCTCTAGAAAGTGATATGCTTCAAGAAGTTCAGACACTCAAAGAAGCAATGGTGAATAGATTTCAGGCCTTAGAAGACCTTCAAACTGATACATCAGAAGAAGAGCTCCAGGTAACAGGGCATGAAAATGACTTAAATTTTTCTACACCATTTAGGGTCAAGGGAGCTTTATCTGTATCTATCAATGAAAAATCAGCAATAACAAAAAAAGGAAAAAAAAAAACACACAAAAGGTGTAATTGTATATCAGTGGGAACCAATATGTAGGAAAGATTTAAAAAGTATAAAGGAAGCAGTAGTCTCTTATGGGATTCACTCACCATATGTGAAGCAATTAATAGAATCATGGGCAAGGAATAACAAGGTAACCCCTAAGGATTGGGATCAATTAATATCAGCTGTCCTTGAAAACTCCTCTCAAGTAGAATGGAGGAATTTATGAAGAGAGGAAGCAAAAGCTCTTGAACTTCAGGCATTTAAGAAAGGTTATAAAGCTCCCCAAGATAAAATTCTTGGTGAGGGTGTTTATGCTGACCCAGAAAGCCAATCTGCCTATGATGAACATATCTTGTCACTATGCAGTACAGCAGATTGGAATGTTTGGAATAAGGTTCATGAACTAGGGGAGAGGATAGAATCTTATACCAAGATAAGGCAAGGACCAAGAGAACACTTCAGTTTGTTTCTATAAAGGTTGTACAGAGCAGTACATTAGAGGTGGCCGACATAGATTCTAGGGAAATATTCATAGAAATGTTAGCTTATGAGAATGTGAATCCTCATTGCAAGCAAATGCTTTGGCCTTTAAAAATTTGATCAGCACCTTTGGATGAATGGGTCCTATATACAGCCAACATTGAGTATAATGACAATAACACTGAAGCATGGGTAGGAGAAGTCATATCTAAAGGTTTGAGAAGACATCAAGATAACAGAGGTCTTAACTATGGTGACATAGAAGCCATCTCCAAAATTTTGAAGAGATATCAACATGTCAGATGTTATAACTGTGGTAAGATAGACATCTACAAAGAAATTGTAGGCAAAGCATCTCTAGAAATAACACTCCCAGGAATGAATAGAACAGAAGGCCTCAGCCTTCTGGGCTATGTAGAAGGTGTGGCAAAGGCTGACATTGTACAAATGAGTGTAGGTCGACCAGAGACAATCAAGGAAACCCTTTACCATCGGGAAACTCCTTGGAGGGGCCTCTCGAAGGCTCCCATGTAAAGGTGATCTGAACATTCCCAGTCACAGTGGAGGACAATCTCCCACAGGACAATTAGAAAATCTTATACCTATTGTAAAAAATCATACCGCTCTGGATGACAAACTAGGGACAGAAGTTGAATCAGACATGACAGAAGGAAATAAAAAAAAATATTTTGGCAAACCTCTATAAAGAGTCAAAGGCCTAGATAGTTAACATTGATAGTTAAGATGAATAACCGAGTGAAGGCCTTGTTGACACAGGGTCAGACATAACTATCCTAACTAATAAATCTCGTCCTCGAAAATGGCCCCTGCAAGAGGTTAATGTTCAATTTTTTTTTGGAACCCTGTCTCAGGTAAAACGGAGCACAAGATGGATTAAATGTGTAGGACCAGAAGGACAGAGACCATATGTGGCTGATGTAGTGATAAATTTATGGGGTTGTTATCTATTCCAGCAATGGAATACACAGATTAACATTCCTCCAGTATTAGATAGGAACCATAAACGAACTCATGATTGTGGAAAAAATGTTATAAAGTACTATACAATGCAGACACTAAATATCCAGGCTGTACAAAAACAGAATACAAGTGCTAAACAAACAGAGGACCCAAAAGCCCTACCCTTAAAATGGCTAACAGAGGAACCTGTCTGGGTAGGGCAATGGCCTATGACCTCTGAGAAGTTAGAATAGTTAGAAACCCTGGTTCAGGAACAGCTAAATGCTGGACATATCGAAGAAACACCAAGCCCTTGGAAATCTCCTGTATTGTTATCAAAAAGTAATCCGGTAAATGGAGAATGCTTACAGACTTGAGAGCCATCAATAAAGTTATCCAGCCAATGGGCTCTCTACATCCTAGAATGCTCTTGCCTTCTTTGATACCTAAAGAATGGCCTATTATAGTTATTGATTTAAAGGATTGCTTCTTCACTATACCTTTACAAGAATAAGATAAAGAGAAATTTACATTCACGGTACTTAATTACAATAATTCTCAACCAGTGAAGAGATATCAATGGAAGGTTTTACCACAGGGAATGCTAAATAACCCCACTCTGTGTCAATATTTTGTACAAAAACCACTGGAATTAATTCATAAACAGTTTTCACAATTCATAATCTCTCATTACATGGATTATATATTGTTAGCTGACTCTAAAGCAGAAATATTAGAAAAAATGTTCGAGAAAGTAAAAGAAGCTTTACCTCACTGGGGATTACAAATTACACCTGAAAAAAATACAAAAGGAGGGTCTATCAACTACTTAGGATTTAAAATAGATCTATAGGAAATTAGACTGCAAAAAGTACAAATCACGAGATATCGCTACCAGAATCTAAATGATCTTCAGAAATTACTAGGGGAGAATTCTCAACTGCAAACCATTATTGGAGTAGAAGGACATGATTTGAAAAAACTTGAAAATGATCTTCAAAGGGGAAAAGGATTTGAATAGTCTCCAAATACTATCAGCTGAAGTGGAAAAGGAATTAGAATGGGTAGAAAAAGGATATGAGAAGCACATGTGGACCATGCGGATCCAAATCTAGACTGTATTCTGGTTATATTACAATCTAGAGAATATCCTTCAGGGATTTTGATGCAGAGAGAAGACATCATATTAGAATGGATATTCTTACCACAAAAACAGAATAAATATCTAAAAACATATATAGAAAAGATCTCTGACTTGATTATAAAGGTAAATTAAGACTTTTTCAGCTAACAGGAAGGGACCCAGAAAAAATTATAGTACCCTTAACTAATGAGGAAATTTTCTCCTTATGGAAAGATAATGAGTATTGGCAGAGAGCATGCAGTAATTTTTTGAGAATAATTAGCAACAATTATCCCAAAATAAAAGAATAAAACTCATAAAGAAAACAATTCGGATCCTTCCATGCATTGTAAGAAAAACTCCTATCTCTGGAGTTCATACATTCTACACTGACACAAACAAATCAGGTAAGGCAGAATATAAATCAGGAAAAATAATTAAAGTGGTTCAAAGCCCTTACAATTCTGAACAAAAGGCAGAATTGTATGCCATTCTTATGGTACTTATGGATTTTACTGAACCTCTCAATATAGTTACTGACTCTCAATATGCAGAAAGATTCATCTTACACATTGACACTGCAGAATTTATTCCTGACGTTACAGAATTAACTTCATTGTTTATACAGTTACAAGATACTATCAAAAAGGGGATTCATCATATATATATATATATATATATATATATATATATATATATATATATATATACAGATATACAATGGGTCTGCCAAGTCCTCTAGCACAAGGCAATGATGAAATTGATTGGGTATTGATAGGAAGTCTGCTAGAAGCCTCAGAGTTTCATAAGAACCACCATGTGAACAGCAAAGGTTTGAAAAAGGATTTTTCTATCACTTGGCAACAAGCCAAGGAAATAGTAAGGGAATGTCCTACTTGATCATTCTATAATCAAACTCCTTTACTACTAGGCAGTAACCCTAAAGGTATAAATAGAAATGAAATATGGCAAATGGATGTGTTTCATCTTGCATAATTTGAAAAATTAAAATATGTACATCACACTATAGATGCATTTTCAGGGTTTCAATAGGCCACCGTTCTGAGCTCTGAAAAGGCTGATTCTGTTATCACACACCTATTAGAGGTAATGGCTATTATGGGCATACCTGCACAAATAAAACCTGACAATGATCCAGCTTATGTCTCCAGCAAATTGAAACAATTTTTTGAGTATTATAACATAAAGCACATAACTGGTATACCAGACAATACTATAAGACAAGCAGTAGTTGAGAGATCCAATCATACTTTAAAGGAAATGCTCCATAATCAGGCAGGAGGAACCAAGACACCCAAACACAGATTACATGATGCTTTATTAACATAAAATTTTCTTAAAGCTGATAAAAAAGAAAAAAACAGCTGCAGAAAGACACTGAACAATAGAAAAAACTTCTGAACTAAATCAGCCGGTGTACTTCAAGGATGTATTGACCTCAGAATGGAAACCAGGATATGTGTTACATTGGGGTAGTGGTTTCACATTTGTATCTACAAGAGATAAAAGCTATGGATACCATCTAAGTTAATAAAGATCCAAGATGAACAAGAGAAACATGATAATGAAAATAAAAGACAAGTCATCCAACAAATTAGGTCTCTTGAGATGTGGAGAGACCTCTCAAAGTTAGGGGAAATGATCTGTTCTTGTCCTTACAGGAAAACAGAGAACACCTATCTTCAAAAAGCCAAGAGACAATGAACATGCAGGTATCTACAAAAGAGAAGACAGCTCTCCAAAGAGAATCACTTAATGAAGAGGATTCTGATTTATGGTAAAAATATTTAAATCTAGTAAACTGTTTCTATACTGAAATCTATTTCTCTTTACTATCTAGTATTCCTGTAGTCCTGATTCATGTAAACCAATGCTTGCTTTGAATTTGTATTTGGCATTCCTTCTCTAAATTCAAGCATGTTGTTAAGATTAAATTTACAGTTTCTGCCTTATCAAGAAGCCAACTGGTGTAAGGCAGAAAATACAAAATCTAGGGTCTCATTCGCTTATATGCAACTTCCTCTTTAAAATCCTAATTTTCTCATATACATTTTAATGCTTATTGTTGCCTTTCCATAATATTTTACTTTGATATTGATGTTTAAGTCTTCCACAAGGTATAATAACACTTCCTAAGAGCAATGTTTGAACACTCTGGAATGAAGATGGGGCCCCAATTGAACATTTCCACTTTACTCAACCTGTTGCATCTGGCCTACAAACTTCACCCTAAAACTGGTTTGAGACTGCTTTGCTCAAGACAACTTATGACTAGCTAGCTGTAATGGTGCACCTTCTTATTACACCCTGGCCAGAGGTTCAAATAGTACTCCAGTCAAGCATTTTCTGCCACACACTGACTAGCTACATATGTCACATCCAGTTCTGTTGAGAAATTTGGTTGCTCAAAATTTTCCTCCTACAGGATCCCATGGAGCAATTGTAGTCCCATTTCAGCAGGAAGTAATCTTAAGATAATGACGCGCCTTTCCCCACTCTTGGATATTAGGTATATATTTATCTTCATAGGGCCACCATTTGTACTGTGCCTGCTTCTGCCAGCAAGGAAGACGTGACTCCAGGAAGATCTTCTTCATGCAGTTTTAATCAGGATCCTTGAAACATGTTCTTCTGACCTGCGAGAGCCCGGGGAACCCCTGCACAGTCTTAAATACCCTTGCGCTAAGCAACCCCAGTGAGCTACATGAACCCTGCAGATAGGCTACTCTAATGTGGAAGCAGACAGGCTGAACAGACTTAACCAATAAGGGCTTGTTTACACCAGAGAGCGCTCACCCTTGGCGAGGTGGAAGGTTAAGCCAGCAGCATTTTTAAGGTGTGGCACTTCGCAGCTCTCTACACTTTGATAAATAGTTAGAAATAGAGATACATAATTCCCATTATAATAGGTAAGCAGACATGACTCAGTGTTAAAACATTTATCTAACTTGAACAAAGCCTTGGATTCAAGTCCCAGGGCAAAGCAAATAGAAATCCTTTATAGAAACCTCCTTAAAACAAGATAGATATGATGAAGAAATGATTTATTTGAAAGTGTAAACAGCTATTGTCAAACACACTAATTTGGCAAGAAATCTTTATGACAGCTAAAAATTTGCTTTGTCTTATAGTACACTACATGCATTTGAGCTTATTATCCAGTATGTGGACTCCAGCCTCTGAAACATACACATAGAGCATTTTCAAATGTTCAATTCATATATGTATATATATATATATATATATACACACATATGCATATATAAGAATACATATACATACATACATATATTTATATATTTGTATATATGTGTATATGTGTATACATAAGTTTAACCTACATAAGTGTAAATGAAAAATATCTCCCATAACTGATGACTGAAATGCATGATTTAGACCTATAATGCATGGATTCTTACAATTTAATGTGTATACAGTGTATCATATAGATTCATCCAAAAAGCTAGAATAATTTTGGTGATAAGTAAATGAAGACAAGGCATGCATGGGACTTACATGAAGAGTTTCAAAATGACTAAGGCATACTATGTTAATCACAAGAATTGCATTGATTGCTTTTAGCAATTTCAATATTTAGAACACTTTCTTTTGATTGTAACTAAGGAAAGGGATACATGTTTTAGTACCTTTGTACTGAACATTCTAATTATTATTTTCTTGAAAATACAGGAACAAAGCAATCTGTCTTTTATTCTTCATGTCCTGAAATACAAACTATCATAATGTATTTCCTACAATTTGATTTCATTGTTTAATTCAATAAGTAATCTTGCTAATTGTTATGTAGCTGATCATTCTTTATGAAACAGAAATTACTAAAAATGCACTCTACCTTCATGCTATCCTTATTCTTATGATATCCATTTTCTTATGATAACTGTTATATTCTTCATGTAATGCAGAACTGCAGTAGCTCATCAACTACTATGTTGAGCTCTTCTTAAAGATGACCATATTCTACATTAAGTACCAAAATAGTCCCCTGGATTTTAATAAAGCCATATTCAAGCCATTATTAATACTTGATTTCTGTTTAAAAACCAGTCACTATCTGGAAGGAAAAAACTGTCTAAGTAAAGATATGAATTATATACATTTTCTCTACGAGCCATATTTCAATGTGGTCTACCTGTAATCTTATTAATAAAGAATAATTTACAGTAGAAAGAATAAATAGAGGCTTTAAAATGAAAAAAACATATTTTCTATATAGATTATTTTTGGATCTATATGTAAATTTTAACAAACAAAATAAGCCATGGAAAACATATACTTTATAAGTATTCATAATAGTGACACATACAATATTGTAATAATTAAGAATAGCTACATAGCTATTGGTATTCGTGAGGTGTGAAGTGTCAAATAGACAGTCACAGGTCCTAGGGGTTAAAATGAACATGAGAATGACAAAAATATCAAGAAAAAAGAAGAATGACAATAATCATGCAATGCAATGTGAAACAAAAAAGTTTCTCCTTTTGATAGCTGTTTTAATATTTTTATTTTTTTCAGGCTTTTTCCTTTGCATTTGTATATACCTATTTATAATTCAGTGTTAATTCATTTTTAAGTTCCCTGTTTTCTAAAGAAAGAAAGATAAGGATCCTGAGATTGGTGGATAAGGACATGGGGGAGGATGTGGGGAGAAATAGGAGGGGAAACAGGATCAGAATATAATGTATAAAACCTTTTCAGTAAAAAATGGAAAATATTTTTGCTTTATAAAATTTGTATTTTTAAATTTATTTCTTCATTTTTTTTGATTTTTTTTTTTCAGACAGAGTTTCTCTGTATTACTTTGAAGTCTGTCGTGGAACTAGCTCTGTAGACCAGGGTGGCCTTGAACTCATAGAGATCCACCTGTTCTTCCTCTTTGGTGCTGGGATTAAAGGCATGTGCCACCATCACCTGGCTTCAATTTATATTTCTTATAATAGCTTTTCATCCATATAATTTGTACATCAACTTTAAAATCACTTATTGAGTATCTAGAAAATATTTTTAAAGCACCGATGGGGTACATTTTAGACATAAAATGCAGAGATACTACTTTAAATTGAAGCTTCTTTATACTATTACATATTCTAGAATTATCAAGTGGACTCAGTGAAGAAACAAACAAACAAATTTACAAACAAACGAACTTAAGCAGACTCACCTACTAAGATCTTATATTGCCAAGGACCTGAACTTGGATCTCAGCATCTTTGTCAGATAACACATAAATGTTTACAGCACCTAAATGCTTATAGTTCCAGGTCCAGGACAAATTGATGTCTTTATTCTATACAAGCAGGCACACATGTGTTATTCATACATGTGTGTGATTTTAAAAATCCTTAAAAATACAATTTAATCAGTGTGTTATGGGTGAATCTTGTAGGATTTGGAGCAGGACTGACAGTTAATTTTATCAAAAGTTTGTTACAATATATATCAAGTATATATTGAATTTTTCCTTTAGAATAAAAACATAGAATAAATGTAAGGAGAATATAGATTCTCTTTCATATGTTTTATAAATACCACATTTGGGTTTTTCAAAAGACTATCGAAGTTCATTTGTTGTGCAGTTAATTAATTCAACATTATGTTAGAATATTAATTATATAATTTTAAATTTAAATATATAATTATAAAGCTTATATACATATATTTGATACACAATTTCTCTGTATAGTTCTGGCTATAAACCTCACCATATAGATCAGACTGGCCTCAAACTCAGAGACCTACCTGCTTTTGTCACCCAAGGGCTAGGATTAAAGGTATGTACCTTCATACCCAATTTTTTTTTTGTTTTGAATTTTTTTATTTTTCAAGTTTTTAAACTTCGTTTTAGAACCAAATAATAATGGCAACATGATAACAGTTATCTGTTTTAAAATGTTTCTAATTTTTACATTGTCAAAAACAAGTTTTGGAAAGCTAAATGATTTGATCTTTTCTCTCATTTTATTAAATGTAGATTATATTCTAACACAATATAATCTGCGTAGATTTCTATTCCCTCTAATTGTTCAGTTCCTCTCTACTTCCTCTCCCATCCAGATCTACTCCTTCCTATCTCTCATTAGAAAAGAACAGATTTCTAAGAGAAAGCAAAAAATATGACAGAATAAAATATAATAAGATAAAACAAAAAAGGTCATGTTGAAATTGGACATGGCAATCAAAATGCAAGAAAAGAGACTCAAGAGCAGGCAGAAATATCAGTGAACCCTCCCATTTACTTATTCAGGTATATCATAAAAATACTAAACTGAAAGCTATAGTATATATACAGAAGAGCTAGAGCTTCAGTTTCTGAGTTCATACCAACTTTTCTCAGTTGTTTTAGAGGGCTTTGTTCTCCTGGTTTCTTCCATCCTCTCTGTCTATTACACTTTTTCTGCCTGCTCTTCTGCAGGGTTCCCTGAGCTCTGAGTAAAGGGATTTATAAAAAACATTTTGTTTGGAATTGTGTGTTCCCAGATCCTTCTCTGTATGTAATGTCTTTCTGTGTGTCTCTGATTTGATTATATCTGTTGTATAAGAAAGCCTCTGTGATGATGGCTGAGTAAATCATTGATCTATGACAGTACCTGAGTATCATTAGTAGTGATCTTGTTTTATTTATCTTGTTGTTTTAAAGACCAGTAGATTTAGATCTACCCTAGCTCTCCAGGCTATTGAGTCTCTGTCTTTAGTTCTTTGTAATGCCAGAACTGTAAGTTTTGGGTTCCATCTCATGGAGTAGGCCCTAAATAAAATCAGACATAAGTTGGTTACTGTCACAAGGATTGTGCCACCATTGCCCAAGCATATTTTATAGGTAGGATAGACTGTCAATCTAAAGGTTTTTTTTTTTTTTTTTGCCATAGACACTGGTAAACAGGGGAGAAGGTTACATGTAGGCACCAGTTCTTCATTTGAATGGACAATTAGTTGTATGGGTGTTGGAATGACTTGATCTTGTATAGGTATATTTTCAGGCAAACACAGATGTAGTTCACTCATTTGCCACTTCATGTCCACACATCAGCACTATGAACTCTGTATCCAGTCTCAATATTTTACATTCTTTCTGCTTGGTGTTGATCCCTAGGCATGGGAGTGACAGATTGATAAAAATGTTCTACCTATGCCTGAATGATAATAGTTATTTTAAGCATTTCAAATAATTATAAATCTCTTCACTAAATACTAACAAAAATACATATAAAATTATGTCACAAATATAAATATAGCTGAGTATCTAATGACAGTCAATGCCTGTGAAGAATGAAACCATACCTTTCTTTGGGAGGGTGTCCATTGTTAGTGTGCTCAAGCTCCAGAAGATGCAACAATGTTCATGTACATAGAGACAATACTAATGGAACTCTGTGTTCTATTTAAGTAAAGAAGGAAATCAGGTAGAATATGAAATGGAGGGGTTTATAGTGGAGAGCATGGGAGAAGTTGGAGGGAGTGTGGCATGAATGCAAGCAAAGTACACTGCATACATGTATGATTTTTTTTGTAAAAAATTAAAACAACAATGAAAAGAGGTTAAATTATATTAGCATCATAATAATTTTTACCTTAAATGAACTGGTAATTTTTAGCTCACATACAAAATAATGGGCTTCATTATTCCATTTCAGATTCACCATCATTGCTCATATTAGTCTTCTCTTATCCCTACTCGCTATCCCAGATATTAAACATAAGTGAATTCTCATTTACCTTTTTTGTTTTTGTTTATTATACTTAACCTGATGATCTGCAATTCTTCCCATTTTCCTGAAAAAATACATAATTGTGTTCTTAAGAATAAATAAATGAAATGTCAGTAGTATAGGATGGGAGATGTCATTCTGTGAATATGTTTCTCTTATTAGTTAATAAATAAAGCCCTGTTGTCCAATAGAAAAGCAAGATAGGCAAGACTGGGAGACAAGGCAGATTCGAGAAAGAGGTAGGAGGAGTCAACAGACCAACAGAGCAAAGGTCCGGGCCCTCTCTCTGGTAAGATAAGACCACATGGAAACACTTAGATTAATAGAAATGGGTTAATATGTAAGACAGAGCTAGCCATTGAAAAACACTAGTAACAAGCCAACAGATACAAAATTTCTGTATGTTATTTGGGGCTGGTGTGGCTGAGGGACCAGACTGGTGGGAAAAATGAATGTAACAAGTATACATATACAAAATCTTTTTTATAATTTTGTCTATGAACTAATAATAACGATTTAACAATATTGGCTCTATTGAAAATAGTGTCACAAATACACAGAAGTCAAATATTTCTTACATAGATTATGTGTGTGTGCACTTTCACTTGTATGTGCATGTATGTGTGTGTGTGTGTGTGTGTACAGAAGATAGAATTAGATAATTTGACATTTATAATTTTAATTTTTAAGGTAAAGTTCACAATGTTCATAGTGACTATAATACTTTACATTGACATTGTCTATTTGCATCTCTGTTTTTTGAACTTTCGTGATGCCTTTTTATTTACTTTATACTCATTTTATGTATTACATCCAGAATGCAGTTCCCTTTCCCCAGGCTTTAACTTCCAATAACATCCTCTCCTCCCTCAATCCACTCTCTCACCATCTCCCCTCAGAAGAGATCATTTCCTCCAATTGAAACTAAGCAAATATATCATAAAATGCTACTATAAGACGAGGCACATATGGTCAAAGCTGAATAAGGCAATCAGGTAAGAGGAAAAGGATCCCATAAGTAGGCAAAAGACTGCTCTTACTTCCACTATTAGGAATCCTAGAAGAAAATTGAACATTTTGGCCTTAATATATACATAAGACCTAGGTCAGACTCCTAAAGGCTCCTTGATCCTTTGTGAGATTCAATGAGTTACGAACAATTGATTCTGTAAGCTGTGGTCTCATGATATTCCTGACCCTTCCCATTCTTCCAATTCTTCAGCTTTGCCTAATGTTTGACTTTGGAACTCTGTCTTTTCCCACCTGTTGCTGGATGAAGTCTCTCTGGTCTCCTTGCTAATAATCCTGCTAGGTTCAAAATCCAGAGTATTATTCAGGCAGGAGAAGCTGTAGGTTGAACGTTTTGTGTCTGGGTTTGTGTCCCAAACCATCCAACTGAGGCCTTGACTGATTACAGAAGGTGGCAAGTTCAGGATCCATGTTCCCGTTACTTGAAGTTTTTGTAAGGATGACTCTCACATGCCTTAGATTTTCTAATACACTATGTTTTCAACTTGACCTAGAAATGCCCACCAATTCCAGTTGTTTCTCTTAGTTATTTACTCCTCCTCAACTTGGTCCCTCCTATCACTATCCCCACCCACTCTCAGTCCATCTACAACATTGATTCTTTTTCCGCTTTGCAAAGAGAACTTTTCACACCTCCTCCTCCAAGCCCTCCTTGTTTCTTAGCCTAAGTAAGTTATCATAGCATGATTATCTTTTACTATACAGGTAGTATCCACTTATAAGTGAGTCCATGCCATGTTTATCTTTCTGGTCTAAATTACCTCAATCATGATATTATTTTTTTTATCAATTTTCATCCATTTGCCTGCCAATTTTATGATGGCATTATTTTAATAGGTGTAAAGTACTTCATTGTCTCCCTGTATCATAGTTTCTTCATCCATTCTTCAGTTGAAGGCTATATTGCTTGTTCCAGTTTCTGGGTATTATAAATAAATCTGCTATGAACATATATGAGCAAGTGTCCTTGTGATAGGATTAAATATACTTTGGGTATATGACTAGAAGTGGTATTGAGGTAAATTGATTCCCAGTTTTCTGAGAAAACTCCACAATGATTTCCAAATCCACTGTATAAGTTGTACTCTTGCCAGCTATGGATTAGTATTCCCCTTGCTCCATTATCTCTCCAGTCTGAGCTGCTACTTGCATTTTTAATCTTAGCCAATCTGACAGCTATAAGTAGGACTCTCAGAGATGTTTGATTTGTATTTTCCTGATGGGTAAGAATGTTGATCATTTATTTCTCTTTTTCTTTTTTAAAATTGGCCAAGAGTTTCATAATAACAACAACATATATATGTATATATATATGTATATATATATATATATAATGAAGGCTATATAGTTAATTTAGAATTAAATATATATATATATATATATACATATATATCAATCCAAGTTCCCTCTCCCTCCTTCTTTCTCTCTCCCTCCTGCCCTTGCCAATTTTCTTTAAGTGTTTCTCTGCCATTTGAGTTCCCATAGTTGAGAATTCTATGTTGAGATCTGTGCTCCATTTTTTAATTGAATTATTAAGTTAATTGATTTCTATTATCTTGAGTTCTTTGCCTATTTTTGATGTTACCCCTTTGCCAAATGGGGAGTTGGTACAAAGCTTTTCCATTCTGTGAGATACCTTTTTTGTCCTACTGAAAGTGTCCTTTGGTTGGGACAAGCTTTTCAGATTTATAAAGTTCCATTTACTAATTGTTTATCATAGTGCATGGGGGAATAGTGGATTTAAATAAGTTGTCTCTTATGCCAATGCATTCAATTCCATTTCCCATTGTTTCTTCTATTAGGTTCAATGTATCTGGATATATGTTGAGGTCTTTGATCTACTTGGGCTTGAATTTTGTACACTATGATATATATCTATTTGATGACATCCAGTTAGACTAGAACTATTTGTTAAAGATGTTTTCTTTTTTTCATTGCACATTTCTGGCTTATTTATCAAATAATTAAGTGTCCATAAGGGTGTGGATGTATGCATATTTATGCCTGGGTATTCAGTTAAATTCCAATGTCCAATATGTCTGTTTTGTACCTGTACTGTTGTAAAATTTTAAATGCCATAAAGAGATACCAACCACACAATAAGACTCACATGGAAGGTTTGTTGGAAAAGGAGAGATAAGGGGCAGAAAACAGGATAGACAGGTGGGCAGAGACCAGTCCATGGGTTCAAGAGTGATGGAAGACAAAGAGAGAAAGAAGTAGAGAGAAGTAAAGAGAGAAGGATGGGAGGGCAGTCTAAGGGACCACTGACAGTGGAACCAGGATGTATCCCTAGTGCACAAAAGGAATTTGGTAGCACATTCCCCATTGAGTGATACTCCCTTAACCTAGAAGCAGGAGGGAGGGCCTAGTCCATACTACAAATGACTTGACAGATTTTGTTGACCCCTCTGGAAGGCACCACCCTCCATGTGGAGTGTATGTGGGGGAATAGGATGGGAGGGTGGTCAGGGGGAATGGGAAGAAGGGGGAGAGGGAGGGAGGGAAGGAGGGAGAGGGAATTGGGATCGATATGTAAAATAAGAAAATAAATAAATAAATAAATACAAGAGAACTAGTGAATGTGTACAGGTGGTGCTCTAAGTGACTGTTGCACCGAATGAATTTTCTGTCAGAACCCAGGCTCTACAGATGGCTGAATACTAACAAATACTGTTACGTTTTTATTGCTATAGCTCTGTAGTAGAGCTTGAAACAGGGATGGTGATACTCTGGAAGTTCCATTATTGTACAGGATTGTTTTATTTATCCTGGACTTTTTCTTTTTCCATATGAATTTTGATACTGTTCTTTCAAAGTCTGTAAAGAATTATGTTGGAATTTGAATGGAGATTGCATTGACTCAATCTATTCCTTTCTTAAAATTATTATTTTTTTACTTTTTATTTTTATTTTACATATTGATCCCAGTTCCCTCTCTGTCCCTCCCTCTTTCTCTTTCTCTCCTGTCTTTTCATGCCCCACCCCCCCGACCACCCTCCCCTCCCCTCCCATCACCTCACACTCCACATGTAGGGTGGTGCCTTCCAGGAGGGGTCATCTAAATCTGTTAAGTCATTTGGAGTAGGGACTAGTCCTTCTCTCCTGTCTCTAGGTTAAGGAGTAACCCTCCATGGGGGATGTGCTCCCAAAGAGCTTATGTACACCAGGGATACTCCTGATTCCACTGTTCGAGACTAGCTGAGACCCATGTTCAGAGGGTCTGAGTTAGTCCCAAGCTGGATTCCCAGCTGGGGGCCAATTAGCTCCTCCTTGTTCAGGTCAGCTGTCTCTATGAGTTTGTTAGCCTGGTCTTGTCTTCCCTCTCTGCATCTGGATTCCAGTTTGGCTCAGTGTTTAGTTGTGGGTGTCTGCTTCTGTTTCCATCAGTTACTAGATGAGGGCTCTATGATGGTAGATAAGTTAGTCATTGATCTCATCATCAGGGAAGGGCATTTATGGTAGCCTTTCCACTGTTGCTCAACTTGTTACTTGGAGTCAGTCTTGTAGATCTCTGGACATTTCTCTAGAGTCAGTCTTCTCTTTAAACCTATAATGCCTCCCTCTTTTGTTCTCTCTCTCTCTCTCTCTCTCTCTCTCTCTCTCTCTCTCCCTCCCTCCCTCCTCTCTCTCCTCTAGTCTATTCCTCTTGGGGCTCAATCTTTCCAGTCCCACATGCTTTCCTCTCTTTTCCTCCTCTTTCACCTAGTTCCCTCTCCACTCAATTCTCCCCATCCCCACACACACACTCCTCCTATGTTCAGGAGATCTTGTCCCTTTCCCCTTCTGTTTCAAGTCTTGAACTGCTTCCTTCACCTGTTTGTTTTTTCTTGGGCTTCCTTAATTTCTTTAAGAGATTTGTTCATTTCTTCCAATTTTTTGTTTGTTTTTCTTAAATTCCTTTAAGGGATTTTCTCACATAGTCTTTAAAAGCCACTATCTTTTTTATGAATATATTTTTAAAGTCATTCTCTTTTGCTTTATCTGCTTGGGAGGGTACAGTTCCAGTAGGTGTAGAGTCCCTAGATTCTGATGGTGTCATGCTTGTCTTTCCATCGTTAGGTGTTTTCTTGCTGTCTTCCCATGGTTTCTTTCAGCAGGTGCAGATGGGGTCTCTCTCTCTCTCTCTCTCTCTCTCTCTCTCTATATATATATATATATATATATATATATATATATATATATATATATTACTCCTCCAGTGGAATTAGGTGTGTTGGAAGTTTGTTATCTGTAGCTCTGTGTGGTCCAAGAGCTCTAGGAGGTCTCCCCTTTTGTAGGGGCCCAGAAATGGGCGTCAAAGATCAGGCTCTAGCCAATGACTGGTGCTGTGGGTCAGAGACCAGCCAGGCTGGGACTTAGGGTGGTCCAGCTTGGATATGGGGGTCCAGTGTGCTCAGAGCAGCTCCAGGAAGTTCCTCGAAGGTGGCAAGATTGTTGGCCCACCTTCTGTTCCAGTTCTCAACCAGAGCTGTGGAACAGTGGGCAGGTTATGCCACAGGGTGGTGGGGAGGGCAGGCTTTTTGTGAGGGGAGTATATCAGAGCACCAGGAGTGCTCTAGCTGGGGACAGCACACAGGGGGAGTGAGATTAGGGGCCAATCCAGGGAGTTCCCAGGGAAGGGTGTGGGGGGGGTATTAACCCCAACTGTTCCCAGACTCACCTCCAGCAGAGGCTCAGAGATGGGGGTCAAAGATCTGGCAGACAGGTACTCAGGCTGGTCCTGCAGGGATATGCAGATCCCTGACCAGGGTCTGGAACTCGGGCAGAGAACTGGTGGTGGGGGTCCCTATTCCTTCTATTAAAATAACCATTTTTGCTATGTTAACACTGCCAATCCATGAGAAAGGGAGATATTTCCATCTTCTGATATCTTTTTCCATTTCAATCTTCAAAGACTTGAAGCTTTAATCATAAAGATTTTTCACTTTCTAGATGTTATATATTCCTGCCAACATGACTTTCAAACCATGAGGGACTTCACTGTAAACCAAATAAATATTTGTTGGGAAATTTAAGTACTTGCCTCTTACAGCTCTCTTCCTCACCACCCAGCTGTAGAACTGCAGTACAAACAAGGTTGAACAAACAAGGTTGTTTTCAGAACTCTCCAGCGTATAGTGCTGGTATTTTGACCCCAGGTGTGGGTGGTGCATGACTTCCTCCTATGCTTAGTCCATGCCCTGGCTTGGGTATATAAGCCCATTACTCTCTGCAATAAAAGGCAGCAGCTTCTTATTCACTTCTAGTGGAGTTCTGTTAAGTGTTTCAATCCCAACACCCTATGCCAAGCTCAGTACTCTGGCTGTGTGGGCGTGGCAAATATTTCCTTCCTCAATATGCTTTTGAAAGTGGTATGTCATAGATGTTATACAGTGCATTCATCAGACTCTTAAACATCAACAGCTTAATACTGTTCCATTTTACTTAAATTTATATAGATTTTATTTATTTTCATTTACACTTTTAGGTTTAATCTTTTTTATTCCACTATTTATACTATCCTAGAAATTTTTTGCAAGTGAAAACTAAATATATCTCAACATTATTTTTTTGTCTCTAGTATCATTCAGAAGACAGCTTGATCAAGTAACTATGTGAACTTCATTCTGCAATTCCAGAAAAGTGGGGGTTACCTGTGCTTGATTAGATCCTCATAGACTTCTTGTATGACCCTCTCACTCTACTAGATAATTCAGTAATCTGATATCATCTAGCTGATATCTTTTCATACAATATTGATGGCTCTTGTTTGTCCTTATTTTTTATTCATATATATATATATATATACATATATATATATATATATGGTGTGTGTGTGTGTGTGTGTGTGTGTGTGTGTGTGTGTGTGTGTCTACATACAACATTCCACGGATGCCTTAGAAACAAGATTGTTGAATACCCAGGAGCTGGAGATACGTGGGTTTTTGAGCTAGTATGTGTACTGGTTTCTACACTTGGATCTACAGTAATATCAGTAAGTGCTCTTAACCACTGGTTCATCTCTATAGCACTAGACTGATTTGTAAGTGTAATTATTTATACCTGAGTGGTACATGTGTTTAATAACAATACTTGGGAGGCAGAGGCAGGCAGAAGTTGTGAGTTCAAGACAGCCTGGTATACAGAACAAATGGCTCCGAAGTTTCACAGAGAAATCCTGTGAAACCCTCCCTCAAAAAATAATAGTTGTTTTCTATTTTGAAATAATGAAACCTGGCCCCAGGTTCTTAAACATTTCATACAGAAGGAAAATACACCAAGAAAATTTATTAGTTCCATCACTTTGACCAAGTTATTGTGTACTAAGTTAAGCCCAACTCCCTAAAACAGTAGAATATCAAAATATTTGTGAAGTTTAATTTGCAATGTCACAAATGCATTAAAAACTTTAGTGTTTTTATGTTAGTGACTAGCAATAGGTTAGATAAGGATGTTAAAATAAAATAATTGCTTTTACTAGAGAATAATAACTGGTTTAAATGACTATCAATATCTCTAGAAAATCTAAGTAATGAAAAGATATAGCATAATTGGATCCTTCTATAGTATTGGGTCACCTCTTCTAGTTGCTGAGACTGAAAAGAAGATCAAATCTGGACCCTTTAACTAGTTCACATTCTAGTTAACATAGAGCAATATTCTGTATTCAGGATAGAAACCAAACCACACAGAGTTTCAATCATCTATTTATTTATTTGAGTAAAACTAATGATCAGGGTGAGGTTACTAAAAGACCTTCAATAAGATAAAACTCTAACATAAAGAGGTAGATGGTAGCTTCGGTTGTGCAAAGAAGCTCATAGCAGTTTATCAATGAAGTTCTAATTCCTATTATTGTATCCCTTTTCTTTTTTTTCTTTTTTCTTTCTTTCTTTCTTTCTTTCTTTCTTTCTTTCTTTCTTTCTTTCTTTCTTTCTTTTTTTCTTTTACAGTGGCATAGGACTGGATTTTGTTTTGTTTTTTGTATTTTTATTTTATATATGGATCCCAGTTCCCTCTTCCTCCCTCCCTCTCTCCCTATTTCCCTTTTTGCCCCCATCATATTTACCCCGACCACCCTCCCCTCTCACACCTCCCCCCACTCCACATGTAGTGTGATGCCATCCAGGAGGGGTCTCCTAAATCTATCAAGTCATTTGAAGTAGGGACTAGGACTTCTCTTCTGTCTCTAAGAGAGTATCATTCCATGGGGGATGTGCCCGTAATGTCCTTTTGTGCACCAGGAATACATCCTGGTTGCACTGTCTGAGGGTCCCTTAGATTGCTCAGGCCTTCTAGCTGAGACCCATGTTCAGGGGGTCTGAGTCAGTCCCATACTGGATTCCCAGCTATCAGTCCTGTGGACTGTTATCTCCTCCTTGTTCAGGTCACCTGTCTCTATGTGTTTCTGCAGCATGGTGTTATTTTCCCTCTCTGTTTTCTCCCATTGTATTATTTAGTTGTTTTTGTCAAAAACTAGGTGTCTGTAGATGTGTGGGTTAATATCAGGATTTTTGAGTAAATTCCATTGGTCTACTTGCCTATTGTTGTGCCAATACCAGGCTGTTTTCAGGACTATTGCTTTGTAGTAGAGCATAAAGTCGGGGATAGTGATACCTTCTGAAGTTCTTTTATTGTGCAGGGTTGTTTTGGCTTTCCTGGGTCTTTTGTTTTTCCATATAAAGGTGATTATTATCATTTCAAGGTCAGTGAAGAATTATGCTGGGATTTTAATGGGGATTGCATTGAATCTGTAGATTGCTTTTGGTAAGATTGCCATTTTTACTATGTCTATCCTACCTATCCAAGAGCATGGGAGATCTTTCTATTTTCTGGCATTTTTTAAATTTCTTTCTTTAAAGCCACAAAGTTCTTATTATATAGGTATTTTACTTGTTTGGTAAATATTACCCGAAGATACTTTATGTTGTTTGTGGCTAATGTAAAGGGTGATCTTTCTATGATTTCTTTCTCATCTCCTCTGATGTCTGAATAAAGTAGGAATACTTAATTTTTTTTTAGTTTATCTTGTGTCCTGCTAGTTTGCTAAAGGTGTTTATCAGCTGTAGGAGTTCCTTGGTGGAGCTTTTTGGGCTTATTATGTAAACTAATATATCATCTGCAAATAGAGAAAGTTTACTTCTTCCTTTCCAATTTGGATCCCCTTGATCTCCTTTTGTTTTCTTATTGCTTTATCTAGAACTTCAAGTACAAGATTGAAGAGATATGGAGAGAAAGGCAGCCTTGTCATGTTCCTGATTTTAGAGGAATCAACTTTAGTTTCTTTCCATTCAGTTTGATGTTGGCTGTCGGTTTACTGTATATTGCTCTTCTTATGTTTAGATATCCCAAGACCTTTATCATGAAAGGGTGTTGAATTTTGTGGATGGCTATTTCAGGAGCCATGTAAGGAGATGATCATGTGGTTTTTGTTTTTCAGTTTGTTTATATGGTGGATCAAGTTGACAGATTTTCATATGTTAAACCATCCTTGCAACCCAGAGATGAAGCCTACTTGGTCATGGTGGATGATTTCTCTGATGTACTCTTGAATTCAGTTTGCCAGTATTTTATTGAGTATTTTTGCATCAGTGTTCATCAGGAATATTGGTCTGTAGTTCTTTCTTAGCTGTGTCTTTGTGTGGCTTGGATACCAAGGTGATTGTGGCCTCATACAGTTTGGTAATGAACCATCTATTTCTATTGTGTGGAACATTTTGAGGTGTATTGGTATTAGCTCTTCCTTGAATTTCTGGTAGAATTCTGCACTGAAGCTATCTGTCCCTGGGCGTTTTTTGGTTGGAAGGCTTTCGATGGCTGCTTCTATTTCATTGGGGTTTATAGGTCTATTTAAGTTATTTGTCTGTTCTTGATTTAAGTTTGGTAAGTGGTAGTTATCCAAAAATTTGTCCATTTCCTTTGAAATTTCAAATTTTGTGGAGTACACATTTTCAAAGTACGACCTGAAAATTGTCTGGATTTCCTCTGTGTTCATTGTTATGTCCCCTTTTCATTTCTGATTGTTAATTTGCATGTTCTCTCTCTGCTTTTTCATTAGTTTGGATAAGGGTTTGTCTAGTTGATTTTCTCAAAAAACCAACTCTTTGTTGCATTGATTTTTTGTATTGTTTTCCTAGTTTCTATTTTATTGATTTCAGCCCTCAAATTGATTATTCCCTGGTGTCTACTCCTCTGGTGTAAATTTGCTTCTTTTTGTTCTAAGCTTTCAGTTGTGCTGTTAATTCTCTAATGTGACTATCCTCTGTTTTCTTTATATGGACACTTAGTGCAATGAACTTCCATTGTCACACTGGTTTCAAGGTGTCCCATAAGTTCTGGTATGTTATACCCTCATTCTTATTGAATTTGAGGAAGTCCTTAATTTCTTTCTTTATTTCTTCTTTGACCGAGGTATAGTGTAATTGTGCATTGTCCAGTTTTAGTAAGTATGTAGGGTTTCTGTGATCTGTGTTGCTGTTGAATTCAATTTTAAAGAATGGTGGTCTGATAAGATACAGGGGACTATTCCAATTCTTTTGTATCTATTGAGGTTTGTTATGCCACCTAGGATGTGGTTGATTTTTGAGAAGGTTCCATGTGGAGCAGAGAATAAGGTTAATATTTTGTGTTTGAATGGAATTTTCTATAGATGTTAAACCCAATTGAGACATAACTTCTGTTAGTTTTTCTGTTTCTCTGTTAAGTTTCTGATTAGTGGTCCTGTCTATTGGTGAGAGTGGTGTGTTGAAGTTTCCCACTGAGTGTGTGAGGTTTTATTTGAGGTTTGAGTTTTACTAATGTTTCCTTTACGAATGTGGGTGCCTTTGTATTTGGGGCATAGATGTTCAGAAGGAACATAGGAAGATCTTTCCCCAGCCCTTTACCATAGGTAATGTCTATCTTTGAAACTTAGATGTGTTTCTTGTATGCAGTGAAGGATGGATTCTGTCTTTGTTTCCATTCTGTTAGCCTGTGTCTTTTTAATGTTAAGACCATTAATGTTGATGGAGAGTAAGGGCCATTAATTGTAAATATTTGCTTGTTTTACATTTGTTGTTGGCAGTGGTATTGTGGATATATTTGTCCTGTTTTAACCTTGAGTTCTTGTGAAGTGGAATTATCTATTGCCTATATCTTTGTGATTGTAGTGAATTTCCTTGGGTTGGAGTTTTTCTTCCAGAACTTTCTGTAGGGCTGGATTTGTCAAATATATATATATTGTAAAAATCTGGCTTTGTTTTTAAATATCTTGTTTTCTTCATCTATAGTGATTGAGAGTTTAGCTGAGTATAGTAGCCTAGGCTGGCATCCATGGACTCTTAGTACTTTTAGAACATCTATCTAGGACCTTCTATCCTTGAGTGTTTCCATGGATAAGTCAGGTGTAATTTTGATAAGTCAGACATTTTATGTTGCTTGTCTTTTTTCCTTCACTGCTCTTAATAGTCTTTCTTCTGTATCTTGGGTGTTTTGATTATTATGTGTTGAGGTGTATTTTTTCTTTGGTCCACTCAATTTGATATTCGGTATGCTTCTTGTACTTTCATGGGCATTTCCTTCTTTAGATTGGGAAAGGTTACCTCAATGATTTTGTTGAATATGTTTTCTGCACCTTAGAGCTGGGCTTCTTTGCCTTGCTCTATGCCTATTATTCTTACATTTGTTCTTTTCATGGTTCCCCACATTCCCTGAATGATTTGTATTAAGTATTTGTTAGATTTACAATTTTCTTTGGCTCATGAATCTATTTCCTCTAGTTTATCTTCAGCGCCTGAGATTCTCTTCCATCTCTTGTACTCAGTTGGTTATGCTTGTGTCTGTAGTTCCTGATTGTTTGCCCAGTTTTTCTATTTCAAGCATTCCTTCAGTTTGTGTTTTCTTTTTTGTCTCTATTTCAGTTTTCATGTCTAGAACCATTTCTTTCACCTGTTTAATTGTTTTTTTCTTGGCTTTCTGTACTTTCTTTAAGAAATTTGTTAATGTCATCTAATTTTTTTGTTTTGTTTTGTTTTGTTTTCTTCCATTTCTTTAAGGGATTTTCTCACATTGTCTTTGAGGGTCTCTATTATTTTTATGATGATAATTTTTAAGTCATTCTCTTCTGCTTCATCTGCTTTAGGGTGTTCAGTTCTAGATGATGTAGAGTCCCTAGAATCTGGTGGTGTTATGCTTGTCTTTCTATTGTTAGGTGTTTTTTGTATTACAGTCTTCCCATGGCTTCTTCCAGTAGGTGTAGGTCGGGTCCTTCCCTTTCTCCCCAGGTGGGCTTAGGTGGGTCAGAGGTTTGATGTCTGTAGCTCTGTGTGGTCCAATCTTTCTAGGAGGTGTCTCCTCAGGAACGGACCCAGTGATGGGCTTCAAAAATCAGGCTGCAGCAAAGAATGGCGATGGAGGTCAAAGATTCCCGAAGTCTGGGACTCAGGATGTTCTTTGAGCTGATCAGCAGATCTAGCCTGGGCCTGGCACTCTCCAGCTGAGGCCTCTTTAGCAGAGGCCCAGTGGTGGGGGTCAAGGATCCAGCCTCCCCCCCACCCCCACCGCAGGGGCTCACAATGGTCCTGAGGGGATAGGCGGGGCCTGGAACTCTAGTTGATTACTGGCGGTGGGGATCAGAGACCAGGCAGGTGGGGATTCCAGGTGGTCTTGCATGGATATGCAGGTCTTGTGTGTTCCTGAATCCCTTTTCTTATCACTGTCCTAAGAGTTGTTTTGATGATGTCCATTAAACCTGATATGTGTGCTATGTAGATCATATTACAATCATGAAAATATTATCATGAAATTCTTGTCTATAATATATATGCTAAAACTTTAGATATAAAAAAAAAGTTCTGTATGGAATTCAAAGTTACAACAAGAATCTGTCCTGTATTTCTAACAATAAAGAAGTAATGTCATGGACTGCCTGAGTACCAAGGTAGCAGAGGGTTTTGGGATTGTAGCACTCAACAGAAGACTGGGAGAAGTGAAGAAGTAGAAGCTGCCTTTTATTACAGAGAGCAATGGGCTTATACCAAAGCCACCAAAGACAGGGGGCTGAGCATAGAAGGAAGGTATGCACCACCCACAGCTGGGGTCATTACTGTCATTGTGCACAGGAAAGTTTTGAAAACAACCTTGTTTGCTCAACCTTATTTGTATGGAAGTTCTACATCTAGTTGTAGAGGAAGAGAGCTGTAAGTGAGAAGTACTTAAATTGCCCAACAATGGACTGAATGAAAATGTTACTAATTGTTAGAGGAGCATTGCAATGCAATTTGCATACAAAATACCAGGATGCTGCTTACTGACAATGAGAATTTAGGAAACCACACAAACATCTGTTTTAGTCACTGGTGTAGTGCAGTCCTGAAGCTCACAACTGACAGAGGAACATGGAGCGTGTCCATCTTGCAAATACCAAAAATTTGTCAAAACCCCTATCTCCACTGTCAGAGGGAGAATTATATCCTACCTCTGCTTTCCAGTTTCACAGAAGCTCATTCTGGCAAAACTAAAATCATGTCCACAAGCCGAGAAGTAACTGCAGTATGAGGTAACTCCAGATTACAAGTCAGCACTATCCAGTAAAGGTCATCATCACACATTACATACATCAGAAGTTGAAGAATTGTCTTGATTCTAGGCTTTAGCAATTAGACACAGTAATTTGTGTGTATAAGAGAAAAGAAAACACTGAGTGTATAATTGTTTAGGAGACCTTAATCTAATGAGCAAGTAAAAATATTTGAAGCAACAAATAAGTGATAAAATTTAATTGTTTGCTTTTGTTACTCTCATTGTTGTTTCACCCTATGTCCTTCTCACAGCCACATCTCTCTGTCTTGGTCCCTTTTCCTTCCCTAAGAAGAAAACATACTTATTAAGTAAAATAACTACTCTCCTGGGCATAGAGGCAATCTCTAAATACTCTAGAGGGGAGAGATAACTGCTGTTTCAGAGGAATTCAGAAGTTGAATATTGACATTGAAATTGGTCAGAGAATGAAACTATCATTGTATTTCCTATAAAATTTTCATCTTTGGTACAGCATTCTGAACTAAACACTACTGGTCCTACCTTAGTGCATAAAAATTTATAAATTGATCTTCTAAAAATATTATGTAGCATTCAGTTAATTACATAACTTTTGTTCAGTTATATTTTCTTTAAACTTACTCCTATCTTATGCTCTTTAATAGTAATCATGTCAAATTTATGTGTTTATTTTCATTTTATATTTTAGCACACTTTTTAAAATTAAATATACTTTCATAATATTCTTCCAATCCCCCAAATCCTATCAGATCCTCTCCCCACCCCCAAATAACCAGTTCTATGTTTTCTTTTCTCAAAAAACAAAAAAAAATATAGTTCAGCAGCAAAAATAATAGCTAGTAATAATAATGATCATGATAAAACTGAAACCAAGAAAACAAAATCACAGCAAAAAGAGTAAAAAACAGAAAAGTAACAACTAAACCCCCCCACCAAATCCTAACCAAACAACACACACACACACACACACACACACACACACACACACACACACTGACAAAGTTAGTTGATTTTGAACAACTCCTGGGTATGGAGCCTTTACTGGAATGTAGTTGATATACCAAGGGTATCATTTTGAAAAATTTCAGTTTCCTTGTCGCAATGTCAGTCAAAAAACAGTCTTTATTATTTTCAATTCTTTAAAAGTCCATAGTGTCTTTAGAAATCTGTAGCCTTACATTAAAAAAAATAATTTACTGTCTTACTCAATGTGAAAGAACTAGGGTGTACTTAGCATCAAATAAAAATTCTAAATCAAGATGTGAATAGCTCATGGTCAAATGCAGGATTTACATGTGATTGTCTTGCTTCAGAAAGATATACACAATCTATTTCTACAGCTCTGTAATTGGTAGATATATAGCTTGCCTCAGAGGCTCAGATGGTATCATTAAGACATAAAACGGTCCTTGACGATATTACCAATGCATTGGTAATGGCAACAGAGGCTGTACACTTGCATCATCTGCTTTCATCATTGATTCAGATTCTGACACATGTTTTAAGGCCTTGGGCACTCTATATGACTCTGAATCTTGCAGCTCTCATGTCCTAAAAATCAAGAATCATATGAAAGACTCTTAAATTTTGTTAGTTTTCTTTAATGATAGGTAAACCCTGGACTCTAAGGTTACAGCTTTAATGATGATTCTGGAAATGATTCCCAGAAATTTTACTTTAGTGATTCTGATCCTTTATTAATCATATGTGATTCCACAGCCAAACAGGACTCATATAACTATCCTAGTAAAGCATAGTTCAGTTTTATTTAATCACAGCATATATTCAACCAATGCTAATAAGCAATCACTGATCCTGAATCCAAAATATTATACAAATAGTCTTTGTAATTTTTTCTTGATTTTATTTTTTTGCATTTTTACTGGAAAATGTAATCCTTTCTCATATAATATACACTGATTATATTGTCCCCTCTTTCTTCTCCAAGTTCCTTCCCACCTCCCCTCCCCTCAGGGTATGCTCTCCTTCTGTCCATAATTGAAGAAAAAATGGTTTTAAGGGACAATACTTAAACATGAAAAAATTAAAATATAATAAGATAAAGCAAATGTATTTTGGTTAGACACAGCAATTAAACAAGAGGATAAGAGTCCTAAGAGCAGACAAGAGTCAGAGACCCACTAGATATCACACTCAGAAGTCCCATAAAACATTAAGTTAATAGATATTACATATACTCAGAGGACCTGGTGAGACCCACATAGGCCCTGTGCATGCAGCTTCAGTCTCTGTGAACTTGCTTAATTGATTCAGAGGGCCATGTTTTCCTGGTCTCCTCCATTGTATCTGGCTCTTACTCTTTTTCCAATTCCTCTTCTATGGGATTCTCTGAATTCTGAAGAGAGACATTTGATGAAGGTCTATAATTTGGACTCTCATCACACAAAGTCTAGCAATGGGTACCTGGATCTGTTTCCATCTGCTGACAGAGGAAGCTTTACTGTTGATGACTGGATGAGACATAAATCTATAAGTATAGATAAATATCATTAGAAATCATTTCATTTATTTTTTTCTTTTAAAGCAGTAGTAGTTATCATTTGTTGGTATTCAAGCATTTTCTTGAGTGGGTTATTTCTCAAGCAGCGGGCATTAGGTTAAACCAAATATTTGTTTTCTATTCCAACAAGTAGTCTCTTCCACCACTGTACTAGCATATTATACAAGCAAGGTTTTTTTTTTTTTATCATGAATGGGTATTAGATTTTACCAAAGGTCTTTTCTTGATCTAAAAAAATGATCAAATGATTTTGATTGTTTTAATGTGTCTTCTTTCAGTTTGTTTATATGTTAGAGCACATTTACTGATTTTATTGTATTGAATCATCCCTGCATCGCTACAATGAAGACTGCTTGATCATAGTGGATGGCCTTTTTGATATCTTTTATTCAAATTACAAGTACCTTATGGAATACAATTGCATCTATGTTCCTAAGAAAATTTCGTGTGTAGTTCTCTTTCTTTGCTGAATCTTTATGCTGGTTGGTTATCAGGTAACTGTGCCTCATAAATTGAATTGGGCAACATCCCTTCTTTTCTTCATTTGTGGAATAATTTGAGGAGTATTGGTGTTAACTGTTCTTTGAACATCCAGTACAATTCAGTTGTAAAACCACCTGGCCCTGGGCTTTCTTTTTCCTCAATAGAAGATGTAATGACTGCTTTTATTACATTTGGAGTTAAAAGTCTGCTTAAATGGATGTTTATCTTGTTTATCTCATCTTGATTTAACTTTAGTAAGTTGTGTCTGTTGATAAAATTATCAATTTCTTTTAGATATTTTTCAGTTTGATATAGTATAGGTTTTAAAATTGTGTACTTATGATTATGAGGATTTCCTCAGTTTCTCCTTATGTCCCCATTTGTTAATTCTCTCTCTGATTTTAGTTAGTTTGGATATGGGCTTTTCTATTTTATTGATTTTTCTCAAGAACAAACTTCCTGTTTCATTAATTCTTTGGATTGTTCTCCATGTTCCTATTTTATTAATTTTAGCCCTCAGGTAGAGCTTTTTCTTGCCATCTTCTCCTCTCTATTGGGTATACTATTTCTTTTTGGTGTAGAGATTTCAAGTGTGTTATTATGTTTTTAGTATGAGATATGAGAACTCTCCAATTTTTTGTAGACATTTAATACGATGAACTTCTCTCTCTCTCTCTCTCTCTCTCTCTCTCTCTCTCTCTCTCTCTCTCTCCCACTACTACTACTATTACTACTACTACTACTACTACCACTACTAGGATCCTCTGACCTCAGAATACTTCAAGGACCACTATTCTTGTTGATGCATCAGGTCTACCTGATAACTATGCTAGGCAACTCACTGATTATCTTTCTTATGAAAGCCAGCCTTGTGCTGCACTCCCCCAGGTACTTGTTTCTAAGCCATCTCTCCACAGTGGAGCTTCTCTACACCACCAAAATTTTGCCCAGAATCCTGGCTGATCTGACCTACTCTCACTCCAAGACCATTCCCCTCCGGAGCTGTGCAGCTAAGAGATACCATAACAGAAGGAACCATTATAGGTTTGAAGAGAAAACTGACTCTAGAGAAATGTCCAGAGACCTACAAGACTCACCCCAACTAACAATTTGAACAACAGTGGATCATTATCATTATCCCTGATAATGAGATCAATGACTAACTTATCCTCCATCATAGAGCCCTCATGTAGTAGCTGATGGAAAAAGAAGCAGACACCCACAATTAGACACTGAGCCAAATTGGAATCCAGATGCAGCGAGGGAAACAAGACCAGGCTACAGAAGCCCACAGAGACAGCTGACCTAAACAAGGAGGAACTAATGGACCCCCAGACTGATATCTGGGACACCAGTATTAAACTTATTCATTCCCCTGAACATTTTTCTCAGTTAGAAGGCCTGGGCAGTCTAAGGGACCTCTGACAGTAGAACCAGGACTTACTCCTGGTGCACATAAGCACTTTGGGAACATATTCCCCATGGAGGGATACTCCTTTAACCTAGAAGCAGGAGGGAGGGCCTAGTTCCTACTCCAAATGACTTGACAGATTTTGTTGACACTTCTTATACATTTTTTTAATTTTAAAAATTTTAATCCTTGGCTTAACAGAAAGAATATATGTATTTATTTCAGGCAAAATTGATAATAACTTCAAAAGATGCAACACTTGTGTATGACTTTATTCACATAAACTCATATAAAGAATAGCTATTCACTCTAGGTAGGGAACCAAGGTGGGGACACCACGCAGTAAAACTTAGTGAGCCAATTCACTTTACTAAATTTATTGAAAGAAGCAAGATTGACTCAAAGACAGCTGCAGCATTATGGGAAGTTCAAGTCAGAATGGGTGATGGTTCACAAAATGTGGAAATCCGGGGCTTGTGATTCAATTTTCAGGGAGCTGGACATTTTGGAGAGCATCACTTCTAGGCATCTCAGGTGGTCTGAACTTTTTACAGGTACTTCATCTTTCTCCTCTTTGTCCCTTCCCCCTTCTTTATTCTTCTTCTTGGAAGGTCTGCTATTCTGGGAATTTCTCCCAGCAGTCATTTCAGCTTAGAGAGTGATGAGCCTAGTAAGTCTGGTCAGTTTTAAAGGCTTATTGACATTTTTAGTTGTTTATTTTATGAGCCTTAAAGAGCCTCACTGTTATATCATCGTTTAGAATAACCTATGTATTTATGAGCTACTAACCAAAATGAAATATTTTAATTCACAGAAAATTACTGAATAATTTTCACCCAGACATGATAGAATGAAAATAGATTTTGAAATTGTTTTTAATATATATATGTATTTACATGAGTTTAATTGTGTCTCTTTTTGTGTTTTATAGATATGATCATTAAACTCAATTTGACATAAAAGAACTAAAGATTTCAAGGCAAGTTATAAGGACAGAGAATTGGGGAGCTGTAAATAAATGAAAAATTTCAGTTAACAGTTAATGACTAAGCCCATTAATATATCTGATGTGCCCACTAAATCAATGTTACTAAATCACACCTTTCAATGTTAATGAGAATTAATTTTATGTTTCTCTCCATCAACATACTATGTGTGTGTGTGTATGGACTGAGCATTTTTTGCTCAATTTTAATGTAAATTTGAACTTACTGATTAATATAATACTTTTCTTCTTGTGTATTCCATCATGCCTTGCCTAAGTGACATTTTGTTTTCAGCATGAATAAGATCAACTTTTAAATAGAGTGTGAATGAGATTATGTATTTCTTGTCTTTCTGTGTTTGACAA
Organism: Cricetiscus sungorus; assembly: GCA_030556225.1. Classification (NCBI taxonomy): domain Eukaryota; kingdom Metazoa; phylum Chordata; class Mammalia; order Rodentia; family Cricetidae; genus Cricetiscus; species Cricetiscus sungorus. The sequence continues at coordinate 43,241,687 of JANBXA010000730.1, forward strand.
CCCTCATTACTATATGAGCTGCAGTTCCATCACCATCATATACCAGAATATTATTGATTGTATAACTGAATAGATTACAGATGTGCAATGCACTGTTTTCCTTATCTAAGTAATCAATACATGAACAAAAGTTTTGCATTTTCTGTACCATTGTGAATTCTTCCACAATAAACATCACTATGCCGAATCCCTTCTAATATATACTTTCTTTTTCAAATATTAATCTCCAGAACTAGAATAATTGGATCATATTGTTTAGAAGCTCTCTCTCTCTCTCTCTTTTTTTTTTTTTGATAATGACTGTACTAAGTTGCAGTGGCACCAGCAATGTGCAGCTCCTCCTTTTCTTTGCTTCCTTAGCACTGTTTAGTATTTGAATCTCCTGGGCACAGAAACCTACATAGTGCTATGATTAAGCAGAGTCCCCAGCTGGTTTCTTTCTTTGGAGGTTGGGACCAACAGATCAAGTAGTAGATATTGCTTACTGACAGGGGAACTGATGGTGAAATTCACTTTTGATTTTTGTTTCACCTCTCTGAATCTTACTGATTCTCCACTATCTGAAGAAGATATATCACAAGCTACTTTTGCTATAGGTGTCATAAAAATGCCCAATTTCACTTAAACCTTGAATGAAAAGAAACCTCTAGTGCCTATAATCATTTCTATTGGGCATTTTGTCATAGCAACATGAGAAGTAATTAGCATGCAAAGTCTTGGGAGAGATTTCACTCTAGGTCCACTCTAAGCCAGCTCTAGAGGTTCAATCCCTAAACAACAGTGCCAGGGCTAATGCTCTCCTCTGTGGTTTGTACATGGGCCTGGAAGAAAAAGTCTAATTCCAGTTTCTGTGTTCTTTTGCTCCTGGTGGTTGGAACTTGGTTTCTACTCCTTTACTCAACACTGAGAAATTATGATAGACACTGTATTTGTTACCTGACTCATGGAGTTTCAATGGCTCAGCTCACAGTTCTTGGTCTTGTTAAGGATGGGAAGGTTCCTCTTATAGTGTTTCCCTATATCAGTCCTGATAAAGGGGTTTTATTTAAAGCCTGGACATCTTTCCTACTCCATGTTCTTAGCATAATGTATCTGTCTCTGAATGTTTCCTTGAATTATATATAGGTGTGGGTGTGGCAAATATTCCTTCCTAGACTTCAGTCACATATATCATTCTATAATACAAGCAGATCTTATCATTTCAGTTTTCACTTCCTCAGTTCCATTAAGCTTAAATTTATAGGTGAATAAATGGTCTGTGGTACAATTCTAGAGACTATTACATTAGACCTTTACTTGGGCCACCATATGCTACAGTCTACCATCTCCACTCTTCTTCTTAGGATATATATTTTCTTCTGAAATTCGAGAGATCTCAGTCTTCAGAACTATATCTTCCACTGGCAGACTTGAATCAAGAGTCACTGTGAAAATACTGGGCATAGACATCCTTTTCTGATTCATGGCACTTCTAACCAAAGTAACCAAATGTGTCCTGAATGCAGACTGTCCCACAGAATTAGACTGTCTGAAGAACAAGACTATATAGCAGGGTTAAGTTTGAAGCTTGTCTTTAATTGCAGCTATTAAGTAGCTCAGCAAAGTGAAAATTTGTGTGACAGATTTGATGATAAAGAAACTCCTGGATTTAAAAAAGAGTGACAAATTAAAATTAGCTCCACATTTTATTGAGTGCTAAAAATGCTAGCTGCTGAAAATTGTTCAAGCCAATTTGATAACAGTTCAGACATGTCCATTAGCTCACCGACACTTTGTATTCAGTTACGATTTGAATTAAAGTGCTCCCATGTGAATTAATGTGCAGAACATTTGAAAGCAACATTTCCTTATTTTTTTACTTGTGTAGAAAATTTTTGCATATTACTCTGAAATATTGAACCTACCCTGAGGGTGTCAAAATGCAATGTGGTGTTTCATATGCTCTGTATATTTATGCCTTCCTTATGATATTTTAAAGAGTTGCATTATTGAACTCATGAGCAAATTAGTTTCTATATAAAATTCAGAATGTATCTTTATGTTGAAAACATTAAATCAATATATCATTGGAAAAGATATGTTAATATTACGTATTAAAGTACACAATGAGAATAAATACACATTGAATGGGTGCTATAATGTTTTTATGTGTTTGTAAATTTCCATTTAACAGATGAATAAACACAAGAAAATTAATAACATATGAATTTCTAAGGAAAGATAAAATAGATTTTTGTGTAGAAAATAAAACTGTTCCACATTTTTTAACAGTTGTTTTCATAAACTATGTATTGAAAAATATTTTTTATATTTTTCAAAATGTTTTTCCTTGAGTTTAAGGAACATGCTACTACCTCAAGTCACAACTGATACTTGATATAAGCTTTGATGTACTTTAAATTGCACAATATTGACACATAGACAAATTAAGGCATAAAAGGAAGTGTACTCTATGAGTGAAGAATATAAGTTTAAATCAAATTCTTAATTGTGGCACAATACTTGATTTCTATATCTCACCATTCTCCTCTACAACAGTGAATAATAATATTTACTTTTAGTCTTTTGGTGAGACTTACTTCTAAGAAAGTGTCACAATTAATTGTTTTAAAATATATTTTACAAGAATGGCATAGGAGTCAAATTCAGGTTATTGTTAACAGTATGTAGTTCCATTATTATATTTTCTTGTTGAAATGATAAAAAATTTACTGCAAAAATGTTTATATATTGCACAAGCATTGATCAATATATATGTATATATATATGTGTGTATATATGAACATTATATATGTGTATATATATATATATATACATATATATATATAATGTAAACTCCAGTTTTGTATGTTGGATACTATGTTTCATGATGAATTCAGCTTTACTACTTTGTTTTAATTTTTATTAGGAACATATACAAATATAATCAAATATTTGTGATGGGAATGATTAATTCTAATATTTGTGTTGAAAATGATGGATTAGGCCCAATTTTACACATTCCGGCATCCACAATTTTGCTATAGATATATAATGGATATGTCTCTACTACTCTGTTGTATAAGGTTTAATAGTATGTCTTATTGGGAGATAGTTTGTACAAGAATTGATAATAGGTTTAATAGGTTAAATGTATTATGTTTTACTCTTTTTCAGAAAAATATGAATTATGTAGAAATTTGGCTTAATGATAAAATAAAACAATTGAATTAAAAGTGTTTTGGATGTCACACAAGCACAGAACAACCCAGAAGAAGAAGCCCAGCTTCTATAGTCTGGTTTAGTTACTTCACAATCACCAACCATTTATTGAACTTCTGATGAACCATAAATTCATAAAAAGAACTTATGTTTCTGATATACTAAATCTTTGGGGATATTTTCAGTTAATAACACCCAAATTATTTATATGCTTTCAAATTCTTCCTAAATTAGAAAAGCTAAATATTTTCTTCAGAGTATTAACATATCAACAAAATCTATACATTCAAAAAATAAGATGATATATATGATATGAAAGATTTATTTGTAGTGAACTTTCTGTCCTTACCAATATTTTCAGATAGTAATTTTCAAAACATATTTTCACATGAAATAAGTAGATGTAATTAATGGTCCTTTCACTTGAACACAATGTTCAATAAAAACTATTAATACTTAGAAAGGCACTAAGAAACCTTATACTTGTCAGCATGAATCTTTGTAAGCTTTGCCATGAGCCATGAAATGTGAGCATGAAATTGAAGAATACAAATGTAGGATAATGTAGGATACTCATAGAGTGTACAAATTTTGTGTGCCATTGTGCAAACTTTGAGAATAAATTATCTATTTGACTTTCTTTAAATACAAAGTAATGGCGACAATTGCAATGGATGACACTTATCTCCTGAAATATAAGACCATGATTTCTAATTTCCACAGAATGTATGATTGGAAGAAAAGTCACATTATCACTGTTACAAAAAGTGTGTGTCATAGTAAGTAGTTTTCTCTCCCTATTATTTACATTTTACTTTCTTGGATACTTAAAGGTGAACAAAGTTCAACCTTTGAAAATTAATAAATTTGGACTTTAATGTTCTTCCTGTCAGTCTCAAAGGATTTTATGTGAAGACATGTAGGTAAAGTTTCATTGAAATATATTAAAACTGAGGAAAACTTTATGGAGTTGGACAGATGCAGAATTTTAACAGTTTTGGATATAAAACAGTCATTATGTTTATAGTTTTCTTCATCAATTTTTTGGGTTTTTTTTTTTTTTGTAATGTGAAAGGGGTCATGACCATGCTGGGGAAACCCACATAAATAGCTGACTTGAATAAATATAAACCTAGTCAGACAGCTGGGGATCCAGAATAGGACCCAACCAATGAGGACCCCTGAACGTGGGTGTCAGTTGGGAGTCCTATGAGGCCTCTGGTAGTGGAACCAGTATTTATTCCTAGTACAGAATTGTGCTGCATAGACATAATATATTAAACATGAGTAGAAATATATATACAGTATGTTATAACATTTAGAAGATGAGGGGAGATGTTATTCGGTAAATATGTTTCTCATACTGGTTAATGAATAAAGCACTGTGACCAATGGGAAAGCAAGATAGGCGGGGCTAGGAGACAAGGAGGAAAGAGGAAGTAGGAAGGAGGAGTCAGCATGTAGAGCCTGGAGAAAGCAAGATGCCAGGCTGCCACATTTGGAAAAGATGACCATGTGGAAATACTTAGATAAGTAGAAATGGGTTAATAATTAAGACAGTGCTAGCCCATAAGCAATAATAGTAACTGGCCAACAGGATTGTATCAAATACAGAGTCGCTGTGTGTTATTGGGGGCTGGCATGGCAGTGGGGCGGCAGGACCAGACCGGAGGTGGAGGGAAAAACGTGCTCGTAACAAGAAGTATAAATAACCTTACATTTATATCAATATACAAAAATCCATATCAATGTTAAAATTAGATGTAATAATCTGTCCTTTTGTCTTATTATTTCTATATCCCCACATTTTCTCTTTTCATTTTCTAGCAGAGAAAGAAGGATAAAGGAAAGAAAAAGAGAGACAAAAAAGGGTTATCTAAAAATCTGACCCCTTTTGTTGAGTAATAAAAACTTTCAAATTACCCTCCTAAACAACAAAAAACATCCTCAACCTTCCTAATACCAAAAATTAGCCATCCCACATCTTGGGAATGTGGACATTGGAGTCTGTAAATTGCTTGCTGTTGTTTGGGGGCAACAGCAACTTTAGGGGACCCTGAGAAAATTGAAATAATGGCAAAGTCCTGGGAGTTATCTTTGTCATTTGCTGTCCAGTTTCTCTGTGATGCCACAGTGCAGGCTTATTTGAAGTCCTAAGTGGAGTAGTCTGTATGACTTACTTCTACATCACTCACAAATTTCTGCCTTTCTGAATTTTAAGTGTATAGGTGTTTAGCAGCAGTTGCTATGTGGCAAATCTGAAGGAAGAGCAAAGCTGGGATTCTGTTGCAGACTATTGCTTTCTGGTTTTGCTATCCTGACAAAGTGAGAAGATAAACCTTAAAAGAAAGAAAAAAAAAAATGTTGACTACACACAGAAATGAGAGGCTAGCTAGATTGGGATATAATAGTTTTTAAAGGTGATTTGCATTCTATAACAGAACAAAAATAAGTTCAATACTAAAAATATGTGAAAGTACATGAAAGTGTAGGCAGGCGATAGACATTAGGCTTTTTTGCTTGTTGTTCTCCCAGCAAAAGTTTGCTCTGAAGAATCATATGACCTCTTCATTCTCAACTGCCAATGTTTGGTAGGTATGTTTCCTCTAAGCACAGGGGAAAGCCACATTTATTATTTAATGTTCTGTGCTTATAAAGCACATATACATCTGACCTACAATAGACACTTTAGAATAAATAGGTGATGTTCGCTATTAAGATTATCAAAATTATATTTAGATGGGTGTGCCAAAGTTGTTCCCTAAAATAGCACTTTAAAATTCTATGATTACCCTAATAAACAAAAAATTAAAGTGTGAAATAAATTGTTTTAACCTTATAAAAATGATTTAAAAGCTTTTTGTGTAACAATATCAGTTATCTTGAGTTCATATTGGGGCTTAGATTCCAAAGTCCAATTGCCTGGTGATACAGGTTTTGGGAAGGAAATTTATGATAGCCTGAAAATGGCCAGCTTCTTATGTCTTCACATGCTTTATCTTGGTTCATTAATTTAAGAGTGGAATAGAAATAGAAGGAATGAAGCTACTCACCTTATTGAGTCACAATCAAACAGCCATTGAAAACCACACCTTCATGAACTCATCTAACACTAATTTCATCTCCAAAGTCCTTATGGACAAATATCATTGTTTCGGATATTAAGATGTCAGCCTATGATTTTAGGATTAAGATCAATTTGTGACAAAGTTCTAAGAATATTCATAATTTTAGTTTTGTGAAAGAACAAAATGATTTCATAAGTTTTTGTGTAAAATCTTAGTAACAAGCACATATGTTAAATTATTGCCTTAATTGCTACATTCTATATTATGTCTTTCCATTTTTGATGATTTTGTCATCTCTTAGTCCTCATATTTTAATTGAGGGAACATTTGAAACATTAAAATAATTAAAATTTTATTTTATTGCATTGGCATTTCCTGAATTGTAATAATTTTATGTTTTAAAAAATGGAGAGGAACTATTTATTATACAGTTGACACTCCACAGGTGAGCCATTCATGAGAATTATGAAAGACTAGACTGTCTACTGGATTCATTTTATTCTTCAACACTCAATCAGGCTTACATAACCAGGATCAACTCTTAAGCAAATTCTTCATAAAGGTATAAATCAATTTATATATAATATTAATACTTCTTAAAAATTAAACATTTTTCTTCCCCAAATCCATAAAACTAAACTCAACACAATATCAGACAAAAAAATGGAAAACAAACACCAAACATCACCAAAGCCTTTCTACTAAATGAAGAATCAAGATATGGCTTTCACAATGCCCTGTAAAATAAATTGGCTCCTCTCATTCACTTTTAGTTATGCACACTACTAAAGACTGTAAATAGACATGTACATTCCTATAGTTTCCAAGAGACATTCATATAACAAAAGTGTAACTAAGTCGCAGAATTTAAGAGACATGCTAATAGCATCAGAAAATGACATTCAAAGCTTATATTCTATTTAAGAAATGAATTTTCTAAGGCCCAATTCAACTTTCATTTGAAATACAAGTTCTCCTGTCCTTTTCTTACTCCAACCATCCAAGCAGCTTCTTTGCCTATATCAAAGTGGTTGTTGCCATATACATACATACATATACATACACATACATATATATTCACAAAATATAAATTTTACCTATAACTGCCACTTCACTTAACTAATATCATTCAAAACTACATTCACTCCCCCATCAATTTAAATCCTCTTTGAAGCAGAAGAATGCCATTAGAAGCCATAACCCTTTCTTTTTGTATGCCTTAGGAAAAATCTAAGTTACAAAAAGAAAAAATAGAATTATTTTTAGACTTGATTTTCCCCCAGTTATGGGTGGGATGGCATATGTTCAAATTTTTCTTTAGCTTTATTATATGTGGATTAAGACATTCTTTAAGAAGTAGCTTAATTGCCTTATTAACATATATTACTATCATTGTTTAGTGTAGCTCTTGTTCTCAGAAGAGAAATGTCTTTCTATAGCTGACTGTAGTTAAAATTGCAGGAAAAGTGACTTTGGGATCCTTAACCTCACAGGTGATATATATCACATCCCAAGGCTCTGCAACACCATGAAAGAAGGAGTAGAATATCTGTAATAGGCAGAGGCCAGACAAGATTTCTGAAAAGTAGCACTTAGTGGCCATGACAACAGCATTGCACTAAAGAACTCATAGCTGTGATGGCCTGCAGAAGACCTGAAAGAGACCTAGGTAGTAATGAATAAGAATGGGAAGCGCAGAAAGTTTAGAGTCTTGAGAGTAGGTTTAGAGAAGAATTGTTGGAAGGAATGGGCAGTGAATATCATAAAAATATTCTGTATCTCAGAAAGAAAAAATTTAAACTTGGAGAAATTTAGTTTAGATAACTTGTAAATCCATACAGTATATAAATTGTCAATTTTCCCCCTGCTTACCTTATTTTCTCACTTGCATGATTTCACTGCTTTTTGCACAATTCTACTATATGCTTCTGTTGCAATTCTTTGTTTAAAATTAATATTAAGAATAAACATTTCCCAGGTTCCTGTGGTTCTGTGTATTTCCTAAGAATAAGAATATTAGTGGATACATACAATATGATTATTTACCTTATAATTAGTTTTGCATGTCAACACATCTGTAGTCAATATGTTATTTGACATTCTTATTGTAATTTTATTAATTGACATAACAATGAGTCTTTTCTCCATTGTTGTATCCAGCATAGATCCTATTGCACAGTATGTTGCTACACATATCTCTTGTCATTCAGCTGGGTATTTTATGAGTTTTCTACATTCACATTTTCAAACAGAATAAATTTATCCCTAGCCTCTGAAAAAATTATTTGATTATATTTAATGACTAATCCCTCATGATTAAATTCAGTAGTATTTAGCAGATGAAAAATCTTTTCCCCATATAACTAACTTAATGGGACATGGAATATCTATCACCTGTTGTTGGTGACAGTAATATTAACCACATGATCATGTACTCCACGTGAATATTTTTTCTCTTTCAGTCTGTTGGAAATCATCTTACACAGGTGTAATGTCTGGTTTCTTACTGAAACTTTCCTCCTCTTTTTGTAAGAATTTATTAGAGGGGATGTGAAGGGGATATATGTCCCCTTACATTATCAAGAAGACTTCAGCATCCTGATTTTACAAGCAGTCTCCCTTTATACCTATTCATTATTGTATAAATGAATGAAAGGACTTATGTGTGTTCAAGTGTTGTGTGACTGGTGATCTGATGGCAGAGCTAGCCACTAATTTACCATAGAAGCTGGGCAGTGGTGGCTCACAAATTTAATCCCAGCACTGAGTAGAAGGAGACACAAAGTAATGAGGTATGATGGAGATAGAATTTCAGCCCTTTTTGGATGCAGGAAGAAAACAGGTAGGAAAAAACTGGTAAATACTTTCAGTTTTCTTATCTTCCAGGTTTCCACCCCAATATCTGATTCCTAGTTTTATTTTACTGAGTGCGATTAATTAGATTAATGTTTCATTGAAGTACTATAGTTGATTTCAGTCTTTGTTTTTCATGATTCAATTTGCTCATGTCTATAACTGTGGGGATTGTTTCCTTTTCCTAATAAATCCTTCAAGGGAGAGTTAATTTGCTTTTTATATTTAATTTCATACTTTTGATTCTTTTCACCAATATTTTAAAAAGTGATCATTTGCCATATACATGAGTTTCCATCTACTCTCAATCCAGCTAAGATTCTGGAATCTACTGTTACGTTTGGAACTTTGTAGTATAATTTAAGATCTCATGCATAGCATGATAATACGTGAAAATAGGGCCTGAGAAAAGATTGTCCTAGTTAACAAGATCTCAGCCTCTAGACTCATTGCAATAGAACACTGTAAGGAAACATATATACAATATATATATATATATGTATATGTATATGTATATATATATATATGCTTGAAATATATGATGTTATTACTTTTATCACAAATGATTGGGAGTATCATATCCATGTTCATGTATATATTTCACTTAATGCTTCATAGAACTTATGACATGTTATTCACAGATATGGTTTTCAGTCGGCTAATAGCCCCACTGTAGTTTCCCAATATTTATTTTTGCAGCCTCCTGTGTCTGGGCAGTTAGATAGTTTCAAATATGTTGAGAATAAATATAAAAATTATGTAGCAGTCACCTTCCTTCTACATGTATGTTTCCAATTATTAGGGATTTTATAGTAACTTGACATTTTTTAATTTTATTTTATGTATTTATTTATCATGGACACACACATATGTATGTATACACACACACACAACACACATGCGTGCACACACACATACATATATATTTATATATATACATATATTCTCTTAACTTTTTTGACAAATGTATATACTTAGCTTTCTTAAATTTTAGGGTTTATCTGTCTAAATCTACAAATCACCTCACAATGATATATTAAATAATCTCTAACAAATTATATAGCTTAAAAATGAAACAGCCTCCTCAGGTCACGTGTTGTATGTTTGGTCATAATTTGGTGGGTATAATAGGGAGTTAGGTGGAATTTTAGGAAGTGGGTGCCAGCTGAGTGAGTGGGACAAACCTTGGATATTAGCCAAGACCTTTAGTCTTTCTATACTTTGCTTCTTACTACCAAGAAGTGAGGAGCTTCATTGTTATTTTCACAACCCTGGTTCTTTAACTCACAAGTAAATCTACAGTCAGAAGAGCAAAAGAAGGCGTCTGTTTTTCTCCAGCAACAATGAACTGATACTAGCACAGATACTCTGGTGAATTTTGTATTTCCTAAGCAAAATTCTGATTTTGTTTTGTATTTATTGACATCTTTTCATAACTCAAAAGGGAGTTTGATGATTATATCTGTTTTCCTTTTGCTCAGAAGATTTTGAACTTCTGAGATACAACTGGCCTTTGATACTGGAAGTGTTAACAAGTATATATGATTAATGGGGTTAAGAAAAGTTGGAAGAATAATGGGGGAGCTGGAAAAAACAAATTGTTTTGGGAAAATATACTAATATAATAATCATTTGTTATTGAGGTACCCCAACTTTTTGTAGTAGACTACAAATAGGTGGCTAGTGTTTTTGAAGGGAGGTGTTGTTATGGATTAATTAACTGCCAAGAAGGTTTGAATAATTGGCATCAGATGAATGAAAATTTACATAATTTGGTTCTATGTTAAGATTGCCAATTTAAATTTTTTTTACTCTACCTATAATATGGTATAGAGTGGGTAGGAAAGGGAAAATACATTTAATTTGCCCTTGTTCCACTTTTAGTGTATAACCTCTTAAAGATATAAATAGTAACTTACAAATTCAAAGGCAGACACATAATTGACTTTCTCATTTGATCACATATTGTTCTTCCCTCATCTTTACTTTCCTCATTATAGTTAACTTTGCCTTTCACCTTATTAATAATAATTTTGCTACTAGATTATGTCCAAAACTCTGAGCACACATACACGTACCAACAAAATATAGAAAAGAAAGGTAACAATTTTTGCATGAGTACATTGATCAAAAAAGACAGATATTTAAGAAAAAAAGTAGGAATTATTCTTCAATGAAAAAGAAATCACCATTTGTATTTCTTTAATTTTTTATTGACAAATATGAAAATCAACTGAAATCACAGGAGCAAAGGTAATCAATCAGAAAATATTATTTTCAGATTCCAAGGATGTTCACAATGTATTATTTATCTGCAAAATAATAGATGTATTTGAATGCTAGGTAACTGTCACCCAGTTACCCAAGTTGGTGTAACCTTTTGGGAAGGATTGAGAGATATGGCCTTATTGGAAGAGGCGTATCATGGAGGGCAGACTTTGAGGTTTCAACGCTAACACCATTCATAGTTAGCTCTCTCTGCCTAATAATTTCAGATCAAACCTCCAGATATGAGCTCTAAGATACTGCCTTAGTGCCAAACATCTCACAATGTTTGTCTTATAGTGTGTACTTGTCATATACCATAATGGGCTACACATATACCATAATGGGCTAAGTTGTCCTAATTATAGAGCTGGAAACATGATGCAGTGGTGAAGAGTGCACACTGTTCTAACCTAGGAATTGAGGCTGTTTTCCAGCATCCATGTCAGAAGGCTCACAAGCACATGTAACTGCTAATCTAGGGATCAGGTACACTCTCTGGGTATTCAAAAAGTATACTTAAATACATGTACACAGTTTCACACAGAGACTAAATATACATGTAACATGATTAATATAAACACAGAGGCAGATATTGATGGTCAGATAAGCCAAACAGGTAGCCAACAGGTTCTTACCTCTACCTAAAAATGAAAGGTTGATCTTGGCTAGCTCCAGGAACTCTCAGACTGTAATCCTAAACTGCTACATCTCCTAAATGTGGCTGGAGACTAAATCTTCACATGAGGCCTTTTACTTTTTCCTTTTATACCTCCCTAGTGCTGGGATTAAAGGTGTGTGATCCCAAATGCTGAGGTCACTCTTGTATAAACTATTTCTCTCTAGGACTGGATCAATTTCATGTGGCTCAGTGTGGTCTTGACCTAGCAGAGATCCATCTGCTTGTCTCTCGAGCCCTGAAATTAAAGTTGTGTATCACCATTGCCTCACTCTGTGGCTTGTGGCTAGTTCTGTACCTTCAGGCATGCTTTAATAAATTACAAACAATATATCAACAAATACACATATTTTTTTAAAATTTAAATACATGAGAGATTCTAGCAAAACCAAACGTGCAGCTGTGCCAGAGCTGAGAGGAAACAAGCTGTTGGATCTCCTCACAAATCAGGTACTGTGTCCTCAGATTTGTTTCAATTGCATGATAATTCATGGTGAAATTTGTTTGTTTGTTTAGATATAGGGTTTCTATGTTTAGGCTTGGCTGTCCTGGAACTGTATCTGTATACCAGGGTGGCCAGAAGTCACAGAGATCTCCCTGCTTCTTCCTCTTGTGTTCTGTGATAAAGGCATGGGCCACCAAGTGCCCTTTTCCTCCCACTGGGTTTGAGGTACATGAGTGTTTCCCAGTCCTTTATATCTTGTTAGGTCAAGTTTTGTGGATTTCCCAGAGAGGCCTGCTGTTTTTTTTTTTTTTTTTTTTTTTGTTGTTGCTGGTAGAGGGGGACAGAGAATGATCTTGAAATGAACAGAGATAGGGTGAGGGAATGGAGGAACCAAGGGAGGAGAAATTGCAGTCAGGATGAAATCTGTGAGAGAAGAAAAAAAGGTTAAAGGAACTCAAATAAATAAAAAAGAAACGGAAATAAAAGGAAAGAGACCATGGTGGATTACTGTGAATTTATGGAAGTACAGACTTCACCAGAAGACAGAAAAAAAGGTGATTGTGAAACAAGAACTTAATGGCACCTGGACAATCATCCTGAAAATAAAGAAGCAGAGCAGGAATTCAAACAAGTAGTTGAGTTATACTACTTGTCATCAGATGCTAAAATGTGGGGCATCTATGTAAAATACAGCAAAAACAAAAACAAAAAGCCAGGATTACAGGATTAAATGGTGATAAAGGAGGAGGTAAAAGTCATTTTGACAGTCCCTTTGAGTTTGGCTTCACACAGATTATGTCTCTGGGGAATTTTTAGGTAGAAAGGACACATTCTTATTAGAACTCCTCCTCCTCTTCTTCTTCCTCCTCCTCCTCCTTCTTTTTCTTCTTTTAAGATTTATGTTTTATTTAGAAATAATCATATTTTGCATATCAGTTCCAGTTCCTTCTCCCTCCCATTCTCCCATGTTACCAAAGCAAACTCCCCATCCAAACCCCCACTCACTTCTCAGGTAGAAAAGGCCTTCCACGGGGAATCATCAAAGTCTGTCATATCATTTGGCAGAGGGATAATTTATTTGGCAACTGAAGAGATCCCCAAGGAAGCATAAGCTGAGGTCCAGGCTCATTTTTCTCTGCCTCCAGTAGATTCCTTTCTTTTGAAGGTGGATTTCCTGTTTTGTGTATAGTATTCACTACATTCCAGTCACTAGGTCAAGGGTGTCTCACTTCATTTGCTTCAGCATCTCTTGCCAGCAGTAGAATGGGCAACTTCATGTCAAAATCAGCTTCTACTAAAACAGTTTATGGCCAAGAGTTGTGGAGGAACTAGTAGAAGTTGAAGAAGATAGCTAAAAACCTTTACGGTACACACCAGAAAAGAGCTCCTGTTATGCTTCAATAACAACTTACTCAACACTTACATTTAATGAAAATGTTAAATCATAACAAGTACTACTGGAAGAATAACAGGAGTTTTGTTATGCTTAGTCTTTTGATTTTGAAGGAACTTGACTTTCTGTATAATAGTGCATAATCTAAAATATTAATAAAAGAGCCCTTAGTATTTATCCCTAGTGTAGTGTAGAAATGGTCTTTGGGAGCCCATTCCACAAAGAGAGATACTCTTTCAGCCTAGACACAAGGGTGATAGAACTCTAGCATCCCTGTCTGAAGCAATGCTGCTGTTCAGGAGAGTTAGTTGAGTGTTTAATTTAAATATGGTTTTAGATAAATAACAGTGTAGAAAATAATACTTGCCTTTGATTACAACTGTACAACTTCTTCAACTTCTTGCAAAATAATATTATATATTACACAAATGGAGATATTGGTGTAATTTAGACTGTAGTGTTTTCTGTTAATATTTTTTATTTATTTGCAAACAATCTTATTTTACATACTAATTCCAGTTCCCTCTTCTTCCTGTCCTCTCATGCCTCCCACCAGTCCCCCATCTCACACCCCATCCACTCCACATTGGGAATGAGGCCTCTCATGTGGGCTTATCAAAGTCTGTCACATAATTGGGGCAGGGACTGAGCACTCCATCATATACCTAGTCTGAGAGAGTATCCCTCCATAAAGAATGGGCTCCCAAAGTCCATGCACTAGAGATTAATACTGGTTCTGCGGTCAGAGGCCACATAGACTGCCCTGATCTCACAACTGACACCCACAGTCAGGAGGCTCAGTTCAGACCTATGCTTGTTCCCCAGCTGTCAGACTGTAGTGTTTTTAAAATATTATCTTACACAGTCAAAAATTCAAATATTGTTTTATGATAAAAACAATTTTCAGCAGCAATTTTTAGTTTTTTAAATTTATTTTAATAATGAAGTTCAATGTGGAATTGTAGGTTAATTGAAATCTCAATATTAATAGTACTTGCACAATATTTTGAAAAGCAACATTCTTCCTTTTATTAAACACACTTCACAGCAATCTGCTGTCTTGGTGGTTGAAAAGCCTGGCTTGTTTCAGGAACTTCTCCTATCTCAAAATCTGTTTAACAAGCCAGGATATGAATCCTCCTATCCATCCTCTGATTGTATAAATTCAGTACTTTTAATATAATTATATTTTTGAAAAACATTGGAAGCAACTATTTCATTTAATGCCTCCTAAACTGAACACTTTAGTTTTAATGTATATTCTCCATTCCTGTGACTTTAAAACTCAATAATCTCTTTAAGTAAGTGAATCATTATCTTATGTTGATATGTATTGATTTCAGGTCAGTTCCTTCAGTTCTATCACTTACTTATTTCTAAGAGAACTTACTGTTTTTCTACACAAACATTGGCTTAAGGATGAGAGTACTTAATGTGACAATAGATCAAAGTATAACTTATGCATTCACATGTGCACATAAATGTCACTGTTGTTTCATTTCATATGATGGGTCTATTTTTTTATTTAAAGACAAAAGATAAAAGCTTTCATTTACTTGCCTTTAATTATAGATTCAAGAAAAAAATTATGATATGATTATAGTGTTGGTTGTAATATTTGCCAGAAATTGCTTCATAAATATTGATTTTGAAGAACTGAAATATTAAAATGAAAATATTAATAAAAATTTAGGAAACTATGCAACTAACACAAAATTTCTCTAAAAAATTATCAGATTTGAGTTTGTTAGCAATATATAATTTAAACATTCATTTAAAGTTGCTAGAGAGATTAGCCTGTAATTGGAATAATTGAGATACAGTGACGCCAAAGTAAATGGAAAACTTTTTAAGGGTGTAATAAATAGAACAGAACATATCTCAGAAAGAAAATGAGAATTAGTAAACACAGGCCATGGCAAAGCACATTATTTATTGAAAGTTTCAAAATAATAACATTCAATGAGTCAGTTTTAAGTGTTGTTCATCATTCAATCAAAGATAATACATACAGCAATTTACCTATTTATTTTAATAGTTTTATGGAAAATAATGTTCTTATACTACCTTAAAATGTCTCAATATGGTCCAGTGTTCTTGCCAAATATCTTTAATCCCATTTGTTCAAGAATCTGAGGAAGAAGATACACAGTTTGATATCCTGTATTCTCTAAATAGTGACTGAAGCTAACATAGATAACTTACTGAGTTCAAAATTCTTAGTGAAAAAGGAAAGAATGTTGGGAATATAGCTTAGTTGGGAAGAATACATGCCTTGCATATAGGAGGCCCTGTATTCAATTCCCGGTATAAATAAATAAATAAATAAATAAATAAATAAATAAATAGCATTATTTTAACATTGTTTTGCTAACAATTCAATGGACCAATATAAGTCAGAGATCATATTAAGCATGTTCACGGGTGTCCACATGATAACCAAAGTCTTCATGCAGTTAGCATAGAATATCTAAGTTGATTCCTAAAAATGAAATCAAACATTATTTCCCAAAACAGGATTATATAATAAGGTTAAAGCCAAAATAACAAACTATAATTCATTTTACAAATCTAAGCATGCATTTTTTGAAAGTTTTACATTGCATGTATAAAAAATAACAAAGAAAAACAAAACTAAGTTCAAAATGTCAGAAAACATCACATGCAATTTCCTCAAAAATTACACTGGATAAATCATATAAAATTGAATTTGAAAGCTGTAGCAAAAAGACATTTTTTTAGTTTTATTTTATATAATCCAAGTTTGCGCAATCATGAAACTTCAAAGCCAAGATTATGAGACACACAAAGCATTAACTATTTCAACAACTTTTATTTACAAAATATTTGTACTGTCTACTAAAACTAGAACTGCATTTTAACACATAGAAGTAAGTAATATTTTCCCATTTTATAGAAAAATAGCAAATTATGAGAAACAAAATAACAAAATGCAAAGGAAGTGAAAAATCTAAGCTTAATTTCAGTTACATATTTTCTAACATTTGATAACATATTTAAACTTGTAGCATTTATTTTTTGTAATCTTCTTTTAAAATTTCCATAAATTGCATTTATTTAGAATCATTGTGTGCTATGCACCAGGAAAAGAGGAAAGACATTAATATTTCTAAATGGTCCTGGAATGCTTTTAATTACAATTTCTGAACTATCAAACTCAGCTGAAAATTTTTTAACTAGTATTCATTGCTATACATGTTTTTCAGTAATAAAAAACCGATGTATTTTCCCATAAAACTATTATAAAAAGTATGCTCAGTTTAGATAATCATCTTCAAATTGACTCAGTCATCGTTTCTCACCTCTTTTCTTTCCTTTTTCCTCCTTCATCTGTTTTTTGTTTTTGTTTACAAATTGCAAATTAAAATAAACTAACATTACTTGAACTAAAGAAAATATTTACAAGGCAGAAAAAAATTGTTTCTTGAACTCAGTAGTCAAGAAACAAAACAATTTAGTAATTACCATATATTTTGTGATAGTACATTAAGGTCTCAGATTTTATCTTCTTAAAAGTTAGCTTTGGACTGACCCAGACTCCCTAAATGTTGGTGTTAGTTAGAAAGATTGGGCAGTCTATGCGGACTCTGGTAATTGGATCAGTATTTATCCCTAGTTTAGGTGGAATAGACTTTGTGAGCCCATTCCACATAGATGGATACTCCTTCAGCCTAGACACACAGAGGATGGCCTAGTCCCTGCTCCAAATAATATGACACTTTGAAGACTCCCCATGGAAGGCCTCACCCTCCCTTTGGAGCAGAAAGTGGATGGGATATGGATTGGTGGGGGGAATAGGGGAGGACAGGAGAGTGCAGAAACTAGTATTGACATGTAAAACAAGCTTGTTTCAAATTAAACTAAATAATATAGCAAAAAAAGATTGCTTTAAGAACTGTGTTAACTTAAGTGAATCAAATGAACAGTTTAAGTAGATTCTAATTTAACAACAAAAAAACCTTATACAATCTTGAAAAATCTATCTTTAGTCAAAATCTAACATACTTCTAGAATCATCAAAACTGGATTATTTATATTT
Organism: Cricetiscus sungorus; assembly: GCA_030556225.1. Lineage (NCBI taxonomy): Eukaryota > Metazoa > Chordata > Mammalia > Rodentia > Cricetidae > Cricetiscus > Cricetiscus sungorus. The sequence goes on from JANBXA010000730.1 coordinate 43,259,651, forward strand.
CCTGATTTCAAATCTTAAAGCTTCACTTTTATTGAAGGGTAAATTTGGCAAAACCGAAAATCTTCTACTCAGTTTCCTCCTACTCTCTGCTAAGTATCCTATTTATAAACAAGAACATCACTTCATGCAAACAATTTGGATGTGAACATGGAGAAACATTTGCAAATTCATAATTCATAAAATTATAGAAATAGAAGGTAATTCCCCAAGTTGAGGTGGCATATTGACAAAAAAATATCATAGATAATATTCCCTTAATGGATAAATACTAAAACATTTTTAAAATAATATGTCCGTGAAGAAAAAAATATGTACATTACTGTTAATGTTATTGAACCATGGCTGGAGGTTTTGGCAATAGCAATTAGACATAACATCAGAAAAATAAAAAATAGCTAGATATCTAAGTAATCATTGCTTTTTATTAATGATGTTTCTTTCTGGATAGGAAATTTCCTAAAACAATACCCAAATATGCCAAAATATATAACAATTAACAATTGATAGTTGAGATGGTAAGCAAGGAGACCTACATAAAAACATACAATTAAACAAACAAACAAAACATACAGGAGCAAATTATTCACAGATGTCCCATCCATGAAGAGTTGCTCTTGCTTTTCCAGATTCTCAGAATTTTGGATACAAACAATGAATTGAGACAGCTTATTTCCTCTTGTAACTTTATCTCAGAGGACCTGACATCTCCTTGGCTTCATAGCACCCACACATATGACATATAGTACTTTATTCATAGGCAAGTATACATACAAATATGCACTAACACATAACACACACATACACACATATACACAAAGTTCTTTTAAGTAATGAATTTTCATTACTATGCAGAACAATGAAACAAGTTACAATATTTCAATAAAAGTAATCCTTGTTCTGAAAGAAACAGATGGAACAAAAGATAGGTTTAAAATATTGTATTTTGAAAAATGATTGAAGGTTAATTCAATAGAAAAGTTGTTAAATTATAATATTAGTATTATTAAGATGGTGAAAATCCTCAAGTTTATGTACAAATTTAGTGAAACTTTTCTGAATTTTTGTTGCCTGAATGTAAAATTGAATATATGATTCTAAACTCATGGGATTATTGATAGTCTATACTCCCCAGAACCTTAATAAGAATAAAGCTAGATTACTCTTGTATTTTTACTTTTATTGAGAACACTATAATATTGGCTGCAATATAATCATCCATCAACATAATGCCAACTACTCTACAACTCTAAATCGACCTGCCATTCCTAACTATAGTGTTTGATGATCTACAATTGAATCACATCATTTTTCTTTTGGGAACATTTGAATTTTGAAATCAGTGTCCTTCAAAGTGACTGGAACCAGCTGTAAATACATGGTCTAAATAATTTTCTCATTGTTACATGCTTGTGTCAGGTAAGAAAAGAGGTACAGGAAAGGTAAGACTCTTTTACTGACTGTGGACTTAGACTGTGGACTTAGCTTGCTAGTCATACAAATATGGGACTATAGTTAGTGTCTAAAGAATTTTGTAGTGGAGACCCATGTCTCTTTATTTTGTTCTTTTGTTTTTTTGTCTTTTTTTTACTCAAAATACTTTACAGTGCAATATGTTCCCAAGGTTTCTTTGAATAAGACAGTCTCTACTTCTTCCCAATATTGCTGTTCTCTAACACCTTGCCCCACAATGTTGAAAGTTGGAAAAGTTCATATACTTTGTGAATATGTATCTTTAAGAAGCTTCTGCAGAAGGCTACATCTCATTTGTAAGCTGAGATTTAGAAGACACAACTAACAGCAAATCCCTGACTGTTGTGTGCAATCTTGTTATCTTCTGCAATTGTCAGCTTCTTTTTTCCATTATATTGTGGTTTTCTTAGCAGATCATGAAGCTGGGGTGTTAAGACTCTTAGACTTGTATGTCAAAGTATTCAAAGCTCATGAATGCCTCATTCTTTTGCAAACTAAGCTTTATGTTCTGCCCTCTTGCATAAAGTTGACTAAATGTAAAGTATGGTGGGGCTGTTGACAGTCTTGTGAAGTTTGTTTACTACAAAATGCATACGTGAAAACAACAAGAGATTTGAATTCGGACAAAAAGTTTTTATTCTGTAGGTATGTTTCACATGTTATTTTTAACAATGAAGGAAAGAACACTTTCATAATTCCACCATTATTGGCATCTTCCTTTACTGAAGATTAATTTGAGAACCATTTTTCAAATAAATACCAACAATAGAACAATACTGCACTACCACAGCAGTATTTTCCTTCATATGTACTCATATATCTGTCTTTCTTCTTTCCTTCCTTTCAAATTTTAATTTCATTTAAAACTGAAGACCTGATGCTGCTTTCAGATCAATAAAATACTCTCAATTTTGAGTTTAAATTTGTTTTATCTTATTCTTTTGAAACACCTGTAATTTCCATGTGGGTCTTTGTTACTTTAGCATCTTTTCTGAACACTTGAGTTCTACAGCTAGTCTTGAATATTCTTGAAGACTCAGTCAAATGTTCTCATTAGTTATAACATTTGGACAGGTAGCTTCATTCTATGCCATTTTATTCCTGTTTATTCTTTTACAATTAATTTCACATTTTAAACTTATACTGGTTTATTTACACAGATACTTTATTTTCACTTGATGTTTTCCATTTGTAATTTACAAGTAAACCAAAAACAAATCATTATTACAAGGCCTAAATTACAAATATATTGAATTGCAATGGTTAACTTTAACTATCACTTAACAATTATTAATCATTGTTTGAAGATGTCAAAGAGGAGTTGACATGTTCTCAGCTGTTATATCTTCCTTCTTCTGACAGCATTTGCATCTCTATGAATTTGCCCATATGATATTCCTAAAAGTCTTTTCTTTAGCCTTGGAAAGTAGTGGTAGTCTTTTGGATTTACTAGACTTCTTGCTGAGAACAATTGTTACACATTTTAGAAGAATTCATCTTGTTTTTTCTATACTTTTGTGTGCACAGCAGATTAAAACAAATAAAGGAACAAAACAAAAGCCAGGTAGTTTTTAGAATTAAAATCTCTTTTATTGATAAAAGCATTTATCTCTTTGGCACCTCAGAAACAATCCATAGGAAATTCAAAATTCAATCAGAAAAGTTTAAGATAAAATTTTCCAGTACCAGTATAAAATGATAAGGAAGATTGTTGAGAAATTGTCTGTTTTAGACACTACAGGAAAGACATACTCATTAAATCACAACAATATAGCTTCCTGAATAAGGCCTGAACAACTGAGATGTATGTTTCTCAAATAACACTTTTTGCTAAATGGGAAAAAAATAAGTCCTGTACAATAACAACACTTGTTTACATGCCAAAGTGGATGGGTGAAATCATCTGTGGCCTCACCTGTAGATGAAAAGTTATAGGCAAGTAAATACTGTAGAGTGGGGGAATTTGTCCTCCTCAGGTATAAACCCTCACATTACTTTGTTATTCAATAGCTAATGGTCATCTCTAACAAAATATACAAACAACACTGAAAAGATAAGTATTACTTCACTTTTTAAATAATTTTTTTTACTTAAATTTGAAACAATCTTGTTTTACATATAAATACCAGTTTCTGCACTGGCCCCTCCTCCCCTGTTACTCCCACTAACCCCCCATCCCATCCCCTTTCTGCTCCCCAGGTAAAATGAATCCTTTCATGGGGAGTTGTCAAAGTCTGCTATATCATTTGGAGCAGAGCCCAGGCCCTGCCCCGTGTGTCTTGGCTAAGGGAGTATCCTTCTATGTGGAATGGGCTCCCAAAGTCTTTTTCTAAACTAGGGATAAATACTGATCCTCTACCAGAGGCCCCATAGACTTTCCTGTCTTCCCAACTAACACCACATATAGGGAATCTTGGTTGGTCCTATGCTGGTCAATTATTACTTCATTTTGAGAATAGTGTATTAGTCTATACCTTGATGGAAATGTCTATGGCAAGACCTATCTGTCACTACTGATAAATGACTTTTTCACAGGCATATAAAGAGAACAACTCTAAATATAGATCACAATAAATTGAGACAAGAAGATTACATGAACATATTCAAATTGGATCAATAAAGCTAGGTCAAAGAGCTTCTCTGTCATACAGACTGAGGTATAGGCAGAGTTCATTTACTTGAATCCCATAAATAAATAGGTATCTAAACCTTAGTGGTTCAACCAACCTGTCATATGAAAGTTTGCATGCTAAGAAACTAATAGATAGAGATTGTTCCCATAAGCCCCAGGAGCTCCTGATTGGCTGGGTCTCAGCTGTTGATGCAGCCTACCTAGTGTTGGCCATCTGCCTGGAATCATTACTGTCCTTGGACTCTCTGTCTCTTATGATGCTTCACCCATGCAGCTTAACTGTGACCCCTTAGAGAAAGCAGCACAGTCTCTTAGCAGAAGGCCACCCTGTTAATCTTATTTCTTAGGACTTTATTCACTCGCTCAACTGTTCAACTTCTCTGATTTATAGTTATGCATACATAATACATATACTGTGGCAAGCTTGATCTGATAACTAATATTTATAATTAAGTTTAGAATTAAGTATACCCAGTGTTCTCTCAGCCAGGACTACTTAGGAAAATTGGGACTATTTGGAAAATTTCCTCCAAGGATGTTGCCATACTAAGTAACATTTCTTCAATAAATTCCAACTTTTTGGAAAGACAAAAATATATTCACCCCTTTCTCAAACAATATACGCATCACAAAGCTAGAATGGATTTGTGTGTGTGTGTTTCCTTTTTATTTTAAAAAATGTATTTTTCATTTTACATACCAACCCCAGCGCCTTCTCTTGAACCTATTATATCTATTTTCTTTTTTGTTTCTAATATTATCCTTTAGGTGTAGTGAGATATTCACTCTGTTCCTACCTGTTGCTCTGACCATGCCCATTGGGAGTGGGGACAGGGGTGGAAGTGACTTGGAGGAACTAGGTCTGGGGCAGAGGCCCTGGAGTGCTCTCACTTGCTGGAAGGGACAGCATTTTATTTAATTGGCTCTAAATATTGTTTTATTTTCTTTGTTTGTTTTTTTTTCCTCTGTTTTTTTTTTTCCCTCCTTTTCTAGGATCTTGAACTGTATCATCCGGTTATTTCCTTGAGAGTTCTTGGCAAGGTATAACCTTTCCTACTAGAAATGTTTCAGTTGTTTTTCAGTGGTCTTTGGAATTTGTGTTATTATATCTACTCTAGAAGTTTCTATTTTTTTCTCTTTCATTTCTTCAAAAATTATATTGTTCAGTGTCAAAACATCTGAAAATAGTGTTAGTATAATTTTTGTAGACACTGTTGTTATGATTTAAATATGTATTAATTTCCAAATAAACAGATACTGGGTGGTTTGTCCCCAGTTTGACAGCATAGAGGTAGTACAGAGAGTGGTAGAATAGCTGTCTTCAGAAAAGATTAAAAATGCTTTTGTGAGATACTGAAGTAGTTCTCATGGGTGTAGTTTATTATAAAAATCTGTTTCTGATACTGAAGTAACTCTTTGCCGTTCTTTCTGGTGGTTTGATAACTACCACCTAAATAAACTCATACTGATTTGTAATCTACTGCCAAACAGCCAACTAGAGGACAATGCAAGGTATCAGACTGATTAAGGACTTCATCTCCCATAATCAGGATCTGCATAAAACTATCTTCACTATAATATTCCCAGCATCATCTATTTTGATACATCGATGAAATGAATTAAATATCTGTCTTTAAACATCTAAGCTCATATTTGGTACCCATTTCCTATTCCTTCACGCAGCTAGCCAGTCACTTACATTTATAATATTAATCTCAACATTATATAAGGCTAATAGATACAATATATTTTATTATGTGGAAAATTAAATTTAGTGTTTTTAATGATTAGTTTTCATAGCCATCCATGTTCAGAGAAAAAATACACTTAGACACTTCTGTAGTTGCTCTTCTCTGTCAATATCTTGTCATGTCTCAGGAATATGGTACTTACTTTCTTAGGCATCCTGGTAGGAAAAGACCCATTAAGTTTTATAGTGACAAGAGGAGCATGTATGCATCTTTCATCACTAAACTACTTTATAGTGATTTAGTTCAAAAATGCAAAACTTACATTTTCTAATTATCATATTATAAACTAATGTTATATATATATAAAACAAATATCAAATTGATTAGCTTATCAAAATTTCAGTATCCTTGTTGTAAAGAAGAAATAAGTTATTATGTTTCAGGAATTATTGTTAATAAAGTAACAAATGTATGTTGAGAACTTAGAACACTGTGGTTGGACAGATTAGTCACTAGTACTAGTATTCACTTTATCTTTCACTCATTTGCCAAATATATACTATGTGCCACAATGTCAGGGAGTACCAAACAAATTGAATAACCAGATGAAAAGTCTCTGTACCAATGAAAGTTAAATCTAGTAGGAGTAAAAGAATAAATAAATAAATAAATAAATAAATAAATAAATAAATATATAAGAAGTATCAATTTAGATATTGCTATTGTTACATTAAAATAAATATGGGAAATCCTAATCCTAATCTTCCATAAGAGAAAAAGTTACTTTATAAGAAATGATGGGAAAGAAAAAGTAATTTTCAAATAAAAGTCTATGTAAAATATTCCTAAATAAAGCAATATAGACAGAATGACATTCTGAGGCAAGAATTATTTTAGTTTGTCTTGGGACCCACACAGATGGCATATAGGACAAGGGCAGGTTGATCAATTGATGATCAGTATAAACACAAGAAACATTATCCCAGCAAAGCTCTAGAGAATGATGACAGAAAACTGAGCCCTCACAATTCCGAGATTCTGACTATAGCTCTTGAGCTAATTTAGATGTTAATATTTCTGACAAGCTTTAGTGGAACACACTTTACCATACAATCTCATCATAGCATTTATAGATCTGTTTACTCTTCTTGTCTCAGAGATATCTGTTGGAACTGAGAAGAAATATTGAAATATTCACATAAGGTATAAAAGTAATGTAAGGATTATACTCCAGAATATATGTTGTTTAAAGAAAATTTCAGAATAGTAATGAAGTTCATCACTCTTAAACATCTTGAGTTTAGTAATCATGGAAGCTAAGAGGCAGATAAATAAGACTATGTTTTGCCAGGTTGTTAGGAGGTGTGTAGGAGAAAGAAAGAGACATGAGAGTAAAGACAATTGAATGATGATATTTTGTTTTGGAAAAAGAAAAGAGTTCCTTTGAGAATGAGACACTAACTGTGGCGAGTCCACTGATTAAACAGTGATACTGATGGAATGCATTTGTTAGGGAAGGTGAAGATCTTCACACCGGTGTGTAACCAGAGCACTCCTGAGGCTGTAGCAGATCAGGCAAGAATTTGAGACCAGCCTGGGATACATAGTAAGAGATTTTCTCAAAAAAAACAAAACAAATATTGAAAAAACAGTCACTAAATTATCCTTGATGCAAAGTTTTAAAAGTATTACCCAGCACATGGGGTCTTGAAATTGAGATGTTTTAAAGTATAACATGATTATTGTAAATAATTAGAATTATGAAAATAACACTAACGGAAACGTTTTAGGAAATTTTAACTGACCAAGTGAAAAATCAGAAGTAAAGCAAGTGGTTCGCTATGTTATCCTCTAAAATGACATCTCATTTCTTTCTGCACCAACCACTAAGAGACAAATGGTAAACATGAAACAAAACCTCATGAACTAACATTGAGAGCCAAATAAGACTTTGGATTTTTCTTAGGTCAATGTTTACACATTAAAAAAATATGATTTTATAAGTTGTCGATAAGAAAATTTCCCAATAAATTTCTTCAACATTTCCCTTGACAGAAAGAACCACACTAGGGTCTGGGTTAGTAATATTCATATGCTGGCCTGCTCGGATATCTAGCTGCCCAACCAAGAGCAACAGCAATGTGAGGCATTTCACACCTAAGAGCTCTAAGCAGAAATGACAGAGGAAAATCTGTTCAGGGGCATACACCCAGCTATCTTGTTTCCTTTCAACTTTTCCTATGAAGAGAAATAAACGCATATTCTAAGGAGATCAGAGCATGAAGATAAAAGGCATTTTTTGTGTGTGTCAGAAAATCCATCTCATCTTAGAGTGTCATAAAAAATATACAGGAAGTAACGAATATAACACTTCCCAAATGTTTTCTTTTCTGTACTCAGCATCTATGACTCACCACACAGAAAGTGATAATGTAACCAAAATGAAATCATGGAGGTATGGGAGATACAAGAAAAGTTTTATATACTCATGTAAAATGAATAATAACATAATTGTGAGAAATTCTGCAGTAATTTATGAAATAATTATGGTTCTTGAATTATAAAAAAGATGGTCTTGCTCTGGATGAATAAGATGGAGATTCATGTAAAGTACATATGGCAAGAACACACCAGTGTGCAACATAACATGTTATCAATGGATTGACAATAGGACAACCTCACATTTTAATATTCAAAAGAAAATGACTAGTTTTGCTTGTACTCAAGGACACCACACATTAATGCAGCCCACTCAATTTGTGCTATGTTTGTCTCAAAAAACACACTCTTTTATAAACCTTTGCAAAATACTGGATTTCAAAATCATTGAAAGAAAATGTGGGTGAAACTATATCGTTTGAATTCATAGTTTATATTTACTTAGACTTTAAATCCTAAATGAGTCAGAACAGTGTTGAATGTGTTCAGTATAATCCTTAAACATAATTTAAAGCTTTACTTTTAATTTATGTGTATTCTTAAAATATGTTCATCCTAAAGTATGAAATACATCATATTTTCAATATTAGAAACAAGGGGTTATAAGAATTTGATGAGATAAGAAAGCAGAACCCTTAGAATATGGATTACTTTTCATATATGGATTATTCAAAGGGCTTGAAAAAGTTTGCAGAAAAACATATAATAATGAACTAATAATAAACAAATTACATGAAGTTAGCAAGTAAGTTTATTCATATATAAAGAGAGAACAAATGCAAATGCTAAAGAAAGATGTTAGTGTGTACACAAAAGAGTAAAATATGAAGGAAATGATAAACACTTCCAGGAAGAAGCTTACCCTGAGATTTTGTTTCTACTATTATTTTTAGACCCAAATTAATCATAAATTTCTGATTTTGCAGAGTATTGTGTATGTACACACATTTGTAAGCATGTGGGAATGCTTTGTCACTTAATAAAAGATTAAAGTATTGAAACTCTCAATAGTAGAAAATTGTACCGACAAAGTCAGTAGAACAGAAACTCCTAATTGTCAGTGGAAATAAGCTCTTAAAAGCAAAAACACTTATAAAAGACTAGCAATGGTTTTTAGATGTTATAAAAATGAACCAAACATTTTGCATGTTGTAAAAATAGAGAAAGAGTAGGGCAGAGAAATTAAAATAAAACCCATGATACATAGAAAAAAAAAAGAAATTATACTATAGCGTAAGGACTGACACACAGACCCAATGGGCCCAGTTTAGTACTTAAATGCCACAAGATGGTAGGATAAAACTGACACCAGAAATTTGTGAATTGTGCTGTGACTTACAAACGCACACACAAAGACACACACACACACACACACACACACACACAGCTAACACAGAAATTAATGAATGAATGAACAAAGATATAATAAAGGACTCTACTATGATTCTCAAGATTCATATCCTATCTCACAACTGTCCTCCACAGGTGATGAGCACACAGGCTCTGCACAGGCATGAGGGTAAGCAAAATGCACATACAAATAAATAGAAAAGTGCAAAATTTATGGTAATCAACAGTGGGGTAAGTGGTTATATTTAAAAATCCTAAAAAAAATTGTTCAAATCATTCATAATCTGAATTTTGGAAACCTAGAGAGTTAGGTCTTTGCCAAATAACATAATAAAAAATTCCAACTTTCCTGAGGTAAACTTTCTATGTAAAGTTTTTGAAATGGATTTACTAAAACAAGCATTTCTTATGTTTTCAAATGTACTTGTGTTTTAATATATTGGCAAATTGTATAACCATTTCCCCAAATATCTTCCAGAGCATGTACTTGACCCTGAGAAGACAATGTCACTCTCATTCCCATTTCCCATCACAGGAAGCTTCTGCTTTCTGTCTCCACAAGTTACATTTCCTAGACATTTTATATAAATTATATCTTACAATGCATGTATTCTTTTGTCTCTCACTATTTTGATTTACCAAATATATCTGAGATGCATCCAATTCTCAAATGTGATAATTTTTTAATTTTGTTTTGATTTGACAATTACTGCTATGTGAATAGACCATTTTTTTTTACCTGCTCATCCTTTGATTAATATTTAGATAGTTTTTCACTCTAGTTCTTGTCTCTAGAGGGACTACTGGACTACTAATGGTTGCTATGAGAGTAGATGTCATTTTTCTCAGGGTGGCAGCCACAGGTAAGCTTTCTTTGCTGTAGTAAAAGACTTCATACCATACAAAAAATGTTATGAAAAGGCAAAGATTTAATGATTCAGCAACAAGAGAAATGAAACACACACATATGTTAATAACATGTATGTTAATATATATATATGAAAACACTTATATACATAAATGTAAAACATGCATATGTATATATATATACATATATATTGAAACATATGATCTATATATACATATAAAAATTCTCAGGCAGCATCATCTTTTCTCTCCTTTCTTCTTCTCTCCTCTCCTCTTCTCTGCTCTCCTCTCTTCTCTTTTCTCATATCCTCTCCTGAACCCTCCCTCCTCCTCCTCTTTCTCTGCTAGAGGACATCCTTTGGTGTTCCCCCGAAGTGTTTATGCAATGTTTTTACAAAACAAAGTAAAAAAAACACAGTATATATTTATGGTTTTTGCTGTTTATGAGGAAAGGACATTGTCACACCTTTTTATCATGGTTCCACTTCATTGAAATGTGCACATGTGTATTTGTGCTCACACAGACAGACAGAGTGACAGGGAGAGCAGATCTCTTATTTTCTTGCAGTTTTCCCAGGACACTTATGTTGGCCACTAGCGAGTCCTACAAATCTACCTGTTTCTGTCTTCCCTAAATCACAATCGTGCTATCAATACTATTTTCTTTGCACTTTGGTTCTGGGCACTAACCTAGTACATAGTCTTGTTTGTTTAATATGTGCGCAATTTCTTCTAAAATTTCTGGATTGGTTCAAATATTTTTCAGTACTATAAGGATGCAACAGCAGAAATATGAGTATTATTCAAAGCCTAACAATATAAAACTATGATATGTGACACATGGAATGGAACCATAGAATTTCTTGAAGCTACCAATCATAGCAGACAAAATATAAGACATTGTGGTATAAAATCACCTGAATAACCTACTTTATCAAATAATAGAGTGGTGTTTTATGTTAAAATATAGAAAAATGAGATACTAGAAATAACTGAAAATAACATTTTCTACCTTCATTCTGAAAAAATCCTATGAAAAAATGTTTTATATTCTACAGTCATTCTGAAAAAATACTATGAAAAATTTTTATAGCAAGAAAGTTCTAGTATATCTTGACATTTCTTATCTTTTACATTTAGGAATTATTAAAATATAGTTTTACCTATATTAAATGGAAGACAATTAGGTATGATACCATATTTATCTCCTGTACTTACCACTTTCTGTTTTCAATACAAAACATAGTAATTGATAAGATGAGTTTTGGCACAAGTTAACAAATAGATGTTTTGTTGTTTGTTTCATTTTGAAATGAGAGCAAAGGTTTTCAATATTTTCTTACATTGAAAATAGAATTGTGTCTCATACAATATATTCTATCTTTTCTCTACCTTCTGTTCCTCCAGTTCCTCTACACTTCTTCCCCCCCCCGGATCCATACCCTTTCAGTCTGTAATTATAGAAGATTCTTAGAGTTAACAAGCAAACATGACAAAATAAGATACAATCTAATCAGATAAAGCAAAAACTATCACATCAAAGATGAACCAATGAAGGGAAAGAGTGCCACCAGAAGGCACAAGAATTAGACATCCACTTTTTTATACACCGTGATGTTCCACAATATACAAAGCTGAAAGCTATAATGTAAATGCAGAGTATCTGAGGCAGACCCATATAGTTACTTTGCTTGCTGCTTCATTGTCTATGAATTCGTATAAGACTTGCTTAGTTGATTCAGAGTGCCTTGTTTTCCTGGTGTCCTCTATCCTCTCAGGTTTTACACTCTGTTCACCTCCTTTTCCACAGGATTTCTGACATCTGAGCTGCAGGTTTCGACATCTGCTCCCATTTGCTGCTGGAAGAACCTTCTCTTATGATGATTAAATAAGGCACTGATCTATGAGTATAACTGAAGAATATTCAGAGTCATTTTATTGACTATCTTTGGACCAGTAGTGGTCTAAAGGGATTCACAGAAGGAAGGAGAGCACAATGTTCAACCGGGATGTTCCTGTTCTGTCTCCTTGGAATGGAAGAATACAATTAAGAGGGGTCACCCCAGAGGTCCGCTATAGTGCTGGCATGAGAGTGAGAAGTTGAATCTGGAGGCACAGGAGGAAGAGGAAAGATCTACAGATGATCTATCAATTTCCATGGTTTGTGGGTTAGCATACAATGACTGATGGAATTAGGGGCTCAGATAAACCAACAAGTGGAGGAATGGAGATAAGCAGGGCATGGTCCACATGGTCCACAGGAAATGTGGGCAGAAAGCAAGGAAGACTGCCCCAGGTATTATGTGGCAGAGTTAAAGATAAGACTGTGACATGGGTTTGGAAGAGCACAGGGAGTGGTCAAAGTCTTCAATTGCCCTGCATGTTTCCCTGGCCTGCTCATGTGATTTGTTCACAGGGAAGGCCAGCTGTTGTTGGCCCTTTGGATAATGGGAAGCTTTTGGAAAGAAGGTTTGGGGAAGATAATGTTTATGATATTTTGTGAGTGGGGGCAGATAGGAAAAGGAAACAAAGCATGGTTTACGTTACATAGCTGGGGATGAGGCTGGGGAGATTGGATCTGCAGGAGCAGAAGTGTGTTTCCACCTTAAGCCCACAACAAATAGCAGTTTCAAAGGACACAGAGGTGGAAAAGTTTAGAGGGGATAGTTGGAAATTCATATATGAAGCTTAGTTTTGAAAAGCAATATTGATTGCTAAACATTAAATTATCTCATTAATGAGAGCAACTTTTCTGGACAAACCTGGTTAAGAGGAGAGAAATAAACATGTATTATTTTTGTTATTTTCTATGAAAAACTCAGCTATTAATGTATTTAATGTTCTTGAAAATTATTTAGGTTTATGTCTTATTTTACATGCCTTCTTCACATTAATGTATATCATTATGCAAAATATGTTCAAATTTATTTCTTTCTTATCCTAATGTCTTCTAATGATATCCAATCATTTAAAAAACATATTGAAATCATTATAAGTAGCTTTTTATATTTTGCTTTTGTTTCTATTAATCACTACTACTTCTGGATAAACAGTCACTTAAGAATTCTCTCAATTCTTAAAAAGCTGTTATTTACAATTACAAAAGAAAAGAAATATTTGTATTTTAGTATAAGTAGATATATATATCCCCACCATATATACAAAATAAATGCAATAAAATAGCTCTCAATTACATGTTTTAAAAGTAGAAATGCAAAATTTGGAATTTCATCATATCTCATTAACAATATCTTTGCACTCATATCTATGTATCTCTGCTACTAAATTGTATATTAAACTAATAATAGCATTATACAAAATATAAAAGAAATGATTATTTTATCCTTTACTATTCTACTTTTAATTTATATTTTAAACAAGGCACTTATCTAATTTCCAATGAAACCTTATTTTTGGATGACATTTTATGTTTTACACTTTCAAGAAAAGTGTAAATAATATTAATACAGTTAATCATTATCAATAAATTAGTTCATTAATATTCCAAAATTTTGTCTTAAATATTTTATAAAAAATTATTACTTAAATTGAATACTATACCTTTAATATCAGGCACCTGGTATCATTTTCTTTGGGAATAAATAAATAGACATAGGCTCCAAAATATATTTCCATAATTAATAAATAAAGCTGTTTTCCAACACATTCAATCCTAAAATCTAGTTCTTTCTAGTGGGTGACTTTAAGTAAGGGGCAATTTTTAATAGCTGCGGGCAACTCAGGGAAAATTATACAATGTAGGCAAAATATAAGTTGAATATGAGACTTATAATTTGCCATGTCTATGAATTTTCTTTTCATGTATATCATTTAAAATGCAAATAAGGAAATCCTGGGTATTTGGTACTCTACAAGAAAACCCAATGGAATTTTTTTTCTTTAAAATGTGGCAATTATTAATTTTATGTCTTTGCATGTCATTCTCTATAATTAGTACTATTTTGAAACTACCAAATTAAATTAGAGTCTGTCATATTCAGAACTCCCTATAAGTAATTGAGGAGTGGGTTGTTTAGAGTGTGACTAAATAGGAATGTGTTATGTGTTTACTGTTCGTGAAAGACAATTAAGATAAAGTGTAGTGAATATTTTTGTTCTTTTCACTTTTTTCCTTTTTGAGGGAACCACTAACGAACTCCCATATGCATCACACACTGAGTCTTACAATAATAAGATTTATGAATGCCTAGCCTTAGCGTGGCTTGTTGCTAGCCAGATTTTCTTAACTTTAATTAACCAATCTAACTTTTTACTCTGTGATGTTTTTTAAATGTTACTCCTGCATTATCTTACTTTCCTTCTTATTCAGTGGCTGGGTGTGTGATAGGGTAACTTGCCTCCTATCCTCACTCTCTTGCTTCACCCTCTTTTCCTTGATTCTCCTTCACTTTATACTCTCTGCCTGCCAGCCCCACCTATCCTTGATCCTGCCTTACTATTGGCTGTTCAGCTCTTTATTAAGACCACCAGATACAATGACAGATACAATGACACAGCTACACAGAACTAAACAAGTGCAGAAGAAACAAAAGTAAGCTATGTTAAAATAATATTCCCTAAGAAGAAAGGGTTCGACTTGTGTTCTTTCTTTGGACACTGTGTTTTTTGTTTGTTTATTTGGTTGGTTGATTGGTTTTTTTTTTTGGTTTGTTTGTTTGTTATTTTTTTTTTATTTATTTTGTTCTTTGTTTTTTTTCTCTTTTTAGTCAAATAGTATGCCAGATAAAGTTCATAATATCTCTTCATTGATGTATTAGCTGGTTCTACAACTAGGCAAATTCCAGTTAATTTGAACAAAGCCATAGTTTCAGAGGTTGCCATAGATTGTCCACTAGCTCCGTTGTTATGGCACTGGGGTGAGGCCAATTATAATAGAAGTAGGAGGTCATGTGAAAGCAAAGCTCTTCACTCCAGGACAAACAGAAAGAAGGAGAGAATATGAGAGAAGGAAAAGGATGGAGCTAGAGAAAGGGGAGGTAAGAGAGAGGAGGCAAAGGAGGGGAGTAAGGAGAGGAAGAGTAAGATGGAGGAGCATACTGAGTCTAGAAATGGTTGCTTCCCGAGATCTACTACAACCATACTTATTAATCTCTCAACTCAGATGTTGCAGACTGAATTAACATCCAGGAAAGATTTACGTCTCAATAACCCCAGCAGCTAAAGGGAATTGAGCCTTCAGTACCTAGTGAGCCTTGTGAGTCAAGTTTTCTATTAGAACTATGACTTCCTGAAACTAGGAAGGAAAGGAAAAATCTGTAGTGAGTCTTTTTTTTTTAAATGATAATATTATTTATTTAAATTAGAAACAAGCTTGTTTTACATGTCAATCCCAGTCCCCTTACCCTCTCATCCTCCCCTGCCCCCATCCATTCCTTCTCTGCTCCCCAGGGAGGATGAGGCCTTTCATAGGGGATCTTCAAAGTCTGTCATATCATGTGGAGCAGGGCCTAGGCCCTCTGCTGTATGCCTAGACTGAGAGAGTCTCCCTCTATGTGGAATGGGCTACCAAAGTCCATATGTAAACTAGGGATAAATACTGATTCTGTAGTTAGTTTTAAGATTGATTGAAATAGTAATGATGGTAAAAATTCCTCTTGAACACAATTTTGTAACAAAAAAAAATACTTGATTGTACTTAAGAAATTTAAAAGGAAGAAAAATAATTCAATTTAAATAAACTGAATAGTGGCCTGATGGGAATACTACATCTTTTTACATTAGTGAGAGACACAAATCTATGGCTGCTGTAGTAACAGCCAAAGAGAGGGCAATGCATGAAACTACAGATGTCCCCTTTACAGTTCTATTTTTTCTTATAAACATAAAACTTGATGTATAAAGGCTTTGGTCTGGAATTAGGTCTCAGTTAAAATATTATGTATGGCCTTTGAAAAGTGTATTTTGTAAAAAAAAATTTACCCTTAATATCTTCATTCTTAACTTTTAACTGATTTTATATAACTCATTGAGTCTATTATCAGATTAGTAGCCTCTAAATTAGGGTGTGAAACCTCTGTGCACTTATCACTTTAGGCTAGGCACTGATACCTAATCTTAATGCCTACATTTTTATTGCCAATGGAATTGTTTCAAATTCCTCCAAAGCTTTTTCTTCCTTGGTTCTTTTTCTGCTTTTATCTTTTCTGTAACTATTCCTGTGATCATGTTAAACACATCTTCATTAACAAAGATTTTGTTTAGAAAAATGTTCTCTATATTTTAGAGCAGTTTAAGATTGATTATTATGAAACATATACAATAACAGGTTTCAGCTATAAGGATATAATGCATTTTGCAGCCCTTATTTTGCCCACCTTACAACACACACACTTGTAACACAATTTAAATTTTTCTACAAATAGCTTCTAAACTGAGACTGCCTATACATATCATGCAAGAGGCCCATGAGTAATTGTATGTGCTAAGATAATAAAAAGGATA
Source organism: Cricetiscus sungorus (assembly GCA_030556225.1). Classification (NCBI taxonomy): domain Eukaryota; kingdom Metazoa; phylum Chordata; class Mammalia; order Rodentia; family Cricetidae; genus Cricetiscus; species Cricetiscus sungorus. Next base: position 43,276,562 of record JANBXA010000730.1, read on the forward strand.
TTATATCTACAAATCTTAACAAAAACCACAGCTGCTGAAGTTCAAAGTGAAATTTATGTCTATGAAAACCATTCAAATTAATAAATTGTCTATTACATTTCATTATATTTATATATTATTTATATTAGTGATGTTTACATAGATGGCTTCATATATTATATTGTCACTAACACAAAATTAATACACAGGCAGATAGGAGCAAATGGAAATTTATTTTTAAAGTATCTAAAAATATTCAATATGGAAAGCACAGAACCTTAATTAAAAACAGACACATACACACACACACACACACACACACACACACACACGAAATCCACAAAAATACAAAGGAGAAGGATATTGCAAAGTGCTTGTGTAAGAATGACTACAAAGTTTAAGACCCCTACCATCAACATGAAAGTTGTACTCTCACTGATGGGAACATTGAAATAAGCAGATTTCTTGTGGCCCATTGCCAGCCAGAGTACTGATGTGAGTTGTTATTCTGTAAATATGTTTCTCATACTGGTTAATGAATAAAGCACTGTTGGCCATTAGGAAAAAAAGACAGGAGGGACTAAGAGACTAGGAGAAAAAAAAAAGTAATAAAAAAAATCAACATATATAAAAAAAAGAGAGAGAGAGGTCTGGGCCCGCTCTCAGGTAAGATGAGCCACATAAAAATACTTAGATTAGAAAAAATAAGTTAATATTTAAGACAGAGCTAGCCAATAAACAATAATAGTAACTGGCCAACAAAATTATATCAAATACAGAGTCTCTACATATTATTGGGGACTGACATGACAGTGCGACCAGACTGGCGACAAAAAAAAAAAAAAAAAAAAAAACCCTGCTCGTAACAGTGTATTATAATGATGAGCAGAAGCCTAGTTCAGTAAAAGACCGTGGTTTAGAAAATAAATTGGAGAATGTTAGAAGAAACACAGCACCCAGTGTTGATCTCTGGCCTCTGTATGAAAGTCCACACACATGAATACACATTTCCCACATACATTTACACAATACAAACAAGTATATTCACCACACACACACACATACACAAACACAAACATACACACCCACACACACACTCACTTAAGAAAATTAGTTGAAATACTAGACAAATTATAGAAAGGCTAGAGAGATGTCTCAGTGCTAAAGAACACTGGATGTTCTTCCAGAAGACCACATTTTGATTTCCAGTATCCACCTGAATGCTCGAACCTCCAGTGCCAAGGAATCCATCATAATCTTCTGACCTCCATAGGCACTAGTCATTCATATAGTGCATAGGGATATATGTAGGCAAAATATCCATACACATTAAATAAATAATTAAATAAACATAGAAATATAAAAGAATATGACCTACACATAGCTAAAGAAAGTAGTAAAATGAGATTAAATGGTCACTTAGAAATTCCAACAGGCTGATCCTTAGACCAGATAAATACAGTAACTTGATAAAAAGTTACAATACTAACAGAGGGAAGGGTAGTCACACCCAAGCTTTAGCATACAGCAGAGAGGCATGTAGGTACTGGAGGTCAGAGGCGATAAGAGAGACAATGAGACCAAGAGTATATGCCTATCAAAAGATACCGAAAAGACATTGGTATTACTAGTCATCTATCTACCCATCCGTGCTTTTGAGCATTGGACTCTCACACACTCCAGGAAAACACTCTACCACTTAGCTGTATCTTAAGCACAGAATGTCTTTTTAATTTTAGAAATATATATATATATATATATATATATATATATATATATATATATGCTACTTCTTTGAGAATTACACATATTGAGTTTCAAACATATTTACCAACCCTCCCTCCCCCATTTAGGAGGAGGACAAAAAAATGTGGTTTAAAAACTGAGCCTGCTTAAGGCCAAACTAAGCCCCTTGAATGTGGGTTTCTATGGGGCCACTGGCAGTGAAAGAAAAAAAAAAAACACGTGTGATCTCTAACAATCTGTATAAAACAATGAAGAATAGGTGTCTTTGAGTAAAATGACCCTATTCTGTAATTCCTTTACTTCATAGTCTAAGATAGGAAGATATTGAGTTTCTTATAAAATGATGGTGGTGAAAAGTTCAAGATTTTTATGTATCTGAGATAAAACAGAAATTCCTTCAGTGTACTTTATCTTCCCAAGTTAATGTCAAAGCTTATTTTATCAGCCTGGAAATGTCTTTATGCATTATTCTAAAATATGACAAAGGTGTAATTAAAGACAAAGGATGTTCAACATACAGAGATACAACTCTAAGTTCTAGAAAGTAGACATGAACATATATATATATATATATATATATATATATATATACTTGGAAGATAAACATGAGGGAAAAGGAATAGATTTACTGTCTTAATATTTCTATCAAGTGAAGTGATTTTTTTTATCTTTTTTCATCCACATATTTTTTCTTTCTCAATATAGTAGCTCTACATTAGTTCCTATCTATTCAAAGCCTGAGAAAATCATCTTTCTCCCACTTCATTTCTGCAGGAAAATTAAAGAGACTGTTATTTCTGCAAACTATACAAAAAGTATCAGTGGAAGGTCTGTTATGAGGTCACTTTTAAGTTGTAATTTAAGTCTGTTTTTTTTTAAATAAATATATATTTTAGGATTATATGTGTGTCTGTCTGTGAGCATATACTCATGAGCACAAGAGCTCACAGAAAACAGATGCTCCTGCAGCTGAAGTTACAAAAAGCTGGGAGACTCATGGAGTAGTGTTTGAAAACCAAAGTTGGGTCCTTTAAACCAGCAAAAAGGGTTCGTAGCTGCTTAGATATCTCTCTAGCACTGGCATAATATTAATTTTAATCATTTAAAGGAATTTTCCTCAAATGCATAATACAAGTGGGAATAAAGTCCACTGACTCATTTAAACTCTCTAATTATCACTTGATGTGTGTCATCATTATCATTATTCATTTGCATATAGTACTTTGATCCATTCACAGTATATTCAAGTATATTTTTGCATTTATCAAATATTTGTTGTTTTACTTTCTGTGCAATTTTATGATTTCTCACCAGTATTTATTAAGAAATATTTATTAGATATTTGTTGTACTCAATATATTTCAGATAATTAAAATTTACCTTTTAATATCAATTATCAACTTCTCTGTCATATGTGTACATATGCATCAGTCTGTCTGTCCATCTATTCAATCATATAATAAATTTTTAGTGCCATACTTGGTCCAGATATTTGTGAGTCTATAAATAATGGCTATTAAATAATGAGAAGTATAAGGTTATAATTTCAATAGTATTTATAGAGATAAAGAGTTAAATATTGTCATTCTCACTTCATTTTCCTTTTCTTTGTTTTTATTTATTTATTTTTTATTTTTTTGCTTATTGAATGATTATGCAATTTTCGGGATTCTTTCTTGGTAATTTGGCCTTTTGTTTTAATTATAGTACTCCTTAAACTGTCTTCTTCACTCTCCACATGAACAGAACAGAAATATGACTATTAAATCACAGGGTATGTGGTCTATAGACCATTATTGTGTGAAGTATTGAAAATTATTTTCAATTTTGTTTTTTGAAAAACACATTTAATTGAAGTTCTACTTATTTTCAAATAGGGATAAGAAAACATATGAAACATCATCTCTACACATGCTTAGTGATGAAAATAAATACATTTCTATTGTAAACAATTCATTGCGTGTCTCCAGGTACACTGAGTTCTCTGCATCTCATCTCCCAGAAAATTCTTCAATGATCCATTGGTTTAGGAACTTTTATTAACTTCATTTAATAAAGGAGAAATCTGTGGCTCAATAATATAATTACCTTCATTTTATAATTACCTTTCCCAAAATCATAAGGCAAACAAATGTGTGATCAATGACATCCATTCAAACATTTTGATTTTGGAACCCTAGTTTTAACTGCTACTGCTACTGACGCCCAGTATTTCTTTTATAATGTCCCCTTGGAAACATATACAACAGTCACTTCCACAATGATATTTTGCTGATAAATTTTATGGCAAGTTTTGTGCCATGTTTTAGTACAGTGACACCCTCAGGAGCTGTTATGTCTTTCAGGACCATTTTTCCTTGTATTAAATAGTTCATGTACACTGTAGAATATGCTACTAAAGTTAGACTATAATTTAAAAATTAAAAACTTTTCCTTAATAAGTTCTTTGCCTGGGATTTCCCAAAATAGGAGCTATATAATAAATATTGCCACAAAATATCCTAAAAACTAACACATAAACCTCTGTCACACTATTAAAAGAAAGGTGATAAGTCTGATTGTAAAATGTTTTAATGGTATGTAAATGTTCCTTTTGCTTTATATTTAAGTAGCATATTTTTGTTTTTAAAGAAAATTTAAAGTAGATCTTATGTACATTACAAAGAAACACTTGAAAATGTTTTTTGAAAACTTTTGCATCCATTTTATTTTTAATTCTAGATCCTTATTTGCATATGTATTCCCATTGTGTTTAGTTATTAGGTTCACATACATTTTCTTATATAAAAATATTCAGTTAAGCAATGCAACTATTTTCTCTCAAGCTTATTTAATAATTCTGTAACCACTATGAAATATGTAGGATTTAAATCTTTTATGTTGCTTCACATGTATTTGAAATTTAGTAGTATTCATCTATGAAGATATGTCAATTGTATTTATGTATGTTCTTGTCATTTGGTTTTATATTAAAACAATGTCTTACTTAGCATCTTTTTTTATTTATTTTTACATATGCAAAAAACCTTTCAGTTATATATATATCTGAATACTGTACAACATTAGTTGTTTCATCAATAATTGATAAAAATACTATATGTACAATAGCTTAGGTCAAAAATATATAAAAATATGTTTATTTATAGATAATATGGAGAATTTGCTTTTGAATATAATTTTCAGCTACATAATAATGACTATTTAAGAACTTCTTGTATTTTATTTTGCATTCAGATTTCTGGTGCTCCTTCCCTTTACATACATTTTGTACACTTCTGTAAGCTAGTTCAATTTTTTTTACATTAAATATTAAATATTTGCTTATCTTATTTTCACATATTTTAGTATCATCTTTTCATTTCATTGTGTAATTTGCTGAATACAAATGAAAATAAGTTATTTACTGTACTTTTTGTATGTGCTTATGCAAATGTCTCAATTAATATTTTCCCATACTAATATCATAAACATGTCCTCTTGTATTGCTAGTAAGAAGTATTGATTTGCTAGGTTAATGCTCATGACAGATTTGCATTACCAAACAGATAGAAAGAACTGACTTCCAAAAGTTGTTTTCTGATCTCATATTATTTATAATGGCATACATGCACCTGCACATACACACACAAAATGATGATGATTACAATAATAATAGTGTCAAATAAGTTAAGAATAACTTTCACTTGTGTATATGGTTCCTTAAAATATTACTTATGTTCTTTATAATTTCAGTTCCTTAAAATTCCTAAGGTTTTGTAGAATTTTTACAAAATTTTAATAAACATATGATTCATTTCCATTTACTTTTAATTTTTTATTCATTTGGTTTTTAGCATTTGTATCTCTATAGTGTCATATCAAAACCCTTGTGACCTGTGGATCAGTCGCTTGGTCACTTATGGAGTTTAAGTCTTACATTCTCTTGATTAGCATACTTAATAAAATGTCTTGAGATCTATTTGTAGTTTTATTCCCTCAACAATAACTACTTTATTTTGCTAACGGATTTTTAGGACACATATTTAGGTTTTCATACACCGTGACAAAATTTTATTTGAAATTGAATGAAAATTGTTATTTGATAAAAGTGTAATATAGGAATTTTGTCTTGAATTCATTGACAGATGTATAATATATTTAAGTTATTTAATAAAACCTATAATTTCTCTCACAATATATACATTTTTATTTTCTCTTAAAGTCTATTACCTTTTTAAAAATATAATTATTTCTAACTCTGTTTTATAGTATATATATGCATATATATATGGTAAAGAAATTAAGCTTTTACCATTTTTCATTTTGAAACAATATGTTCTCATTTTACATCCCAAACCCAGTTCTCACTCTCTACCTGCCTTCTCCTCTCCTCACCTTCCTCCTAGCCCACCCACATCCACCCCTCTGAGAAGGTAAGACTTCAAGTGGGGTGCCAGTGAAGTCTGGTACATTACTTTGGCAGGACAAAAGTCCTCCCTCCCACTACATCTATGCTTAGCATGTTATTCTTAAATTCTTGTTTTAGGTTACTTCAATGTATTTATAAACTTTAATCCTCTGCCTATAGAGTCCTTCATTGTTTTGTTGCATTTTGTTTGAATCTGACCCTATTTTGTATTAAGGCTACGCTGTAACTGCATCTGCCACACAGGATGGTTTTCTTCTGGATTCTTGTGCATTCTAGAACTATCAACATGATTCATTCCTTTTCAAATGAAATGTTGTCATCTCTTTGAGCCAGTAGTCAGCTTTACATTATTGCCACATAATGCCTGAGAGAACATAACTTAAAGATAAATGTTTGTTTATTTGTCTGTTTTGGTTGTTAAAATATAAAGTTTACATTGTACTTGGGCATTCTGTTTTGACATCTGGAGTGGTAACTGATGGTGATACATCCTGGAGAGAGTGCCTAAGCATGAAATAACTTACATCACCAAATGGAAGGTTAAGAAAATGTCTGGTAACATAATCACTTTTGAGGACATAGTGCCATAACACAAACACTATTCCTACAACATCACTTTCCAAAGTTTTCATAGCATTCCAAAATTCCCATCTTGTAGCAACATCTTTATTAACAATGGACACTTGAGGAACTCTACACATATTTCAAAGATAGCATTTGTTGCTTCTGTTCTTATTTATTTTGCTGCCTATGTTTTAAAGAACACTTGAAGATACCAATGAATACTCTGTGAATGGAATTCCTTCCTACATAAAATATAGTACTTGTATAGTTATTTTCATGTCTTGGCTTGAAGTTTTATGATCTGCATATTTAACATCTATAATCTGAATTCACAGAAAAATCAAGCTGTAATAATGACTTTAATAGAGAAACATTATGTGTTGTAAATGTTCATCCTACATTAGTAAGGTTTGTTGCCCTTCCTTCCTCAATTATTCTGAATATATATGTAAAAAGGAAAAACTTATTTCAATGTAGTCGCTTCCTGCTACTCCAAGTTCTTTCCATATCCATGAACCCTTCATTCTCCAACACCTTAGACAAGACTTTCTCTAGGCACTTGACTATATCCTCTAGAATTTGTAAGTCATTTAGTTCCTTAAACCAAATGTATCAATGTGGAAGCTACCACACAGTTAGTTCCTCTCCCCATTTTGACCAGTTGAGTCTTTGTATAGTGATTTCTCTTCATTGCACAAATAAATTTATTTGATAAGGAATGAAAGCTACACTTCCATTTGATATAAAGAAAGGTGTGTAGAATACAGTTAGGGTTTATAGTGGTTTAGGAAAATAGTGATAGCAGGTTCAGGTTCTCCTATACACTCATTGGCATCAACAACTACTGATAGTTGGCTGAATTTACTATGTCAGGCATGAATTCTATTCAGTAGGCTGTTATTCCAGTTAGGTTTCATGAGGGTATGCATGCCACTATGGACACTACGGCAATATCTTGCCAGATTAATCGTTAGATATTGTTTTGTATTTTATTTGTTTGTTTGTATTTTGGGTCTCTCTGTGTTTAGTTTTAGATTGATAGGACTACTGTTTTGTTTTCTCTATTGCGAATTTGTACAGCTCCTTCCAAAACAAAACTATGTTCAAAGTCAGACCCAGATTTACTCCTCTAAATCCTGAGTCTGAAGTATATGGTAACTTCAATAAGGTTGTAATAGATTCAACGAGAACGACTCCAATTGGATATATATTTAACTGCTTGGTCTGCAGTTGGTGAACTGTTGGAAGAATTAGGTGAATGCCCTAGTTGGAGGAGGTGCATCACTGGTGTGGCTTTGAGGTTTCAAAAACCTGAGGTATACCCAATTATCTTTCTCTCTGCCTAGTGCTAGATGACAAGGGCCATACCTGCTCTAGAACAGTTAGCACCAAAGGTAACACTTTCTTTTTACAATAGAAAAGTAACTAAGACAGGAGTTTCATCATTTTCATCTTGAAGTGGGATAAGGTAAAATATTTGGTTAAGTAATAGCTGCACATGTTTGTTGTTATCAGAAAGTCAATACTTCAGTTGTATTTTATTTTACTTTGATATCTTTGTGGAAGCTGCAGTATGGGGATTCAGTTCCTTTTCAACTCATCACTCAAAACAATCATTTCTGGAGAAATAATTTCTTCTCAACAGAGAGAGTACTACTCCTTGAGAATTAGACATGGAGCAATACAGAAGGCTCAATAGATCTTCATAATAACTTTTGCAATGAAATGATGATAGACTTCATAAACATGCTACCCCGAATCCACATGTTGTTAATATCTTTAGAAGCCAAGAGTTAATTTATGTACTATCAAATAAACATCATAAATTATTGCTTATTTATATAATATAAAATATAAAAATCATTGAGCATAACAACAATTTAAAAATCCTTATATCTGTTTTAATTAAGTATAGAGTTAATACAAATGAATACTGAAATAAATAGGTTTAATAAATCTATTATATACTAAGTCTTACTATAACAAATTGAAAAAGGATTAAGTTAAATAATCTTATAAGACCTTGTAACACAAATTATTTTTATACCCCTGATAATATTATGCTTTTAGAAAGTAATTTCTTAGTCATCTTTCAAAAACAGTTAAAAAATCTACTTTATTTTGTACTTTTAAGGTTTATGTATTAAATTAAGAATCTTGTTTTGTGTGTACTCGTGTGTGTGTGTGAGTGTGTGTGTGTGTGTGTGTGTGTGTGTGTGTGTGTGGTGGTGGGTAAATGCCTGCAGGTTCCTCAGCATACATGTGGAAGATGGCTCAACTTTAGAGTTGGCCTTACTTGGAGACAGAGCTGTTTCTTTCTGGTACAGGAACTTATAGGTAGTCTCCTATCTCTGCATCTCCTTGTACTGTAGAAACCCTGGAATTACAGACATGTACAAGCACACCATCACTATGGTAGTTCTGGGGATTTAATATTTGGTACTCACACTTGCACAGCAAGCAATTTACCCACAGAGCCACTTCCATAGCTTTACTTGATATTTTCTTTTAAAAATATAAACTAAGTTTTTTTTTTCCACACTAGACTCAGGAAACACTATTCCATTAAATAATGTATATATGTCATTATTTTAGAACACTAGATCCAATTTTCTTGAAATCAAATTGAGTGTCTATACTAATTTATTGTTCCTGACTACCATCTTCTTCCATTACTCCCTTCTTTTAAATAAGACATACTTAGCATGTTTTTGTAATAGTAGTTATAAGTATTTAAACACAGAATAGGAGGAGCAGTTTCAGTTTTCTTCCTTCTCTGTCAAAAACTCTTCTACGGAAAAGGCATCAATAATTCAAATTGTTTGATTTCTTCCTTGAGGCCTTAGTATTTTACCAATGATTCATTGTAAATATGAAGACAAATTCAATGTCTTACTTTCCTTTCTTTGTTATTCTTGAAACTCTGCATGGATTTTAAAGCAGCTTATGCTAGAATTAGATACCTCCCACTTTTCTCAGTGAGAAACCAAAAATGAGAAAAATCTCTGAACTGAAATCATAATTACTAATTCAAAACACAACTTTTTTAAATAGTTGTTTCATGTAAATATGACAAATGCATTTTTAAATTCGGGGGTGCAGTATTGGAACTCAGTTGAACTGATTCAATTTTCTATATAGCAATTATCTTTTCCAAGAAGAAAGTAGTCTAATATATTTTTCTATACAACTATCTTTAAGCCTGTTTCTGGTTTATATGAATTTTAGTTTACAGACAGTCCAACCAAACCAAACCTATGTCAGATCTGGGGATTTAATCTCTGGCCCGCACATCTGTACAGCAAGCAATTTACCTAGAGAACCATCTACATCACTGCAATTGTGCTTCATCTTAAAAATATTAACGAATATTGAAAAGGATTAATTAAAAATATCATTAATATTGTGCCATTGTTGCTATTGAATAAAGTCAAAAGCATTACACCTCTGTTTTTTATTGAAGCTAAAAATCTTAAAAAAAGAAAAGAAATTGCCTTCTAAGCTGTAGCCTTAAGACTAATTTTCAATGTAATATAAAATAAAATACAATTCCTTCTGTAACAGTAAAATCTAATTACATAGTAGCTCCTAATTGACTTTATTCTAGAATTAACTCTTCAGTCCACAATAGAACAGAGCAATAGTTTTGAGGGGCAGAGGAAAGCAACCTGAAAGAAGGGCTGAGGTTATCAAAACTGCAGAATACACCTGAATGGTTATTACAGTTGCTATCCTATGAGGATACAAAATTTAATGAAGTAATGATGGATGGATCACATAAAGTTATTTCATGTTGTGTTTAGTGATAGATATAGCAATACCAGGACCTCTGAATGTGGGTATCAGTTGGTAAAGGCAGGGCAGTCTATGGGGCCATTTGCAGTGAAACCAGTATTTATCCCTAGTACACAAATGGGACTTGGGGGCCCATTCCCTATGCAATGTGTATCTCAATCTAGATACACAGGGGAAGATCTTGATCATGCTCCAAATGATATGACAGACTTTGATAACTCCCCATGGGAGGCTTTATCCTCTCTGAGGTGTGCATAAGGAATGGGTTAGGGAGATGGTGGGGGGAATTGAGGGAGGAAGAAACAGGAGACTGGGACTGGTATGTGAAATAAGATTGCTTTTAATTTAAATAAAAAATAATTAAGCAAGGGAAATTCACAGTACAATCCTGTTTATGTTATTGAAGTTTCTCTATTCTATCTTTGATCTGGAATTTTGGAAGGAATTTAGTCAAATCAATGTCCTTAAAGACTAGTAGTGGTATTTGTCATTAGCAGACATTCAACATGAAGGCAAGACAAAACACAGAATTTAATTTACCTTTTTTTAAAAATAGTAAGTAATATGCACTTTATTTCAATATATTTTCTTACTTTTTATTGATGCATATTACATGACAGAAAAAAATGCCCCAAGCATGTTGATAGCTCATTCCTCTAAGAATTTTCTGTAATATTCACTTAAAATACTCATCTTTTGCTTCTAATTTCAAGTAATCGAAGAATAAAAATTAGAAAAACTTTAAGAAATGCATTTCTGATTTATTTTTTTTTTAGACAGGATTTACTTATACTACAATATCCCTCTGTTTTTTCTAGAGCTAATGTAAACTGCTAATATTTCCCTATAAAGTTAAAGACTAACAGATTTACAAATGAATTTTTTTAAAATCTCTTTTTGATTCATTAAATGTTTGTTTCTAATATGGCAAAAAATAAGAATAAAAAGGCTTTATCCTTATTTGGAGTTTCAGTCAGCTTATGCTCTGTAACTCGGTACCATAGATGGGGTAACTTAAATAGTTATTTCTGTAATACTGGAAGATGGAAATGCAAGCTAGCATAGCAGACTTCTGGTACCCTGTTCAGAGACTGTCCATTCTCTCCATATCTTTTCAAGATAAACTAACAAAAAAAAAATCAGTAGTCCTACAATTTACTGACTATAAAGTGGTTAAGAAAGAAATTAGAGAAACATCGCCCTTTACAATAACAACAAACAACAGAAATTATCTTGGGGTAATGCTAATCAAACAAGTGAAAGACCTATATAGCAAGAACTTTGAGTCTTTAAAGAAAGAAATTAAAGAAGGTAACAGAAAGTGGGAAAATTTCCCATGCTCTTAGATATGTAGTATAAACATAGTAAAAATGGAAATTTTGCCAAAAGTAATCAACAGATTCAAAGCAATCCCATCAAAATCCCAGCACTATTCCTCCCAGACCTTGAATAAAAAAAAATATTCAACTTTACATGGCAAAACAAAAGACCCAGGATAGCCAAAACAACCCTTAACAATAAAGGAACTTCAGGAGGCATCACTATCCCTGATTTCAAGCTCAATTATAGAGCTAAAGTCTTGAAAACAGTTTGGCATTGGCGCAAAAATAGACATGTAGACAAAAAGAATCTAACAGAAAATCCTGATATTAATGCACACATCTATGAACACCTGATTTTTGATTAAACAACTACAATTGTACAACGTAAGTAGGAAAGCATCATCAACAAATTGTGCTTCCACAACTGGATGATGGTATGTAGAAAACTGCAGATAAACCCATGTTTATCACCATGCATAAAACTTGAGTAAAAATGGATCAATGACCCAATCATAAATGCCTCCACACTGAATAATGAGATTGATAACTAACTTATTTGCCATCCTAGAGCTCTGATCTTGTAGCTGATAGAAACAGAAGCAGACACCCACAGCTAAAGTCTGAGAATAACTCCTTGAATCTAGTTGCAGAGAGGGAGAAGTGATGAGCAAAGGGTAAGACCAGGCTACTGAAAGCCACATAAACAGCTGTCCTGAACAAGGTGGAGCTTATGTACCCCAAACTGATTGCTGGAAAACCAGCATTGGACTAACCCAGACCCTTGAACCTTGGCCTCTGTTAGAAGGCCTGGGCAGTCTACGGGAACTCTGACATTGAAACCAAGAAGTATCCTGGTTCATGAAAGGACTTTGGGAGCATATTTCCCATGGAGAGAAACTCCCTTAACCTGGAGACAGGTGGGTCTAGGTCCTACTCAAATGACTTGACAAATTTTGATGATCCATCCTGGATGGCCTTACCTTCCCTGGCGAGTAGGAGTAGAATAGGATGGGGAGGGGTTGGGGGCATGGGGCGATGGGAGGGAGAGGGAATTGGGATCAATATGTAAAATAAGAAATAACAATAATAAAAAACATGTAATTTGAATAAAAAACTATATATAAACTAAACAAAAGATAGAAATACTCTTTTAATATAAGATGAACTCATATAATCCTAAGGCAGAAAATTAGATGAAATTAGAAAATCATAATAAATGAGACATTATATAATTTACTAATGAAAACTATAAATCTAACTTTAATACTAACAGTTTACAAAGATAATATACTTCCAGTTATATTGAAATTTTTAATTGTATTAGATAATCCAAAAATAGAAGATTTTATTGTCAATGAAAATACTGGGTAATTTACTTGAATTTATTTTAGTATAAATCTATCTGTGATGAATAGGAAACATTAAATAATTAAGAATGTATAATAAGTGGAAATACTTCACAAGATGTTTTTGGTTGTGGTGTTTTCTCACAATAATAGAAACTCTAAATAATATACTTGGTAATAAAGGGTCCATTGTGCAGTGTTCTTTGAAATGAACACAAGAGTGGAACATTTAACTTTGTCTGAGAAGAAATTTTGATTTCATGATATGAGACATGTCACCCAGAATATTGAATGAGTTTCATGGGAAAGAGACAAATTTGGAATCCTAATAAAAGTTAAGCAAGATGTTATCATTGTGTGTCACTATTAATTTGAGGTTCACAAATTCCAGAGCAAAACCTTTAAGAGTAAAAGTTGGTATGCCTCTTCTAGTTAATTGGAGCTAAAGAGAAAGAAAGAATATGTGTGAAAGAAAATTTCATGTCACTTCCAATTTTTACTGGAAGAGTTATTACAGGACAACAAAGCCATGTAAAATGAGCTTTGCCTACCTCTCCTATTCTCTTTCTCCTTTGTGTCTCTCCTTCCTTTCTCTACCTTCCCTCTTTTTAAACTAAGGTTAGCTTAATATTGGAAAATTCAACACAATTCTTTCATAGCTCATAATTTTATTAATTTGAAATTTTTAAGTAGTAAAAACAGTTCATACACAAAAGACACAGCTATAAATAGGCATAAATATAAGGAGCAATTAGATTTTTCCAGTTATGACATTTTCAGTGTGCTATGTGAAATTTCTGCCACAAGGAATCTTGTTACATATACCATTCAAGTATACATATCTTACTGTACCTAACCTGACTTTCTTTTGATCTTACTTGGTGTTAATGTACCCCATATAGATAGTCACAGAATTTCCATCAAAATCCCATCATTGCCTAGAAAGACAAATAACACAAAAGTCCTGTTCCTTGTCTGAGGCTTATGTATCTCATGGTTCTTCCAATCACAGCCTATAATAAAAGCTGTAACCCTTTTTTCATTCCTTGTTATCTACCAATCTGAAATCTTTATATCACAAGTTCAAATCAGCACATAGTTATAGGAGTTAATAGACCATTGTTGTATCACTGTTTAATGCTTTGATAATATGGAAGCTGATAGTTATCAGTAGATGGACAGGAATGTAGGTATTTAATAAGTATTTAATATGGGTTTGGCAAATAGAAGGTTTGAACACTGATTAATTTGTTGTTTAGTATAGAGAGGTTTAGATGAAAAATCAGTACTTGTCTTAAAAGACCACTTATTAAATACTAATTATGACCCCAAAATTAAAAGAAATGATGCCAGCTGTTAATGTTGGAAAATTTATCACAATTATTTTGTAGCACTTAATTTTATCAAATTAATTTTTTTTAACAAGTGAAAAAGCTCATGCACGTAGAACAGAGCTATAAATTAGCAAAAAAAAGAAAATGGTAGTATGAAAGGATGGAAAAATACAGCCTAACTCTCCAATGACCACAGGAAGCTAGAAGTTTAGAAAAGCCCTAAATACCTTAAATTCTAGACCCTTTCCCCTGGCAGTAAGTAGGCAAAAGGTCACATTCTTTGCTGTTTACTATGACAGGACCTGTGAGTATGTGATCTTGGCCTCCTAAGGTAACAGGAAATAAGCTTAGTCACCCTACCCAGGAGCCCGCACAAATGAAGACCTCCAGGGCTATAAAAAACTGATTGGTCTATAAAGCATGGGCTTGGATGGCTTACATTCATTGGCCCACACCACATGGGCTCTGGATGCTATGAAATGATTAGTTTACTATGCACGGGCCTTGTTGTAACCCTATAAAAGATGCCTCAGTTAGTTCTGTACTCAGGATTCTCAGTTCTCTACCCCTGTTTGGTGTATGATTGTGGGCCCAGTGCAATTGGAATATAAAAGACCTCATGCTTTTTACATCAAGACCACCTCTCATGAGTGATTTTGGTGCCACCTTTCCTGAGTCAGAGTGTGAGGTCTGCAGGTCTTCATTCATAAACTGCTTTCTATAAATGCAGATGTAAAAGGTCCTAACATAATAAGTGAGAAAAAGCAACATGGTGAAATTGTTACTATTTTGTTTGTGGACTTATGGAAAAAAGTGAAATACATGTCAATTTTATCGTTGTATCATCATCATAACCAGAGTTACAAATGAAAAACCTAGAAAAAAAGTATGTTAGTGGTTTGATAATTAGGACAAAAAAAATAGTAAAATGTTGGGTAGGTTCCCCAATATATGACACATTATTCTGTCTATATTTTTTCTAGCTGATTCATATTTGATTTTTAAAGGCAATCATTTCGTTTGGCTTAATACTCAAATGAACTTTTGTGGACTCTAAATTTAAATCCAATTCAATTATTTGATTCTTCATACTTTAATTCCTGTCTGTATTGGTTTGTGTTTTACAGCATGGCCTAATGTTTGATTTGGTGCATGACTGTGTATATGGGTTTTCCCCAGTAGGTATAGCAAAGTAATTGAGAGTGACAGATTTGGTCAATATGTGTAAAGCTACTGAGAGTGTCCTCACAATGGCTAACTGAGGCAAATGTGAAAATTTTCACCCTCTTTCTAATGAGAAAGTTTTGGTTTGCTGTTGTTTTGGGTTTGGTTTTTAAGATCTCTGTAGTCAAACATGCAAGTGATTAGCTAGAGAAGCAAGCCCTCTGGTGCTAAAGTAAGCATCATGCTCCTTTGGTGCTATTGTCTGCTAAATTCTTTTTCACTTTCTTTTTTCTTTTTCTTTTGTCTGCTAAATTGGAATTTTATTTATGTTTTTGTAATTTTACATATCGATCCAAGTTCCCTCTCTCTCCCAACCTCCCTCCCTCCTATGCCCCCCACCACCATCCTCCCATCCCAACCATCCCCCACTCCACAGGGTAACACATCCAAGAGGGATCAACAAAATCTGTCAAGTCATTTGGAGTAGGGATTATGCCCTCCCTCCTGCCACTAGATTAGGGGAGTTTCCCTCCATGGGGAATATGCTCCCAAAGTCCTTTCTTGCACCAGGGATACATACTTGTTCCACTGTCAGAGGTCCCTTAGACTGTGCAGACCTTTTAACTGAGACCCACATTCAGGGAGTCTGAGATGGTCCAATGCTAGGTTCCCAGCTATCAGTCTGGGGTACATAAACTCCCCTTTGTTCAGGTCAGCTGTCTCTGTGGGTTTCTGAAGCCTGGTCTTGTCCCCATTTTCTTATCACTCTCTGCATGTGGATTCCAGGAGTCAGGCTCAGTGTTTTGCGGTGGCTGTCTGCTTCTGTTTCTTTCAGCTACTAGACTATATTTTCAGGGATCATGTCTATAGTTTGTCTGCTAAATTCCTGTCCAGTTCCTTTTGCCCTCTGTTGAAAATAGGATCCCTATTGAACCAGGGAGGCATGACCTTACCTTGTAATTCTTTGGAGTTTAACATTAATGGAGGCCTCCTTCTTCTGTTGGTTTAGCCAGAAAAACTGCTATCTGTGCCATTGACAGAGTACTGGGTTCAGATCAATTTTCCTCTTCTTTCACAAAATTTTTCTTATTTACTGTTAATGAAGTGGACAAGCTTATATCATTTTTCTCCATACTGGAATACAATACCCGTTTTTTTTTTTCCTTTGCCTTTTAAACAAACTTTGTCTTTTAATTTAAAACAGTTTGTGTTAAAATTTCTAATTTCAGAAAGGTACTATGTGAAAGAAATCATATAAAATGTAATGATAACTGTACTTGCCTGCCCTCACCAGCAAGGAAGACTCCAGGTAGATCTTCTTCATGCAGTTTTAATCAGTATCCTTTAAACATGTTTCTTCTGGCCCACAAGAGAGAGAGAGAGAGAGAGAGAGAGAGAGAGAGAGAGAGAGAGAGAGAGAGAGAGAGAGAGAGAGAGAGAGAGAGAGAGAGAGAGAGAGAGAGAGGGAGGGAGGGAGGGAGGGAGGGAGGGAGGGAGGGAGAGAGAGAGAGAGAGAGAGAGAGAGAGAGAGAGAGAGAGAGAGAGAGAGAGAGAGAGAGAGAGAGAGAGAGAGAGCCAAGGCACCCCTGCACAGGCTTAAATACCCTTGAGCTAACCAACCCCAGTGAACCACTTGGACCCTGCAGATAGGCTACTCTAATGTGAAAGCAGACAGGCTGAACAGACTTAATCAATTAAGGGCTTGTTTACCCAGAGAGCCTTCACCAGTGGGAAGGTGTAAGGCGGAAGCCAGCGCCACTTTAAGGCGTGGCACTATGCGGCTCTTTACAGATAACCTTTTGTAGGATATTGTTAGTAGTATATCTGGATGAGGTCCAAGTTGATTCTATATATTAACAGATTTTATTATACATAAGGTATCATTATTTTTGGGTTCTGTTGTCAAAAACAAGGAAAGTTCCACTAATGATTCTTCCTCATGAAAACACAGTTAAATAGTAAACAGGTCTTTGGGCATTGTGATCAGTGTGGGCCATGAGAATGTCTGGACAGACAGATCACTACTTTCAAAATTAAGAGCTTTGCTAAAATATGAACAGAAGTAGCTATTATGAAATGACTGCTGCAAAACACTAAGCATAAAAATGAAATATATAAAATATGTAAATTTATTAATTTTAGAGTAGTATTTGCATTAGTTTATATAATATGGCACGTTTACATGTATTACTGTATAAGTCCTCCATTATTATACGCATGCTTTTGATTATGAGACAAGGATCTGAATCTGTAATTATATAAGTGAACATAGATTACATATTTTGACCAGTAAATCCAAAAGACCTGCTCCAAATTCCTTTGTGTTTTTTAACTTTAATTCATGCTTTAATATATAAAAATAAATGTAAAAATATCAGTTGTATTTAATGAGGACTTTTATGTTAGATAATGTACAAGATATTTTCATTTTCAAATGTTCCTCATTAATATTAAAATGTTTTTTGTGTTTAGCAAGTTGATATTAAAATAAAAATTATATCTTTCAAAATGAACACTGGACTTTAATAAGCCATGTGATTATTATGACATGTATGCAAATTTTTTTGAAAATACCATTGCTATTGAAAATCTATCTGTAGAAGCGCAAAAGGAATATTTTTAAATGAGTCTGGAACTTGAGAGCCTGGCAAAGAGAGCTAACTATCTAGTCATTGAGAATGTAAATAAGTTTACTTTACATTGAGCCAGCTGAAAGCTTAAAGCTCATCGCAGCTCCTGTAAAAAGAAATCATAAACATAAAGTAATTTTAAAACCAACACATCTATTTAAGTTTAAAATTACACATATTTTTTGGTTTACTTTTTGATACAAAGTTTGATAATGCTGACAGTGTATTTACAATTACTGGGGAATTGAATTTGATTTTATTAAACATTAAAGCTAGGAATAGTGGTGCATTTCTTTTATACAAGTACTTGGGAGACAGAGATAAGAGGAAAAAAAATTCAAGATCATATACAACTACACTGTAAGATCTATCGCAGCATTATCTACAGGATAGCATACCTCAAAATGGCATCAAAATAAATGTGAGCTAACAAAAGTAAAATAGATAATACTTTATCTTGTTAGTAGCAAGTACTCATAAATATTTCACACATTGATTTTTTTTCTTTCTGCTTTTTGTTTATTTAAAATAGATTATTCTCTCATGATGTACATCCCAAATACATTTTTCTGACCTTCTACTCCTTCCAGCATCTCTCTACTCTTTTACTCCCCAGATTCACTCCTCTTCCTTTTTCCTCTAGAAAAGATCTGGCCTCCAAGAGACAAACACCAAACAGCCCACAACAAGATAAATAAGACAAGGCAAATATCCTCTTATTGATGCTGAACAAGGTAACCCAATAGGGGGAAAAATGACCCCAGAGCAGACAAACTAGTCAGAGAAACACATGTTCCTATTGTAAGGAATCCTATAAAAACACCACACTAACAGTATAACATATAGACAGAAAACTTGGTATAGTTTTGCAGGCCCCATGTGAGCCTATATGATCACTACTTAGTTGATTTAGTGGGGCATGTTCTCCTGGAGTCCTCCATCCCCTCTGATACCTATAATCTCTGCCTCTTCTGCTACAGCACCCCCCCACCCCAGAAGCTACAAGGAGAAGGGACTTGATGGAGAACTTTGATTTAGATATCTCTGGATAATTTTTCTGGGCTCTACTTCCCATTTGCTCCTGGAAGAACGCTCTCTGATGACAACTGGATAAGGCAGTGATCTATCAGTATTTATAGCAGAACATCATTAGGAATCATTTCATTGACTATCCACACCCCTGCCTTTGGCTAGAAGTGTTTGTTTCTACCCTAGATCTCTGAGCTATCCAGTCTCTAGTTATGTAGCATATGGGCTCAGTCTCATGAAGTGGAGCTCAAGTTAAAACATACATTAGTTAGCATTTCCCGCAAGTTCTTTCCCACTGTTGACCCCACACATTTTGCAGGCAGGAAAGATTATAGGTGGAGAGACATCTCAAACTGGGGGACATTTGAGTGATGTGTAGAAACTTAGTGCAGTGGAAGCTTCCTGAAATCTATGAGGGTTACCCTAGTGAAGATTACTAGTAATGGAGAATATACATTCTAAATTGGTGTTCTTTTGTAGCAGGATTTTCAGTAGCAGGCTGGCCAAGGGGTCCTGTGGAGATCTCTAAACAACCCAAACTGATGCTAGGACAGACAATTATTCTTTGAAATTCAGTAAGCCCCTCATTGTTGAGAACACTTATACAGCTCATTAAACACAGAGGTTGAACTGATGTCTGAATGGAGCCTTTACTCCTGTTGTCTAGTCTCTTTGGCACAGAAAGGTACTCTGAAGGCTATGGAAAAAGAAACCTGGACAACATCCAAGAATGGAATTTTCAACTGTATATATATCTAGCTAACCACCCATTGCTACATAGGTCATGGATCTTAGAGGAAAACATACTACTGCCACTTTCCTAAACAGTGCAATTCTCAATTGAACTTTAGATGACTATCCTTATATCCAGTGGTAAGTTTGGCTCTCACCCAACATCAAAGAATTTTCTTTTTAAAGCAGGCAGAGATCATTACAGAAAGCTATAATTAGACAAAATTCTGAGAGCAATTGACTTTTGTGTGTTTAGATCCAACTGATGCATCCACAACACAAAGACTGAAAGAGCCAAAACAACAAGATTACATCTTCCAGATATGATGGGAAAGCTATACCCAAGAAATTTCAACAACATAACCACTTCAATAGTGACAGTAACATTTGACATTCTAAGTGAATGGGATATCACTACTAGATAAAGAGCTACACAAAAATAACAACTCATGAAAGAGGGAGTATTGGTCTTCCCCAGAGATGAGTCCTGTAAATGGTCCCAATATCAGGCTTTTAGACATTAAAAACATGTATTTACAACACTAAAAACAATAAATAAACTCATCAAGTGGCATTTTGTATTGATTCATGTATGTGTGTGTGTGTGTGTGTGAGAGAGAGAGAGAGACAGAGAGAGAGAGACAGAGAGACAGAGAGAGAGTGTGAGAGAGAGAGAGAAAGAGAGAGAGAGAGAGAGAGAGAGAGAGAATATAAGAACATGATAATATGGATTTGACACAGAACAAGAAGGGACATAATAGTAGTTGAAGAAGGGAAACAATGTAAGTATATTCTACTTAAAAATTAAAAAATAGGTAAATGAAAAGTCAAAGTAGTAAGTGATCTAGCAAGCTAAATAATATGAATAATTGACCTGATCAATGAGAGTGTATTTTAAGCGTTTATAGTGCATACAAAATTTTCTTCTCTAACAGATTTCCCAAAGAGAAAGATAAAGTGATTTCAGAGATAGATTCATATGTAAATATGTTCATCATAGCACAACAACAGGAATAAAAATAAAAACAGTCAGGAAATGCTGCTTCAATACACTGAAATGCTTCTGTCCCCAGTCATAGTCTCCATCATAATCATTATACTCAAGAGTTTTTACAATGAAGTAAGTAAATAACGCTGTATTGGCTATCTAGCTATGAATTTTATTGCCAACTCTTAGAAGATATTAGAAATATATAAAATAGATTACCTTATTATTAGTGGTTATGAAATCCTAAAAATCAATGCTGGTGCTTTAGTCATCAAAGAAAAATAATAGTAGCTCCTCAGAATTATTTAAAATTTCTAGGTTCATATTTTCTACTCAATTCTGCCTTGACAATGGCGAAAATCACCTTTTAGCAGCTTAACATTTTATTTTGTCAAAGATACAATCCTTTCTAATGATAGATAATGCATGAGAAAATACAGTCTCTCTAAGTAGTGAATTTCAGATACTTGAACTGCAAATGAAGTTATATTTTTACTCTCTTCTCTATGCTATGCTCTCAAATTGAAGAAATTCTTGTGGTACAGATGTGTATGTCATATTTTACTGATGCATTTCAAACTTAAAATTTGTTTATGGGAAGATCATATATCAAAATCAAATAAAGTAAATAAATTTTTTGTGACTTTAAGGAAATATTTGAAGTAGATCAGCTTTATAAGGAAGGGTAATGGTCTTATCTCAGTATTTAGATGCTAAAATCCCAAACAACATGGTGCAGACTCTGGCAAGATCCCCCCCACCCCTTTCTGTTATTTCAAAACAGAGGGTAAAAACAGGAGCACAGATGTAAGAGAAATTTTCACATCCTAAGTCAAATGGAAAAAAGTGAGAGGCTAGAGTTCCACATCTCTTTTGTGTGTTCTATCTGCACTCCATAGGCACACCCTGAAGAAAAAGTTTTAACATATAGATTTTGTGGATAATATATACAAACCAACATAAAATCTCTATTTCCATTTCTATCTCCCTTCTCACACTTTCTCCCAATCTCTGTGTTTGGTTGCCTACAATTAGATAAGAAACAAAGCGACTGAGGTCACCCATCTCTGCAACCTTGTGTCATATCATGGGCTCAGTCTTTTGACGTTGGCGTATTGTTGAGTTACTCAACACTCACTCATATCTGAGCTTCTTGCTAACATACATTTATCATCTGAGATCACTGACACTAGGCCTAGGAGATGCTGATTCTACTACAAGTCTAATAGACTGTATTACATTTCTCAGTTTATCACAGTAACAATTATGTAGACATTGGCTTTGTGATGAAGATTGTTAGGAACTGTGTGCTGTCAGGTTTCACAAGCATAACATTGATTTGCAACAAAAGTTTTTTATGTTCAGTTACATCTCTAGTAAACAGTCTTTTTTGTGTCCTATGTTACCTTATGTTGAGTTAGTACTGTTGAAGGCAGTCCCTTGAACACCAAACTTAATGCTAAGGTATGTTTTAGCTTAGTTTCTCAGCTTTAAAGACTTTCACAGTCTCAGGATTGCAGCCAAAGTTGTGATAAGGTTGGTAATCAGTCCTGCCTAGATAAAAGTTTCTCCTTTAAAATATGTATATTTTTTCTATTTAGATATTCCTCCTCAGATCTATTTGCTATATCCAAGTATACAAGCCAGGGAACATGTTGATCCTTTACTGGAGGAGCACTAAAGATATCCTTTAAGTCTCCAAGGTTCATGCTAAACTAAGCCTCTCTGACCCTCCTTGTATATATACCTGTACAGTGTCAGAATATTGGGCGACTAATGCTCACCCTAAGACTGACAATGATGATGAACAATGCAATCATCTATCTTCCCAGAGCTCAAAAGTCTCTGACTGTAGATCAACTCCAGATGTTATACCATCAAGTATGATTTTCATCCCAACTTAAATGTTTTCTTTTCTCTTTCTCTCTCTCCCCCCTTTCCCTCTTTCCTGTGTTTGTTAAACCACTTATATCAGTGAGTAGTACCAATATTTGCATGGTTATAGGGACATCTACCAGTCCATGGACATTAGGACAAAGAAACAATCAATAGTCATGGCAAGCTATAAACTCTGCAAACTTCAATAGTGACTGGCCTGGGAAGATATTTCCCACTGGTTCCTCAGAGAAGTGTTTTCTTCCACTGACATTTTTAAGTGTCTCCAACTTTGCCTTATCTAAATGCTATACAGTTGAGATCACACATTATTCAGATTGTTTTTTCAATTGTAATCTTTCACTTAGTAAAATATCTCTTTCCCTTGTCTCATCATTTCTTTCTTAGAATGCTTCAGTACTATTTTTGAGAAGTACAAACTTGCACCCCTCTATCAAATCTTTCTAAATCCTCTAATAAGCCCCTCTCATACTTACCAAACTTAATATCATCATATTTTAAAAATTCATCTTGTCTAACTTGTGCTGGGTGTTTGTCTTTGCATGTGTGGCCATCATCAGGACTATGACTCTTTCTGAACTCTCTTCAGCAGATATCTCCAAAGACTGGGAGGAGGGTGTCATATTGATGACTCAGTTAAAGCCAGGATGATGGCACACTCTTCACTTTCTTATTCCCCACACTATGATTATTTGTGGGTCTCTGTCTTAATTATCATCTATTGCCAAAGAGCATTTGATGAGTTTTGAGAGATACACCAATCTATATACAAAATTCTTATTGACTATTGACTACTAATGGATCTATATAAATACTATGTCCATTTGACAGAGTAATAATAGTACTAGGGCTTATGACTTTCTAGCCACTGGTTCTGGGCCCAAATATTGTGGCTTTTTATGAACTATTTCTCATTGATCAGGCTTAAAATATAATCAGAAATTAGCAGGATATCTCCAAGTCATTAGCGTTATTAATAAGCAGTGGCATTTCTTGCCAGACCAGTTTTAATTTGTAGCTCACAGAGTTCATAGATGGATAAGATTATGATTACTTTTCTTATACTGTAGTATACATAACACCATCCAGCTTTGTAAAAGATAGACAGTAGTGATGAAGATTTTAAATAAATACTAGATTGGTTTCCCAATGTTCTATGAAAGAAATATATATTTTCTGCAACTGTGTCTCAATCTAATTTTCTGTAGGATATCAAGAACCCATAATTTTTGGCATTTTTAAATCAGTAATTCTGAGGTTGGTATGAAATCCCAAATTAATTTTTATTTGTAGTTCCCTGGTGGCTAAGTATGTTCAACATTTAAAATATTTTTTTCAAGGGCAAATCTTTCTATTTAGTTTCTTGCTGCATATTTTTGATAGGTTTTAATGATAATAATTAATAATTAACATCATTTCATTACCTGCATATTCTATGTACTAACCACTTGTCATATGTAGTTGGTAAAATTTGTTGTTGATGTTTGCTTGATTTAGCATTCTATAAGCTGCTTC
This sequence comes from Cricetiscus sungorus, assembly GCA_030556225.1. Taxonomy (NCBI): domain Eukaryota; kingdom Metazoa; phylum Chordata; class Mammalia; order Rodentia; family Cricetidae; genus Cricetiscus; species Cricetiscus sungorus. Next base: position 43,301,010 of record JANBXA010000730.1, read on the forward strand.
CTTACTTGCATGATTGTGTCCTTTGCTGCACAGAACCATTTTAGTTTCATGAAGCTCTATTTATCATGACACTTAATGCCTAAGATAACCTGTTCAGAATGCCTGTTCAGAAACCTTTTATTTGTATCTATAAGTTCAAGTATAGTCTGTACATTATCTTCTATCACATTCAGCTTATCAGATGTTATGTTTTAGGTCCTTAATTCACTTGGGCTTCAGTTTTGTGTAAAGTAATAGATAAGGTTCCTGTTTCATTATTCTACACACAGCGTTCCTTTTTTATCATGATCACTGATTCTAAAGATGAGGTTGGTAGAACTGATATTTTAACTATATGTAAGATTACTATCCATGAAACATCTCTCAATGTATGCAGATAAATATTTATCTACTTACTGCCAGAATGTTTTCCAGATATTTTTTTTTGTTTCCTTGTGTAAACTTATTGTCACTTTGCTTCTATTTTTAATTTTAAACCTATGTATTTGTTTCTGGCAAACACAAAGATTATTTACCTTGGACATTCATTTTGCATATTGAAGGCCAGATATAACTGGATTTTATTAATCCTGGAAGATTTTTATAGCTTCTTTCAGATTGGATACAGGGGCAATCAATAATGCAACTAATAAACAAAGAATGTTTTATCTATTCCCTCTCGAAAATAGAATGTATAATTGTCATTATCTATTCATTGTGATGTTGATAACTTTCAGTTCAATGTGGTAAAATGAGTAGAAAGAACTTATTTACCTTGTTCTTAGTCTCATGTAGTGTGTAATATCTTCACACATAGTATAATATTAATTGAAAGATTTATTTATTTTTTCAGACATTGTTTACTAAGTTGGTATTTGGATCTACTATAAAATGCCTTATTTTCATTTACACTGGATTGAAATATTGTTAGAGTTATGTTGAGATGTTTAATTATAATAGGACATTAATCTATCATTTATATGTATATATACACAACATAGTTATATACATATATAATGATTTTATTTATTTTACATGTTTTTTTAAAAAGTGTTTAATTTAAAGTTCATTTAAAAATAAAGAATTTTATTCATTTTGATGAAAAATTGTGGAAAAGTACATATTCAGATATTTTTGCAGTTTAAAACAGATAAAACACATACTTTTTCTTATGCATTTTTCTGTATAAAAAGATTAAAATATTTTCTTTCCAATATTTTAGACTTATACTATATTAGTGCTATATTAGTTTTATGTGGCATTGCCCTATTATAGAATTACTTGCCAAGACATCCTTTATGCATACAATATAGTGGTCATTCCACTTTTTTTCCCAATCCTCTAATGCTTAAGATTTTCTCTCAGGTTGTTGAAGATATTCTGGTTCATTTTCTAAATCTCAGTAAGATTACCTATGACTGTTTTATTTTAGTTAATATAGTGGTATTATCTATAAATGGTTATAATAAGTAATAGGTGTATGCGCCTACCCCTTCCAGGAAGGAAGACACGACTCTGGGTAGATCTTCTTGCAGTTTTAATCAGGATCCTTTAAACATGTTGCTTCTGGTCCGTGGGGAGAGAGGGAGAGAAGGAGAGAGGGAGAGAGAGGGAGAGAGAGAGAGGGAGAGGGAGAGAGAGAGAGAGAGAGAGAGAGAGAGAGAGAGAGAGAGCGCTGGGGGACCCCTGCACAGGCTTAAATACCCTTGAGCTAACCAACCCCAGTGAGCCATGTGGACCCTGCAGATAGGCTACTCTAATGTGGAAGCAGACAGGCTGAACAGACTTAACCAATTAAGGGCTTGTTTAGCCAGAGAGCCTTCACCAGCGGGAAGGTGTAAGGCAGAATCCAGCAACACTTTAAGGCGTTGCACTTCGCGGCTCTCTACAAATAGGAATTTGTTCTTTCCAAAATTGAATATATGTGTACCATATGTACTTTAGTCATTCATCAGTTCACAGACATAAGTAGTATTAATTTTGCAACTTTATTAAAGAGTATGCAACTAAATATATTAATTTAGACACATTTGCATGTTATTTGTTAATTTTCCTTGGTCCATAGAATGACTCTAGAGAAACAGAGTTATAAATATTTATCTGCTTCCTAAATCATAATAATGTACAAATTCTCAAAATTATTCTTGCAGCAGGAAATGTCAAGAAAATTAGGCTCTACAAAATTCTCAAATATCTTTGTAAAAAAAAAAAAAGACCAACAATGCTGGTTATTTTTATTATCTCTGGACTATGTAATAAATGAAGAGAATGAACTCAGAGAATTTAAATATCCCAGTTACAGCTGTGCAAAAACAATTTAATGGATTCTAAGTATGTATGGAAAGAGAATCTTTTTCTGTAGCCGGTAAAAGAAATGATGCATTTCTTAATTTGCTCTTGTCAGGTATTTAGTTACAACAGGAAATGTTATCATTACTTTAAAAGTTGATATGGAGAAATAGGTCCATTGCTGTGATAAACCAGATCACGTGGAAATTGAGCCTTTGAAACATTTTTGTAGGAGTAATGTGAAAGATTTAGCATCCATAAACTAAAGCACTAGAATTCAATAAACAGAGTTTAATGAATCACTATGATGGCAGTTCAGAAGACCTAAAAACTAAGCAACATGTGGACTATCAAAGTCTGGCTTGCAAAGTCAAAAGGTAACAGAGACTTTGTTGGATACTAGGCTGGAGGCCATCAAAGTTATACTTTGACCTAAAATCTGATTACATTCTATCATAAATGCATACAGTTAAATAATAAAAGTCATTTAACCATAGAAAGACTAAGTTTATATGATATAATTGATAAAAATAATAATGTACCTTGCACAACATTTAAAATGGAAATTGTTTAATAGGAAATTCTTGGATTAATCTATTTGTATAGTTTTACATAAGTTAACAATGATTTTTTTGTGTATTATTAGTGTATTAAAATGGATAATTGTACATAAGAGTCTTATTCTTAAGTTAAGTCAATATTAATCTTTAAGAATATCAGAATTATTTTCAAAATGAAATTGAGCAAATTAAATTTCAAATAGACAAATAAATGGTCAAGTTTTTCCTAATGAAAACTTACTAATGTCATTCTTAATACAATTAGAGAATAGTCTACCAATTTTTATTAAAGAAATATGATCATTTAATATGGTTCAGAAAGTCTCCATTATAAGTGTTAAGTATGGATTTTGGTGAATTCAGGAAAATTATAACCATTTCTCTGTTAATTAAGTTCATTAAGTAAGCAATTGCCCCTTTAAAATGACAAATTCATACACATGTTCACATATTAAAAATGCACCAAGCAATGGCCAAGCAACGGTGACACAAGCCCTTAATCCCAGCAAACAGGATGCAGAGGCCATCCTGATCTACAGAGCTGGTTCAAGGAAAGCCATGGTGTTACACAGAGAAACCCTGTCTTGAAAAACAAAAACAAAACAAACAAAAGAAACAAAAAAGAGAAGAAATACATCCAGCTAGTTAATATGAATCTATATAGCTACATGCTATGTTATTTTCTAACAAATTTTATGGGTTAGAAAAAGTGGGGATATGTGGGGATAGAAAGACTGTTATTAAGAACATCTGTTGCTCTTTCAGAGAACCCAGTTTCCTAGCAACCATAGGCTTACCTTGATTTAAATCTAGTTCCAAGAAATGCAACAGTCACTTCTTTCCTCCTAAGCACAAGCATGCACACAATGCACACATATTTACATATATGTGTGTGTATTCAAATAGAGATATTATTCATGAATTGATTTTATTTTGATAGCTACAAAAATATCAATGATCTATTCCATATGAACGGGCCAAATTAATTATCTAAAATAATCACAGATATTTATTCTGTTGGAAGTTAATTATTTTCATTTTGGTGTACTTAAGGATATACACATTGCTCTAAAAACATACAGATCTCTTACAGTAATGTCCAGAACATTAGAAATTAATATGGCCAAAAAAGGGTGTTTAGGAGAGTTTCATGACCATCTTAAATGTGATTTGATAGTCAAATTGGATGTTCAATGCAGTTATATAAATATGTGGGGTCTATTTTTCAGTGCTAACGAGAAAAAACAATTTAAACTGGGATGAGAAAAAGAATTGAAGCTTGTTTTTTGTGCAGAATCAAATGAGATTTCTTAACAAGTATGTGTATTCTTATTTTATGTAATGAGAGAAGCATAATAAATGACCTATGTGTTATAAATCTAATATGTAGTATATTTAAATCCAAACATTACTTAAATATACAAGTTTAAGTTCCAAAAATGATTAATGTTTACAACACAGTTGCAAGCAAGCATCACTTAAAAGTGTAAATTTAAAAGCTGAATTACATATATTGCATGTAAGAGGGATCTTTTGTTCAGTTATTAAAAAGGAATTAATTGTATTATTTGAAAAGTAAAGTTTTATTGCTAAGAATACATATACATAAAATTATTTTCTGTATAGTATCTAACATATTTAGAGAGATGCAGTTTTATCTATTTGATAAATAATATTGAATTTTGAAAATACTATTGAAATTTTATAACTTTAATTTTCTCACAATATTCTTAAAAGTAAATAGATGAAAAATGTTATGCATATCCTTTCATTGTTTATTTACTTGACATCTTTAAAATTTAATGATTATCCAAGAAATATTAATTGCTAGTAAAAATTATAGTAATCATTATATATATAATTATATGTACTATATTAAATAAACAAATTCCATTAACATTAATTGTTTTCTTAGACAGTCTGACAAAAGTTGATGGCAATAACTGTAATAGGATTCAACCAAGATTCAAGACCATAGTCAATCTATTGTGGTGATATATTGTTTATGATCTAATAAAGCTTGTTTGGAGATCAAAAGAAAAAAGCTAGCCACCGCCATGGCAACCAGGGAAGTGGCGGTACACACCTTTGATCCCAGCATCCATAATTGTTAGCCATAGAAGCAGGGTTGTTGTGGTCCATGACTTTAATCCTAGCACTAGAAAGGTATGTAAGACAGTAGCCAAATGTTCAGTCTTGGGCAATTATTCTACAGCCATGATGAGGACAGCATTTTCCCAGCATTGGTAGAGATAAGATCTCTGGTGACTTGGTGGCTTTGCTTTTCTGATCTTTAGCTTGAACCCAATAGCTGTTGCTGGTTCTTTTATTATTCATGATACACCCTACAAATTACAAATTCTTATTGTCCCATACATATTGATGTTAATATTTGATTATCAATCAGCATTTTTCAAATTTGGATCCAAAATTTGGCAACTCATTGTGATTCTATTTAATATTACACTTAGAAATAACTTTTTTGATTTTTGCATGTTCATTCTGCATCCTGCCACATTACTGAATTTGGTTATCATTTCTAGAAGTTTACTAGGAGAGTCCTTGGTACTGTTAATACACAGTATCATGTTAATTGTATTATTTCTCTAGAGGAACACATTTATAGAATGAATATCTCTCCATGTATATGGAAACTGGATTTATTAAAATGGTTTGTAAATAATGGTTCAGCTACTGTAGCAGTGGCTGTCTACCAATGGAAGTTTCAAGAATCTAGTACTTGTTTAGTCCATGAGGTTGTATGTCTCAGTTGGTCTTCAATATAAGCCAGAATCCAGAAGAAGCAGGTTCTAATTTCACTGAAGGAATGGACTTCCTAATGAGACCAAGAGCAATCAGGCAAAGAGAGACCTAACTGCCTTCTTACATGTCTTCTGTATAGACTGCCATCAGAAGGTGTGACCCACATTATTGGTGGATTTTCCTGCTCTGAAAGATCTAGATAAAAAGTGAGTTTTCCAACCATAAATAATTTAATGAAGAAAAGACTTATTGCAGGTGTACATTCATTTGAAATTTAGTTAATTCCAGATATAGTCAAGTTGAAAGTCAAGAAGAAAACAGGGTGTGATTTTTCCATCTTTTCTCATTTTTACTCCTTTAAATTTTTCTCCTTTGTCTTACTACTCCCCTTAAAAATTTACCATCTGGATAGACAATGTTCCCTCCAAAAGAAAAAGATCATGCAACAAAACCCCTGGGAGCAGGTATGAGAAAGCTTTCACTGAAATGGGAATTAAAAATGTGGTCAATTATTACAAAGAGAGGCGGAAGATAAATACAGTAAAATGGACAGAGAAGAAAATATGTAGTAAAAATGATTGAAAAATTCATAAATAATCATATAGTCACTATATATCCAAAAAAATATCTAATACACATGAGTTTGTGTATAAATACAAATATGTAGTATAAATTAAATTACCTTCTTTTTTGGACAATGCTCTCTCCAAGAGTCAAAGACCACCAATTAAATTCCAAATATCTTTCAAAAAAAGTCCTCTTTTGAGTTGTTAAGTTGATGGTCAGAGGTGTCCAAGAAATTTACTAAATCTTACAGGTATTTCTGTATTCTTTCCCTCCAAGCCAGAGATGAATTGCAAGTCTCTACTACTGAAAATACCACACTCTTAAGTGCAGAACCCAGAAGATCCTGAGCTGGAATTTACACAAAAGACTCTACTCTGAAGACTTTTAAGACACATGAAGATGTCATGAAAGATTCCGAAGAAGAGAAGTAAACAACTTCTTTGTCAGTTATGCTGCCTGCGAAACATAGCAGATAACCCCATGACACAATAACACTAAAGGCTTTATGGTACAATTAGCTTGGTGGTAATACACAGCTCTGTAATTGAATTTAAGACCTTTGCAACAAGAGAATAATCATGTCTAGTGGGAAAATCTCACCAATTACCCAGGGAGGGTAAATTCACAGTTCTTGGAGGAGTCCTTACAATAACCACATTATTAAAGCAGCAGAATCACTAATTACATTCTAAATACTAGTCCTCACCCCTAGTCAAGAAAAATTCTATTTGTAACAAATGAAGACCATTACAGAAACTAAAAAACAATGAAAATGCAGAGTTATTGAACCCAAGTCCAAATGACACATCTACAAAGGAATTGCCATATCTAAAACTCATATAACATTGCTTAAAAAAAAAGGGAAAAGACTGTAAGACTCTAGAGATCAAGGAATTTACTATGAGATTGTATCTCCTAGGAATGTCAGAATCTACAACTACGAAATCTCACGAAAGTAAGTGCCTAAACTAAGCCGAACAAAGATAAAAGTGGTAGACATTCTAATGTAGACAGGTGAAAGTCCATGAGATCTTAACACTACACAAAACCTACAGACATAATAACAATAACAACAATAACAACAACAACAAAAAAATGCTGAGATCAGGAAATACAGCATTCCCCAAAGATGAGTACACCAGTTATGTAATAGAAAATGGTCAGCCCTGAAAAAATGCATACATGTGACATCATAAAGGATAAACAGAGATTATTCATAAATTTGGGAATTTGCATGTATAGTACTTATAGGAAAATTACTAATAATTAATCAAAATGATTCTTAAAAAATACAAGAAGTGTATATGGGAAGCTTGAAGGAAGGGGGGAAATTATGTGATTATATCATAATTCTCCCAGATAAAAAGTAGTAACATGGCAATAATGATAGAACATTCTTATTCAAGATAGAGGTTTACAAGGACTTTTGATTACAAGGACTTGTTCAATAGAACAAGAGTTTCCCTGTGAACAAACAGTAGGACTACAAGAAATTTAAGATTTTAAAAATGATTTTATTGTTTAATTGTTTGTATATTTTGGAAATGGTGTCATTAGTTTCTTAGATGTTCTTCATTACCCTTGTGTTTATCATCCATCTATAGCTTGCATGTTACTTATTTTTCTTTCCTTTCTGAATCACAAGTATTCTATTTCTTTTGATGAGGTACTGTCTTTTTTGTCATCCAGTCTAATTGGTCTAAGAGACATATTTCTTTAATTCATTCCTGATGTCAACTTTATCATTCCTTGACTTCAATCTTTCTAAAGACATTAGCCTTGACACTTTATCCATGGCTAAGCATTTTCTATCCTAAAGTCAAGGCTTCCCCTCAGGACATCCTGTCTCTCAGAAATCCTAAGAGATCAAGAAGACTTCCAGATAAATGTTTTAAATTTCATTTTGGCTGAAATTTCATTGGAGAAAGAATGAATATTATTTGATACCTATATCTTAAAGTAAAATTCTCCAAGAAAATCAAGTTAACTTTTTGCCAATACACACTAATTTCAATTGCATACTAATAAATAGAAAAGTAACAAAATCTTGAATATGCTAAGTAGTTGAACCTAAATAACTTTTTGAAATACACACACACACACACACACACACACACACACTAAAAAAAAATGAATTTCACCTGGACAAAAATTATTCATTGTTTCTATGGAATACAATAATTCCCATATGTCATCTTGTTCTCTACATTAAAATCAACACACATATTTTAGTGCTTTCAGACATATCATCCCATAAGTTCCCTGCTCTCTCTTTGCCAAGATATTCGTGTCAGTTTGCGTATACTCTTGAAGATGTATTTTTATGCTCACTATATTTAGCTCATATTTTACATAATATATATTTTTTTCTTTTTTTAATTCCTCTATTTATTTTACAATCCAGATGAAGCCTCCCCCCTCATCCTTCCCTGCTTGTCTTTCTCCTTCATTCACCCCCTTCCTATTCCTCAATCTCTTATTCCATTTCCATATAGAAAAGGGCAATTATCATGGCATATCAAGTTGCAGTAAGACTGAGTTCCTCCTCATGTCTTAAGGTTGGGTAAGGTGACTGACCCACCATGAGAAGGAGGATCACAAAAGCTAGTAGAAGATACTCAGAAACAGCTCCTGTTCTGACTGTTAAGAGTGCCAAAAGAGGACATAAGTTTATTCTCTAAATAAATATCACAAATGATTTGGGCTTTAAATACCTTTATATTTCATAATGCCTTTCCATGAAAACTGTATTTTATTATTATTATTATTATTATTATTATTATTATTATTATTATTATTATTATTGTTTTAGTCTTGCCATCATCCGCTTTTTATAAAAAGGAAACACGGAAATTATTTACATGATGAATAGTTCAGAATGTCGGAGAAATTGGCAGCTGCATGTGACACCATTTCAACAGTAATTTCAGTCCACATACTTTCCAAGGATGTCAACATCTTTAAATAAGAAATAGTCCTTGTCATCTATAACTATTTTGGTACCTCCTTATTCTGGGAGAAGAGCTTTGTCTCCAACTTTCACACTAACCAGCTGAATTTCTCCACCCTTTCCTTTCGAGACTGATCCCACAGCCTCTACTGCAGCTTACAATACTTTTCCTTGAAACTTTTCTGGAAGCATAATGCCACCTTTGGTCACAGTTTCGGCAACACTCCTTTCAACCAATACTCTGTCAAAGAGAGGTAGAAACTTTGTGAAAGCTTGTCCAGCCATGACAATTTGGACTCTGTACACAGGCGCCGCTGCAAGGCGGAAACTATAGTTTGATTTGGTTTTATTTTGTGGCGTTTCTTATTTTCATAAAATCCTATTGTTTTTCCTGAATTGCTTAACATGAACACTTTCCTGGATAGAAATTTTCCTATCTCACAGATCACATCGCTTTACAATACTGGATCTTATAGAAGCCTTAGGCACATGTTTTTTTTTTCTACAGTTACTTTTTTTTTTTTTTTTAATCACTTGGGAAATTTTTACTTCCACTGGTATATATGACTTCACATTTTTGGGTAAACATCTGTTTTCTAGACCCGTATTTTTGCCATTAATGAAAAAATTTTATAGGATAATAAAATACTTGTTTGTGATAGAAAACAATAGCAAGACCTATGGTAAATTGATATACTATCAACTTAAATCTAACCTCTAGAAAACAACAGCCAGTAATTCTTTCAAACATGGAAGATATAATAAAGAAACTACTATCTATAAAATAAATTTTAAGTAAGAAAGAACTGGCTATGGGAACTTAACAACTCGCTCTTTAAATTGACTTAGCAATTTGTGTATATATATATATATATACATATGTATATATATATATATTTATGAATATATATATACATATCAGTAACAAAAATCTAAAACACTAAGAAAGGGGAAGGGGATGAATAGGAAAGGTAGAAGGGAATAAATGGAGTAGAAAATGATGTAATTAAAATATAATTTCAAAAATAACAATCATAAATTAAAAAATTAAACAGTAAATTAAAAATCTGAGCATTGTATACAAAAGCAGCTACTACTTAGGTCAACAGAACAGTGTACATGGGGATGTTCAGTTGTGGCCCACTATTCAGGTTCCACTGGAAACAGCAAGAATGTGGTAGCAATGAAGTATCAGCAGAAATTATTGGAAACTGACTTTCTAAGGTATCAGGTGGTGATTCACAGGAAATACATTACTGCAAAGTTAGTCTGGAGAACTGTGTTTGATGGCATATATCTACAAGTTACCTAAGTTCAGAAATGAGGACTAAAAATCCCAGTCTGTTTCTCAAATTGAGACTTACTCTTAAAGAACAAAGCATAATAGCTTGAAAACCAGCATTCGACTGTATCAGATCTCCTGAACATGGATCTCAGTTAGAAGGCCTGGGCAATCTAAAAGAACTCTGACAGTGGAACCAGGATGTAACCCTGGTGCACAGAAAAGACTTTGGGAGCACATTCCCCATAGAGGAATACTCCCTTATTCTAGAGGTAGGAGGGAGGGCCTAGTCCCTAGTTGAAATGACTTGACAGATTTTGATGACCCCTCCTTGAAGGCATCACCCTCCCTGTTCAGTGGGAGGGGGATAGGATGGGGCTGTGGCCTGTGGGGGGAAAGGGAGTGGGGGGAGGGAGGGAGGGAGGGAGGGAGGGAGGGAGGGAGGGAGGGAGGGAGGGAGGGAGAGGGAACTGGGATCTATTTGTAAAATGAGAAAAAAAGATGAATTAAAAAAAAGAACAAAACAGCAAAAGAGAAGAAGAAAAAGAAGAAGGAAAAAGAGAAGAAGACAAAGGAGAGAGAAGATGAGGAGGAAGAAGAGGAGTAGGAGTAGGAGGAAGAAGAGATCAAGGAAGAAAAAGATAACCACCAGAAAGTGTCATGAACTTGTGATGTTGCTCTTTTAAGTAGGATGGTGTTACATACATCTTTTTCAAATTTATGGCCTCTCTTTCATTGATTGTTGTTACAGTTATATGGGTATATATTCCCAAATGCATAAATATTATACATCCTTGCGCAGGATGTATGTTACTTTAATGCATTTTTTGAACTGACCATTTGATATTGAATAATGAATTGATATACCCTTCCTGGGAAAGAGTTTTGACTCCCCCGTCGGCAGCCTTTCCTGGGTACTTGTAGTTTTTGTGTATAAAAGAGGACTCATGAGCTTATCATTATTCAGTTTGATATGTTTGCTGGTGTCAACCTTGTTCAGCTTACATTTTAACATTCACGTTATTGAGACATTATATTTGTAGGTTCTGGCAGTACTTGGAGACACAAATGTCTCCAATTTATAATAATCTGACTAACAGACTTCCTGCCACTCTTCTCTATAATGTTCCCCTAGTCATTGATTGAATTCTTTTGTAATTGTATCATTTGGACAGGACTCATAGCTTTACACATTGATTGGTTGTTTTTATCTATAATTGTCAAAATCTATTATAAAAAGAACTTTCCATGATGAAGGTTAAATAATACAGTTATCTGTGGGTAAAAGGAGAGTATTTTAAAATCTAGATTGGGATTATTATTGATTTTATAAAATCATAGTTGGAGGTTTTCCTCCAAGATCTATGCCTTTACTAGCACTATGTAGTCAGCTATATTACCTATTAATTAACTTAAACAAAGAAAACAAAAGCTAAAAACTATCTTAAAATATGTTCGTGCATTATGGTAGTTAGGGAAATCTGAATAAAACAACTTTGGTATTTTCTCTTACTCAAATCAGAATGATAAAGCTCAGCAAGAGAGTGGACAACAAATGCTGGGAGGGCATTGAGAAAAATCCCATTTTACTCTTAAAAGGGATTGCATACTGGCCCATTCACTCAGGAAACCAGTGCAACCAGTTCTTTAAAAGCTAAAACTAAATTTAAAATATGGTATAGGTGGTTATATTACTTCTTGGATGAGCCCTAAGAACAGACATTCTACTCCACAGATAATTGCTCAGACATTTTCGTTTTGAGTCTTTTCAAGATATCTAGGCAATGAAAACATCATGAATATCCTTCAACCAAAAATATATTAAGAACCCAAATCCAATTTCTCTGATATAGAAAATATATCCTTTTTATTTACAGTTATATAATCCAAAAATGTTTTGAAATATTTTCTTAGCATTCTAATGCCTTGAAGAGACTCTATGACTATTACAACTCTTAAAAAGGAAAGCATTTAATTGGAGTTGGTTTACAGTTTCAGAGTTTTAGTCCATTGTTATCACAGTGCTGAGCAAGGCAGCATAGATGCTCACTTGCAGAAATGGTGCTAGAGAAGTAGCTGAGTTCTTAATCCACAGGCAGCAGGAATAGAGAGAACTTGGGTACGGAATGGTATTTTGAAACCTCAAAAGCCTAGCCCTAGTGATTTCTCAATCCAACAAAGCCAACTATCTATTCTTTTAAAACTTAGCCTACAGGACCATTCTTATTCAAACCACCACATAGGGTGATTGGGGAGACTGCTCCCAGTACAATACCCTGCCTTGAAATTCAAGTAGATCAGTGTTTATCCCTAGTGTAAGAATGGAATTTGGGAGCCCATTGCACATATAGGGATACACCCTCAGTCTAGACACATCGGGGAGGGCCTGGTATCTATTCTAAATGATATGACAGACTTTGAAGACTCCCAATGGAAGGCTTCCTCCCCCCTCGGGAGCAGAAAGTGGATGGGATGGGGGTTGGTGAGGGGAACAAAGGAGGAAGGGTGGGTACAGGAACTGGGATTGGCAAGTAAAACAAGCTTGTTTCAAATTTAAATTTAAAAATTATATAAAAATATTCAATGTTTTGGAGACTGAAACAAAGGCAAACAAATTAGGTAGACTATGATAATTTGGCAACGCTGTGAATAGCCAGTATTTCTACCTTAGAAAATAAGGTGATGTTTGACTTAGGAAAGCATTCATTTACAATGTCTGGCTCACATACACATGCCTACACAAATGGGAAACTTCACAAGTCACAAATATCACATACATATGCACAAGCAAAAAGCAAAAGAAGAAATAGTAGCTTGTCGAAAAGTTACACCAATGTAGCCACACTTGTAAATTTTGTGAGAACAATGACCCTCATTAAAATGTAGTTTACCAATGGAAGTTAAATTTTAATGACTTTCTAAGAGTCAATTATTTAATGATCAGGCAATTGCCAGAAAAGTATTCTGGAAATGTTGTCTCCACCAAAAATATATGAAATACTGGATTCATACATACATTTCTATAAATTGCAAATAACATTTATAGTTTTAAGTCCCATAAGATTTCAAGTATGAAATATATATATTTATATATTTATATTTATTTATATATATATATATATATAAATTAATTAAAAGTATATAAATGGTAAGAATGGTAAGAATTTTCAAGCACTGGAAGTCTTAATCCACATAATCCACATGCACAGAACAGATTTATGTGTTTCAGGAGCTTTGTTTTCTTAGTTTCATGACAAAATAAAGATGACAAAGTTGAAGTAAATTAGTATGTAAATTTCAGTATCTCTCTAGATTGTACAAGTATTACATTTTTCATTAATTATTCCTTTATTATGAAGTCCTCATCTTACATTGTATATATTAAAGTTCTAAAATTTTCAGTTAGATATTTAAGACTCATTACAGACATTTGTATGTTGAAGACATAACAAACTGTTTTTATCCTATATATTAATGGGGCAGCAGTAAGATGATTTAGAATTAATTCTTTAAGCATAACTAAGTAATTAACTCATCACTGAGGGGAAAATATGCTGAATTACATTAATAAATTGATACACTGTTAAGTATGTACATTATTCCAATACACACATTTCAATGATGCTAAAACTTTATGCAAGGCTATCTGTCAATCTGCTGACATAAATACATATATAAAATTCTTTTATCAATTGCCATTACTGCTAATAATGTGTTAATACTACACATAGTATAATAAGCATAAGGACTGTTTAAAAATTTTAACAGTGAATCATCAAATCAAAAGCTGACTGTACTATCCAGTGTGGAAGCAAGAACCACTGACAGTTGCCAGAAATTATATTGGTTTAATAATTCATAGTTTAACATCACATTAATCTGATATCTAATGTTCACTAAACAATTCTGGCTATATTTTCACTATGGAGGTTATGTATTTCTAATACAAAACTAGATTATAGACAACTTAGGTCTCAATTTTCATTTTTATGCCCTCAAAAGATCTATATATAGACAGATTTTCTTCACCAACCTTGAATATTTGATAAATTGCCCATCAGGATAATCACTGAAAGAACTGTTTTAAAAATGAAGGAGGTAGAAATTCATTTTCATTGTTTATTTGTTCCAGAAAGTAGAAATGTATGCTTGGATTTAAGGTATGTTTGTTGCTAGAGCCTTCTGTTAGATTTTATTACAAGATACAGGTCATTAACTAAACTTATGTGGTTGGTAGTCTCTTTTAAAGCTTGTCATCTTGTAACCAGTGTTAACTTTGTTCAGTTTTAGTCAGATACTTACCTGGAGTATATTTGACAGCATAATAAAACTGAACCTGTATGCTTACAGACCAAAATGTGGAGGACACCATGATCTCAGATTATAAAAGAGTTCGAAGAAAGGAAAATAGATGTCAAAACAATTGAGATGGGAACATCTATCTGGATGGTTGTTCTAACAAGTCTGGGGCTAGAAAAATCTGATCTGAATTAAACAGTGAAGGAGAAATTTTAATGATCTTTTGAGAACTAAGGACAGTCAAACATAGTTGTTGTTGACCTCTTGAATCCTAAGTAACGGTTTACAATTGGTGGAGGAGGGTTCATCTGAAATATGATTTAAATATTCATATAGGAGTAAATATGTTATGACATTCCAAATTCCAAATTGATTGTGTGTATATTTGGCTAAAGTTGATCTTCAATCAAAGTGTTTGATGCATGAGAATTTTCACACACACACACACACACACACACACACACACACACACACACTTCACAAATACATACTGATATGTTTCTTATACTCCAATAAAGCTTGCTGGGGGATTATAATGCAAAGCTAGCCAGTCATAGAAGCTGGACAGTCATGACATATACCTTTAATCCCAGAATACATAGACAGAGGTAGATGGATCTCTGTGAGTTCAAGGCCACACTGGGCTACAAGAGAGTAAATCAGGATAAAAGAGAAATAGAGCTCACAACTTTAATATCAGCACTGGAAAGAGTATCAGGAGCTTGGTGCAGTCTCAGGAAGCAGTCTGAGATTTGATAAATAGTAGTGCAGTCTGGAGAGGTAATCTGAAGTTTGGTGGATCAACTCTTTGGTCTGAGCATTTATACAGGTGAGAACTTTCAAGCTACTGGTAACTTTGCTTTTCTGATCCTCAACTCTAAATACAATATCTGTCTCTGGTTTGTTATTATTTGCACTACTTCTATGTAGCATATATATATATATATATATATACACATACATACATATATGTACACACACATATATATATACACATATTCATATTTATACAATTAATTAATTCAGGAAAGGTTTAAAACCCCAGATTTTTTTGTAATCAGAGATGCACATGTTCTTCAGGTTTCTAAAAGTTTGTAAATATACTTGAAATACATATTTTTATATTTACTTTAGCTGTATGAGTTAACTGAGTTCATACTGCAGACCTGCTACTGTATAAACAACAGAGACAAGGAATTTTAAAACAAATCTCATAGATATGGTGAGAGCTTTGGTCTCCTGAAGTCCTAAATCATATAATATATTCCAAAGTATAACATTAAATTTGTTGGACAGGTTTTGCTTTAATAGTCAGGACCCTCGAACAGTAACCTATGACCAATTAGTTAATCAATTCATTAGTTACAACATTCATGCATGGTGTAACATATAGCTTACAAAGAACCAACTTCAGCAATATTAAAATGGAAAGCAAGATAGAGCAGGTATATTTTAATAACATATGGAATCTATAGCACTTTCTTCAATTTTTTTTGTTATAACTGTGTTCTAAATAATTAGTACAATATAAAAATTGAACAAGTGCTCTGTGAAATATCCTACTCTTATGAGACTGAATATACATTCAAACAGCATTCTATCTAGAGCATTTTCTATTTCCAAGTAGAATTCTAGTCATAATAGTTGTCCATTTTCTGTGGACTATCTTTATGAATTTTCATTTTCATACTTTCTTAAATCATCATGCTTAAAAAAGTAAAGATAGAGTCACCAACTGTGCTAAAATAATACAGGGACTTCAAAATAATCAAAAACAAATGATGATCAACAAACAAAAAACTGAGAAATTCCATGACTGGTATGTAACTTTATTTTGTCCAAGCCTATATGTAAAGATGATTAGTTTGTGATTATAGATTTTTTTATCATTGTGGGTCACTATACTATTTAACTGATATGATTGTTAGAAACATTTACTATCAAGCCAAGGCTAATACAATTATTATCAAAGTTCAGAATGTTGAGCCTATTCTAAATAGGTATTCTCAATTGATAAATAAGAAAACATAAAGTCTGATTTCATCAAGTTTATAAAATTCTTTTGATCTTGAATCTTCAAACATGAAGATACTTTTTAACTTCTATTGATAGCTTACTTGTTCAAAGGATGACAACATGCAAGCTTTTTTTCAGGGAAGGCATTGGAGGGTAGGAATAATTCCAAAAATCACAGCTGAAGTGCTTTCCCAGTTGTCAGTTTGATTCTATATCATTTTGTTTCATTTTATAACTCTTTATAGATTGTTTGTATTTAAAAGCACTCTACTTGCTAGGAATTTGATTAGTCATTAAAATTTTGGCAAATGTTTTCTCCAAGTGCCTGTAAATATAGCCTATAAACCAAAAGCTACACAAAGTAAGGTTCAGTTTGAATGATGATCTGCCCTAATGGTTCCACAGTATTTAATGGGTACAATAAGAGTTATGTTTAGGGGATTTTTTCTATCTTGGAAGCTTTGGAAAATATATGAGTAAATATAATTGGCTTTCCACAAGAGGGCTTCATGTTTCAAATCAGCATTATCATAGTTATTTGGCAACATGCCCAGAAAAGCCTATTGCTTGTTAGCTTATTGAATTAGAAAGTTTCAGTTTGGATATTTTACCTGTTCCTGAGAAGGATTTTCAGAAGTATTTATTTGGGCTCATTTTTGAAAATATATACACACATGTATTAATATTAACCTACATGTTTAAATATTTATATAACTATAACACATATACATATATATGCATATATATATATGTAATCAATTCTCTTTAAGATTTTTTTTAAGCTTTTAAAAGAAGCTTTTATTTATTTTGTAGTATGTACATTACAGGAAACAAAACACAAGAAGCCAAAAACAGTTTCCCAGTAAAAGGAGTTCAGCTTGATGTATCCTTCTAGATGCTGCAAATGTACATACATTTACCTAATTGAGATTATATAGTATGTACCATGCTTTCCCTCACATTGTGAATATTCACCAACTAAAAGCCCCACGCTACTTGAATATTTTGATAACCAAGAATACAACATGCCAAGATATTTTTTTCAAAGATAATTTCAATTTCCTTTGTAAGTTATTGTTATTTCAAGAGAGAGAAGCAACAGAATATCTGTGTATTTTTGCACACACATATCTTATATCCTTTCTATCATATATACATATATATGGAGATATATATGTATATATATGCATAGATATGGGATATCTTAATATGTATTAATATGGATGGGGTTATATGCACAAAATATATGAATATATGAACTATTCATTTAATTTGTTTACATATAAAATACATATGATTGTGTGTACATATAATCTGACTATGCGCTTCAAAGTCTCTACCTATATAGAAAAATTTATGGTGATATCTTGTGTGTACAAATAAAGCCTGTCTGAAGTTCAAAGAAGGATCAAGCCATAGTTCATCATTATTCCTTAGCCTTTCAGCAGACAAGAAAGCAAGTTCCTTAGCACTGAGCCAATCTCCTTGAATCCACTTGTACAGATGGAGGATTGATGAGCAAAGGAATCAAGACCAGACTGGGTAAACCCACAGAAACAACTTACCTGAACAAGGGAGAGCTCATGCACCCCAGACTGACATCTGGGAAATCAGCATAAGACTGAACCAGGTCCCATGAATGTGGGTTAGTTAGGAGGCCTGGGCAGTTCAAGGGGCCCCTAGTAGTGGAACAATATTTATCCCTAATGTACAAATGGACTTTGGGAGCCCATTCCCCCAAAAGGGTACCCTCTCAGCTTAGACAAATGGGGAAAGACTTTGATATTCCCACATGAAATGCTCTACCCTCCCTGGGGAGCAGAAGGGAGATGGGATGGGGGGCTGATGGGGTCATGGGAGGATAGGAGGGAGAGAAAACTATGATTGATATGTAAAATAAGATCGTTTCTAATTTAAATTATAAAAGAGTTCCTGTTTCTCTCTGCTGATGGTTTCTGCCAGTTACCTCACTTTCTGTCTGTCTGTACAGACCTCTAGACCTCTATGGTTAGCTAATGGCAAGCTCCATTCTCTGACCTTCAGACAGGCTTTATTTGTACAAACAAGATACCACACTATTTATTATATAAAAAAAAAACTATTGAGTGCTCAGAGATTAATTGCCTTTCCTGTAAGAACTAAGAAGACAAAATTATTGAGAGAAATTTACATGATAGAGGTTTGTTTTATGAAATTTCAGAAGGAAGTTTGAAATTCCTTAAAATTGCTTCATTGTGATATTCATGTAATATACTGAATTAAAATTCCTTGTCCATATATTATGATCTGCTAGCTGTTAATAATCTGCCAAGGTAAACAAGAGACCAACATCACAGAATTGAACCCTTTGCTTCATTAGGATATTCAACACTACTTGTCTTTGGAATGGAATATTCTGTGAAGTATTTTGTTTTTCAGTGTCAGTACACATAATCAATAGAAAAGGCTGTATCTCAAGCTGAAAATTGCTACACCCATGCAGCCAGAATACCAAGCTGGTGGAGAGTGTTGAAATTAAAACACTTAACAAACCACCACGACAAGTGAAGAGGAAGCTGCTGCCATTTATTACAGAGAGTAATGGGTTTATATACTCAAGCCAGGGGATGGGCTAAGCATAAGAGAAAATCATGCACCACCCACACCTGGAGTCAAGGCACAAATTTATGAGAACAACCTTATTTGATGAACCTTGAGAGCATGGGTGTTCTATATCTGGGTGAGGAGGAAGAAAACTGTAAAGAACAAGTACTTAATTTCCCAACAGGAAATCAAATTTGACAATGTATAAGAGTCTTCCATATGATAATTGAAGGCATGAAGAAGCTATGGCAAGTAACTAAATCTCTCTATTCCAACAACTCAGTAGAATCCATTGGGGAAAGTAAAGCCTCGGTGTACCTATCATCATGAGAATGCCATCAAAGATGTTATAGCTACAACAAAGAGATCCTTTGAGCATATCAGCCAAGTTATATATGCTGTGCATGTCAAAATCAGAGAACTGAAAATTCCAAAGTCCCTTTGGAGCTGTGAAGTTTGTGAGTGAGTTCCAGATATGGGACATTGAAATACTTGACATTATTGTAATTTTGTTATAAATTTTCCATGTTGGATTAAGAAAGTTACATATTATTAATTTTACAGGAGACCACAGTTAAGACACTGATATTTTTAAAAAGAACCTGGAGTATAAATATTTTGAAATTTTAAAAGGCCATAGAATTTTTCAAAGTCGGACTGTGTTTCATATTGTGATGTTAACATCTTGAGGACAAGAAAGAAAACAAAAGGTGATTCTTCAAAGTGGTGTGTTTTTAATGTCAAAATTGACAAAAAGTTGAATGTCTTAGTTTCTTCATTTGTTAACATACCTAGAGGAGACAGAACCACAACTGAAAAATTGTGTCCACGAATTAGCCTGTTTATATATCCTTGGGATATTTTGTTAGTTGCTAATTGATATTGGAAGTCCCTTCTAAAATAGCAATGCAATACCTAGACAGATGGGATTCACACTGTGGACTAAGCCAGTAAGCAGCATTTCTTTATGATCTTTGCCTTGTTTCCTCCTTCTATTTTCCCACCTTGGATTTCTACCTTGACTTTCCTCCATAGCTTTTATAGTAAAATAATCCTTTTCCCTCCAAATTTCTTTGGTAAATGTTTATCACAATATCAAAAAAAAAAAAAACAGAACACTAGCTATGAATGTCATTTATGAGCAATAGTAAACAATTAGATGTTCAGTGTTTATGGATTAGAATTAATTTGTAAGAGCCAATTTAAGCAATTAAGCTGAACTAACAGCCAACAATATCATGCAATTATCTCTCTCTCTCTCTCTGTCTCTTTCTCTCTCTCTGTCTCTCTCTCTACTAGGTCTATGGTTCCTAAATTTGCCTACTAATTTTTTAAAAATCTGTTTTGTTTCTTAAAAACTGTCCTAGGATTTAGAACAATTTAACAAGGTCATTCAGTGACATTATTGTAATAATGAGGAATATTGAGTCTGATTTCACTGAAATACTCTTTCCACAAAAACATTTTTTTTCAGTTTGTGTAGTTGTGTTTCTTTCATGGCCTCTGTTTACTGAAATGAGAGATCAGTTTAGTGAGGGCTAGAGCCACAGAATGTACTAGTATGAACACAATGATTTGGGTGATAATTTATCATTTGAGCAAAATAGTAGCATGGTCTCCTCTAGAGTCTATGACCTCTCCAATCATGGGGTTTAGGTTAAGTTTACAGTGACAAGAAATGATTACAATATTAAGTTAGCCTTAAATCCAATCAGCTATTGACTATTCCCAAGGTAGCAATGCCATGGATTTTCCATTGGTCATATCATACCTGCTTTGTTTCTACTTTTGTTCACATGATTTAGCAAGTATAAAGTTCAGAGACAACAATAACAACAACAATAATAGTAATAATAATAATGCCTTTGTGTATCAAATGACCTGAAGAGAAAAAGGGAATAGAGCAATACAATGTACAAAAAGATAGTCATAACTAAGGATAGGGAAGATTCAGGAGAAAATTTGAGTCTTCACCACAAGACTGAATAGTTTTGAGTAAGAAATGTCTAGCTCACTGAGCATTACATTTTAAAATGTCCTAGCTACTTAGCTCAGGAAGGATTGGATAGAATGTTTGGAATGGGAAGTGTGATTCAAGAAGGACATAGAGCTAATGGGAAAGTCAGTCACTAATGGAACAAAGAAGTCATAAGCATTACCTAAATGAAGCCTAAAGATAACATGCAGTAATCCTTAAAACCTGTAAAAAGTCACAATATAAAATAAACACCTCAATAATGATTCCAATTAAATTGTCTGTTGGTTAGGGAGTTAAAATACACTTATGGATATTTCAATCTAAGTCATTTGAAATTCAGTTAATACAGGATAATATTTGTTATTATGTTTTATTTCATTTCAGTGTTTTAACTGACCTTAAATATCCTATATAAATATTTCAGGAGCAATTTCATTACACATCTGATAACAATGTTCACTAGCCATTATGCTTTAAAATACATTGAAAGATATATTTTTTTTAAAGACACAAAGGTTGCAATCTTTTTCTAGGCTGAAACACAGTGTAGTCTCTTGGAATGAAATCATTGTGTAGATTGAATTCTACTATACACTCTGTTCAGTACTGGAACTGTGGAAGATTTCCTCTCTTTCATTTAATCGTATTATCTTTAGCATGTTTTGCTCCACTGCATCTATGATCCTTCTGTGCTTGAAGCATTGTGATTGTTCATGACCAATTTTCCCCCTTAATAAAACCCTTCTTATTCTCAGAAAGAGGCTTTCAAGCTGACAAGCACTATCTATTTATTATCCTCATCACAAAGCCTGTGGTGGAATGCCATTCTGTTATCATTACAGACCCAGGTGAGTCTATTGAACCTGCATGGTAGGGACAATCTGAGCCTGATGAAATGCTTCAACTTCCAGTTAGGGAAATTTTGTTCAATCAATATAAAGTGCTGAGGTGACACATCCTGCTTTAAACTGTGCTGGGTGTTTTTAAGTAGTCCACTATGATACTCAATGTCAAGCTACTACAGTGATGTATTTAAGTTTGAAATGGCTTACTGACTTCAAGTGCAATAAATTCACTGTTTGTGAGTGATAATTATAAGTCTGACTTACAGAACTTAGGCAGAATCTCACTATTCTTCCAGCAAATTCTAAAAGTAAACTCTATTTTTCTTAATGGCCTATTTTAGGGAAAGCGTTTCAATCCTTTCAAGCAAAAAAAAATAGAACGAATCAGGTAAGTCATTTAAGCTACATATGCTATATATTGCAATTCCTGGGAATTTTATCTAGAGTCCTCCTTGTAGATCCAAAAGAGTTTCCCTTGCATCAGGTTTCTATCTGACCTTGAACAGTTACCCTTCCAGTCATCTTTTTCAGTGCTCTCCCCCACAATAGGATTCCCAATCAGAATTCAAATTTAGCCAAAGCCAGAGGCCAAGCAATGGTGGCACACACTTCCCACCCCCGTTTTTTTTTTTTTTTTTTTTTTTTTTACATTTAAAGCTGAAACAAGCTTGTTTTACATGTCTATCCAAGTTCTTTCTTCCTCCACTCTTCCTACACTTTTAATGCCAGCAGCCACACTAGTTAGCCATAGAGCATAGAGGGTGGGTAGTGATGTGTTCACCTTTAACCCAGCATTAAAGAGGCATATACGAAGGCATCACCCTACATGTGGAGTTGGGGGGTGGGTGAGATGATAGGGTGGAGGGGCATGGAAGGGTGGGTGAGAGAGAGGGAGAAAGGGGCAGAGAGGGAAATGGGATTGATATGTAAAATAAGAAAACTAAATATAAAAACAAACAAACAAAAAAAGAGACAGGATCTCAGGGTCTCATTTGGGCATCTGGTATTCAGTTTCAGGATTCCTAAAGACAGAAGTGAGCAGTCAGTAATTAGTCTTCAGTATTTAGTTCCAGCCACTCTTAGGACAGGATCACCCCAGCCTTGGTAGAGATAAGAACTCTGTAGTGGTTGGATGCTTCACTTTTCTGATCTTCAGCTTAAAACACCCATTATCTGTCTCTAGGGTTTTATTATTCATACAACAAAGATCTCTTCTATTTCTGCCTTTGTTTCTTCACTGTTGTCTAGCATATTTGGTTCTGTTATCCCTTACAGCTAAAGTATTTACCATGATTCTTTCTGGGACTAGGTTACCTAATTTATGATATTTTTTTTACTAGTTACATTCATTTGCCTTCTAATTTTTAGATGTTGTTAACTTAAGCAGCTGGGTAATTCTCCATTAAGTAATTCTCCAAATGTAAATGTACATTTTGTTTATCAATTATTCAGTTGAGGTGCATCTAGGTCATTTCCAGATTCTGACTTTTATTAATAAAATTGCTCTGAATATAGTTGAGACATTGTCCTTGTGGTATGACTGACCAACCTTTGGGTATTTGTCCTATAGTGGCATAACAGGGTCTTGAGTCAGATTGATTCCCAATTTTCTGAGAAACTGACATATTGATTTCCAAAATGGCTGTACAAATTTGGACTTCCACCTACAATGGAGGTTTGTTCCTCTTGCTCTACAGAATGCATTAGCACAGGAGAAAATTCCTGAACAGAGCACTAGTAACACAAATACTAAAATGGGACTTCCTGAAACTAATACATTTCTGTAAGGCAAAGGACACTGTCTGGAGAAAAAAAAATTCATCAACCCCACATCTGACAGAGACCTGATCGCCAAAATATATAAAGAAGTCATGGAATTAGACCTAAAAGTTTCAATTAAAAATTGGTAGAGATCTAAACAGATAATTCTCATCAGAACAGTCTTAAAAGGCTAAGAAACACTAAAGAGATATTCAACATCCTTAGCCATCATGAAAATGCAAATCAAAACATTCTGAGATTTCATGTTACACCTGTCAAAATGGCTAGATCAAAAACACAAATAAGAGTTCTCATTCTTAAACAAGCCCCGGACAAGAAAGCATTGTCAGTTCCTTCAATAAGGAATGCAGCAGGACTGTCCACTGTGTTTTAATGCTTTAAGGATGCTTGAGTAAACACTGCAATGCATCACAACATGTACTACATTTTCCTCCTACAAATGTGATTTATTAATTTATCATTCCTTCATTGATCAGACAAGATAGCCAATAGGTATTGCTGTGCTATAACATCATATAAAGATTAAAACTGGGGCTGTAAAGTAAATTATACCTTTTGTAACCAAATCACCAATATATATATAAATATATATATATATATCTTCATTTTTGTTTCCCAAATGAAAATAAAAATTAGACAAATTGGGAGTCAATTCATTATCATGTCTCTCTTTTATTTCCCTTCTATTTTTTCTAAATGTGTGCTCATGTTACACATGAGAACAGACCCACATCAAGTAAAATTATAAATTATTTCCTGGTAATTAAACACTTGCAGTCTCTGAATCATGTGTCCAACATTAATGAGAATGACCCATTTTGACATCAAGTAAATTTTGAGGATGATATGTTTGCATCTGTTATCTCTCTGTAAATTTTCATATCCTTTTATGTCTCTGATCTATGAACACAAATATTATTTTTCCATAGATAACATCATAAAGACTTTTATGTTTATTTCCATTAGATTATTAAACACATATACTCAATATTTAATAGCAAGTCAATTATCCTCATAAAGAATAACTTCCAAATAAAATCAGGAAATATATTTATTTCTAGTTTCTATATGTGTAAATGGATCCATCTCCCTATGAGTTAAATTTAACTTCCTTAGATACAATTTAAAGTGTACTGAAGAAATGCTATTATTTTCCTTAGTTGAGACAAAAAGGCACTAGCGAAATATGAAATATAAGAAAGTTTATATTTACTTAAGAAACAAATGTGAATCACATGGTCATGAGAAGTTGTACAAAGGTAGAAACTTACTTTTCTGATTTTCATATCTTTGTGGTGTGTGCGTGTGTGTGTGTGTGTGTGTGTGTGTGTGTGTGTGTGTCTGAAGCTGATATTTGGATCCTTTCTCTATCACTATATACTTTATTAATTAAAGAGGCATCTCTTACTGAACCAGAGCTGTCACAAAGGTACAGGGTAGCTTACCAGCTTATTCTGGTGACACTGGCCTCTCTTTTCCAAGCACCAGAATTACAAGTGGAAAACAATGCCCACCCAGAGTTTTATTGATTTATTTATTTATTGGATCTCAATTTCACAAGCTGTTTTTCTACCTAGTCATCTACCAGTTCATGGGCAAGTACCTCACAACTTTAATTGTCTTACATATCTTCTATGCAAATGACAAAAATCAAGAGATGGGGAGAAGTATACTAATATAGGAAGTAGATATACTGGCCTACATAACTAAAACCCGAGTATGTACAGTTATTTCTTGTACAACTGGATTGAGGTTTCAAATAATGTTATTGCAGCACAAATCAATCTACCTTCTTTAATATTTATTAGATTTTTAAGGACTATTGTGTAATCTTGGCCATAAAAGGACCATATTTTATATGCTTAGCATGAAGTTCAAAAAGAATGGTGGAACGCTAAGCCAATACTCCCCAAAATAATCTCAGAATGTCTCCATTAGTGTAGACTAGGAAAATGGGATGCCTTGTTCAGCTTTGGTTCATAACATTTACAGCACTGGAAAACTCAACTCAGATCAATGGCATAGGAAAAGAAGTGAATTACTCATATTGATATTACATAAAACTGAATGTCAGGGTCCAGAGAAATAGCTCAGTAGTTAAGCGCTTTTACTGCTTTTGCACAAGATCTGAGTTAAGCTCCTAAAATCTATATATGTTGGAGGACAGACACCTCCATCTCCAACTCCAGTGGATTTGAAAACCTCTTTCAGCATCCATAGAAATTTTGACATATGTTCTCATAATCATACTCATACACCACACACACACAAATGTGTGTGTATATATATATATATATGTATGTATATATATATATATATATATATATATGTGTGAATGTCAACAGTCCCAAATATTTTGTCATATGCAAGTTAAAATTTATCACTTTTATAATTCATTGATAAATGTAGTCATGTCCATACATTCTTAATCTTGTCACTAATATCTTTTGGTGTCATTAACTTATTAAAGCCATATACAAACCTGGGGTTCCATCATGTTCTATGTGCCATTGGTTTGGGCCCATATGTGGTTCACAAGACTAGGTAGTGAGTTTGCTTATAAAATATTAAGTACGAAAGGTAGAGTAATGAATAGGAAGCAACAAAATGAAAAGCAGACCTGTACATTTGGAAAGTGAAAGTAGGAGAAACAGTCCAGAGTAAAACATGGCAAAATTAAATGTTATATTTTTTTTTCTTGGATTGTTTGATACACAATTTCTGCATTATGTTCTGTCTTAGCTACACTTTTATTTATTTACTTTTGTGATAAGATATCATTACCAAGACAATACAAGAAAGTTTATTTGTGGTTTACTTTCAGATTTTTGGAATTCAGGACCATAATGGTGGGTAACAAAGCTGTAGATAGGGAAACACAACATTTGAATAGTAACTGAGAGCTCACATTTTTGTGACATAAAACCAGACACAGAAAGAAGACTGAGGATGGGATGGACATTTGAACCCCAGAGCCTGGTCCCCAAGGTATACCTTCTCTAGCAAGATCATACCTATTAAACCTTCTCAAACAATACCTTTAACTGCAGACTAATGATTACAACATATGAGCCTGTGGGTCAATTTACATTCAATGTAATGCATGTTATATTATTGTAACATCAAATGTTCATTTGTTATACATTGTTAGCAAATAAATAACTTATTAAATTAAATCACTGATATTTAAAAAATTAGATTAATGAAGGTCACAGGCATTTATATTTAAAAGATATCAAGAAGACTTTTAGGCATTATTTTATTTGTATTTTGGAAAAATACCATAAAGATTCATTTAAATAGATTATAGTATGTTTCCTTTGTACTCCTTATGTGTCCTTATATAGAAAAAACAAAAAACAAAAAAATGCATTTTGCTATCATGGTTTTACAATGATTTACATTTACCCTGAAAAGCAAAAGACAGCTGTCTTGTGAAGATTAACTTGAACTCACACAAAGATATCCACATCTCTCTGCCTAGAGGAAGCTTCTGTGCTCTCAAGTGCATAGCAGCTGACCTCATGTTCTTGGGGCTTCTGGAAGAGATATTACACATAGCATTCTAATACCCCCGGAAAGGACACATTGCACAGCAAGGAAAATCAAAGTGAAGTTCACAGGTTCACTTCAAAAATCCCATTCACCATTTTCCTCAAGAATTTCCTATGTATTTTCATCTTAAGCATAAAACCCATAGTTGTATAGTGCTGGGAATGGCAAAGAATAAAATGGTCAGTTAACTTAAGTTCATACTTCTCAAATTTTTACTTCAAAAATAGAACAGGGATGAGCTGAGTGGTTCATTTCTTAGCTGGAGCCATGAAAAGAGAATTCGTATTCAGCTTCAGAAACTCAGAATTTTGTTCAAATAAACTGTACCGCACTGATGATTTGCCCTACTCATCACCCAATCAAACTGTACAATAGTAAAATGAAAGGTCAGCTTGGGGAGTATTCCTGAGAAAAACAATGACATTTCTTAAGAACTTCTTTCCAAATAACTGGATAAAACAATCTGACAGAACTCAATGTAAAAAGAAATCAAATGAGGCCATATGAAAAGCCAAATGAACCAAAAAACCTTTACTAGTATCCATGAAATTCCTGAGTGATAGAGAAGACAAAGATTAAAATCTTCCTGACTCTATGGCACTGAAGTTGTTCATCAATAAAAAGAAAGCATTTTTGTACAATTCAGTGTTAACATGGGACTAAATAAAGGCAAAATTATGTCTAACTATTACCTTTCTTTAACAAAACCACAGTAGAAAACAAATGAATTACATATAATTTTAAAGGTTTCATTATATTTTATACTAACATAATTATTTTAGAATATTTTACAATCTATGCATATGTCTTAGGTTATATTTAAGTATAATAACTTCCCCAAATCTGTTGTCCAAATGTCAGGCCTGAACTCTAACATAACTCCAACTGCCCCTCATCTCCTCATCACCACGTCCTGGCCTATATCTCTGGAAGAAACCTATCATCTCATCAGAGGTCAGAGCAGCTTCCTGAAAACCAGAGATCAGGCCAGCAACCTGAATCCCTAAGACCAGTACAACCCCTGGAAAACCATGCAGAACTCTCCCACCCCATAAGAAGGAAGATCAGCATGTTATCCCTAAAGGAATACTGGACATATTAGAAGTCACATATACATGTAAGTTTGGCATATATATGTCCAAGCCTTTAGCTACAAAATTGAGGCAACAACCCCCAGATGAACCAGAGGACATTCGGGCCACAAGAAGTTCAGCCCCAACACAGGTGGAGATCTTCTACCTAACACAGATCATGGAATCCAAAAGACCAGAGAGATTTTAGAGTATTAGGAAAAAAAAGAAGAAAAGAAAACCATTAAATAGACAAATCCAGAAATTAGCACCTGGACTTATAATTTCTCCAAATGTAGATGCCTAAATGTAAATATAAGAACACAAACGACAATTGCCAGGGAAATATGTTACCATCAGAAGCTGAAATTTTCACTAAGCAAGCCCTGAAATCTCCAACACAGTGGAAGCACACACACACAAAAATCTTATATTAACTTTATGATGATGATAGTTTCTTTAAATAATGAGATCTAAATCAAGGAAAAGACAACCAAAAACAAACAAACAAACAAACAAACAAACAAAAACAAAAACAAAAAAAACATAAAAAATGCCAGGATAGCCAAAAGAAAATCAAGCAGGTAAAAGAAACTATCTCAGATATGAAATATCACAATAGAAGCAATAGAGAAAAAAAAAACTGAGGAGATACAGTAAATGGAAAATCTGTGTAGGCAAACAGGGACTACAGATTTGAGCAGTGGCAAAAGAATTTAAGAGATGGAAGAGATAATCCCAGATACTAAATTTAAAATAGATGGCATAGATTCATCAGTTAAAAAAAAAAAAAAAACTGTTGGACCTAAAAAATTTCTAATACCCAACATCCAAAAAATCTTGGATGAAATGAAAAGACAAAAATTAACAACAATAAAAATAGAAGAAAGAGAAGAATGCCAAGGGAAAACCCAAGAAAATGCATTTATAGAAAATGTCCCTAAACTCAAGTAGGGCATGCCCATATAAAGGTACAAGAAGCTTAAAGAAAACCAAAAGGACTGAATCCTAAGAAGACATAGAAATCTTGGCTGTAGTTTGCCAGAATGCCTTTTCCAAGCAGCTGGAAAACTGCTTCAGGGGGATCTTTCTTGATAAAACCATGTTAATCTAGAAGGAATCCACAGCTTTTCATTTTCTGTGCAAAAAGAAAATTAGAAATCGTTTTCCCCAGTATCCTGTCCTTACACTTATTGGAATCTACATTTGGGGCTCTGATGGGCCGGTGGGAGAGCCCTGCAACACAAACACCAAAACCAAGAGATGAAACAAGCAAGAGATGTTTATTGAATGAGTGTACTCGGGTGACAGCAATCTCGGGAAAAGCTGCACACAACTCAGAGGGTCCAGGCCATTCTTAAAGAGTGCAAAGCGGCATACATGCATGGGGCACAAGTTGATTGATTACAAAGTATAATTACAAAGTATAATTTCATGTTTGAGAGATCACCCAGATGTGACCTGTTCTTCTTTAAAGGAAAAAAAAATCACAGAATGACTTGGAAAGACCCCAGACTGTCTGTTGGCCAGATATGACCCAGACAGGACCATTCATCTGAAACCATTTTTTCCAGAGTTGGGGCCCATTTTATTGATGTGGGCCACAACCTGGGAGAGAGTTCACTTCAGTTATTTCACAAAAGGTTGATGATTCATTTACTAGCCAGCCCTAATTAACAGAATCAGCCCAGCATAACCACTAGCCCCATCACCATAGTAACTTTTTTGTTCTCATAATTACTGTCCTTTCCTGCCATGTAAATGTCCATTCTGCTTGCAAGAAGTATTCTTCCTAATCTTTCCTACATCCTTGCTGTGCAAACTAAAGTCTTACAAACTTTAATTTTGAAGTCAAAGCATTTTTGGTTGTGAGCCTAGCCTTTAACAGCTGAGCCATCTCTACAGCCCTGAAGTCAAAGCATTTTTAAAATACATAAATTGAATTAATCCAGCAGCATTTGTTTTAACAGTTGTTGCTATTGCCTCAGCAATCAACTTAAAGATAACATAACAGCATATATTATCCAAAGTTTCTCTGTGCTTTACATCTTTACATGGCTTTTTTATTACTTTCTTCTATTTTATTTCTGTTTTCATTTTTTGAGACAAGTTTTATCTGTGTAAATTTTAACTGCCCTGGAATTAACTTTGCATACCAGGTTTACTTTGAAATCACAGATATCTGCTTGCCTCTGTCTCCCGAATGCTGGAAATAAAGGGGTTTACCACCATTCCCAAGAACTCCCCCCCTTTTTTTTTAAACCATTGTATCCTGTTTCTTTTTCTCTCCTAAGCCAATGCTTATTTTAAAACACTGTAAGCCTATAGAGGTTTTTCTTAATCTAAATCTGTCTTTACTGTTAATCTTTATCTTTTTCTGGCCATGCGTCTTTTATCTGATAAACAACTACATTGCTAAAATGGAAGCCATGGATGTTTTAGCCATGGTCTATCCAAGATGGCTGCAGGTACTTTTACCACCAGAAGTGAGAGCTGTGCTCACTGCCTTAGTCTATGTTGCCATCCAGCCATATGCTGCCGGCTTGGAGATGTGGTCACTGCCATTGCCAGCTCTTGTACATACCAATGAACTGTTAGCAGAGCTTTTTAAATGTCTTCTGGGTTTTTTTTTTGTTTGTTTGTTTTGTTTTGTTTTGCCACTTATGTTGAGTCAGGAAACCTCCCTTAAAGGAGCCACACACTTTTGTTTGTCCAACTTAGAAAATTGCTGTTACCAAGAAGCCTTGCTTGTCTCTGTTGTTTCTAAAACCCCGTTTTAAACTTTTGTTAAATTTTAAGTGGAAGTTCTTATTAGCCACGTTGTGGCGCCATATTTTTATGAGTAAGGTTTTTCCTGCCGCCCTGGTCCCACTGCTGAACCAGCCTCAAATAACACACAGAGACTCTATATTTGATATAATTATGTTGACCAGGTACTAATTTCTTATCGGCTAGATCTGTCTTAATTATTAACCCATTTTTATTAATCTAAGTACTTCCACGTGGTCTTATCTTACCAGAGAGAGGGGCCAACGTTCTGCTCTCTCCAGTCACTCCATGTTGACTCCTCCCTCCTACTTCCTCTTTCCTTCTGATCTCCTAGTCCCACCTATCTTCTTTGGCCAACAGTACTTTATTCATTAACCAATAAGAGAAACATAGTTATAGAATGACATCTCCCATCACAGTACAAAGAAAGAATATTTAAAATCAGCAAAAGAAAAATGCCAAGTTCAAAAACAGAGCTCATACCTTTAATCCCAACACTTAAGAGTATGAAAGGAGGTCAGGGCAGTCTCAGAGAGAAGTCTGAGATGTGAGGAGGAGGGAGTCTCCAGATTCAATCTGAGGATTTCTTGACAAGGGATTGTCCTTTTTTTAATAGAGATAAAAGCTCTCTGGTAGCTTGGGTGCTTTGTTTTTCTGAACTTCAGCTTGAACCCCAATATTTGTGACTGGAGTTTTATTATTTGGGCTACATATAACTCAAACCAAGTAAGTAAAAAGCCTGATGAGAAAAACTTCAAATTGTTGAAGAAATTGAAGAAGATATCAGAAGATGGAAAGATCCCCCCTTGCAAAGGGATCAGTAGATTTAAAATATTAAGATTGTCATCTTACCAAATGCAATCAACAGATTCATTACAATTCCAATATTCCCATTAAAATCACAACCCAACCCAACCCAATACTTTACAAATTTTGAAAGAATAATATTTAATTTCATGTGTAAAACAAAAACAAAAACAAAACCCTCATGATTGCTAAAACAATCCTGTACAAGAAAAGAAATTCAGGAAGTATCACCTACCCAGACTTTAAATTGTACTCTAGCACTGTAATAACCAAATCAGCTTGGAATTGGCAGAAAAACAGGTAGGTCATTCAATGGAATTCAATTGAAGACCCAAACATAATTCCACACACATATGAACATCTGATTTTTGACACAGAAATCAAGTTTATGTGATGTAGAAATTAAAACATCTTTAACAAGTGGTGCTGAAATAACTGGATGTCTTCATGTAGAAGAATACAAGCAGATCCTGTCGATCCCCCTCCCTGCACAAAACTGAAGTCCAAGTGGATCAAAGACCTCAGCATAAATTCACTTAAACTGAACCTCATAGAAGAGAAAGTGGAAAATAGTATTGGGGACATTGACACATGCATAATCCTTCTTAATAGAGCACCATCACAAAGGGATTAAGATCAACATTTAATAAATAGGACCTCATGAAACTGAAAGGCTTCTGTAAGACAAAGGACCTAGAGGTTGGATGGCCCAGGTACCCAAGATAGAGATAAGTGAGTCCAGAGGGAATTTTTTTTCTATGTAATCATGCCTATAGAGATTCTTCTGTGCTCCTAGATTGGTGCCTAGTCCAAAGGCCATCAAAAAAAGAATTCATCCAGTTACTGATGGAAACAGATACAGAGACCGATAGTCAATCATTAGGAAAATCTCAGAAAACCTTGATGTAGAGAGGGAGGGAAAACCAGAGGGTTCAAAAAGAAAGCAGGAAAATCAAGACAGTCAATTAACCTGGGCTCATAGGACATCACAGGGAAGCTTGAACGAGACTGGCCTAGGCCCTTTGCATATATGTGACAGTTATACAGCTTGGACTTCTTGTAGGATTCCTAACAATGGGATCAGGGTTGTCTCTAATAATTTTACTGGATTTTGTGACCCTATTCCCCACATTGGGTTGCATTTTCTAGACTTAATACAAGCAAGGTTCTCAGTCTTACTGTATCATGATATGACATGTTTTGTTGATATCTATTGGAGGCCTACCCTTTACTTAATACAAATGGAGTTGGAAAAGATTGAGGTAGACAGAGGGAAAATGGGGGGGCGTAACTAGGAATAGAGGAAGAAAGGGAAACATGTCTGGATATAAAGTAAATAAATAACTTTTGAAAAGGAAAGAAAAAATAAACTAATTAGATTTTAGTTGAGAATTAAAATCACATATATAATTGTTATATATATATATATATATATATATATGTAAATACATACACACACATACACACACACACACACACACACACACACACACACATATATATATATATATATATATATATATATATATATATATATATACACATATAGTAAAGATAACAGATCTGCTGGTGTTAGCACATGATTTTAATCTCAGCACTCAGGAGGCCGAAGCAGGGAGATCTATATGAGTTTGTGGCCAGCCTCATCTGCAAGGCAAGTGCCAATACTGACTCCCAAGGTACACAGAGAAACCCTGTCTCAAGAAAAAATAAACAAAGAAAAAGGATAAAAAAATAACTGTGTGCTTAACTAGTGTAATGCATGATGAGCTCACTAGCTCACTGTTCCTTTTTTTTCAATTAAATATTTTCATTGGGTGGATTTTATTCTATAATATATTAAGTCCTCCAATGGCACTCATAAAAAATTTGACAAATTTCTTAATGTTTGTATTTTCAGCAATCTAGAATTTCATAGAATATCTTCCTTCAGGTGACTTGAGGTTTGGCGATGAGCAAGTATATAAGAATTGCTGTGTGACATCATTTTAAGGTTGTGTTTATTGAGGAAGATATAATTTAGGCAGATCAACATTCATTTATTTTAGTTATTTACTTCAACGGTTTTAGGGAAACACGGAGTTATGTGACCTACAACATTGAAATCATAGAGCACTTCTATAGTTCCCAGTTCTTTGTGTCCTTTTTTTCTTGTACTTGGTTTTATCTTCCATCCATATCCCAGGCAAACATTAATCTATTTTCTATGATAAAGCTCTTTCTTTGACACCATTTCATACAAAATGAATCATGGTTATATAGTATCCTACATTCTCAATAGAAGTATTTGGAGGTTCACCCACATTATTTCATGAATTAATTTCAAATTATTCCTTAATATTTTCATTGTATGTGTTATCTATCCACTCATGGCTAAGTATAGTTTGATCATATAAATATATTTCATAAACAGCTGATGGACAATTTAATCATTGGCTGATTTGTGACTATGGATAAAAGTGCTATAAGTTTCCATAGCTTTGTGTCATTTCTCTTTATAAACAGCTAAGAATGGATGCACTGAGTTGTAACTGTGAATATATTTATTTTATAAAGACATGCCACCCTGTTTTTTTTTTTTGTTTGTTTTGTTTTGTTTTTTTAAGACTTTCTGTGTGAACATAAGACCACTAGTCCTATGAAAGGAGCTAGTCTTAATCCCAGCACTTTGGAAAAGAAGAGGAAAAAAAAGGGTAGGACTTGATACTGCTAGTTTACCCCTAGCTTCATTAATGAACACTTTTTTTTTTCTCCGTAGGGGAAACAGTGAAAAGAGGTTCTAGGTGTAAGTACTCTTCACTTACACACTTAGGACTGTGTCTTTATGGCTGCTTTTCACCACCTAAACAAAGACTTGGTGAGATTTTACTATTGAATGGAAGTATTATGTGGACATTTTCATTTTCTTCAGGGTGTGGCAGGGTAAAGAGTAGGGGTGGAATACCTGAGGTTGGAAACAATCATCTTCATTTTCTTTATCATTCTCATCCTCAGTAGCACACGCCAGACAATTCTGAAAAAGGGCTTCCACACTGCAACCCCAAACCTATAAAAATTTCTGACTTTTCCAGGCATTCTCAAATTCTGTTCCAGATTCTCTCTACACCCATTAGGATAGTCTCTTTGTGTGCTTTTTGTTGTGCGAGCTTTTGCTTCTCATGAAACCTAGATGAGTGCTAAAGGTTTGATTTTTGTTCCCTTTATTCTTCAAAATGGTAGGAAAAAAAAGCTGTTTCAGCAAGTCTAGAAGACTTCATGATGATGATGGCATTATCATTCCACATGTAAGTTACATATAAGAAAATGAATGTTGAGTGTGCTAGCCCACCATGTGGAACTCCTAGCTAATATTCTTCCCATATTGTGTTATAGTAATCATTTGTAAATGTAACAAAGTTTTAAAATATGTTGCTTTGACTTTTTAAATATGAGCACAATAAAAAATTAATTTTGAGAAATGACATTTCTATTATTTAGGCGAAAAATATTTCAACAATTAATACTGTTTTCCAGAAAGGAATGTGGCTATGTATTTCACTAGTCAAACTATGTAGAAGATACATATGTAATGAAAAGTTACCTTTCTGATTATAACAATGTAAAATAAATGCTGAAAGTGGATTAAATGAATACAGCAGTTGTTATGAAAATGTGTAAAAGAACTCTTCAAACATACTTGAATCACATGATCATAGTGAATTAATTTCATTACTTTCTATTCATCACTAAGTTTTAACTGTTATTACATAAGAAGCTTACACAAAGGAATATTTATATTACTGATTCTAATTTCTAATTATTTTATTTGGAACATTTCAAACTTATGATTAGAAATCAATATTCATACCAGGTTATATTACATTGAATTGCAATCAGAAACTACATGAACCAAAGTATTTATCAGGAATACTTCTGGCAAAGGATCAGTGTCTATGATATGTAAAACTTCAAAGAAATAAACATCAGGAAATTAAACAACTCCATCTAAAAAAATGGAGAAGATTTAGGGTGAGTTGGAAACATGACCAAAATATATTGTATGTAAACTTGTTTTGATAAAAAAATAAAACTGTTGTAAGGAGTTAAAATTAGGTAGAAACTATACAAGGAGCTCTTAAAAGAAGAAATAAAAAGATAAAAAAGACAATACATTATGGGATGTATGGGGATGGCAAACACATATTCACTGTTGGTCAAAATGCAAGCTGGTGCATCTACTACCTAACCCTAACCCTAACCCTAACCCTAACCCTAACCCTAACCCTAACCCTAACCCTAACCCTAACCCTAACCCTAACCGGTCTACCACCTGACCCAGGTACAGTAAGCTAGAGCATCTAATTGGTAACAACTATTATTGAAAGTAAGAAGTTATTTTATTACATAAATTCTATTAGAAGTTTAAAAATTAATAAATAAACTACCTTTTGGTGATATAAAGGTAACATATAATCGATGTTACATAAAAAATTTAATCTCAATGTGATCATTTATATTTTAGTAACTCCCATAAAATTGTAATTCAAATATCTAATTTATACCAAATAGAGGAAAAAGGCTAACATGTCTATGATTTGGCCAACAAAGTTATCATTAAAATTGTAACCAAAGAAGCATATTTTAAAAAGGAAGATTCTAAGCTTCATGAAAAGTAAGTATAGACATTTTCTTCATGAAAATTTTTTATTTAGAATTAATAATGCAAACATGTTATCCAGTAACCTGTTATTTTTTTTAAATGTTTACTTGTTCTTAAATTAACTAGAGTTATAAACATATGTATATGCATATATATGTATATATATACATATATATGCAAAATAATTGCATGAATCTATTACATAATAGAGTCTACTATTTGCAAATGTTACAATTAATTTTCCTATATGACATTTCTATGAATAGGTAAAACCCCAACTTTAGCAGTAAAATATTCTAGTTGTCTTCAAGATTCATTGACAATACTTTATATCTCTCAAAGGGTTAATGGAAACATCTCATGAATAATTTTTTTCTAAAGCTTTTATTGAAGCTCATTTAAAAGCTATGAACTATTACATGCAATATCCTATCTTCAAATTAATTCCATGATATAGAAATCAGAGAAACTAGTGATTATTTGCTTTTATACTTCTAAAGGGAAAATCTGAATCTTAAGTAGTGATTATGAAAACACAAAGTACATTTTAAACAAAGTGTTTCTTATTAGGGCCTATTATTTTCTCTTTCTTTTGTGAAGAATAGCCTTGTATTTAATTGCACATGTAATTGCACATTACTCCTTTTTGAACTACTAAATGTTTTTTTTCTAATTCTCTTTGTATTTCTTTTCATTCTTAGCCAAACTGTTTTTCAGAAATACATTATTACTGATTCTATAGTTTAAATATTTTTGGTTGTCATTTAATATGGCTAAATAGCTTATGCTTCATCCTGATCTGCTGAAGGGGAAACCAAGATTTTTTTTTATGTTAGAACTGGAAAAGAACCCTGAGTCCATTCAATAGCCTTTTCATTATTCAAGAAAGCCAAGACTTTCACAGCAAAAGACCATTGCAATGACAATGGACCTTATGCAGAGCTAGTGATTCTGAGGAAGGTTAATGGCTTCAATTGCAAGAATCCCGATGTGCATGCTGTAACTGGGTGAGTCCTATAAAAGCCTACAGGATAACATGAAAAGAAAACATATGCTTCTTTATGGTAATGATTGTCTGTTACTATAGTATGCTTTTCCCCATGTGTTAATAGTACATTTTCTAAAATTTCAGACTCATTACTCAGAGGTTAAAGGAAATTATAAGACTATTAAATTTAAATAAAGTTATTTTATTTCCTCCTTTAATGTTTTTCTCAGGCGAAATATAAGGACAATTGTCTCCTATAGTACATAATTTTATTTGGCATTGGAAGGCATATGAAGATCATTATTCTGTCTTCAGGGAAGTACTTTTTACTTATTCCTATACTAGTTGGAGAATTGCTATTCTCATAAGAAATATTACAGATTATTGTTATTGATAGCATTTATGTAACTCTTCAATAATGGAATTTGAAATATTAGTGTAGATGTAGTTGGAAAGCTTAGAAAGGCTGTGGAAATTGAGAAAACTGCCTTCCCTAGAGCATGGGCAAAGTCTTGAAAATGATGGGATTCAGCAAGGTGGATTGGCTACTAATAGGTTCAGTTTTGGTTCATCAAATGGAGATGACCTGGGATCTGGCTTAAACAAAGAATCATTAAAAGAGGCAAAATATTATATACATTTTTATCTTTAAAACAGCAACATTCAGGCAAGGAACTTCCTATACTGTAGGAAGAGTTATGGTGAAAAACCGTTCAGCACCTAGGAGTGGAAAATAATTTCTACTGAATGTTACAAGAAAAATAGTACTTCCAACAAACATGAGGAGCTGTTCTTTGAGCTGAAGGAGGCAGGAAGTAGTAAAATGAAGCTCTTTGAACTGTGTTATGTTCTAAATATAAAATGAGCTTTAGATTTTAAATGTGAAATGTAAAATTTCTATATAATATTTAATATTTACTATCTGCTAAATAGTAATAATTTCCATATGTTGAGTAAAATAAGGCATTCAGATTTGAAGAAAACAATGGTTCATCATTTTATGTTTTATTCTCCTTAACTCTTCTATTTTCTCATCTTCATTTACAGGTAATAATAACCTTTCTAATCACTGTAATAAAAACAATGGAGAAATCCCAATTTTTTAAAAGATATTATCTCTTCAATTCATATTTCTGGAAGCCTTACTTATACGTTTTTATACTGCTTAAAAGGTATATAATTAATATTCCTCAGCTGACTTCAACTAATATTCACTCTACAAATAAATACAGTTCTGTTTACATATACAAGCAATGTAGTACAATACCAACTGTCAAGAGGTGTATGCACCTACCCCTGTCAGCAAGGAAGACGCTACTCCAGGAAGATCTTCTTCATGCAGTTTTAATCAGGATCCTTGAACATGTTCTTCTGACAGGTGGGGCCTCAGGGGATCCCTGAGAAATGCCTGCACAAGCTTAAATCCCCTTGCACTAACCAACCCCAGTGAGCTACGTGGACACCTGCAGATAGGCTACTCTAATGCGGAAGCACACAGGCTGAACAGACCTAACCAAATAAGGGCTTGTTTACACCAGAGAGCGCTCACCCTTGGGGAGGTGGAAGGTGGAAGCCAGCATCATCTTTAAGGCACGGCACTTCGCAGCTCTCTACAGATTCCCCCTTTTTGTTTTAATAACGCAATAGGCAAGGGTAGTGGTTTGATCTTCAGTAAAGCAGTGGACATGGTAATGACCCTGAATCCTGGTAGTCAGCCAAGTCAGTGCCACACCTGTCCAGGATCTTTTTCCTGTAAGGGGGGGGGGGCTCGACCAACCCACATGCAACCAGACTTGCCCTTCTCCAAGTTGCTCACTTCCAGAGCAAACTCAGAGTGCAGTGCTAAGCCATACAACATGAGCATGAAGGATCAATTCTTGTTCATGACTGCGAGCCATGCTTGGGGAGACTGTCCTGCCTCAAAGGCTGTAAATGCCTGGACAACCATAGCTGCATACCACTTCTGAGCAAACCTCATCTTGCAAAGGCACCACAGGCCCCCGAAGGAGATGAGCAACAAGCGGACAGCCATAGCTCCCATTCCCGCCCACTCTTTCAGATGATCCATGGCAATGGGAACCACGATGACAATCCGGCAGCCAGTCCCGCATCCACAGGTGGCAAATTCACTGCAAAGATGACCATTTGCAGCTGTACCATTGAGTCATCAAAGTCAGCAGACAAATTTCCTAAAAGATGGCTAGACAACTGTCTGACAAATTAGCAGCACGTCTAAAGTTCTCATACTGAATGCTGGTAACGCACAAACTTGGATATTTCATTTCACATCCCAATTAGGCCAGCTGCCACAAGGTATCTATTTGCTCCTGCACCAGATCAATTCTTTGGTTTACAATCATAAGAACTCCTTTTAGTTGAGCACCAATGTGGATTGAGCATCCAAGGTGGTAGCCTCATTCTTGGAAAACTCATTTAGCTTACAGGCTGTCTGCACTGATGTGCTCATAGCCACGGTAGCCATGACTGAACCCACAACTGCAAAAAAAAAAAAAAAAATAGCTGCAAATATGGCTGCTGTAGTGCCAAAAACTCCCTGCAGCCTCTACAAAACAGGCCATAAAATCTGAAAATGGTTCCATTGGGACTTGCAGTATCTTAGTGAGGTTACCATTCACCTCTCCCTTATTAGGTAATGACTTCCATGCTTTTATGGTACTCCAATTTACTTGTTCAAAAACTGGTATTGGATATCCTTTCTGTTGATTGGCAAAGGGTCCCTGTCAAATCAACATGTCCCTGTCCTATGTTGCATTTCCGGCTGCCAGATTAGCTGCAGCCTGTTCATTGGCATACTCAATTAAAAAAGCTTTCCAATTCAGATACTGCCTGGGGCTTAGGCATTCTTGAGCCAGTGCATTCCAATCACTAGGAGTCATGCTATATCTATTTAGGGCTTCAACTTGAGCTACAGTAAAAGAAGCTGAAATTCCATATGTTCTCACAGACTCAGCCATAGCCTTGATGACCTTAAAGTCTAAAGGCTCCTCATATCTATTGCCTTGGGCATCCTGGAAAACTGGATAATCCAGACTTAAGTCATTTTGTATGGCTTTCCAGACCTCTGGGCAAAAGGAACGCCCTGTACCTCGGCCCTGCCCTGTACCTCGGCCCTGCCCTTCCTCACTTTGATCAGGAGTAGGCGCTGAAGGCATTGTTCCAGGAGGGTCCCTCCCATCCCCACATCACCATTTCTCTTTTCCCTTCTTCCTCTGCCCCTTAAGTGATTGTTTCTGAACCTTTCCCACGAGGGCTTGAAATTCTTCCTCAGAATCTGTTTCATCCATACCTGTCTCTCCTTTGCTCTCAACCTCTTCTGATCTTTCTTCTTGTAACATTTGTAGCACAGATTTCCCTTTTTCCATCTCCTCTTTACAGTACCCCTGGTCCATGCCCTTCCATGATTTTTGATTGGTTGACTTAATGTGAAGCAAACAGACTAGTACATAAGGACAATAAGTAAAAAGAAAGAAGTCAACAAAGAGTTAGAGGGTTGGAATTTTTGTTTGTTTGTTTTTTGATTTTTGTTTTTTTATGTGATTGAGAGGTACTCCCTCCTCAATGTTGCATTGTTTTACATAGAAAATACTTTTTGCTTTATAAACAAAATGTCTTTTATTTCCATTCTCTGATGCTGGAAGTCCTGTTGTTCTAAAGATTTTATATTTGAAGAAGACAAAGTAAATATGGAGGCCAATCCTGACTACTTAGCAAATTCCACTACAGCTTCTGCAATCAGGGGAAGCCTCCTTCAAGAACAAAGAAGCAAAGAAAAGAAAATACTTCTTTCAAGAGGAGACATAAGTAGTAGTGATAAGTAGCTGAACACACCTTTTTTAGTCATGGATTGGCTAGAAACCATTGTCCACCAATTGGAAGCATAAAAGCATGTGAAGAGCACTTATTTTTAGAGTAGATGAATGGAAAGTACTAATTCTAACTTTGTGTGTAAGACATTGGGGTTCTTTGTAAAGAAAGGTAATAATGGATCTAACAATCATAATGTACCTCATAAGTAAATGGAGCCTAGCAAGTACGTGTGGGAGTATTTTAAATGTAAGGGGTCTCTTTGTCCTACTTTCCAGCCCTCAGATAATGATTTGGAGATTTCTTATTTTAATGAAAATTAAAAAAAACTATTTACTAAAATACAAAATGCAAAATTTGAAGATAATAGTGGCAAATAATCCATGTCATAGAATCTATGTCTACTGCTTACCATGGGTAGAGAAAATGAGAGTTGATGAGCACTTCATTTGCAATTTAGCCCAGAATATGGGGAAGAAACTCTGAGTTTGTACCTCCCTTGGCTGTGTGGGATGCTAAACCATATAGAAGATGTGGTACAGAACAGGTGTTGAAGACAGGCAAACTTAGGCTATGAGA
The DNA here is from genome assembly GCA_030556225.1 of Cricetiscus sungorus. Classification (NCBI taxonomy): domain Eukaryota; kingdom Metazoa; phylum Chordata; class Mammalia; order Rodentia; family Cricetidae; genus Cricetiscus; species Cricetiscus sungorus. The sequence continues at coordinate 43,343,135 of JANBXA010000730.1, forward strand.
AGTCTCTCCCCATGAGATCGTTCTCTATTGCCACAACTTCAGCTTGTTCTTGCCTCCAATGGGGAGTTTTCTGGAATTATTCTGTTACTTTCCATTACTTTGTTAAATCACTGTTGCATAAATATGAACAGTTTACTCTGCTAAAGAAAGGACACAAAATATTTTTCAAACACAGCAGTGAAACAAGCAAACAAACAGTAATTAAAGAAAGATCACCATAGGGTGATTGGATAAAGGACTTCTTCCTGCTTTTAACAGAGGGTTCCTTAGCGACACATTCCTTCTTGAATAGTTTTTAATGACAAAAGCTTTACTGCTTCCATTGCTAGACTCTCAAATCCAGGTCACTATACTCATCTCTAGCATTAAATAGTCAGGTATCAAACAAGCTTACTGATGATCAGAAAATCAAAGCACTAGAGAGTTCTCACCACTATCAATGTTCACACTGAAGGGCAATCCACCCTACCTCAAACTGCTTCTCCAGATTGCACTGCTCTCCACTAAGCTTCAAAATTCTAGATTTGTCATGCTCTTCTCAATGTGGCTGGAAACTGTCTAAGACTGCCTTTTCTTCTTTTTCCTTATATACCTCTCTAGTTCTAGAATTAAAGCCATGAGCTCTGTTATTCTTTTAAACTGATTCATTCTTGTGTAGACCTACATGGCCTTGAACTCACAGAGATCCAGCTGTTTCTGTCTCCTGAGTCCTGGAATTAAAGGATTCAGCTTCTGCCACTGCCCAGCTTGCTTCTATAGATGTCATAGAAAGTTCCTAAATTTTATAAAATATTCCCATTGCTTATTCAAATAAAATTTGTACTAATATATTTGTCTAAATATTCTGGGTCATTATAAGTTAAACTCCATAATCACAAGTTAGTTATCTTTCAGTAAATTTGCTGATCAGTCTTTCAGAAGATAATAAAAAAATTGAAAAATGAAAAAGAACACAAGCCAGAAAAAATGAAGGTGTCAGAGAGTTGGTATCATCGAAGGTATCTGGCTTTCCTTTAAAATAAGGTCATTGTAGATATAGGATTGTTATAGTCACACTAGAATATATTGGAATATATTTGTCAAATATTTTTCCTGCTAAGCAGATAGAAATATGTGTGTATAAATAGAAAGAGAGCACCTACCAGTGTGAACAATCTACAAAAAAGAAACTATTGGTTTTCACCCTAAAAGATTATGTTGGCATGGTAAATATTCTTTCAAAGGCCTTAGACAACAGCTCTGCTAATTTCTTCAATTTAGGGTAGAGAAGAATTTACAAAAAGTATCTATTATTGTTTTCAGAACTTTACATGTGATAATTTGCTAAGGAAACCTGAGGAAATAAAATAATCGTTAGGGTTCTCAGTCCTTTGCTAGCCCTAAATGGAAGTAATAGTGAAAGAATATTTGTACAATTAGGGCTGGTAGATTCTCAGCATTCAATTTCTGAGCTCAGAAAATGCATTGGTGTGAATTCATACAACACTCCAATTTTAAAATGAGAAGAAGGAAACTAGATACTCTAAAAACACACTTTGAGGCATTGTCATGTTTCTATTTCTACATGTCTCTATTAAGAAGGACATTTCAGAAATCATTTCTTTAGAAATTATTATGAAACAAAGGAACTCTTAAGTGTAGAGTTAATGAGAATTATTGGGCAAATTAACGTGTTACATGAATAATTCAATGACTTTTAGTGGTTAAAAGGCCTGTCATGGAGACTAGTCTAAGAATAACTGGGTTTTAATGGTTGTTTTCAGGTAGCCATTCTTCAAAGGACTACTCTTATTTTTACTGAGTGTAATCTTCAGAAAAGACTACTAAGAAGAAAGAACGAATAAAAAGAAGAGGAAGAAAGGAGACACAATTTATATATTTTCATACTTTTTAAACAATTTTTAATAAAATATATATTACAGTTTTCTGAGATTTCTATTTTTCCATGTTAATTGTGGCTTCTGACCATGTATTATTTTCATGTTGCCTCTTTGAGAAATAATGTCACTAATGTCTTCATTATCCAAAGTATATAAATTTTAGTTTTCTATTTAGCAAAATTAAAAATGTCTTAACCATTCCTTTTAAAGTAACTGAGGAATTATCTACTGATTATTAACTCTACTACTCAAGTGATGCAACAATGTATTCATCCAAGAAACCAAGCCTCATGAGAAACTGATATTTACATGAGTAGATCAAAATGAGTTTGTTTGCCTTGTTATACAGTTTTACATACAGACATATGTAATTATATACATGAAATTTACATATAAATATATGATACCCATCTGTAAATGTATACACCCCCCACACACACACACGTGTGTGTGTTTTTGTGTTGAACTAAAAAGTGAGATTAAAATAGACCTCATAATCTTCCATCAAATCTATTTAAGTTCAGAATTTAGTATCTTTTTGACTGCCAAGCAGTTTTCTGAATGTCTTTGATCTTAACCTATCCTGAAGAAAAAATAAATAAAATATACATTAAGCAAACTATTTTTTTAAGTAACTTACACCTGTGCCATGAAAATAGTAAAATAGTGAAATACCTCCATTCCTCATTGCAATCATGTGCAATTGCCTTGTCTAGAGCACTTACCAAAATTGCTTGAGATTTAAGCAGTGAATTACCATCTTTCAGCAGCTAAATTCAGGTGGCAAGGATCCTTAGTTCCACTAAGAGTGCTTAGATGTAATGAGCATTCAGAGAATACTGACTGGGTAGTGTGTACCAAGGACAGAGTTGAAAGAGTCACTTGGAAAGGATATAATTTATATTTGTACACAAAACCAATGCAAGGGACTATAGTAACATGCAAACCATCAATGAATATGGTTCTCAATATACTAAGACCAAATAAGAAAATGAATCATAGAACTTTGAAATTTGGACATTAGCTATAAACACACTTTAAATAGTAGACATATAGGAGCAAAACCACATAAGCATGACGTCCTGGATTTTCCTTATGGTAGAGGTCCAAAAATAATTGAAAATGTGAATAAGAAAGAATATTAATGTGCTTTATAGAATGATTTGGATATCTACCAGTGAAAATTTTAGTTAATATTTAGTTATTATTTTTAAGGCTCAATTATTTTTCTAAGGATATTGACAGACTTGAGCTTCCTCTTCTTTGGAGGGTGAAGTGAAAGTGACTATGTAGTGTATTTTCAGCCCACCATGCTTTCAAGAAAAAGGTAACAGAAAGACACCAAACAAAAATCAGCAAAGGAGAAATGAATAAATAAGGCATTTATTTTCAGTAGACTCACATTGACAGAGTCTCACAAGGCAAATTGTCTTTGTGGAAAACTGTGAATTCCCATCCACATTGTTACAGCTTAGTAAGGCTGCTGGGATTTCTTGTCCAGATTGTAGAAGCATCTTAGTTTCCCACTAGTTTAGTAGAAATTAGTTCTTAGAAGAGTCTGGTTCTGCAGCAAGTGGTCAATTCCATGGACCTTGACTTTTCAGTTCTTCCAATACCTTTGTAAATGTTGAATTTCCATTAACTACAAGTCTGCATCAAGTCTAGTTGGTAATGTTATCCTCAGAAATTGGAAAAGAATGATTCATAGCAACAAACCACAGTTGGGAACTTATGCTTACAGAATATGAACAGAAAATAGATAAAGTCTACTGAATGGCAAGAAACATTAGTAATTCACAGGGTGGTTTGGATCTTAATTGTAAGCTTCCTGAACCTTATACAAAATTTAATAAATTTTTTTTGATGCATTAGAAAGGGTGACGTTTTCTAGTTATTTCTCTCCTAGAAGAAATAGGAAAGCTTTTGCAGAGAATTTAGATTTTGGTCAACCAACTTTGTTATAAAGATGACTGGATGAGCAAGAAAATACAACCATTAAAAATTATATGAACTAATAAGTAAAGATATGTAGGAGAAATAACAAGATCTACTATTTACGAGTGAAACTCACCTTTGAATATATAATGAATCAAGTTTAAATTGTGAAAAAGGGAAACTAGACAAGAAACAAATTTAATAAAAAACTCATTAAGGTGTTACTTTTCTTAACAGAGCTAAACATTTTTTTTCATGATTGCCACACGTGATGGTTTTTTTTTTTTTTAGGTAATGTGTTAGATTTCTGAGAAAATTACCTTTGAAGAAGGAAAGACATTTATTTGGGTTCACAGTTCTCATTTCACAATCTTTGTCTCCATCGTCTTTTTGAAAATGTGGTGATACAGAACATCAGGGCTAAACTTCCTGGTAGAGAGCATACTGAAAGAGGAACGAGGTTACAAATGTTCCATTGAGAGTACAGGCCCAGCTATTACCTTTGTTTTCCTAGACCCTTCTCTTAAATAATATACTGCCATGCATGCATATTACTAACAAATGGCATATGCTTAAATTTGGCAATTGATATTTTTATTGAAGTAAATTCTTTCTAATAGAAATACCCAGAGAGTTAAATTACTTAATCTGGAAAAGCCATTTTCATCTGTTTTCTTCTGCATTACCTCTTAGAAAGTGCACTTTGACTTACTGAATTAAGTCACTGAAATTTAACATGGTAATGAGACAATGATTAACTCTGAGAATTAGAGAAAACATATGTAACCCTCAGTTCTCCAAATGATCTTTGAATGCTTTTATATTTCATTGTATTGTTGGCAAATAAATATTAAGTGCTATAAATGAGACAAAAGTAACTCAAAGATATTGCTCTTGCTCACTATAGCCAGAGTCTCTTTTAGAGGATAAATATTACCATGCCACTTTTCTTAAGATACTTTAGTGGTAGCTTGTTCTTTAGAACAAAATCAGAGTCTTTTAGCAAAGGGTCAGCTATGGTTGTGTTGTTTTCCTATTCTCTTCTCTTCTCACTTTTCATAAAACACTTCAGATGGGAGTTGTCATTCTGTAAATATGTTTCTTGTATTGGTTAATGAATAAAACACTGTTGGCCAATACAAAAGCAAGATAGGTGGAACTAGGATACTTGAAGGAAAGAGGAAGTTGTTGGGAGGAGTCGACATGCAGAGTCTGGAGAGGACAGAGGCCCAGACCCTCTCTCCAGTAAGATGAGATCACATTGAAATACTTAGATTAATAGAAATGGGTTAATATTTAAGAGAGAGCTAGCTAATAAGAAACTAATAACTGGCCTACAGCTTTATATCCAATACAGTTTCTCTGTGTGTTATTTGGTGCTGGCATGATGGTAGGACAAGATCAGCAGGGAAAAACCTGCTCGTAACATACTTCCACTAGCCTGTTGTCTTATTTAAAAACAGTAATCTACTTAGGTTTATATGAGAGAAGAAAACAATTTTGTTTTGGTTCATCTCACACAGATGTAAGCAGAAATATTACTTTAAAGACAGATGTTTTATAAACAAACCACAATTCACTTATTATTTTGATAAAAAACATAAAACAATAAGTCAAAATCAGAATTGGAATACAGAGCTAAATATAAAAGGTAAAACTTCTTGAGAAAAAGTAATTGAGACTTGTCACCATCAAGTACATTAGATGTGCAGATAATACAATAAAGCACAAAATAGAAAATAAAAAATAGTAATATTTGACATTTTCAAAAGTTACAGAAACTTTATTCTTCAAGCTCTGTGTAAAAGAATCGAAAGACAAGACATGCACAGAAAGAAAATATTTGTGAAAACAGATTCATCTGGCAAAGATCTCTTATCAAACTGTATTGTTCTTTTAATCCATTTGTAGGATCCACCTTGACTTAAAAGGGCTTAGAAATATCAAAATACACTTCATCAAAACATGCATGTACATTTGATTGTATACTTTTCATGAGGATGCACATATATGATGCATATTGACATAAGCTCTGGACCTAATGGATATCATTAGTAATTAGAAATATGCAGACTAAAGTCATAATGTTACACTGTCATACACATGTTCAAGTGGCTAAAGATAAAGCTTGCTAATATCTACTGTTGGTGGAACATTGATGGGAGATGTGATTCTGTATATATGTTTCTCATACTGTTAATAAAGCCCTGTGGCCAATAGAAAACTAGATAGGTGGGGCTAGGAGACTAGGAGGAGGAAGAGGAAGTAGTAGGTGGGGTCGAGATGTAGCCCGGGAAGAAGCAGGAAGCCTGCCGCGCGGCTCCCCATAAGACGACCACATGGAAATACTTAGATAAGTAGAAATGGGTTAATGATTAAGGCAGAGCTAGCCCATTAACAATAATGGTAACTGGCCAACAGGATTGTATCAAATACAGAGTCTCTGAGTGTTATTTGGGGCACATGTGGTTGCAGGACAATGGCGGCAGGACCAGGAGGCCGGCAGGAACAACATGCTGTAACATAATGGTGTCAGAACTGGGATTGAGAACTTTCACTTAAAACTTAACAAAAGCTTAAAAAATAGTTTTTAGAAACAAGGGAACAGAGACTTCTTGGTAGCAGCATTTTCTTGATTGGATTTTTTTTGCTGTAGACAGAGATTTGCGTGGCTCCTTTAAGGGAAGTTTCCAAAATTAGCATAAGCGGCAAAAAGCCGCCTGGCTTTTAAAGAGCTCTGCTAACAATTCATTGGTGTGTAGGAGAGCTGCAATAAAGGTTTACACTGTGTTTTTAAAAATACGCTGGCTTGGGAGAGAAAAAGAAACAGGATACAATGGTTTAAAAAAGAAAAAAGGAAGTAGAATTAATCCTAGTACTCGGCAGACAGAGGCAAGCAGATCTCTGTGATTTCAAAGTAAACCTGGTATGGAGTGAATTCCAGGACAGATAAAAGTTACACAGAGAAACCCTGTCTCAAAATATGTAAAAATAGAAGTAGAATAAATAGAGTAATAAGAAAGCCACGTAAAGATGGAAAACACAGAGAGATTTTGGATACTATACACACTTCTGTTGTCTTTAAATTATTTGATTGCTGAGAAAATAACAACTGCTGATAAAAGAAATACTGCTGGATTAATTCAATGTATATATTTTAAAAATGCTTTGACTCCAAAATTTAAGCATAAGGACAAGTTACTGGGGAAAAGGATTTCTATTTTTGTTTCCACAGAAAATGAAAAGCTACAGATTCTTTACAGACTTATATGGTTTGATCAAGCCAGACCCCCTGAAACAGCTCCCCAGGTGATCAACATTCAAAGCAGTTGAGACAAAGCCTTGCAGACTACTGCCAAGATTTCTGTGTCTTCTTTGGAACCCCATGACAGCGCCCTATACCAGCAGGAAGTAGTTTGGAAAGAACGACGCCCAAATTCCCAAATATTGTTTATAAATGTTTGTTTTCATTTATATGGGCTTGGTTATAAATGGTTAATGACACAAGCAATCCTTGTAAAGGTAAAAAAAGGGAATTAAGGTATAGATATGAATACTTTGCTTTGGAATGGATTTTCTTTTATTGATACAATTTAAGGTCAATTTTATGATATGTATATTTCTCCTCTTGTTTAGGTATTGTGTTTATATAGCTCATTGGAAAATGTAATGTATAATTTAGTACAGATTATAGAGAGTTACCTATGGGAGTTAAGTTAGTTTGGATTTCTAGATATATAGAGATGTATTTGAGATGGATAGGCATTCTTCAAACCTTTCAAAGACCTACAGAATATGGCATTTAAAATGGTTTAGGGTTTTTCTTGACAGTGAGGCACAACTGCTCCTGGTAACACCACCTACAGAAGAAAGGAAGATGGACATCGAAGAAACACATTATGGAGTTTGCTTCTAATATGGCAAGACTAGCCATTTGGGCAAGGTACTGCTCTTCTGAACTGTTTGACTATATGTTGTAGAAACTGGACATGCAGGACCCACAAAAAGGTAACTGCTGATGCAAGATGGACATTGCTACAGGATTCCTGTTTCATGGAAGAGGCTGCCAGACAGTCAGACAGTCTACAGGACACAGAGAAAAGTTTCCTGCCTTATTGAGGAGTCTGGACACACATTATGGCCTATGGGCTGAAGATGGAACATTACAGAAAAACTTTGGGTGACTGACCAGGCAATGCATTGTCTCTGTCATTTCTAGAGTTTATATATTATCCTTCTGTGGTCTTTGAAGGAGTTGAAGACAGATAGTTATGATTATAGTTTTTCTTAGTTAGGATTAAAAATAAGTTACATATAGTCTTTAGACTGACAAAGATAGGGTAGATGATATTTTCTTTAAGTCTTACAAAATGTTAATGGACTAAATATTGTTAACTGTGATTCTTATTTGATAACTGTTGTATGGTATATTTTGCTATGTTAAGGTTAAACCCCTTCTTTTACTTTAGACAGAAAAGAGGAGATGATGGGAGATGTGATTCTGTATATATGTTTCTCATACTGTTAATAAAGCCCTGTGGCCAATAGAAAACTAGGTAGGTGGGGCTAGGTGACTAGGAGGAGGAAGAGGAAGTAGTAGGTGGGGTCGAGATGTAGCCCGGGAAGAAGCAGGAAGCCTGCCGCGCGGCTCCCCATAAGACGACCACGTGGAAATACTTAGATAAGTAGAAATGGGTTAATAATTAAGGCAGAGCTAGCCCATAAACAATAATGATAATTGGCCAACAGGATTGTATCAAATATAGAGTCTCCTGCGTGTTATTGGGGGTGAGGACGCCAGACCAGCGGCGGGCGGGCTGGCGGAAACTTACATGCTACAGAACATAGATAACAGGATTTCTTATTTATTGTTGGGAGGAGTAGAAAAAACTATGAACAACTGGTTTAATTAATTTTATAGCTGTCTTGTATGAATAAAAATGATCTTACAATTCACATTTTACCACCCAGGAATCCATCTTACACATATAATTCATTAAGTATAAATCATAGCTATGAAAATGTTATATTCTACATGGTAAAAGTATTACCATTTTAGGCATGCTTGTCATAGAATATATCTACAAATAATACTTTTAATGTGAAATATTATTAGATTCATGAAACAACTCATGCAAAGGTTTGGGGGTCACCATTTAAAGCTGACATAGTAACTAGCTCATGGTTTATAAGGAGGCATAAAATATGGCCAGAAAGAAGGCAAGTAATTTTAGAAACAAATGGTCTGGATTTGAGGAGATGATTCATTAATAAACAGCATGTATTTTTCTTGCAGAAGACCAGTATTTAGTTATAAACACACATATTATATGGATCATGTCAGCCAGAAATGATTGCTGCAAAAAAATTAAATCTTCTATTTGTATACTCACATTGTTTTCCACATAATTCAAAACAATTCAGCTTACATTCATTTGTCTACATAAGGAGTATGAAGACAAATCTTTGGGAGTTCCATGTATATAGTAACATATATCTGTAATAAGGACTCATAATTTCTATTCATTGTCTACTAACATACTTCTTGGTTTTAGAAAATTTAACTTTTATAGTAATAGTAAATGTGTTGATTACATTGGGTTTTGATTACAACTATGTCTACTGATATTTCACAATAAAAATACAATTAATAATCTTTTGGTGCCTGATCAAATTTAAGTTAAAAAAATTACCAAATAACCTTAGAATGAAAATAATCATGATAATTTACTGGAACAAGGACAGTTAACAAAATTCTGTCATATTTCACAAGATTTTATGTTAGTTTTAGTTGGTAAGAATCCTCAGTATTTTTGAATAACTGCTTTTTATCTTCAATATTTTGTTCAAATATTTCACCACTCAGAAAATTATATTTTAATTCACTCTTCCCCTTCTGAAACTACATATATTTATAAGATGCAGATGTATATTTATATATTATGATAACACAGAAATATCAGCATGCTTTGGTATTTTTCAAAGAACAATATAGTATTTACTTTTGAAACATGTTAAAAAGTAATATTTTCATGTCCAATAAAAATGCATCTGTCTTAGCTCTAAAAGTATATTTTTCTTCACTGCTAAACTAATTTCTTAAAATTATGATCTTGAAAATAAATCTAATTGTTTAATAATCTTTATCTTCAGTCTACAGTTCTGTACAGTTAGTCTAAAAAGGTCACAGATGAGAACTCTTTTTTTCTTTCAGTGTAGAAATGCATCTGGTTTAATAATATCTTTATGAAACATGGAAACTTTAGTGTTTCCTGTTACTTTCCTTTCTTTTAATTTTGTTGCCAACAATTCTTTCTCTCTCTCTCTCTCTCTCTCTCTCTCTCTCTCTCTCTCTCTCTCTGTCTCTCTCTCTCTTTCTCATATACTCAGAAATTTACTAAAATATTCTTTATTTCATTTGATGTAAGAAAAATATATGAGAATAAAATCTTTGGACTAATGGCTGACAAATTGGTGGGCATATACCTATTATTTTATTTTATATATGATAATTATGATTAATAATATTAGAAATTAGCTTAATGTCAATAGAAACTTCAAATTATCTTGTAAAAACATTTCTGTATTAAATTATATCATATTTTTATTCCTTACTTTTTTCCCCAAAATATTTTTAAAAATTTTAACCTTTTCACTTGTATTTTCTTCAATATATTTAAAAATGCTTTTGAAAGATTTTAGTTTGCAGAGCAAGGATGTGGGAAGGGGGCAAGAAAATAGTTCTTTCCAGCAGAATATAGAAAATCATAAAGAATGGAAAGAACAGATATGAGAACAAGAAAGTTACTATGGTGATGGGGCTAGTTGTTATGCTAGGCTGATCTTGTTAAGTATGGCTTGTTACTGAATCATCAAACCTTTGTGGAGTAACTGAAGGCTCTCTAAATGTACAGCCAAGAGAAAGCCAGAGTATGAAAGAAGTTTCTCACAGGTCTTGGCCCACAACAAAGAAATAGGACCCCGACACTGGAACAAATGATCCCAAATGAACAGCACTGTTTGGGTTACTCCTGGCCAATGGACACTCTGGGGACTTTCCAAGTCATTCTATGGTTTATCCTTTGAATAAGAATAGGTCTTATTCTGGGTGATCTCTAACATGAAATCATACTTTGTAATCAATCACTTTGTGCCCCATGCATGTATGCTAATTTGTGGTTTGTCTCTATAAAAAGGAGCCTGAACCCTTTGTGGTATGTGCAGCTTTCACCAAGATTGCTGTCACCCGAGTGCACTCGTTCAATAATTACCTCTTGCTTGTGGCATCTCCTGGTTTTGGTTTTTGTGTCTTGGAGCTCTCCCACCAGCCCATCAGGACCCCGGAATTAGGATCCACCACTTTCTCCTTCTGAAATGATCTTTCTAAAATTAGAAGAGTAACTTTCAAGCACAAAGACTGTTACCAGTCTTCCCACAAAGAAAAAAAAAAGGCATGCATACTCTGAAGGCAGTGAATATGCCACTAACTAAAAGAGTTCAACGTTTACCTATACTAGTCTCCATCCCATAGGTTCATTCACTTGTGATGACTGCTTTAATATTGACTGAAACAGGATCTTAAATTGGACCTTTTTACTTAACTTTCAGAAAGTTCTTTATAAGCCTATTTGTACAGGTGAGAGTAGTCATCGTCAGTCTCCAATCAGCAATTAACTCCAATTAAGGTTTGCCAGCTGCTCAGTCATAGCTAGGCTGGGGTCCTTCAGCTGCTTTCATTACCAAAGCTAGATCACAATTCAAGATAAAAATTTGAGAATCATTCATATCTCATCACTATTATGTACAAACTTTTGATGACACTGTACCTCCCAATTTTAAAGCTAACTGTGTATAGTGTGGGGTGTAAAACACATGCAGCTGTAGATCCATAACTATCCAGGTGCAAGGACTAGAGAATAAAGTATCTAAATCAGTTTGATGGTAATAAGCTAGCAGAAAGAATTCAAAGTATGTAAAATGTCAAACCTTTCATAATGAAGCAAGAACATTGGAAAAAATAAACATTGTCTAAGTTTTTTTTTAATCCCCAAACAAACAAATTGCTAACTATAGTTATTATCTTAAAATAGCCAGGAAAATCAACATATACATGGGGGAAAGACTGACTTGGCTCACTGTTTCTGAGTTTCAACACTTTGTGGAATACTCTTTTTAGTTTAATACTTGATGAGTCATTATCTCATGGCAACAATGTAAAGTGGAGAAAAAAAATGTGTACAACATGGCTACCTGAAATCAGAGAAAGGCCAGAGAGGAACATGATTTCTGTTACCAACTTAAAGAGCACCTGCCAATAAAATCCTGTTCATCCTCCAGCTAGTTCTGATCTCAAAGATGTTCCATCCCTTCACAATAGTAATTCAGCATTTAATAAATGTGTATGACTTTGTGAGAGAATTATCAAGTATAGCATTGCATAAATGTAAAAAAGATTCATGTATAAAAGTAAACCACCACAATCAGTTAATGTAAATTTAAAGAAATAACTATTTTATTTCTCTAAATGTGAACACACTAGTAAAAAGGCAAAAGGCAAAAAAGACTCTTCTTAATATCACATGCCATGTTTTTTTCTTTAATTATTTTCAATACTTGTGTAGTTAAATTTACACAAAAAATCAATAGCTGAAAATGTCTAAATAGAAAAAAATAGACATACATATTTGAAATGAGAATATTTGTAAGTATTATATGTTTGCTAAAACATTTGACAACACTTGTGGTAGTGAAAGAATGTAACCATTCTTTATCTTCTAAAAAATAAAACTTAGGGAACAAGTATGGGGCTTTCAGTCCATGTAGTTACTTTTCTGTTGCTATGCCAAGAATACCCTAACAGGAATAACTTAAGCAAGAAAGTAATCATTTTGGCTTCTTGTTAATGTGGACTAATGGTGATCACAAAGAAGTTGTTGAAAAATGCATAACAGAAGAATTAAGCTGGCTGATGACAATTTCATTCACACAGGAGGCAGGTATATAGCATAGGAAGGATGTGGGAAAAACTGTAAACCTTCAGGCTTTCCCCAGTGACTCAATGCTCTACACCCAAAAGGTTTTCTAACCTTCATAAATAGAACCAACAAGTACAGACTCAATGGCCAAATGACTTTCAGAACATTTACTGTTCAAGTTACGAAAAGTATTTTTAGTTTCTCTCTCTGTGTGTAAATGCACAATCCAAGGTGAGAATAAACCTCAGTAATAAAGGAGTACTTTTCTAGTGTGTGAGTTTCATTCTCAGCATACACTTACATACAAGGCATGTTGCCTATGTTTCTGCACACTAATATTGTCTCTAAGTATCTGGTTAATTTTTATCATTTGTGAAAAAGAACATTTCTATCTATTACATTACATTTTTAACTACCACACACTGGTGATGATATCTATATTTTGGCATACTTTTTAAATATTTAATTAGTATGTGGTAAACATTGCATGAAAATAATAATGTATACCCTTTTCACTGAACTTGTTTTATATACCTCTGCACACATTCTTTGTATTAAAAAGGTCATAAGGAACTGCATAAAGTTTTTTTTCCTCATTCATTTATATTCATTTATAATTTAATGTGTTTAAAATAAAATGCAGGTCTACAATGGGAAGTTTCTGTTGTAATTTAAGAAAAGTAGCAAGAAATGTAGCATAACCCAGGATGTGACAGGGTTCAAGCAGAGTCTTTTTTTTTTTTTAATTGGGAAAAGAGATTTTTTTTAATCATAAAAAGAGGAAAGGGAAGAGAAAAAGAAGACTCGCCTGCAGAGACAGGAGCAATAGGAGAGTGGATAAAACAAAGAGGGAGAGAGAGAAAAAATAGGGAGAGAAGGGGGCAAGAGAGAGAGAGAGAAAGAGAGAGAAGGTTGAGAGGTGTATAGGGCACCTTTAAAAGGGAACACAGTGAATATGCACACAGGTTATACTCTTAGAGCTACACCTGAAGGCATATATTGTCAAAACCCCAACACAGGCCAGTACAAACGCCTGAATACTAACAGTCTCCACCAAGGCCCTCCCCTCTGGTCTTAGGAAAAGGCAGAAGGAGAGACAGGAAGATTTTAAGAATCAGTGAGGATGGGGGAAACCAAGAAAACAAGAACTTCAAAATGCAAGAGAGCTGATGGACAAATAAACTCACAGAGACTGTGGCAGCATGTCCAGGACCTGCACAGGTGTGAAAGAGATGGGCTCTAAAGGAACTTGACACATGACCTAATCCCTAATGGATAATCAGTTGCAAAGGGAACGTGTGAATGTCAAATCTCATGCCAAAACATTTTTGGACATTCTTTGACTCATAAAGCTTTTAGTTAGGGAACATCTTTATTTCTTCCTTCCTTCCTTCCTTTCTTCTGTTCTCTCTTTCTTTTTTCTTTCTTTCTTTCTTTCTTTCTTTCTTTCTTTCTTTCTTTCTTTCTATCTTCCTTCCTTCTTTCTATCCTTCCTTCTTTAACCTTGCAGTTCTTTTTGTGTGAATAAGGTCTCCAGATTTGTATTTTTATATTTTTGCATTTGGCTCTCTATTCTATTTTTATTGTCCTATGCTTTAGCTTGTTTATTTTAATTTGTTTTTTTTATTAATAATATAACCTAAAATTTTTACATGTTCACCCCAGTTTCCTCTCCTTCCCTCCCTCCCTCCCTCCCTACCTTTTTCCCTCTTTCCCCTATGACATGCAGCCTGGCCCCCTCCCCTCCCAACCCCCTAACCAATTCCACTTGTAGGGCTATACTATCCAGGTTGGGTCATGTAAATCTGTCAAGTCATTTGAAGTAGGTACTAGGACTTATCTCCTGTCTCTAGATAAAGGGGGTATCCCTCCATGGGGGATGTGTCGACAAAGTCCTTTTGTGTACCAGGAATAGATCCTGTTTCTAATGTCTGAGGTCCCCCAGGCTGCTCAGTCCTTCTAGCTGAGACTCATATTCAGGGGGTCTAAGTCAGTCCCATGATGGATTCCCAGTTATCAGTCTGGGGGGGCCATTAGCTCCTCCTTATTCAGGTCATCTGTCTTTGTGTGTTTCTGCAACCTGGTCATGTCCCCTCTCTCTGCATCTGGATTCTAGTTCGACTCAGTGTATAGTTATTTGTGTTGGCTTCTGTTTCCAACAGGTACAAGATGAGGGCTCCATGATGGTGGATAATTTAGTTTATGATCTCACTATCAAGGAAGGGCATTTATGGAAGCCTTCCATGGTTGCTCAAATTCTTAGTTAGAGTCAGTCTTGTTGGTCTCTAGGACTTGTTTTAGGTTCAATTTTCTCTTAAAACCAATAATGGCACCCTCTTTTATGTTCTCTCTCTCTCTCTCTCTCTCTCTCTCTCTCTCTCTCTCTCTCTTCTGTCTTCTATTAATATCCCAACTCTTATCTACCTAGTTGCACTTGTTTTCTTCCCTCCCATTCTCTTTGTCCTAGTTCTCTCTCCATTCAC
The DNA here is from genome assembly GCA_030556225.1 of Cricetiscus sungorus. Classification (NCBI taxonomy): domain Eukaryota; kingdom Metazoa; phylum Chordata; class Mammalia; order Rodentia; family Cricetidae; genus Cricetiscus; species Cricetiscus sungorus. The sequence continues at coordinate 43,358,408 of JANBXA010000730.1, forward strand.
TGCCCCTCCCCATTTTCCATGTGATCTTGTGGATTTGACCCTTCCCCCTTTTGTGAGGGACCATATATGAATCTCTTAGAAGAATCACTGGTGGTGTGAATTATACGCTGGTGATTCTTTGCTCTAGGACTAAAATCCACATATGAGCGAGTACATAGTCTGTTCCTCTGTTTTTGGCTGCGTAACCTCATTCAGGAAGGTTTATTCAAGTTCCATCCACTTGCCGGTGAATTTCAAGATTCTGTTATTTTTTTCTGCCAAGTAGTATTCCATTGTGTAGATGTGCCACATCTTCTTTACCCATTCTTCAGTTGCGGGGCATCTAGGTTGCTTCCTGGTTCTTGCTATTACAAATAATGCTGGTGTGAACATAGTTGAGCACATGTTTCTTGCATGGATGTGGTTCATTTGTGTATATGCCTAAGAGTGGAATCGCTGGGTCCTGTGGTAAACTAATTCGCATTTTTCTGAGGAACCACCATATTGATCTCCAAAAATGGCTGTACAACTTTGCACTCCCACCATCAGTGGAGGAGTGTTCCTCTTTCTCCACATCCTCTCCAGCATAAGTTGTCATTGGTGTTTCAAATTTTAGCCATTCTGGCAGGAGTAAGATGGTATCTCAAAGTTGTTTTCATTTGCATTTCCCTGATAGCTAATGATGTTGAGCACTTTCTTAAGTGTCTTTCAACCTCTTTGATTTCCTCTATTGAGAATTCTTTCTTCAATTCTGTACCCTATTTTTTAATAGGGTTATTTGGTGTTTTGGTGACTAGTTTCTTGAGTTCTTTGTATATTTTGGTGGTAAGCCCTTTGTCAGATGTAGGATTGAAAAAAAATGTTTGCACAGTCTGTGGGATGCTGCTGGGTGTTGTTCAATGTGTCCTTTGCCTTACAGAAGTTTGTAAGTTTGAGGAGGTCCCAGTTATCAATTGTTGATTTCAGTGTCTGTGCTACTGGAGTTATGTTTAGGAAATGATCTCCTATACCAATTTGTTCAAGAGTACCTCCTACTTTTTCTTCAAAGAGTTTCAGTGTGGCTGGATTTATGTTGAAGTCTTTGATCCATTTGGACTTGAGTTTTGTGATAGCGCTAGACATGGGTCTATCTGCAGTCTTCTACACACCATCATCCAATTGTGCCAGCACCATTTGTTGAAGATGCTTTCCTCCCCCAATTGTATTCTTTTAGCATTTTTGTCAAAAATCAGGTGTTCATAGGTGTGTGGGTTAATATTGGGATTCTCAATTAGATTCAATTGGTCTTCCTGTCTATTTTTGTGCCAATATCAGGCTGTTTTCATAACTATAACTCTGTAGTAGAGCTTAAAGTCAGCAATGGTGATGCCTCCTGAAGTTTTTTTATTGTACAGAGTTGTTTTGGCTATCTTAGGTCTTTTGTTTTTCCATACAATGTTGATTATTATCCTTTCAAGATCAGTGAAGGATTGTGCTGGGATTTTAATAGAGATTGCATTGAATCTGTTAATTGCTTTTGACAAGTTTGCTGTTTTGTACTATATTTATCCTTCCTACCCAAGAGCATAGGAGATCTTTCTATTTTCTGGTATTTTCTTTAATTTATTTCTTTAAAGCTACAAAGTTCTTATTGTACAGGTCTTTCATATGTTTGGTAAGCATTATCCCAAGAAAATTTATGTTGTTTGTGGCAATTATAAAGGGTGATCTTTCCATGCTTTCTTTCTCAGCCTCTTTGTGGTCCAAAGATTTGTGATTTTTTTGAGTTTATCTTGTATCCTGCTAGTTAGCTGAAGGTGTTTTTCAGCTGTAGGTGTTCCCTGGTAGTGTTTATTGAGTCGCTTATGTAAACTATCCTATCACCTGCAAATAGAGACAGTTTGACTTCTTCCTTTCCAATTTGGATCCCCTTGATTTCCTTTTGTTGTTTTATAGCTTTAGCTAGAACTTCAAGTACAATATTGAAGAGATATGGAGAGAGAGGACAGCCTTGTCTTGTTCCTGATTTTAGAGGAATCGCCTTAAGCTTCTCTCCATTCAGTTTAATGTTGGGTATTGGTTTACTGTATATTGCTCTTATTATGTTTATGTATGTTCCTGTTATCCCTGATCTCTCCAAGACCCATCATGAAAGGGTGTTGAATATTGTCGAAGGCTTTTTCAGTATCTAGGGATGTGATCATATGGTCTTTCTTTTTCAGTTTGTTTATATGGTGGATCATGTTGTTAGATTTTCATATATTAAACCATCTCTGCACCCAGGGATGAAGCCTACTTGGTCATGATGGATGGTTTCTCAGATGTAATCTTGGATTCAGTTTGCCAGTTTTTTATTGAGTATTTTTGCATCAGTGTTCATCAGGGATATTGGTCTGTAGTTTTCTTTCTTAGTTGTATCTTTGTGAGACTTGGGTATCAAGGTGATTGTGGCCTCATAGAAAGATTTTGGTAATGTTCCTTCTGTTTCTATTCTGTGGAACAATTTGAGAAGTATTGGAATTAGCTCTTCCTTCAATTTCTGGTGGAATTCTTCACTGAAGCCATCTGGCCATTAGATTTTTTTTTTTTTTTTTTTTTTTTTTTGGGTTGGAAGGATTTTGATGACTGCTTCTATTTCATTGGGGGTTATAGGTTTATAGGTCTGTTTAAGTTGTTTGTCTGTTCTAGATTTAATTTTGTTAAGTGATAGTTATCCAGAAATTTGTCCATTTTCTTTGCATTTTCAAATTTTGTGGGAGTAAAGGTTTTGTTAGTTTGGATAAGGCTTTGTCTATTTTTTTGATTTTCTCAAATAACCAACTCTTTGTTGCATTGATTGTTTTGTATTGTTTTCCTGGTTTCTATTTTATTGATTTCAGCCATCAAATTAATCATTTCCTTGTGTCTACTCCTTCAGGGTGAGTTCGTTTCTTTTTATTCTAAGGATTTCAGTTGTGCTATTAATTCTCTAGTGTGACCATATTCTGTTTTCTTCATATGGGCACTAAGTGCAATGAAATTCCCTCCTAGCACTGCTTTCATGGTGTCCCATAAGTTAGGATATATCATGTCCTCATTCTTGTTGAATTTTAGAAAGTCCTTAATTTCATTCTTTATTTCTTCTTTGACCCAGGTGTGCAATTGCACATGTTCAGTTTCCATGTGTTCGTAGGATTTCTGCAATTTGTGTTGTTATTGAATTCCAATTTTAAAGCATGGTGGTCTGATAAGGTACAGGGGACTATTCTAGTTCTTTTGTATCTGTTGAGGTTTGTTACTCCACCTAGTATGTGTTGATTTTAGAGAAGTTTCAACGTGGAGCAATGTAGAAAGTATATTCTTTATGTTTGGATGGAATGTTCTATAGATGCCTGTTAAACCCAGTTGAGACATAACTTCTGTTTGTTCTTTTGTTTCTTTGTTGAGTTTCTGGTTGCGGGTGCTGTCCAGTGGGGAGAGTGGTGTGTTGAAATCTTGCACTATAAGTGTGTGAAGTTTTATGTGAGCTTTGAGTTTTAGTAGCATTTCTTTTACAAATGTGTGTGCTTTGGTATTTAGGTCATAGATGTTCAGATTTGAGGCTTTGTGTTGATGGATTTCTCCTGCGCTGAATTTGAAATGACTCTCTTCATCTCTTTTGATTAATTTGGTTTGAAGTATAATTTGTTACCGCATCTATCCAGGACCTTCTGGCCTGAGAGTTTCCATGGAGAAGTCAGGCATAATTTTGATAGGTCTGCTTTATATATTACCTGGCCATTTTTCTTTGCTGCTCTTAATATTCTTTCTTTATTCTGTATGTTAGGTGTTTTGATTATTATATGTCGAGGGATCTTTTTACTTTGGTCCAGTCTATTTGGTGTTCGGTATGCATCTTGTACTTTCATAGGCATGCCCTTCTTCATCTTGGGAATGTTTTCCTCATTGATTTTGTTGAAAATGCTTTCGGCACCGTTGAGCTGGGATTCCTCCTCTTCCTCTATGCCTATTATTCTTAGGTTTGGTATTTTCACAGTGTCCAACATCCTGGATGTTTTGTGTTAAGGATTTGTTGGATTTACAATTTTCTTTGGTCGATGAATCTATTTCCTCTAGTTTATGTTCAACACCTGAGATTCTTTCTTCCTTCTCTTGAATTCTGTTGGATATGCTTGCATCTGTAGTTCCAGATTGTTTGCCCAGTTTTTCTATTTCCAGCACTCCTTCAGTTTATGTTTCCTTTATTGTCCCCATTTTCGTTTTCAAGTCTTGAACCGTTTCCTTCACCTGTTTGTTTTCTCTTGGCTTTCTGTGCTTTCTTTTAGAATTTTATTCATTTCTTCCAATTTTTTGGTTTGTTTTATCATCTCTTTCTTTAAGGGATTATCTCACATCTTCTTGGAGGGCCTATATCATTTTTATGATGATAATTTTTAGGTCATTCTTTTTTGATTAATTTGCTTTGTTTTGTTCCGGTCTAGTTGGTGTGGATTCCCTAGATTCTTGTGGTGTTATTCTTGTCTTTCTGATGGTAGGTGTTTTCTTGTATTGCCATCTTCCCATAGCTTCTTTCAGTAGGTGTTGGTGGGGTCTATCCCTCTCTTTATGGGCTTAGGTGTGTCAGAGGTTAGATGTGTGTAGCTGGTAGTTGTCCAAGCTCTCTAGGAGGTATCTCCATAGGCAGGGGCCCGGCTATGGGGGTCAAAGATCAGTCTCCAGCAGATGACAGCTGAAGCCTTTTGGCAAAAGCTAGCCCGCAGGATATTTCCTCAGGGATAGTAGGGTCTAGCTCTAGCCAAGACCTTTATCCAAGGCCTGGCAAAGGGAGACAAAGGCTGTGCTGATACTCAGGATGTTTCTGCACCAATAGGAAGGTCTAGTTGGCACTCTCCAGCTGAGTGAGGCCTCTTTAACAGAGGCCCTGAAATGGGGGTCAAGGATCCAGCCCCCAGGAACTCAGAGTGGTCCTACAGAGATAGGCTGATCTCTGGGAAGGGTCCAGAACTACAGTAGAAGACCAGCAGTGGAGGTCAGAGTCTAGGCAGGTGGAAATTATGGGTGGTCCCAAGTGGATACGCAGGTCTATTATGGTCAAATGGTCTCCATAAATTTCACCCAATGTGGCTGGATTGTTGGCTCCACCCTCTGGCTCAGTGCTCAGCCAGTGAGGTGGGACAGTGGGCAAGGTAAGGCTGAGGGTAGTGGGGAGGGCAGGCTCTCGGTGGGGGTCGGTGGAGGTGTACTGGATCTCCAAGAGCTCTCTTGATCGGGACAGGACACAGGGGCAGTGGGATACAGGACCCACCCAGGGATATCCGGGAGAAGGGTGTAAGGGAGAATCCACTCCAGCAGAATTTGACCCAGACTCACCTCTAGCCAAGGCCTGTCGATCAGCTCGTCTTTTTTTTTTTATAGTATGTTATAGTTATATTTTAGATGTCTGTTTTGCCATGTTCTATTTTTTTCTTATTATTGTATATTTTGTTTATTTTTAGATGATTGTTTCAGCATATGCTTTTTGTTTTATTATATTTTACTTTCAAATGTCTTTTTGTCTGAAAAAGAAAGAATGGATTGGTAGGTAGGGAGATGAAAAAGATCTAGGAGGATTTTGTGAAGGAAAGCTGTGATCAGAGTATATTTTATAAAAAATATCAATTTTAGTATAAAGAAATGTATAAGAAGTAAAAATAAAATAAATGCACTGCTCATGTCATGCCATTGTTATGCAGCAGAGCTCTAGCACTAAAGGCTAAGCCATTTGGTCTCATTCACTAGTTGGAGAGGAGTAGTCACAGCTGGGTTTTGTTTGGAAACCAAAATGAGGTCCAACTCCTGCTTTTTTTTTTTTTTTTACTAATACTTTACTTTTCCTATTTATTGTCATAGTCAATAATTTCACTGTGTAAATTAAAATATATGCAACAAATAAATATTTTAAATTGTTTGTAATAAAGACCTTTTCACAGAATTAGTTTAACATACTCCCAAGATTCCATTTGTAAGTACTGACTAAATCCAATTCTGTCAATTGTCTCCTAACTGTGTACATTATACATAAATATTTTAACACAACCTATATACCCTGATTTTCCTTCAACTTTTTTAGATAAATCTTATCATATCAATCAAATTTGTGAATGGGATATATGAAGAATGACTCCAAGTTATTACAGATTAAGTCAAACCTCTAAATTCAAGTCTTATCTCTTTATTGATGTCTCCTCTTTAGTTCACAGATACATAATATTCATTTATAATTGTTATGTGTGGATGAAATTATTCGTGATGAAAATACTAATATAATGGTGAGAATTTGATTTCCAAGGGGCAGCCCATCACTGGAAAATGTACCAGAGTTGTAGCATTTTATTCTGGCCCAGGTCTGCTAGTTGTGAAAACCTGCTCCTGGCAGTAGAAACTTGGGAATCAGGAGAATACATTTGCATTGCTATTGTTTATTGAAGTCTATGTAAAATTTACAAGGATCAAGAATTTTGCAACATAATCCAATCTGAAATAATATAAAGCAAATTGCTTTGAGATCATTCCTCAAATGTGTAGTCCCATCAGTGTAATAATGACCCATTATTAACATGGCTTATATGACTGTTGGTTCAGATAATGTAGGGTAATGTTCAATTTTAAATAAAAATGTTATAGTAAGATATAAACTTTTCTTCAGAAAAATATAAGACAAATCTGTGAGGGGAAAATGAGAATATATCTATGAAGGGAAGGAATTTACCTCTAGAAAAGGAAGGACATGCCTGCCAATAATAGATTTGTTATGAGAAGCCACACTAGCAAGCTACTAGAAATGTTGCCCCTTTGACCCCCAAGGATAATTGTATAACAAAACAAAGTATAAAGCACTCAGTCTCCACACAACAAGAAACAGGGTTCTATGGAAATGACCATGGTTCTTTGGGGGATTGGTGACCCTAACTTTAGAGAATGAGAAGTAAGTACAGTGACATAAGTAAAATGCTTTGACCAATAAAACAAATCATCCCAGCCAAGGATTTTATATCCAGTTAGAACTTTTCAAAGAAGAGTTAAAAAGCAGTCACAGACAAGCAAAATAGAATTAGTAAAATAAAAATTAACCCAAAAGGGAAAACAAAACAGGGCATTTATCATTAACAGAACTACCTCTAGTAAATTTTAAATAAATATTCAAACAATGGCATAGAAAAGACACTGAAGACTTTAAATATAAACTAAAATCATGGTAAAGTGAAAAATAGGAAGGAAACAAGAATGTTATTTACTTTGATCTGAAAATAATACTATAAATAAGAATCCACAATTTATTATGAAATTTTGCCATTTAAGGAAGAAATAAATAATAAAAATTTCTTTTTTTTTCTTTGAGACAGGGTTTCTCTATATTGCTTTGGAGCCTGTTCTGGAACTAGCTCTGCTGACCAAGCTTTCCTTAAACTCACAGAGATCTGACTGCCTCTGCCTCTTGACTGCTGGATTAAAGTTGTGATCCAGCAATGCCAGGTTAGAAGTTCTTAAAGAAGTAACTGAAGTCTAAGTATCCTGTACAATATGAGTACTAATATCATGTTACTTAGAGGTGTGCTTAAATTAATTAAAATGAATGCTACATACTCTGGGAAAGACACAGAAAATAATAAAATTAAATTCACAGCATATGTAGCAATAGAGCAGATGAAGTAATTTATACCAACTAACCATTTTTCACTATACAGTAGGGTGATATCTGACTAAAAAAATCTTTCCATGTGAAAAGCCTTTGATTGTTTCTATTTTTTTGAATTTTTTAAATTTCATTTTACATCCCAACTACAGTTCACCCTTCCATCCCTCCTCTCACTCCCTTTTGCTTCTTCCCACGCTCCCTCACCTCTCCACTAGCCCACCTCGGGTCTACTCCTCCTCAATCATAAGGCCTCCCATGAGGAATCAACATAGTCTAGCACAATAGGTTGGGGCATGGCCAGGGTCCTCTCCCATGCATTAAGACTCAGAATGACATGCCACTATAGGGAATGGCTGCAACAAGCTAGTTCATATGCTGGAATTATATAGTGGTTATTTCAAAAAATGGTGTGGTGGCATTTAAATATCTCTCTGGGAAATAATAAACAAAACAAAACAAACAAAAAATTACCTGGAAACAAATATAAATTTCATTAAATTACTATTAAATAGATAGTTCCTATTAAGTGGAATTTCTAATTGGAAAAAGGGAAGTAATTTTAAAGATGGGTTACTTTTTAATTTTTTTCTAAAAGATATATGACTCAAAATTGTTCAGATGAATTTTAGATACTAATGCTAGAAATAAAAACCAAAAGACAAAATTAGTGGAAAAAAAAATGTCAAACAATCAGTATTTATCCCTACTATACAAATGAAATTTGGGAGCCCATCCCACATAGAGGGATACTTTCTCAGAATAGACACATTGGCGGGGGGGAATCAGTGGGGTATGGTGGACCTAGGCCCTGCCAAAAATGATATGACAGACTTTGACGACTCTCCATGGAAGGCCTTACTCTCCCTGAGAAGCAAAAAGGGGATGGTCTTATTTCTTGTGTGTAAAGTGAGCAAGCAGCCTTTTAAAAATATGAATTACATACACTGAAAAAAAAAAAAGATGGCTTAGAAACTTTGTGGAGGAAAACCTGTCAAGTATTTCTTTTGCAAAGTGATCAAACTTAAAATCTAAATTGGCAAGTCACTAAAATACCTACAAGATGCCTATCATGTTGTCCTCAAAACTGTCAAATCCATTACAACAAAGATAATCTGAAAGGATGTCACAACTGGAGGACTCTAAGGAGATATCATATATTTAATATGACACCTGGTATTGGATTCAGGAATGGAGGTGGACACTAGAGTAAATTAATTAAGGAGTTTAAAAAAAAGAAAAATAATGTATGAAATTTGGTTTAAAAATGTGCCACCACCCTGTTCCCACATTTCCCATACAGCTGGGAAGCCTGCAGGCCATCTAATTAAATCCACTTTATGTGGACTACTCTATTGCAGCTTGGTCTGTTTGAGAGGGTCCTGGCAGTGGGACCAGAATCTGTCACTGGTGCATGAGCTGGCTTTTTGGATCCTGTCACCAATAGTGGGATGCCTTGGCCAACCTTCATGAGATGGGGAGTGGCTTGGTACTACCTCAATTTAATGTGCCAGGCTTTATTAACTTCCCATGGGAGGACTTACCGTTTCTAAGAAGTGAATGGAGGGTGTGTTAGGGGAAAGGAGGGGGGAGTGGGAAGAAGGGAGGAGGAACTGTGGTTGGATTGTAAAATGAATATTTTTTTAAATGTACAAATACATGTTCAGTAATTTTGTCAAATGAACCACAAGATCATGTTGGATAAATAAGACCATCATGATGCAGGACATCTGATACCTCTCTAGACTGCCTAAACTACTTTAAGGTTTTAGAAAATGTTCACATCTTTCAAAACTATGATTTTTCTCATGAAAAAATTCTATGTGTTGAAAGCCTATGTCAAATTTAAAATTTCTGTTTAAATGATATTCCAAACTGAAATTCAAAGCTCCATCAAGGCAAGGACATTTTTTCCTCTTTATCTTTTAATTAGCCTTTGCAGAAATATAGCTAAGAATGAGGATAAATAGCTACTTGAAAAATGCAACAATGCGGAATAAATGATATATACAACACTGATAACACCATGTGTGCTGAATTGGTATAAAAATATGTTGTCTGGAACTCATTATAATAAAATGCTCACACTGTAAAAATATTTGTGACTAAAAGGAAAATATTTTATATTATACATAATTTATTATTATAGTTTCTATTGTTACATGTATGAAAAGCTCTCAAATGATTATAAATATGACAACCATATAATCATGCAATCCTCCTGGGTTTCACCAAGAGATTTTAAGTCAATTCATCAGAGAAATGTACCCACTGCCGTATCTACTATAGTGCTACTGTCAATAGTCTAATTGTGAAATTAATCCAGATGCCTAGCAATGGGTGAGTGGATCAGAAAATGTGATACAAGTACTCATTGGATTAGTAATGTACTGGAAAAGAAAGGTCCTTTTTTTGTTATTTGGGACAAAATATTTCAAATTGGAGAACACACCCTACATGAAATAATTAGGCATATGCATTTCCCTATATTTTCATTTGCAAGCATAATTAAAATGTCATAGGAGCAGACCTGCAAGAAGGGCCTGAGATAAATTGAAGGAGTATGTGTGTCAGTTACAAAAGTCTAATGAAGTAGAGTTTCCTTTGGGATGCGTATCCACTGAATAGCTCAGTGAATATTAATGTTACCAAAGGGTTTGATCCTAAGCATTTTCAGGAACTGATATATTGACTAATTCAAGATGATTAAGCTCATTGTATTCATTAACCCCAATAGTAATCTTAGTCTTGAAAGGAATATATAATAATAAATTATTAATGTGGAATGAATATTTTAAAATATTGAATAAATATGATGAGGTGCCATGTTTGGAAAAGAAAACTTGCAACCCACCAATAATCATCAGTCATCGCAGATGTCATTTGTTACAACCAAAATAATAATGTTTTGCTGAAGAATAACATTAAATCCATAAAAGTTATTTTGAGATATTGATATAATAATAATTTAAAGTTTACTTTTCTGAACTTCTTTTCTTCAGCATAATGAGTAAACAAATTAAGACTACTTGAAATTCATTTTCCATTCAATGTCTGTATAGATCTTGAGATCACTTTTGAGATAGTTTGAGGTTTGAGAAATTCAAATTAAATTTTAAAATATTCACTAAAGCATGTGTTACCTCTCAGAAAAAGTGTAAAAATGTGTTCTATGATTGATCATTAGGTTACGAAAGAGTTCTTTCTTCTTAGGGAGTAATATAATTCTTCTTAAAGTTTTGGGTTCTATTTAGCTTTATCTTTTCATATAAAAGTAGAATTAACTGACACGTTAACATTCTAAAAAGATAACACATCACTTGAAATAAGTGGCCATTACAGTTAAAATAAATTATTAAATTAAAGGTATTTATTTACAAAAGCTCTCTTACAAGATATAATGTGACTCAGTAAATCTGGTTTCTTTTCTTGAGTTTATCTGGCTTTTTTTCCCATTATTTTGTCTCTTTAGCATGCTCCCTTCTACCTTGCTTTCTTGAAAACTTCTCCTATGGACTTTTTTATCATATTGTCACAGCCAGCAAGCTTAAAAAATAGAGCACCATATAATAAACTGGCTTCTTTTATGCATGACCTTACATGTGAAATAGCAAGTGTCAATAGCATGAGCTATAGTCACTGTATCTTGTCTGCACATGCCCAGTTACTCTGGAATCACATATGTGATATTCTCTGCTGCTTCAGGCAGTCAATAAGCCAATGGCTTATCTAACAGTTTAAGGGCACAGCATGTTTCAAAAAGGACTTGAGCTGCAGAGGTGAAGGAAGCTCCAGGTGTAGGAGCAGAAACATGAAGAACATCTGGTCATGATTAGTCTTCAATCAGGAAGCAGCAAGGGATGTGTAACTTGAGTTTCTGTTCTGCATGCTCCCACAGTTGTTTAGCCTCAAATAAACACACAGAGACTTATGCCAACTATTAAACTGTTTGGCCGATAACTGAGGCTTCTTATTGACTAGCTCTCTCTTCATTATTAACCAGTATCTATTATTCTAAGTATTTCCACGTGGTCTTATCTTACCAGAGAATCTTTTTTTCTTAAGCAGCTACATGGTGCCTCAATTAGCATCTTTTCTCTGTGTCCTCTCTGCAGAATTCTCCTCACCTCACGGTCCCACCTATATGTTCTCCCTGGCTAGTGGCCAATCATTGTTTTATTCCTCAGCTAATAAGAGAAACATGTAACAGTAGAACATATCCCATCAAGGGTGACATCTTTTGTCTTCACATTTCCACAATTGATTCCGATTAAATGGAGGTCTTTGCTTACTCAGTTCAACCTCTCTGAAAATACTGTCACAGGCATTCCCAGACCTGTATCTCTTGGGTGATGCTTGATCTTGTCAAGTTGATATTACAGAATAACTATCAAACCAAGCTCCTGGTAGGTCAAGAGAATTTACCAGACTGAGAAATAAATACAGAGGTTGGCAGGATAATGTAAATATGAGGAAACATTAAGACAAAATAAATAATACATGAAGTAAATCTAAAATAATATATACATCACTACGTGCATTTTCTCTATATAATCATATATACATATGTAAATATAAACAAAATAATGTCATCTATTCTTAATTGTTTAATAAAATTTATAACATCTCAAATGTGCATTGATTCTGTGCTAGTAAAATATACAAAAGAAATCTGAAGACTTTGAACAATATAAAATCACTATTATCTTTCTAATATATTAAAATTTTATAGTTTATTGAATCTTGGTCTTTAGCTTCCTGTGTGCCACTTTAAACATCAAACAACTGTCTCATTCTATAACTGTTTTTACCTTTCAAAAATTATTTTATCTTTTTATGATTCATTTAAGTGAAAGTCTTCTAGTCATTATAATTAAGGAAATATATCATTGTCATACTATCACTAGCCTCTATTTTTTTGTAAATGCAAGTCAATACCTAATTAGTTTTTCTGGAATAGCTCTTACAAATCATAATAATATCAATATTAGAAAATATTATAAATTCAACATAATGGTTTACATGTTGATGTTTATCATTAACACTGTAAATGATTAGTGAGAATTATTCTTAAATATATATGTATCAGTAGGCCTAAAAATACAATAGATTACATGGTATTTCTAGGAATGGTTATTAATCTGCCATAGAGTAGAAAATTCCCTGATGCTTTGTAATTTCAGATTTCAGGTTCTGGATCTGATAAACCATCATGTGGTTATAGAAGTTGAACATATTTCCATTACAATAAACTTAATTTTACTAGCAATGTAGTAATGTCATCTTTTTAAATTTCATAGCACATAAAAATTATGGGTAGATCATGATATAAATTATACCCCATACTTCAGAAGAGAATGACAAATAAAAGTTGGAGATAATCATAGATGACCTAAATAGAATTTTGCATGTGGAGTTGAAGAGATAAATATTCTTTTCTAGTTAAAAAAATAAAATGTAAGACTCAACTCAAAGCCTATCCTAGACTCTCCTGAGGCTTCCTCAGTTCATACTAATACAATAACTCTACATTGTTCTTTTACTTATTTCCCTTGTGTAACAACTCAGCTGGAATTGTTAAAAAGTAGCTGGATATCAGCGGAAACAGGGTGATATAATTTCAAATTCAGTGACTCACTTCGTCATTGAAAATATTCAGGCTTCTGTCTGAAAGCTTAGCACAGAATTTCTGCATGTTTCTAGCTATCTTTTGGACTTGCTGTCTCCGGGATATGGTGATTTAGGCTTGGAATCAGTGTATTTGTAATTATTGTATTGCTGTTTGTTTCTAGGACTACAGAAGTGTGAGTGGGCATATGCCCAGAAGCAACACAACAGTCAGTTAATGCAGATCATAAACCATATGGATTGGGAGAGGTAGAGTTGAAGTGTTACAAACACGTAAGTTTTAGAAAGTCTTTCCTGAGAGTCATTTCTTATGTTAGGCTGCTCATTTATCCCTCTTATTATATGAAATATATACAGTATACAGTGAAATGATTGGTAATCTCTCATCACAGAAATGATCTCATAGGTGAAAGCTTGACATACTATGTATCTAAGGTCTCTCCTCTCTCTATTGTTATCCATCTATCCCACAATACCCTCTCTTTCTTCATAGCTTCTACTGCTCTGTTTTTTTTTTCCTTTCTTATTCTGCCACTTTCTGCTTCTGGTCACCATTAGATGAGCAGTATCTGTCTGCAACATCTTTTGTTGTGATATTCTGTATCACCACATATACAAGGAAAAACCAAGACACAGTGGCTTAGAATCCTTGAATTACACTTATACTCAGTTTCTTTTGAATAAGTAACACTTCAAAATGAACAGAGAACAACCAGTTTTATTCAGACTGCAACTACATGGCCCCTCCATCAGATTGGTAGCTAAGCTTCTCAGCAGTGAGCAATCTCTCTTTTTTCCAGTGTAAAGTCCCATTAATGATTTGACCAATAAATCACCTATCAGATTAAAGTCCTCACATATGCTCTGTGAGGGCTCTTCCATTAAACATCCAATTTGAGTACTTAAGGTATTTAGAAATGCCTGGAAAATGCAATATTTGTTATGAAAAGAAATAGAAGGCTTCACCCAAACTGTCTTCACTTATCCATTATTCCCATTTCCCAGGGATTTATATTGCTCAAGAAATATTTAAGTTTGGCACAGTGTGCAATCTGTTCTCTGATGAGATTTTGAATGAAAAGGTATTTATTCTCTACTGCTCTTTTTACTTGGATGCTATGGCTTGTGATGTTCCTCAAATGTCATTTTTAAAAGTCTTACTAAAATCAAAATACAGAGTTGTAGATCCCACTCTCAACAGGTACATATATAAAATAATTCCTAGATGTAACTCTTGGGGATTATTATGGAAGAGGGGACAAAAAGATTGTAAAAGCCAGAGGAATCTTTGCTTTCGCATTCTCTCTGTCTCTGTCTCTGTTTCTGTCTGTCTGTCTGTCTCTCTCTCTCTCTCATTTACTCTTTCTCACTCATCTTTCTAAATAAACTTCTCATTTAAGCTAAAAAAAAGCCATAGGAACAGGTAGTTTTCTATGAGATTGTCAGATTGTCTCCTAGGAATGTGAAGAGCTGTATTCAGGTTAGTGTCAAGTGATTCAGTAAAGGGGTAGCTTCTGATTCAGTGTGGCTGCAGGCAAATTCCCTGCCAAGACAAATGTGAGGATATGGAGGGTTGACAGATTCCATTGACCCCCTCCTAGAAGCATCAGCCTTTCCTGTGGATTGTGTGTGTGTGTGTGGTAGGATGGGAGGGTGTTGGTGGGGGCATGAGAGAGAGGGAGAGAGTGAGAGAGAGAGGGAGGGAGGGGTAGGGAAGAAGAGGGAACTGGGCTCCATATGTAAAATAAGATATAAATAAATAATAATAAAAAATAAGGCTTTTAATTCTAGTGCTAGGGAAATGAAGTCAAGCAGATCCTCAGGAGTCACTGACCAAACAGCCAGGTGATCTCTCTTGTTATGGCCTGGGTCTCATTGAACAATTGTCACAAACATAAAATTATAAAGAAAAAGAATGAAAGAATGAGATAAGGCAAAAGGGAGGGAAGGAAGGAAAGAAAGAAGTAAAGAAAGGAAAGGAAAAGAAAGGAAAGTAAAGAAAAGAAAGGAACCTAAGGAATGACACCCAATTTTTACTTCTGGTGTACACATGAACAAGGACACAGACAGACAGACAAATAGACACACACACACACACACACACACTTAAAATTGCAATAATTATTATTGTGTTTTCAGGGTAGAGAAAAAAGTTCAGACAGGGACCTTATCTTTTATTTTTCTGATATTCCAAATGAATATCTAGTTAGATTGTTTTCAATCAATATCCTAAAGCTATTCTACAACTAAAGTTTTATAAGGTAAGTGAAAAACTTTACATCTATTTGTAAATGAATTAATTCTCTAGTTCATATCTATTCAAAAATTTTCTGAAAAGGTATAAATGTCTATAAATTTATACTTTAAATATAACTCTGTTTAGATACTGAACAATTAAAATGCCCTGCTCTACTGAAATATTGACTTATTGTTGAGTAATTTGACTTGCTAAATATTTACAGTTGCTATCTACATTAACTGCTAAAGTCATAATTTCTCAGATACAGTCCATCAGCATAGAGTAGAATCTAGATGCTATCTTTGTAGTTGAATGAATGCACTGAGTAAACAAAATGTCTACCAATGTAAAGGCAACAGTGAAATTTGTGTTTGTTTGCTTCACCACAAAGTACTCCAAATGAGTATATTCAAACATTGCAGATTTCTTTCAGAAGAAGTCTTGGTTCAGAAGGTTAGATGTTTAGGAAAAAGTACTGACAAAATTG
Organism: Cricetiscus sungorus; assembly: GCA_030556225.1. NCBI lineage: Eukaryota > Metazoa > Chordata > Mammalia > Rodentia > Cricetidae > Cricetiscus > Cricetiscus sungorus. Next base: position 43,374,371 of record JANBXA010000730.1, read on the forward strand.
TCCTTGTCCTCTGTTTTCTCATTGTAATTTTTAGATTTCAGATTTTCCCTATGCATTTTTAAATAAGACTTAATTTTGGTTTAGTTATGTGTATAAGTGCCTGCAGAGAACAAAAGAGAGGATATTAAGTCTCCTAGAGCTGGCTTTTTTTAGATAGTATGGCCCAGTATATGTGGGTAGAGGGAAGTGAACTTGGGTTCTCTGTAATATCCCCAAGCTGGAGATCTTAGAAGCCATCTTTTTCCATCCTTCTATTAACAGGAGTGTCTCTAGATTGAAATGACTATTTAGATTTGTAAATAGTAACAACTTCCAAGGTGTAAATTAGGAAACATTCTAAGGCTTAGAATTAGAACTTGTATACTTCCATGTCTGCTGATTGATCATTATCCAAGGAGAAAATATGCAAGTGGTTAAAGGGTAAAGTCTTGGGCAATGTACTGTGTATATAATGAGGAGATATAATGAATATCATTACAGAACAAGATAAACATTTGGAAACCCTCTTGTAACTGGCCCACAGGATTTCACATCTTTAGAACTGAGCATAATCAATCAAAAGGCAATTTCCCCCACTAAAGGAACAACAAAGGTAGTATATACTACTGCAACCCATGCATCTCTCTGTAATAGTTACAGTGATTGGAGTGAAATTAAATAGGCTATGGGGCAATTTCTATGAAGTAATTAAAAGAAAAGATATACATCTTACAATGTTTGTAGTGTCACAGAAAAATATTATAATTAATAAAACTCAATTTTAGAAGAAAAGAATAACAGTTCATTAGGTGCTATTATTTGGGATCCAGTTTAGTTTTATCGTTTTTATAAGGAAGGATAATGAAGTCATGTTTACTGACAGATGTTTTTAGATAACTTCAGTTTTAGAATATTTTGTGAAAATTAAAGCATAAAGCACTTTGTTATTTCACATTAAAGAAAATAGATACCATTGAAATGTTTTGTAACCATGCAAATCCCTACTCTTCGTGAACTAGAAAGCAAAGAACATTTGCATAAAACTATACTTATGATTCCTCCTTATGCCTATGTTTGCTTTTCATTAGATATGTAAGATCTTCTAAAACCACCTAAAACCCAATGTGCTGCAAGCTGAATTCCAAATTTTTACTTTTATTCATAAGGTGAAAAGCAGGCAGGCAAGCATGATCCTGAGAGAAATATCGAATACAGGCACTAATGAACCACAGAGTTCTCATGCCATTGTTACTACTTCACTACAGCTTAGATAGCAGTATTATTGTTTCCAGATTCATTATTTTTAGCCTATGTTCTGTTAGATTAGATAACAATATGTTATTGTGATTCTATGAATTCCATCATATCAATGATCACAGTGTCTATTTAATTTCATGGCATGCACTATAAATATTATTGTAATATGTATGGATTTTGCAAAATACCCTAATGTTTCTTTCCTATTGATGGGAAATATTATTTTTTGATTGGATTGTGCTCAATACACAGAATATGTAGTCCTTTGTGGCAATCAGAAGTAGAGTCCTATTATTATTGTTATTATTTTTCTTACTCAGGATATAGGATTAAGTTTGTCAGAATCACAAAAAAAATTCTAGAAGAAAATAAACTGCATTTGTAAGAAGAATTTCTCAATGTTTAAAACAAATATCTTATTTCTGTATCTGTGTATCCCTTTCTCTCCCTGTCCTGTTTCTCCTGTTTCCCTTTCTCTCTATCTCAGTCTTCTCTCTCTCTCTCTCTCTCTCTCTCTCTCTCTCTCTCTCTCTCTCTCTCTCTCTCTCTTTTCTCTCTCTGTCTCTCTCTCTTTCTGTGTGTGTGTGTGTGTGCATGCTTGTGTGTGCACGTGTGTGTGTGCTCGCAAACAAACGTGTATATTTTATCAGTAATGTTCAATAATTTACCATTATCTACCACAACTTCACATGGTAAGGTGTGTTTTTTCTTAACTTTAAAAAAATGTAGGATTGACTTCATAATCACTTTAACATTCTATGTGGATTGTATCAGGACTGAATACTGTCCACAGAATACTCAGCTTCTTGACTATTTTTCAAAAAGAACATCTTTGGGTACCACTTTGGGTGATCACCTCCTCATGACTATTTGAAACCTCACCATAGGTACTCAGGGGAATATAGTATTTGTCAAATGGCTGCCTTACTTCCTTTACAGCTTGGTTTGCTGATTGCTTAGCTATTGCAGTGATTGATGTTCTAGCTCTGCCATGAAGCTACCTCTGCTACCACCATGCTCTGTGTATCTGTTAATTTTGTGACGTTTACAGACAGCTGGCACCATGGCAAATATTCAAGTAAAGATTCTGCTAGAGAAGATTACTGTAGAGACCTAGCACTGCACCATGAAGGGAGACATCACTGGTATTGTTTCCCAGCTGATTCATTAAATGAGCCTGGGCACCTGCTTATACAGCATGGAGTTTGAATAACAGCCATTTATCTGAAACAGTCACATCCTTGCCTCTTCATAACTTTCACTGTAGTACCTTTTCTAGATCACCAGATGAAGTGTTTCCCTTCTTGCCAGGATGGTAATCATTTCAGAACCATCTGGATCTCATCTTAGCAACTGGAAGGTGTCCTTGACACAGAGGCTGATACCATACCTTTGCAAATATAGGCAGCATATTGGATTAATCATGGAAACAGGACGTGGAGTTTGGAGGAAGTAGTAATGACAGGTCCTGAGGGGAGTAGAAAACTAAAACACAGGGGGAGAAACATTAATGAAATTATCAAAGAATAATTTTAGGTTTGTTCCATAGTATAGAAGTAAGACTATGAAAATTCTATGAAAAAGCTATGAAAATTCTATATCACAGGCTCAATAGTTTCTGTAGTTCTGGTAGGTGCCTATATGATCGAAGTAGAAATTATTTGTCCTAAAGAGTGCGATGTTATATAACTACTAGAAGTGCTTCAGTGGTAGAAGGGTGTGTTACTTATTTTTGCAGCATATTTTGTTACCAAATATAGTCCCAAAGAAGAGCCAAAGCTAATTTTGGAATTGGGCAATAGTTAGAACAGACTGATATATATATATATATATATATATATATATATATATATATATATATGAACATATACATATATATGAACATATTTTTAGGGTTAATAATGCATAGATGTTAAAGATCAGGTGTTAAGGTCATTGTCTGGGCACAAGCTGCAAAGCCAGATGAAAGGACACATATGTCACTTTGATTTTAACTGAGGGAGAAATGTCACACTGTTCAGAATCCAGCCATTCATTGGCTAAAATGTCACTTTCTCTGTGTAGGCAATGTATTTATTACATTAAAATCTACAGAAAATATAGAACCCACAATCTCATCAAGGCATTACCAAGATGATAGTTGCAAACACATTGTATAAAATTAAGATGATTCTATATATCACATTTTCAACATGCACCAGGAATTCAGAAGCTATGCCTTCAGAATTACATGAAGGGATTTCAAGTTTGTATTTGAATTTAAAATGTTTCTATTTTCAAATATAACCTTTCTAAAGGAGGTAGAGGAGTGAACTTTTTGTGTTTTATAATGTGTAGAAATAGATCCAACTGTCATTGAATTGAACTAAACTACTAATCAGTATAAGCATTATATAATTTTGAAATTCAATAGGTTAAAAGTAAAGATGTTACTCATCAATTGTTATAGGCAGTATGCACAACACTCCTCAAATGTCAGCATTTAGTAAGACCAGTCCTACGTATATTCTCACAAGGATAGGTTTATACAAGGATAAATTGGCTTGAATTGATTGATTTTTCTACCATAATTTAATGTAAATTATACATAGCAACATAGTATTAGCAAAAATAAATATATTTCATGATAATGTTGAAATATTTTATTATATAATGTGTATATGTTTCTTATTTTTTATGTTGCTTATGTTCATGTATGAGCACATTTGCACATGTGTGCCAAATAGCCCATACAGTTACTAACCTTACAGGGCATAATGTCGTCAATTTTCTCACATTATTGTTTGATACTCCTATTAAACTTTGACTTCAGTAAGCCTTCTGATTCTTCCTGCTTTTGCCTATGTTCTTACAGTATTACATATATGTGCAACCATATACAGCTTTTTATATAAGGGAATGGGAAGATGAACTTACAACTTCATATTTGCACACTGAGCATTTTATACAGGAACCCATCTCTCCTACACAAGTGAAACATTTTAATGCAATTTGATCATTAGATTTGCAAAATAAAACCACAGCTGCAAGACATTGAATTTTAGTTATTTATTATATTAGATATCTTTCTAAAAATGGACTTAGAATATTGTACTGCGGTTTTTGGAAGAATATGTGTACAACGAAAAAATAATATGCAGTTCTTGTCTTTTACACTACTCACCGTTTTATAAGAAAATGTGGAACCCAGAGAGACTTAAATAGAAATCTTATTTTGCTAATTATTAATATGCTCAAGGCCCAATTTGAAACTCTAAGTTTTGTATCCATGGGAAGAACCATACAGAGAAAAAGAAATATGGAATGTAGAAAACAATAGAAGGTAGCCATCAGATCCAATCCTTAATACAGAATAAGGGAAAATTATTTGTTCAGCATTCAGATGTGGCATTGAAAAATGAAAAAACACAGACAAATATGATAGAGAATAATGGTATGCATGAATTGGAGAAGATTTATGCAACAACAAAATATCTAAAGCTTATTATAGCCTGACTAATGAAACTGTGGGACGTGTAAAAAGAAACAGTCTGAGTCCTGAGGAAACAGAAAAAATCCCATATTAAGATGAAAGCTGTCTGATGCTCTAAATAAAGGTGGCTGCTGCATTAAAAAAAAAAAAGATGAAACCTGGATACCAGAGATAACACAACCAAAGCCAATACCACCTGGAATGACCCATAAAAACCTCTAACAGTACTCAGTTATTAGTATCCTAGATGACAATCAAAAGCAGAGTCTAGCAGACAACAGGGGAAGGACAGACTTTGCCTTATTGAGGGCACTGAGTGTGGAAGAGATGATATTTGATGTCAAAGTTACTGGGGTAGAGAGAATGACCTTTACAATTGTGAACTTAAAAAATTAACTTAAGTGACTCAGGACTTGAGAATGTACCAATTCTCATAGTTTGTTGTGAAGTTCATTCCAAAGCAAATACTCAGATATATCTGTCACCTACGTTTGAATGGTACTAAAGTATTTAGTAAGGGTTAAAACAATATATATAGACAAGATTATGTGACTTATTCCAGATGATATAAAACCAGCACAGCAATATGTGTTGAGCCAGAATGCTTGGGCACAGGTTTGTCAAGAAGCTAAATTCAGTGCTTGTTAGCATCTGCGATACTTTAACGTCTGAGAAAAGATGAAAGTAGGAGTGGAAGACAGACCAGTGCAAGTAAAATAAAGTGAGCTTGTCCAATGAGCAAGCATCTACTTCCCACCCCAAAGAATGCTGTGAACATGCTTTCTTTTTCTCATCTAAGAAAGTAGACTAAGGGTCAAGATTGTTTTCTCGGTATGTGCCCCTTTCAATAGCCTGGTATGACTGATAAAGAAATACTGACACAAGAATATTACGAGCATGTTTTTCCTAGCTGCTGGTCTGGTCCACTCATTGCTCCTCCATGCCAGCTGCCTGGTCCCACCGCCACATGAACCCCAATAACACTCAGAGACTTTGTATTTGATACAATCCTGTGGGCCAGTGACTATCATTGTTTATGTGCTAGCTCTGTCTTAATTATTAACCCATTTCTACTTATCTAAGTATTTCCATGTGGTCATTTTACCAGAGAGGAATGACCCGGCATCTTGCTTAATCTAGGCTCTACATGCTGACTCCTCCTAACTACTTCCTCCTTATTCCTTGTTTCCTAGCCCCGCCTATCTTGCTTTTCCATTGGCCCAACAGTGCTTTATTTATTAACCAGTATGAGAAACATATTTACAGAATAACATCTCACATCACAAGACCATCTCAAGGAATGTTAGAATCAGTTGAGTAACTGAGAACCTGTTGAGTAACAGGCATACCAAGCAGAAGTGTGGTCTTGCTTTTCCTTCACCAGACCTGCAGAGGCCAATGTTGGTGCAGGATGTGTGATAAATTGTGATCAATGCACTATGAAAGCAATGGAGGAAGATGGCTAGGAATTTCAGAGAACTGAAACAAGCTATGTCTCTCATCCATGCTACTCTACACACTTTTCCCTTTTCACTAAATTAATGGATACAGAGGGGGACGTAGGATTTTTGTTGATTTTGTTTTGTTTGTTTTTCAATTTCTGTAATTGAGCACTATTTTATTGTTGTTTTTGCTTTAAGTACCATTCCACTGAGTCATTGAATCCCAGGATAAAATCACAGTCCTCTGAAGACACTCTGGTAGGCCTTCAGATTATCTCCCTACACTGTGGAGCAAAGATTAATTATATAATATTTAGCCAAGCATGTCTTACAAACTTGGAAAACAAATTGATAAAAAGATAAAACTAGTTATTAAAAAAAGAGTGACAGAGGAAGCCCTCACATGGGATGGATTGCTAAATATTAAGAAATCATAGAGTTATTGGGTGACATACTTCTTTTCATTTTGATCATATATTTTATTATTATTATTATTATTTTATTTTATTTTTATTGTACATATCAATTCCAGTTCCCTCTCCCTCACTGCCTCCCTCTCTCTTTCCCTCTCTCCCCACCTCATATGCATTCTGACAACCCTGTCCCCCACCCCTACTCCACATGTAGGGTGATGCCCTCCAGAAGGAGTCATCTAAAAATGTCATGTCATTTGAAGTAGGGACTAGGACTTCTCTCCTGTCTCTAGGTTAAGGGAGTCTACTCCCTCGGGGATGTGTCTGCAAGGTCCTTTTTTTGCACCAGGAATACATCCCAGTTACACTGTCTTGTGTCCCTTATACTGCTCAAGCCTTCTAGCTGAGACCCATGTTCAGGGGTCTGAGTCAGTCCCATGCTGGGTTCCCAGCTATCAGTCTGGGGTCATATTAGCTTCTCCTTGTTCAGGTCAGCTGTCTTTGTGTGTTTTTGAAACCAGGTCTTGTCCTCTTTGTCTGCATCTGGATTCCAGTTCAGCTTAATGTTTAGTTGTGGGTGTTTGCTTCTGTTTCCATCAGTTACTAGTTGAGGGCTCCATGATGGTGGATAAGTTAGTTGTTGATCTCCTTATAAGGGAAGGGCATTTATGATAGCCTTTCCAAATTGTTAGTTGGAGTCAGTCTTGTAGGTCTCTAGACATTTCTTTAATTTTTTTAGGTTCAGTTATCTCTTCAAACCTATAAGTGCTCCCTCTTTTATGTTCTCTCTCTCTCTCTCTCTCTCTCTCTCTCTCTCTCTCTCTCTCTCTCTCTCCTGGCTTCTATTCCTCCCCTTCATCAATCTTCCTAGCCCCATGTGCTTTCCTCTTCTCCCCTTCTCTTTCTCCTAGTTCACTCCCCCTCATATCTCCCCCACTCTCCATGTGCTCTGGAGAACTCGTCCCTTCCCCCTTCTATGACGGACCTTATATGAATCTCTTAGACTTCACCTTGTATTCTAGTTCCTCTGGTGATGTGAATTATAGGCTGGTGATCCTTTGCTCTGGGTCTAAATCCACTAATGAGTGAATACATACCACATTCCTCTTTTTGTGACTAGGTTACCTCACTCAGGATATTTTCTTCAAGTTTAATCCACTTGCCTGTGAATTTCAAGATTCCATTGTTTTTTCCCACTGAGTAGTATTCCATTGTGTAGATGTGCCACATCTTCTGGGGCATCTAGGTTGTTTCTGGGTTCTGGCTATTACAAATAATGCTGCTATGAACATAGTTGAACACATATCTTTGTTGCATGTATGGGGATCATTTGGGTATATGCTTAAGAGGGGGATTGCCAGGTCCTATGGTAAACAAATTCCAATTTTCCTGAGGAACCACCATACTGATCTCCAAAATGGCTGTACGAGTTTGCACTCCCACCAGCAGTGGAGGAGTGTTCCCCTTTCTTCACATCCTCTTCAGCATGTGTTGTCATTGGTGTTTCTAATTTTAACCATTCTGGCAGGAGTAAGATGGTATCTCAAAGTTGTTTTGATTTGCATTTCCCTGATAGATAAGGATGCTGAGAACTTTCTTAAGTTTCCTCAGCCCATTTTATTTTCTCTATTGAGAATTCTTTCTTCAATTCTGTATCCCATTTTTTAATAGGGTTATTTGGTGTTTTGTTGACTAGTTTTTTGAGTTCTTTGTATATTTTGGAGATGAGCTTTTTGTCATATGTAGGATTGGTAAAATTCTTTTCCTAGTCTGTGGGCTGCCATTTGGTCCTGCCAATGTGTCCTTTGCCTCACAGAAGCGTCTAAGTTTGAGGAGATCCCATTTATTGTTGATCTCAGTGTTTGTGCTACTGGAGTTATTTTCAGTACAGAAAGCTGTCTCCTATGCCAATTGGTTCAAAGGTACCTCCTACTTTCTCTTTTAAGAATTTCAGTGTAGCTGATTTATGTTCAGGTCTTTGTTCCACTTGGAAATACTTCTATAAGATATATCACAGCCAAGATTCCATAACATTCCCAAGGAACTTATTGAATGACCAAGGTAGACTTCAGTGAATGGATTTCCTTTGTCTGTATCAGTGATCTTTGTGATGTGAGTAGGCATTTGTTCACACTGATTCAGGTCGAGTAACATTCAACAAAGCTGTTTGTCTTTGCTTTGTAAATAAGCAGTTCTTCCTCCTCACGTCTTTAGTCTCATTTTTAGAAGTAAAATAACCTTCTTACTTTACAACAAATGTAACCTCAATTACCAAAAATGCAGTTTTCAAAAGGATTACAAAATATAAACAATTTGTGACAGTGGATGTTGGAGTTTAGGCATTTGTGTCCCAACCTGATTCATTGAGACAGGAGTCAACCTCCACTCTGTCAACCACCTATATTTCACAACTCCCTTGTTCTAGAGGACAGTCATAGACATTTGCATGTCCCAAAAGGGGCCTTGGAAGCAGATGGCTACAAATAGCTGTTTATTCCTTTTTCCCTCTGTAACATCCACTATCCTTAAAATTAGGAAAAATTATGACTATCAGAATTATATAAGACATTTCTAATACTATCTCATGTTTTATCCTCCATTCTAGAACTAAGTTAACTTAAAAATATTAAACGGACAAATGATGACTCTCTTTCTTTTCCTCTGTGTGTCCATATGTGTGCATGAATGCATCTAGTACATAGATGAGCTAAGAGGAATTAAAGTATATGTTTTGGATATTTAACAAAAGTAATTTATTTAGAAATTAAAGGCAATACAATTGAAGAAATTGTGAAAAGAAATGAATTGAAACTCGATTTTAAAGCCATGGCATAGATACTTGCTACAATCTATTGGATAATATTCTGGGTATAAAGATATATAATCCTTAGCCCACTCATTCTTATTACCTGTGTGTTTCCTTCAAATCACATTTTTGGTCTCTTGCAATGTGTTTGTACCATTTGTAAAAGAGATGAAAAATAATTCATAAATAAATTCTGCAGATTCTTTTCTCAGAATAGAAATTATCCTTCTATTCAAAGATAATTGTCTGAAAAGTTAATTACAGAGTCACACTCTTGTCTCAGACCTTTAGTCTTCTTTAAATGAAAGATTAGCTTATTTGTACATTTGTGTGTTTGAAGGATGTTTGTTTCTTTTTGTTTTTAATCTCATTTTTTTACTTTCCTTCCTGAAGGCCTGTAAAATGTTTAATTTTATTGGGCCTTGGTACTACCATGAAGAAATACAAACTAGATGCCCCTCAACTAAAGAATTGTGGAGAAAATGTGATACATTTACACAATGGAGTACTACTCAGCCATTGTAGGTTTAAAGAGAAATCTGGCCCTAGGGATATGTCCAGAGCTCTATAAAGATGACCCCAACTAACAATCTAAGCAATAGTGGAGATGCTACCTTAAATACACTTTCCTGATAATAAGATTGTGGAGTAATTTACATGCCATCCTAGAGCCTTCATCTAGTAGCTGATGGAAGCAGAATAGACAACCACAGCTAAACAAACACTAAGCTGAATTCCAGGAATCCAGTTGCAGAGAGGAAGGAGTGTTGAGCAAAGGGGTCAAGATCATGCTGGAGATACCCTCAGAGACAGCTGACCTGAATGGGGGGGCTCATGTCCCCCAGTCTGATAGCTGGGAAACCAGCATAGGACCATTCCAGCCCCCCTGATGTGGGTGTTACTTAGGAGGACTGTACAGTCAATGGGGCCTCTGGTAGTGCATCATTATTTATCCCTAGTTTACAAATGGACTTTCGGAGACCACTCAACATAGAGGAATACTCCTCAGCCTAGACACATGAGGAGTGCCTAGATCCTGCTCCGAATGATATGACTGACTTTGAAAATCCAGCATGGAAGGCCTTCCCCTGTCTCTGGGTAGCATAAAGTGAATGGGATGATGATTGGGGCATAAAGGGATGAGGAGAGGGTGAAGGAACTGGCACTAACATGTAAAACAATATTGTTTTAATTTTAAATAAAATTATTATCATAAATAAAAAGAGGGGATGTAAACTAAATCTTCCATTTCTAACCCAGAAGCTTTCTCCAAATGATAACCAGCCTCAAAGAAAAAGTTAGTTTGCTCAGGTAATTTATATGGTTACCCCATTCTTTATAGAAAGGCAGTAAAGAAAATGAAGATAAAATGCTACTGGCATATTAGACTAATAAGTATTTAAAATGCACCACAACAACTTAAACTCATGCAATGTGCTCCTGTATATATTTATGTCTTGAAATTATGGGGAGAATCAATAGTCTTTTCTCAATTGACTTTACATTCATTATATTTAATTCATTTTTTAATGAACTAGAAATGAAATATTCTTAAAGATTTGAAAAAGCTCTATAATTTGCTGTTGCCTTTGTCCTACACATATCAATTGTATATTTTAATATATCAGTTATTTTGTAAGAAATGAAGCCAAATGTGTTAGCACTGTAAGAAGTGGGTTAAATTAACTTATTTTTAAAAGGTAGAATGACATATTTTATTGAATTATAAGCAGTTAAATTTAGTAGAAGGAACTTTTTATATCACACTGTGCTGATGGAACATAGAATAATGAATTTTCTACTGTGATAAAGCAACTTTCAAATCTAGATATTTGTATATAAAATGCATAGTATGTATTAGTTACAATCAATGAGGTTCTTTAAGCCTTGCTTTTAATTTTGTATACCATCCAATGTGTCTTACCTTGTAATAGAGTTCAGTTCTGTCAATCTGTATTAAAAAAAAATTTAATAACACCTTACCAATCTGCTAGAGAGACACAGTAGGGATGGTGACAATAAGCGACAATAATAGATCATGGCCTGAAATCTTACCTTGACCTTGGCATTTCAGTTTTCAAAAGTAACAGAAGCAGTCAGTCATGTCAACATCATTTTCCTGGATGTGGAGTGACTTAATGGAAAGTAACAAATTCATTAAAAATCTTGATGGCTGTTCTAAAAGTTACTTTTTTTCTGAAACAGGTTTGATAAAGGCCTTTTAACAATAAACTCACAAAGTAAGTAGGACATGTAGGAAGAAAAAACATGCTGCAGTGGATGATTGATGAGGTAGCTGTGAACATTATCCTTGGGAAACCAGGTATAGATTCAAGAAATCATCAGACCCTGAAATCCACCAATTAAGTAGCTAAAACCTCTGTCTCTGCAAATTGGAGATTAAATATGACCCAAACCATGTGATGTTGCAAAATTCTGTTTTCTTTTGATCAACAGTAGAATTTACGGGATATCTAGATTTTCCCTTTAGCAATTTAGTTGAAAAAAAATTACATTATTCAGACTTTTATAGTGGATTTACAATAAAAATCTAAATATAATATTTTGCCTTAATGTTTATTTTTTGTTTTAAAGAATTCCCAAAATGTAGAAGATTAATATGAAAGAATAATATACTACTGTTTTGTTATTAAATATTACAATGTAAGTTTTTTCAATGTGTATATTAAAATTGTAAAAGTCAACATAATATGTTCAAAATATACATGAAAAATCAGGATATTACTTTTTCTTATGTTATTCTTATTTTACATATCAATCCCAGCTCCCTCTCCCTCCAACCCTCCCATGTCCTCCCCAATCCCCTCTCCGTGCCCCATTCCCTATCCACTTCCCACGAACTGTGCGGCCTCACAGGAGGGATAATCAAAATATGTCAAGTCAATTGGTATAGGGCCTATGTCCTCCCTTGTGTCTCTAAGCTAAGAGAGTATCCCTCTATTGAGAATGTACTCCCAAAGTCCTTTCCTGCACTAGGGATATGTCCTGCTTCCACTGTCAGAGGTGCTATAAACAACCCAGGACTTCTGAGAATCACATTCAGTGGGTCTGGGTCAGTCCTATGCTGGTTTCCCAGCTATTAGTCTGGGGTGCTTGAGCTCCTCTTTTTCAATTTAGCTGTCCTTGTGGGTTTCTGCAGCCTAGTCTTGACCCATTTGCTAATCACTTCTCCCTTTCTGCAACTGGATGTAAGGAGTGCAGTTCATAGTTTAGCTATGGGTGTCTGCTTCTACTTCTGTCAGCTACTGGATAAAGGCTCTAGGATGGCATACGAGGTATTTATCAATCTTATTATCAAGGAGGGGCATTTAAGGTAGCCTCTCGATGATTGCTAAGACTGTTCGTTGGCGTCATTGGTGTAGGTCTCTGGATATTTGCCTCATGCCTGTTTTCTCTTCAAAACTATAATGACACCCTCTATTATGAAATCTCCTTTCTTGCTCTCCTCTACTCTTCCCTCGAATCAATCATCCTGCTCCCTTATGTCCTCCCTCTCCCCTCCTCTTCCCCCTTCTCTTTCTGCTAATTCCCTCTTCACTCACTGCCTCCTTACCTGCTCTCAATATGCTCAGGAGATCTTCCTTTCCTGTTCTGTGAGGGACCTTGTATGAATCTCTTAGGGACCTACTTGTATTCTAGCTTCTCTGGCATTGTGATCCTTTGCTCTATGTCTAAGATCTCTATGTGAGTGAGTACATATCATGTTTGTCTTCTTGTGACTGGGATATCTCACTCAGAATGTTTTTTTCCAGTTCCACCCATTTACCTGCTATTTTCAAGATTCTATTTTTTTTCTGCTGAGTAGTACTTCATTGTGTTAATGTACATTTTCTTTATCCATTCTTCATTTGTGGACATTTAGACTGTTTCCAGGTTGTAGCTATTACAAATAATGCTGCTGTGAACATAATTGAACAGATGTCTTTGTTCCTGGGATGTATATCTTTTGGGTATTTGCCTAAGAGTGGAATTGATGGATCCTGTGGTTTCCCATTTTCCCGAGGAACTGCTATACTGATGTCCAAAATGGTTATACAAGTTTGAACTCCTACCAGCAGTGAAGAAGTATTCCCCTATCTTCACATTCTATCTAGCATAAACTGTCATTGGTGTTTTCCATTTTAGCCATTCTGACATAAATAAGAAAGTATCTCAGGTTTGGCATGATTGCCATTTCTTTTGTGGCTAAGGGTGTTGAGCACTTTCTTAAGTGTCTTTCAACTATTTTTGATTCCTCTATTGAGAATTCTCTTTTCAGTTCTGTACCACACTTTTTAATTGGGTTATTTGGTGTTCTGCCATCTAGCTTCTTGAGTTATTTGTATATTTTGGTGATCAACCCTGTGTCAGATGTGGATTTGGTGAAGAACTGATACCATTTTGTCTTATTGATTGTGTTCTTTGCCTTACAGAAGCTTCTCAGTTTAAGGAGGTGCCATTTATTAATTGTTGCTTTCAGTGTCTGTGCTACTGGTGTTATGGTTAAGAAGCAGTCTCCTGTACCAATTTGTTCGAGGGTGCCTCCCACTTTCTCTTCTGTGAGGTTCAGTATGGCTGGATTTATGTTGAGGTCTTTGATCCATTTGGACTTAAGTTTTGAACATGGTGATATATGGTTCTATCCACAGTCTTCTACACATCAGCATCCAGTTATGTCAGTACCATTTGTTGAAGATGCTTTCCTCTTTTCATTGCAACAAATCTAACAGAAAGTAGTCTTATATTTTTATCATTTCTATGTAGTATATTTAGGAAAGGTTAACATGAACAGTTTTTAATACATTAACTCACAGATAATACTATTGTGATGGTAATTTTTTTTCTAGTTTTGCAATGCACCTAGTATATATCACACCATACTGTAATTATAGTTAGACTTATAGACTTATACATTAAGTGACTACTTCCCTGAGATGACAGCATCAGTAGGGATTACTCAGTCTGAACTCATAAGATTGTAGCAGCTCAATCTTATAAAATTAATTTTTTGGGCCTTTACATATTTTTTTACAACAGTTACACATACGTTTAATATCTTCTTCAACTTAATTAGAATGGTAACATACTTTTTCCTTATTGGGTTTATGTTTCTTATTACACTTAAAATATTCTTCTGTAGTCATATACAACATTGTTCAATGGATAGAACTTAAATCTCTAAATTTTGGTGATCAAAATCAGTAAATATTCATTCTAACAGGCATCCTCTTCAATTATTGGGTAATAGTTCAATTATGAAAATTAAGAATTAACTTGTAATAATTCATGACTTGTTAAGAAATCTTCATAGATTGATACTATAAATTCATCCTTTGTTAACATTATTGTAACTTATTATTTATCATACTTTTGAGCTCACAATATTTTATGTCTCTCACTTTCCTCAAACAGCTCTGATATATCAGACATTTAAATCACAGAGAAGTAGGATAGTAAGAAGAGGATATAAATAATGGTATTTTAATTATGATTAAGACCATACAGAATGTTACTACTGATCATTGATGTATTCCCATTGCTAAGCACCAGGAATACAAGCATTGCTTACTCAGGAACACTCTAGACTCAACTGTCAGTAATTCAGAAAAAACAAATACTTCTCTTAGAGTAGCCTCTTCAAAACTTTTCTAGTATCTTATCATAGCACCTCATTCTTCTTATTTATAATCAATGTTGTTAGGATCTTTCCATTCCCTAGTTTATTTTAAAAGATCTCACCTCTGGCTAGACAGTCATTTTCCAAGTTAAGTCTGACCCTGATTCTGAAAATTGTAGGAATTTGTCACAAGCAAAGGACTCTCTCTCTCTCTCTCTCTCTCTCTCTCTCTTTAAAGGTTGAATAATTCTTATTTTTAAGTCTTTTTCCAAGTTTTATTCTCATATGTTGCTATTACAAAATAAAAGTTATAATGGGTACTTAATTTTATTGCTTTCACATGTTTCAGCTCAATTATAACTAAAACATTGCCAAAAAGATGAACAAATTTAAAGTCTGTAATAAATATTTCATTGAATTTTACGTAGGAAGAAAAAAATGCTCAATCAGGTGAAAAAATCTTATTTATTTGTGAGAGCAAAAGTAGACTAAATACTTGTTTTTAATATGAAATATTCAGTTTAGCTATGATTCAGAAAATTATTGCAATTGAAACATTCTTTAGTATCATTAGTCACTTGTAGTGGGCAATACAAGTTGGGACAAAAGATTCAACAATATTGCACAAAGCAAAGGGAAGCTCTCACTTTTGTAGACTTTATTAGAAAGTGTCTTTGAATTTAAAAATTTATGTTCTATATTTTATTTATTTTTTATTCAGTTTGAGATATCTATCATTTTTTTTTTAGCTTTAGGCTTGGTATAAGTTAACGGTGTCTGATTTTGCCATACATTGCAAGAAACAAATTATACAGCAATGAAAAGAATATTAATTTAAAGGGCCTAATGATTTCCAAAGACAATGTTTTTCTTTTGATTTAAAATAACCCTTTCTCTTCAAACATGAGTTTATACTCAGGCAAGGTACAATAATCAATATGAATGTAGCTTCTCCAGGGCACTTGAGTTTTTAAATCTATAGGCCTTATATTATGGCACAGAGTAATTTTACTTGTTAAAAATAAAAATATTTTACAAGGTTAATATCAGAAAACAATGAAAATTTGTCAACTGAATGCAATAGTTTCTGTAAACATACAAAATATGTTTAAGACAAGGGTGTGGGTCAAGGGAGGTGTTGAAATAATAAGCCTTAAGGTACATGAGAGCTAGATGAACAATAGAAAGCAATTAAAATATTAGGAACTCTCTGTACTTCAACTAATATGAATTTCTATGAGAAAATAATTTTTACATTTTTATAAAGGAAAGGGTTTTTGCTTTACATTACATTATGTGTTTGTATATGTGTACATGCTCTGTAATTGAGGTATGAAATGAGGGTATGGTAAAAAATGAAAGCCAAGTTTCTCTCTCTTTTAGAGTCAGAATTTGCATAAAATCTTCAAGTATAAAAGTATATAGAGAAGGCTAGGTTAATCTATATTTAATAAAGTTTGAAACATTAGTAAGAAGCATCAATATATAATGGTATATTGTTAGGCCATAGAGTATAAGATTCATATAGAGATATGTAAACAATTATGTGTAAGTATAAGCTATATGACTATTCAAAACCTATAATCTTACCACTTTGGAGAATGAAACAGAATCAGCATGAGTTTGATGTGGGTCTGGGTTACATAGTATTATGAGGTCAACCTGGGCTGTGTATCAAAATCTTTTCTTAAGAAAGAAATATTAGTGAAAGGATAAATAAATATTGCAAAGGGAAAAACATTTTACAGAAAAGAAAAACATGATAATGGTATTTTATTTCATCAGTTTCTTTGAAGAAAGTGCAAAAAAGGAAAGAAGAACTTATAATCATTTTTGATGAAATTATTTGAACAAAAAAGTATTAGATTACACCAAAATGAAATATATTTGTGTTGTGTGTGTGTGTGTGTGTGTGTGTGTGTGTGTGTTCATGTGCATGTGTGTTTGTAGTATCTTCTATAGTTTGGATAATTGTCCCTAAAAAATTCACTTATTACAGTCTCAACCTGAGGCTAATAGTACCACTGGGAGGTAGTACAACCCTAAAGAGATAGCTTCAAGTTTCCACTCATATGAAGGTAAGTTTTAGTAATCATGTTAGCAAACTAATCCATCCTCCCTCTCTATTTACCAGATATGAAGACACAGTAATCTTTCATTGCAATGGATTCCTTGAATGATTAACACTCTGCTATAGAAACAATGACCATGGAGTTAACAAATGTGAACTGATGTCTCTGAAACCATGTTTCAAAATAATCCTATCATTCCACAATTGATAATTTCATGTATTTTGTCATAATGAAGAAAATTGTCTATCTCATGGAAAAATGCAACTCTAGAAACAAACAAATAAAACAGAAAAAAAACATATCTCTAACTTACAATCCAAATGATGTGTTTCTTGACCATCACCAATCAAGTTGAGCTAGTCTCTTCTTCATGTGAGTGAAATTTAAGGACTTCTGTTCAGCTCTAGCTTTCAGAGCACCATGAATGATCACTACTATATTGATGTCATGTTTTCCTTTCTATGGTGCATTGAAATATTTTTCCTTGGACATAATCTCAGTTTAATCAGGAAAAAATGAGTAAGGTAAAGCTTATGAAAAACATGATCAATGGACCTGAAAATACAGCAAAATAAAAATCTGAGAAGCTGAACAAAGCTTATCAAGAAACTAAAAAATACATGGTGATTGAATATGCTTGGCTATTCTGGGTGCATTTCTAAAATAAAAATAGCATTAAGTTATAGAATGAGATGTGAGAAACTGTGAATTAATTATAAGATTTAATTAAAATACACAATTACCTGGCTAATTATTTTCATCAGTGGGCTGCACTGATTATGCATTTTATGAGTAGAATGTGTATATTAGGCATGTGGAAGTTTGCTAATATCCATTACACTGTTCATGTTTCAAACTTTACTAATGTCCTTGTAAGTATACCCAATGTTATACATGACACATAGATAATTCCATCTTTATATTTTACTACCCATCTCTTTTTCAGTCTTTATTAGTCAGTCTGTCTGACAGTGGTCCGTATATACCCATAGTTGCTCAACTCATAGGGGCTCAACTTCATAGGGGCACATGCATCTGCTTGACTAATTTTATCAGTTTCCAGATCTTTGCCAACATTAAGAAAATACATTTACTTTTCTAGAATAAAATTCCTGATTATTATATACAAAATAAATATTCTTCCCCATTCCACCATGGGCATACCCACATTTCTTGCTTAGTTTTACTATGCTGAATAGAAGGTTTCAGAATTAGACATCTTATACATATTTGTCTATTTAGTTAAGGATATCTGCTTCTGCCATATATTCAGTATCATGGAGAAAGAGTGACTGCCTATTCATCATTTTGTGTATGCCAAACTTAAACATAGCCTTGCCAATAAATGACATTCTCCAATCACATAGGGGGAATGAAATTGATGAGTTTGTATGGAATATATATACATTAACAAAATATACACAATATGCTTATAGAGACGTTTTTACAGCAAGACTTGTTATTTTTTCTTTGTCTCAACTTTTGTTCTCGTCTCACACATCACATCATGACCACAGTGTCTCTTCCTTCCATTCCTTTCAGTTATTTCCTGAGCCTCCACACTACCTCCCAATGGTAGCCACTAAACGTGTCTTAACAGAACCATTTAAGCCTAAGTACAAACTCTCATACATGATTGTATGTAATAGCCAAGTAGGAGGAAAAATGCCACAATCACAGTCAAAACAGTAAATTACATCTCCTATCCCTATTGTTGGAAGTCCCATAAGAACACTAAGCTACACAACCATAAGATATATACAGTGGACCTGGCTCAGACATACACAGGATTGTGCAATTTTAGTTTCTATGAGCTCCTATAAGCTCTTTCAAATTTTGGTCTTAATCTTTATGAAAGATAGTCTTTATCCCCAGGTTTATCTTCCAAGCTCAAGAACCCTTTTATTTTTTTGTTTGGAAATGCTGGAAATTGAGTCCAGGATTGTGGGTGTGCTTGTGCATGCTGTCTGATAAAAAGTACTTATAGAAAGTCTTCTAATGCTAATTATCTTTGATTATCTTTAGATTCCACAATTTTTGCACAGTTCAAATTTGCATTTTATATCTGTGTAGCACTTTATAATACTTCCACTATGAAATCTACATGAGTTACAATATCACTTGCAGAACATTGTGGATCACAATCTGTGATGTATAATGTTTAAGCCTGTAACTGAACTGGAATATTCGGTTTAGCAAAGTGTAGTAAAAATGTTCATGAGTATCACAATAAAATCACAATAAAATATTATTGTCAAGCACTTTTAGGACCCATCTCAGAGGCATTTTGCGTGTATGCTAGAAAAGAAAGGCTTTACTAATACAAGGTTCATGAACTTTACCATGCATATACACACACACACACACAAAAGACAATTGAGTTACATAGTGTCCTGGTGATTTAGATGTAATATAAAAGTCCTGGAGGAGTGAAAGATAAGAAATAAAAGTGTGTTTTCTACTGAGTACTTAAATCTGTTTTAAACACCAAATGAACCTATAAATTTTATTTAATTTTTTTCTAACTGTATAAAGATTGAGAAAAGTTGTGTTTCAGATTTATGGTTTTTCAATTCATCAGTAAACAGAATGAGATATGAAACAAGTGACCCAAAAACTTGAGTTATTGGGATTCAGGCCTGGGTGATAGCTTGAACAGTCTTTCATGCATGCATTCCTGCATTCCTTATAACTGAAATTGCCACTGTTAACAAACAGAGCTTTCACATTGAACGACCACACATATGCTCTTTAAAATTCAAAATCACCGTATATGTCCTGAATATCTGTTAGCTGTGAGGTTTCCACAGAAAGCCACAATTCCAGTTTAGAGCCATTCAGGTTCTCATTATAATTTATTAATTTGAAGCCACTTACTTGTTTGCTGAAACAGAGACAGGGTTTTTCTGTGTAACAGGTCTGTACTAGAACTCATTTTGTAGAAAAGCTGTCCTCAAACTTATTGAGATTCACGTGCCTTTGCCTTAAAGGAGAGAAGTGCACCACATATTTTTTAAAGAAATATCACCAGTCAGATATAAATAAAGTATATTCTCTAAGAATGGAAACCTCTCACAGGCTATTTGGAAAGTTATGAGGTAGATCAATTTAATTTAAAATAATAAAAGCTAATATATGTAGTATGTAAGTTTTCTGCCAGCCCGCCCGACACTAGTCTGGTGTGCCAGCCCCAAATAACATGCAGAGACTCTGTATTTGATACAATCCTTGTGTGTACAGCTCTCGTACATACCAATGAATAGTTAGCAGAGCTCTTTAAAAGCAAGGTGGTTTTTTTTCCATTTATGCTAATTTTGGAAACCTCCCTTAAAGGAGCCTTACAAATCTCTGTTTCTAGCAAAACAAATTCAACTGAGAAAATGCTGCTACCAAGAAGCCTTGATAGTCTCTGTTTTTTTTTTGTTTGTTTGTTTTTAAAATCCCTTTTTAAGCTTTTATTAGTTTTAAGTGAAAGTTCTTATAGCCACATTGAGCACCATCTGTAGCTTGTATGTTTTCCGCCAGCCAGCTTTGTGATTTGGTTTTCATAATTTTATTGGCTTAAGAATAAGCTAAGGAAACGTGTGTGTGTGTGTGTGTGTGTGTCTGTGTGTGTGTCTGTGTGTTTATGTGTGTAGCTGAGAGAGAGAAGAGAGAGAGAGAGAGAGAGAGAGAGAGAGAGAGAGAGAGAGAGAGAGAGAGAGAGAGATCTAATGATCTATGTTCCTACATACTTATGGGCTTTGTGGAGATATGATTTTAGGTTTAGAAGTCTTGTACAAACAAAATCTTTTCATCTTTGGACTTAAAAATTATTATAACTGATTGTATGAGTATGATCATTTGTCTGCATTATGTCTGATTACATTATGTGTGACTGGAGCCTGTGGAGGCCAGAAAAGGGAACCATATCCCCTAGATCATGAGTTACATGAATGTAAGCCACAGCTTGCATGTTAGGACCTGAACTCAGGTTCTTTGGAGGGCAGCTGTTAATATTAAACATTGAGACATCTCTCGAGTTCCTCAGCACCAGACATTTGTGACTTCTGCCAGATCAATTATTCAATTTGTATTATATCAAATTTCCTTGATATTATGAATGTCCTTATCATTATATTTGGTAAATTTGGAAAATTAAGTAGTTGTGTTAGAGTACTTACTGTATTGGCACAAAAGAACAATGTAACCCACCAGGACAATCTAGTCCTCAATAAACACATGAAATTTTCAAAATAAAACAGAACTTATAGTAATTTGATTTTTTAGATTATAGAGCAATGCCATTCCTCATTCCCAGGCAAAGGATTTCTAAGGTATTCACATTTTTAGAAGATTTATTTTATTTTTAGTTGTATGTAAATATTTATTAATGTTGCACATTTGTACATGTGATTGTAATTTTCTACAAAGGCCAAAAGAAGACACTGAATTTCATCAATCTAGACCTACAAGCAAGTGTGAGATTCCCCATATATGTTCTGGGAGCCACATAAGAGATGTCTGGGAGAGTAACAAACTCTTAAGGATTAAATAATTTCTCAATTTTTAAATGAAAAATTTTAAAAGTATATATTTTCTTCAAACAATAAAATAAAAAAGTATTGAAAAATTATAATGTATTTTATTTTTAATTATTGCAATTATTTCTATGTATTTTCATAAAATAAACATATATCTCTATGAATACATGTTTTAATTTATTAAAGCTTGCCTGAGGATTCAAAAGCAAAGTCTTCCACAAACCATAGAAGTAATGCACACACCTTTCATCCCTCAGCATTAAGAGGTAGATGCATATCTGTTAGTTAGTTCAAGGCCACTATAAGCTACATGAAATTTTTCCAGTGCTAAAGAGAAACAGCTCAGACAAAGGTTACCTCAGCACTTAGGATCACACACTTTTAATCCCAGGACATTTGAGAAGTATTTAAGAGAGAGACAGTGTCTCAGAGCTGACAGTAATTCTCTAGCCACATTGAGGATAGGAAGGCTCTATTTTGGAGAGATCATGGTTAGCCTAGCCCTTTCATTCTGATTTACAGGAAAGGGCAATTGGCCAGCTGGTTTGCTTTTCTGATCTTCAGTTTGAAGCTTGAACACCAATATCAGTTTCTGGGTCTTTTATTTTTAGTGTTACATATCTCTTGAAAAAAAGTTTCAGTATTTTTTTTTTTCTGAGACACGGTAAATTTTTGGTAAATTCTTCACTCTAAATTTTTTTTGATTCTTGTCTATTACTATAGCCTCAGATCAAGAAAGCCTGCCAGAGTAACCATATTATTTTCAGCTTCTTGTATCAGAGTTTGTCAAATCCAAAAAATCAAGTATTTTTCCCTGTATGATAATTAATTTTCATTGAATCTAGAACAAGGAAATGAAAACAATAACTTCCCTTATCATAGATTTCAATTTACACACGTGAACTTCTTAAAACTTAACTGTAAAATCACTGGGTAGGATAATTAGTGCAGGTCAGGGTACTATATCAATAAATAACAGAATCTATAAAAACTGGAGAAAAAGATGAAGGTAGTCCAGAGTTCAGTCCTCTAATATTTGGATTGTATTCATGATTCTGGGAAAATGGATTATAACTGTGAGGGCTTATTGGTGGAATGAAATAAGGGAAAGAGCCAGTTTGTTGTTCAAATAATAGATTTTAAAATATATTTTTGTGTTTGTTTTCTTTAATGTTGACTCTTTGCCTATATATATGAAAGTATACTCTGTGCATGCCAGCTACTCACAGAGGCAGAAGAATGTGTTGGCTACTATGTAGCTGAAGTTATACATGGTAGTATTTACCATATGGATACAAGGGACCAAACCTAAATGTTATGAACAGTTTTCCCACCAGCCTGGCCCCAAATAACACACAGAGATGCTGTGTTAGATATAAAGCTGTTCCTAGTTACTAGCATTTCTTATTGGCTAGCTCTGTCTTAAATATTAACCCATTTATATCAATCTAAGTATTTCCACATGTTTTTTTCACTCAAGTCTCTACATCTTGAATCTCTTATTACATCTCCCAGAATCCTCCTTGTCTCCTAGTTCCACCTATCTTGCCTTCCTATTTGGCAACAGTGTTTTATTCATTAACCAATAAGAGAAACAAATACAAAATGACATTTCCTGTCACCTAAATCTTCTGCAAAAGCAATTGTTCATAATCAGTGAACTATCTCTTCAGTCTCCAAAATATTAGTTTAATTTTAATTAAGTAAGGTTTTTACTAATCATTTATCTTTTCAAATCTCACCAAAAATTATTATTAAATTATACTTCTAGTTCATTTATTTTATTTTTGATATTATAATTTAATTACAGCACCTCACCCTTACCTTTCCTCCTTCCAAATCCTCTTTTATATCCCTCACAACTATCATTCAAATTCATGGGTTGTTTGTTCTCATTAATTGTTATTCCATGTATATATGTATATTCCTAATACAACCTGTCAGTCCACACAATGCTAATGATTTGGCACCGGACTATCAGTTTATGTGTTTCTCCCTGGGCAAGACAACCTCTTCTGTGCCTAGGTTTCTTCAAGTTGGGTACAGTTCTTTCTGTATTGTTGCACTGTCATGGGCTTTTTATACATTTAGTTTTATATGCCCATTGTTGTCATCCTCATTCAATTCATATTGAGGCTCCTAATATGTAAGCAAGCAAATTCAGCATTTAGAAGTTTGATGTGAAAACATATAAGGACTTAGATGTACTGATATATTGTCTAATACTGCAATAAGTCAAGGACTAAAGATTAGGTTAAGACTCATTCAGGATTCATTTTTGTCTTAGTAATCACAAGAGGAGTTTTATTTTATTTTATTTTTTAAAATGGTTCTCAGATCACTAAGCATGTTTATGGCTGTTCTACTTTCTTAATTTTCCTACAAACTATGCTATTAATCAAGAAAAGATTCTACTAAACCTATCACAATATGGGTGAATGCTGTCTAGTATGTATGAAAAGTTATAAGAATGTAATTAAAATAGACTAAAATGATATCCATATGACATAGAAGAAAAATAATATAAACTATGTGGAGATTCATATTTTTGTCTTTAAATTTCTGACAAGTATTAAATATATACAGTCCTGTTAATGATTTTTTATAATGATTTAATAATTTTGCTTCTATTCCTAAATATTTTTTTCTAAGACATAAAATGGTAAGGACAATATTCAAAATAAATTTATTACTGATTTGTGGAAGTTACCAATTACTTATTTGTATAAATAATTCTATGAATTCTAAGAACATATATAAAGCTCTTCAGCTTTTAATTGTTACTAGTCTAACAAGAACCAAATTCTAATTTTATATTAAATTGATTTTCATTTTTCTATTGGTATCAATAATAATTCAAGATGTTCATTAATATTTTGAATTTTATGTATTTACATATTTATTTTTGATGAGTGCTCTCCTATTAAGTTTATACAACAGATGTAGATGACTAGGTTTATAAAGAAATAAATAAGGTGCATTACCTTAAATTTAGTGGTTGTACTATTTAAGAATATTCTCACATATTTTTTAGAGTTACAAAATGTCTCATAAGATGGAAGGGCTTCTCTGTTTTCTCCCTGAACAGATTCTAACCTTTAAATGGCAAAATTTCAGTTGACAAAATACACAGTGAAATGGTGCCCTATTAACCTAAAGTGAAAATAATTGCCATTGGCTAAGAGCAACAGCAGGAGTGGGGCTGCCCTTCCAAAACCTTTGATTTAGACCAGCACAAAGCTTATATGGATGTCCATGTGAAATGACTACCTTATTGATGTTTCACTTTTTAAGGGTACAGGAAAAATTTAAAGTGCATTTTAAAATAGTTTGTAGACCTTGTAATACTTTTCTTTACATTTAAAATTCCATTACTATATTTAAGAGAATATTTCCTAATAAAATAGAGAATCATATGTACAATGAACAGAATGAAACTATTTTTCCTTAACTTGTGAGACATGCATATTTTGATATAATTAATATAACATTAGTTCTTTACTTAATTAGCTTATTGAATTATTCAGGTTTTCTAGAGGTGTAAACAGTAGAAGGACTTTTTATACTAGAAAGGACTGAGTAAATCCTTGCACACTTCATAGGCTGAGAACCAGGAAGTTGCTCAATTCATAAGTTTGGAACCCTCAGCAATCCTCATTTGATACTGAAGACCTAGATGATTTCTGGGAAACAGCTTTCTCTCTGTTGCAAGCCTGGAAAAGTTGGCTTTGACACTACTGAAGGAGGAAACAGCTGCAGAGACAGGGTTAGTGATCTGGCCAACAAGGAAAGACAATGAAGGATCTAGCAAATTGTTTTGTGTGTGTTTTTTTTTTTTTTTTTTTTTTTTGTCTGCCTCCTTCTTAATCTGACCTGCTAAAATCTGATATGTATAAGTAGTTGACATATTTACAGTGGATCTTCACATTCAGTTAATACAGTTCCCCACAGATGTACCTAGACACCAAGCTGATGTAGACAATATCTTGAGGCTCTATACTTGGGTGATTTTACTTTATGAAGTTTTGATGCAAGTATGCATTATGAAATGCCCGAGTTATAAATTTATATGTCCGTTCAAGAATTTATTATTTCTTTAGAGTAAAAACATTCAACATGTTGTTATCATTTTGAAATAAAATAAATTGATAATAATCATTACCTGTAGATAATTAGCAGAATTACTTTGTGTTATTCCTGCATTCATAAGCAAGGAATATATCACTATGGACATAAAAATATTTCTGTCTTTCTTTTTTTATGTATACAACAGACAGGTGATTTAATTGACTTGTTGTGTACTATAACCAGGTCAGTAATTTCAAAGCACAAATATTAACTCATTTTCTTCTTCTTCCAGATAAAACCTTCTTACTATTTCTGATGGATCTGTTTTTAAAGCATAAGTAAGGTATCATCATATCTGAAATGGCTTGTGTCAATCTAAACCATGTCTGGTTTATGTTATTATGTCCACATTTTAATAGCTATGTTATTTTTGTTAAAATTGATATATATATATATATATATGTATTATATATATATAGATAGATATGTATTATATATATATATGCCAATGGTATGATTTTCATACTACTGTATACTTACCTATTCATTATTTAAACAAAATAATTTTTCTTGAAGTTTGAATGTTGTTACAAGAAATGAGATTTGTGTATTTCTGCAATATAGAATAACACTTAAAATTATACATTTCAATGGCAAATTTTCAGGTTCATCTGGTAAGTGAATAAATATAAAAGTAAGAATGATAATAATTGCACTTTTTACCAATTTCTTCTCAATATAAAAGAACCTAATTCAAAACTAATTTACACTTTTAATGCACACAACCCCTTCAGGTATTGGAAGTATATTAACTAGTGGGGGACTGTTAATTAGTTACTTCCAGGGGTAGCATGGACACAGTGTAGTAAGCTGTAATACTATTCTAATTCAGTGGAGTAAAGGATGAATTGTGTTACATATTATCAGTTAAAAAGCAAACACATAGAAAACATGTTTACATTGATGGGGGAGAATGAAAGAGATCTCGATATTTGAAAACAAAAATAAAAGTGTAAGAGACATCAAAGTCTCTCTTTCTTTCTCTCCCTTTGTCTCTCTCACAATCATGTGACATGGAAACCAAATGAAATTTTTATTTTGGATATTTCCATATAAGATTTAGAAATTAAGCAGGGAAATAAACTATTGAGTTTACAAATGCCAGTCTGCAGAACAATTGAAAGAATGCAGGCTCTGAGAATGACAGGAGAGAAAAATGGTCTGAGTTTTTTTAAATCTCTTTTATACTTTTTCTTTAAAGAAAATTGATGGGAGATGTTATTCTGTATATATGTTTCTCATACTGGTTAATAATGCACCGTGGCCAATAGGAAACCAGATAGGCGGGGCTAGGAGTCCAAGAGGAGGAAAGAGGAAGTAATGGGGAGGAGCCAAGATACAGACCTGAAAGAAAGAAGATGCCGACTGCAGCTCCTGGATAAGATAACCACGTGGAAATACTTAGATAAGTAGAAATGGGAAGGAAAAACCTCCCATAACATAATGGTGTCCAAAGTGGGACTGAGAACCTTCTCTTAAAACTTAACAAAAGCTTAAAAAATAGTTTTTAGAAACAAGGGAACAGAGACTAGCAAGACTTCTTGGTAGCAGCATTTTCTTGGTTGGTTTTGTTTTGCTGTAGACAGAGAGTTGCACGGCTCCTTTAAGGGAGGTTTCCAAAATTAGCATAAGCAGCAAAAAAGCTGCCTTGCTTTTAAAAAACTCTGCTAACAATTCATTGATATATAGGAGAGCTGCAATGAAGGTTTACACTATGTTTTAAAAAATACGCTGGCTTGGGAGAGAAAAAAGAAACGGGATACAGTGATTTAAAAAAGAAAAAAAAAGAAATAGAATGGATGGGTATGATGGCGCTTGCCATTAATCCCAGCACTCAGCAGACAGAGGCAAGCAAATCCCTATAATTTCAAAGCAAACTTGCTTTGCAATGAATTCCAAGACAGATAAAAATTACACAGAGAAACCCTATCTCAAAATATATAAAAATAGAAATAGAATAAATAAAATAATAAAAAAGCCACATAAAAATAGAAAACACAGAAAAATTTTAGATACTATACACAATTCTATTATCTTTAAATTATTTGATTGTTGAGAAAATAACTACTGATAAAAGAAATGCTACTAGATTAATCAATTTATATATTTTAAAAATTCTTTGACTCCAAAATTTAAGCCTAAGGACAAATTACTGGGGAAAAAAGATTTCTATTTTTATTTCCACAGAAAATGAAAAGCTATGGATTCTTTCCAAACTTATATGGTTTGATCAAGCCAGACCCCCTGAAACAGCTCCCTAAATGATCCAACATTCAAAGCAGTTGAGACAAAGCCTTGCAAATCTACTGCCAAGATTTCTGCATCTTCTTTGGAACCCCATAACAACGCCCTCTACCAGCAAGAAATAGTTTGGAAAGAATGATGCCCAAATTCCCAAATATTATTTATAAATGTTTGTTTTCATTTAAATGGACTTAATTATAAATAATTATAACCACAAGCAATCTTTTTAAAAATAAAAAAGAATTATGATATAGATATGAATTAGATAAATAGAAATGAGTTAATAATTAAGGCAGAGTTAGCCCATTAACAATGACAGTCATTGGCCAACAGGATTATATTAAATACAGAGTCTCTGAATGTTATTTGTGGCTGATGCGGCTATGGGCCCAGACTGGCGACAGGCAGGATGGAGCCGGCAGGAAGGAACAACATGCTATAACAGAAAATATAGAATGTTTAACAAATGCCTTTAAACATTTATGACCCAGTACATTTTTAAAAGATCATTGAACTGATCATTCTGAAATATATGGTTGGCAGCAAGTTAATGGGATTGGAATGGAAAATTACAAAAAAATCAAAATTGTAAGTCTTAAGATTAAAAATTTTATTCTGATAAAATCTTGTGACCTCGGATTTATCATTGGTTTAGAAATAGGTGGAATTCTGTGGTACTTTGAATGAGAAATGTCCTCTGCAATCTCAGGCACTTGGATACTTGGTTCCAGATAGTTGTGTTCTTGGACAGTTGACATGATACAGTATTGGGGGAGAAATTATGTTTCTATGAATATTTCCATGAGACTAAAGCCATGAAAATCTTCCAGGTTTCTCTCTCTACTTCAATGTTTGAAGTCAATGTTATAAGATGTAGCTTTTTGTTTTCCACCAGCCCGCCTGCCTCCAGTCTGGCGCACCAGCCCGAACTAACACTCAGAGCCTGTATTTGATACAATCCTGTTGGCCAGTTACCATTATTGTTTATGGGCTATCTCTGTCTTAATTATTAACCCATTTCTACTTATCTAAGTATTTCCACATGGTCATCTTATCGGGGAGCAGAGGCTGGGGTCTTGCTTCCTCTCGGGTCTCCATGCTGACTCCTCCTCCCTACTTCCTCTCTTCTTCTTGTCTCCTAGCCCTGCCTATCTTGCTTTCTCATTGGCCCAACAGTGCTTTATTAATTAACCAGTATGAGAAACATATTTACAGAATAACTTCTCTCATCAATAAGGTCTCTGCTTCCTGCTTTTATTGTCATGGCTTGCTACCATGTTTCTTCAACATGACGGACCCTTAATCTTTCTGGAACTATAACCTAGTATATACCCTGTTTTGCTTAAGTTACCTTAGTTTTAATAATTTGCCACTGCAACAAAATGTCACCAATGTATTTATATACAAGAAAGCATCAGAGATGAGGAACAAACCTTAAAAGTTATTAGCACAAAAGAATAAGACAAATTCACAATTTGTGATAAAGAAATAATTCAATGTCTAAATAGAGCAAACTATTTGAGAAAATTATTGGTACAGGCTGGCAAGATCATACAGTGGTAACAGTGCCTGCTGTGCAATGATGCTTTTCTATTTTCATATGCACATAGCCATATAAAATTAAATAGTGTACCCTGCATTGTGGCTTTAGTGTTGGGCCAGGAGGGTCCTGAAAACTCACTGTTCAACCATGATAACATAAATGGTTAGCCCTAGGTCCAGTGAGAGAATTCATTCCAATAACTAATATTGAAAATGATAGAATGAGAAAACTGGTGTTAGTGTTTGGCCTCTACATTCACAGACACAGACAAGAGAATATGGGCACAGATATTGACACTGGCATATACAGCACACATATAAACAAAAAACCATCAACCCACGTGCCACCCCATGCACTTGCATGCACACACACACACACACACACACACACACACACACACATACATACACACACACACACATACACACACATGTCATTTTCATTAAAAGGAAAAGAATCAAATAGCTGCTATAAAGTAAATGTTTCCTGTATTGTTGCATAAGCATTGGACTGAATATATATTTCATGTTTGGTCCTGATACTAGATCTTGAAGCTGTCTTTAAGTTATTATAGCTACACAGACTGCATGTAATGCTGAGGTATCATTGTGCAGCAAAAATTTGCATGCCTGTGGGGCCATGGGCATAGAACTTAGTTGGCAAGGAATAGTATATGTGGAAATATCACAAAAACTAAACTAAACTAAACTAAACTAAACAACTTCCTTGGTGTTATTCTGGTTTCAAATAACACAAGCTAACTTTCATAGTTAGGATTTGCATTGATGTGACAAAGCACCATAGCCAAAAGCAATTTGGAGAGGGAAAGGTTTACTTAATTTACAGCTCTATACCACAGTCCATCATCAAAGGAACTCAGTGCAAATTAAAGCTAGGAACGTGGAGGCTGGAATTATAGTAGAAGCCATGGATGGGTGCTGATTTCTTGGCCTACACAGCCTGCTTCCTTATTATACCCAATCTACACCTGTCCGCAGGTGGCACCACACACAACAGACTGAAACCTCCCTCATCAATCACTAATAAAGAAAATGCCATACAGGACCAATGATATGGAGGGATTTTTTTTCTTAATTACATTTCCCTTTTCTAAGATAATTCTAGCTTGTGTCAACTTAAATGACGACAACAAGACAGTTGACTCCTTGTTCTTTGACAGAGAAAGGATCCCTCTTCAAAAACAGCCTTTCCTTTCTTTTCATCCCTAAACTTCCATATTAATAGTAATAGCTCTAATCTATAAAAGTCCGACAGACTTTATAAAATCAGACTTTAAAAGTTCAGTTTCTTTGAAATAGCCAAAGCCTCTCTAAAATATGCAGTCTCTGTAAAATATGCAGTCTCTATAAAATTTCAAATTCTCTAAAATCTAGGGTCCAATGAATTTCAAAATAAGTTACATATCCCTTATTTTACAAAGGCAAAACTGGGACACAAGTGCAGACTGATTAAAGCAAAACCTGTCTAATTGTGTGAAAAAGTTTAGGATGTTGTGAATCACTCACAATAGTCTGTACTCCTCCATTGGGCTCCTTTCCTCCAACTCTGACCTTGGCCTCAAACACAGCTTGTCTCTTGGGTTTAGCTAAGCTCTTCTCTACATCTGTTGCCCTTCCTAGACATCCATGGTTCTAACCTTTCCAAAAGAATGGTTTCTCTTCAGCAACTGGGCAGCACTTTCTCTAGTAGCCTCACCATCCCTCTCTTAAGGGATGGTAACATACCCCAAGTTTCATAGCTTCAGCCACTCACCATAACACCATTAATCCCAGGAACTGTATGGCAAATAAGGCTATAATTTCATCATTGTCCTACTCTATATGACCCCATCATATTTTCCAAACCAGTCTAACCTATACAACTTTTACACATTACTCAGTTACAATTCCAACACAAGGTACAGTTGTGGAGCTCTCTGTCGCAGAGCTGGTGTGTATAGACCCTGGGTAAACATTGCTCAGATTTTGCCACAGCGAGTCTTGAGTATTACTAATCAATCTCTGTCTTATTTCTGATTACTAATGTTGTGCTAAAACAGAATTATCAAAGGTAACCTGGTGAAGAAAGGATATGCTTCAAATTAGAATTCCATATCCCATATCAAGGAAAACAGAGCAGGGGATCAAGGCAGCAACTAAAATATAGCAATTGAAGAGATAAAACGGGCTTGATAATGCTTATTGACTTACTCTCCATAACTTTCTCAGTCTGGTTTCTTACAAGATTTAGGTACAAAATAAATTTCCCTGAAGTAGTATCAATCATGATGGGATGGGCCCTTGAACATCAGTTACTAAGTAAGAAAATGTCACATAGGCTTGTCAACTAACCTATCATATAGAAACATTTTCTCAACTATGATTCAATTTGGAAACAAACAAAAAGAAAAGAAAAAGCAATAAAACCAAACCAGGATACTGATTTTCTTGAAAAAAATTATTTTTAAAATATCAGGTTCTATATCATACTTTGGTTTAAATATTACAAAAACAAACAAAAAGAGAGACATATGTTAAGTGACAGGGTTATATATAAAACAATAAAGACTAATTTTATAGAATATATTCTTTGTAGAACTAAAAGTCTAAAAGTCAACATGGAGTGTGAGTGAAAAAGCAGCTCTACTATTAATCACAAGGCAGGAGAACTCACAGATAGAGCCTGCTGCAATTTAATTCTGTTTGTCTCAGTGCTACACAAGAGCTGTGAATTGTCCCTTTCTTTAATGATTATTGCTTTTTTGTCAGGTACACCCTAGAGACATTTTGCTATCCATCTATTACCAGTGATACCTAAATCAGTAAGCTGCCTTTGCCTAGGGACAGAGCCTTGTTTATTATTACTCTCTCTTCTGAACTCACTTTTGAGACAGAGACTAATGAGAATCAACTCCTAAGTCCCTTACAATCACCTTGGAAATATGCCACTTAACTTTATTGGAGATTTTTCCCTTACCATTTGTATAGAATAGTATTTTTTGCTATACATTGAATGCTTTCTTTTTCATTATCAGTTCAATAAATCTGTCCTGTCCAACTATGTGTTTCTATATAGCAGCCTTTGATTCATTGTTTTCTTAAAAATAATAAGCACTAAAGTATAGCAATAAATGTAAATGCAACAAAAGAATATTAACTAAGAAATAGTAGCTGATATTGGTTAACCAGTTATGAGAGTCATCACTAACAAACACTTGTTTTTCCTCTATTGGAAGTCTATATTTGTCTCCATGTGGAATTAGATGGAAGAGAGAGAAAGGGGAAATTATGTAATTACAGCACTCTACCAAATATATATTCACAACAGGAAAAGGATCAGTCTATAATCCCACAATACCTAATATTCAAATTGACCTGTGTAGATATACAGAATAAGCCTGTACTCCACCTGACCAAATGAAGTCCTAATGGTAGCAACCATTTTTTCATAATATTATTTAGCATTTTATTCAAATCTAACTTTACTTGGTCATATAACTCTTATTTGGCAAGATTAACATGTGTGTCACTAAAATTTTACAACTACGTTGCCTAACCCTCAGGTAGAAATAACATGTGCTGTAACCCTGGCCATGACTCAGGCAGAACCCTGAGTTTTCTCATCCTACATGAATATGAGTGTACTCAAATGATTTCCTTCAGGTATTTTGAGAACACAAGTGGGGTTTAATTATATTGGAAGAAAGAAAGTCTATACCTGTGGATCCATGCTATATACATAACACCCAGGGCAAGAACGTACACAAGAATAATATAATGAAATTCTATCAGAATGCTGACAAGGTATATTAGAATAAGAAAACAGAATCTTAATTTTAATGACCCCACAAATAGATTAGTGCACTTCTTCCAAATACTGCCTTCTTTTCTCATTGTAGGTTATACCTGCGAATATGAATGATGTGGTAGAATAAAATAAATACATGACTAGATGGTGTAGATATTTTGTGTGCATCTCTTTGATTTTGGTTGTATTCAAATTTAATATTACAAGAACCAGTTTTGAGTAAAAAATCACAAAGACTATTTGACAGACACAAATCATACAGCTTCCATTCTCAAGTGCACACTGTGGCAAAATAAAAGAGACTAAACATAGGTAGCATTAATTTGACTCTCTTCTTTGCCATGGATTTTACCTTGTCAATAAAATCATCTGTTTCTCATTTGAAAAATAAGGATAAATCCTAATAGGAAAAATGATAAACAAAGACAATGTGTTATTTAGATGATTAGACTCAGTTAGATAATGGTGAATACATGTTAACTGGACTAAGTGACTGTTATAATAAATCTGTTATTTCTTGTTTGAATTTTTAAAAATGTACTTTTATTTTGACAAAAGGATATTTTTGTATTTATTAAAATTATATTTATATTAGCTTCAATACTGTTGTCTTTCATTCTACAAAAGCTTTGAATTAAGTTATACATACAGGTAGTTCCAACTCTTACCAATGTCAAGAAATCTGTCTGTTTTCCAAAGTTAGAACCAAAAACATTCTATTAAGGACAGGCATATTGGTGGTATTGAAAGCCTTTAATATAGAATTTGAGAGGTAGAAGCAGGCAGATCTTTGTAAGTTCAAGTTCAGCTCAATCTATATAGTAAGTTCCTGGACAGTCAGGGCTAGTATATCTCATATGTGGCAAACAGGAGGCTGTACATAACGGAGGTAAAAATTGTAAGTGACACTCAGGATTTTTTTACATCTTAATAAATCTGCTATTATTATAGGAATACATTTAAGAAAATGAAAGAATGAGGTTTCCAGGCAGTACAGATTGCAAATATATATAGTTTGTAAAATAGATGAGGACATTTTGATTCCTGGATTTGTCATATAATTACTTTAAAAAAATTTCTTCTCAGATATAACAAGATATTTCATGTAATAGATTCAAGTTTTTTAATACTTAATTGTAGTTTTGAATATCATTTAAAATAATGCATGTGATAGATTGTCAAATGAATAGGATTTAAATTTGAGTGCTAGCTAACATCACACAATTTATCTTACTGAAATGATCAATAAATATGCTTTCTCATCTTGATATTTAGTTTGGAATTAGCAATAATCATTGGCAGTACTAATCTCCTTAGGTATATAAATTAGGATGGATAGCATTGATGGGAAATATCATTCTGTAAACATGTTTCTTTTATCGGTTACTGAATAAAGCACTGTTTGCAAATAGGAGGCAAGATAGATGGGAATAGGAGACAAGAAGGATTATGGGAGATGTAGTAGAGAAATTCATGATGTAGAGACTTGAGAGAGTAGAGATCCATACCCTCTCTCTGATAAGATAAGAGCATATGGAAACAATTACATTAATAGAAATGGGTTAATATTTAAGGCAGAGCTATACATCTAATACAGCATCTCTGTGTGTTATTTGTGGCTGAAGAAGCTCTGGGACCAGGCTGATGGAAAAACTTCTCATTATATAGCATTATACCTTTATTTTTATCACAATTATTAAGGTCTTTATCATTCTTCAAATTTATAAAATTTACTATTATAAATTTATTGTAAACTTATTTTTAAAATAATAAGTATGAGATGTGGAAAGATTTTCTTTTTGTTTTGCTTGTAAATTAAAAGACACCACTGGGACAAGATAAAATCTCAATATTTTAGAGTATTTTATCTGGAATTATAGCCAAAGTTAATTTTCAGCACATACATGACAGCTCACAGCTTCCTGTAACTCTAGTTACTGGTGTTCCAACACATTCCTCTGACACTGCTGGGAACCAGACATGTGTTATCTTGATAAATATAGTATGAACTAGTGGAATTCAGGGCAGGAATGACATCAAGGAAAGAGAATTCAGAGTGCATCTGAACACACTCTAAGAAACCAAGACAAGAATCGTGTGACCTCAGCTTCTTCAAAACACAAAATAGTTATGGAATGCATTTTGCTGCTCCTTCAAGGTATAGCAAGTATGAGGGTGATTACATCAGATTAGTCATTAGGGCAAGCTGTTGCTATTTAATTAAATGTGGAAACTACCCTTTGTATGTCCTCGATATTGTAGAGAGCCTAAACTCATGAGACCTTTACTCATATGTTCTTTCTTATAACTCAGAGTATAAATTGTCTGAGGCTATGAGGTAGCTGGCTATTGCATGAGAGGTCAGTTTTCAGTTCCAATTTCTGAGGTCCCATTGCCTCTAAAGTAAGGAAAATAAACTTTCTCAAATGATATAGAGCCTTAAATTTTAAAATACCAGTTAATATAATTAGTTCTTTATTGTATGGGTGAAATCATCTAGCTTATAAAACAAGACAACAGGTAGAGTACTTTGTTGTCTGCTATTGATGAGCTATTCATGCTAGCTAGTTGAGAGTATGTACTTTGGCTTCGGGAAACTTCCTGGAGCTGATTCTAGCACACTAGACCTGCCTATCCATGTGGGACCACCCTTAAGTTCCTCCTGCTTGGTCTCTGACTCCCACAGCTTGGCCTCTACTGGAGTTCCAGGCCCCTCCCAGAGATCCATCTCTCTCCACAGAAACAGTCAGAGATCCTGTGGTCTGGATCTTTCACAGGGCCTCTGCCAAAGAGGCCTCAGCTGGAGAGTGCCAGGGCTAGCCTAGATCTGCCTGTTAGCTTAAGGAACATCCTAAATCCCAGCCTTCAAGACCTTTGACTCCCATTGCCAGTCTTCTGCTGGAGCCTGATTTTTTTACCTCCATTGCTGGGCCCCTGCCTGAGGAGAGACCTAGAGAGCTTGGAACACCCAGACATTGAAACTCTGACCCACCTGAGCCCATCGGGGAAGTACCATAGAGAGAGGGTGGGACCCCAACAACACCTACTGGAAGAAGCTATGGAAAGATGGCAATACAAGAAAACACCCAACAACAGAAAGGCAAGCATAACACCACCAGAACCTAAGTAATCTATAACAACTAGACCAGAACAAAACAAAGCAGATGAAGCAGAAGAGAACAACTTAAAAATTATGGTCATAAAAATAATAGAGTCCCTCAAAGAAGATGTGAGAAAATCCTTAAAGAAATAGAAGAATAAACAAAAAAAATTGGAAGAAATGAACAATTTTCTTAAGGAAAGTAGAGAAAACCAAGAATAAAACAGTTAAACAGGTGAAGGAAATGGTTCAAGACTTAAAAACTGAAACAGAGACAATAAAGAAAACACAAACTGAAGGAATGCTGGAAATAGAAAAACTGGGCAAAAAATCAAGAACTACAGATGCAAGCATAGCCAACAGAATTAGAGAAATGGAAGAGAAAATCTTAGGCACAGAAGATAAACTAGAGGGATTAGATTCATAGGCCAAAGAAAATCATAAATGCAACAAAACCTTTACACAAAACATCCAGGAAATAGGGGACACCATAAAAACATCAAACCTAACAATAATAGGCATAGAGGAAGGTGAGGAAGCCCAGCTCAAAGGTGCCAAAAAACATATTCAACAAAATCATTGAGGAAAAGTTTCCCAAGATGAAGAAGGACATGCCCATGAAAGTACAAGAAGCATACTCAACACCAAATAGATTGGACCAAAGAAAAAAGACCACTCTACAAATAATAATCAAAACAACTAACATACAGAATGAAGAAAAAAATATTAAGAGCAGTGAAGGAAAAAGGACCGGTAACATACAAAGGTAGAGCTATCAAAATTACACCTGACTTCTCCGTGGAAACCGTCAAGGCCAGATGTCCTGGATAGATTTCTACAAGTAATAAGAGTCCACGGATGCCACCCAGGCTACTATAACCAGCAAAACTCTCAATCAATATAGATGGAGAAAATAAGATATTTAATGACAAATCCAGATTCTCACAATACGTATCTACAAATTCAGCCCTACAGAAAGTTTTAGAAGAAAAACTCCAACCCAAGAAAGTTAACTAGCTCATAAAGACATATACAACAGATAATCACACTTCACCAAAAATCAAGGGTAAAGTAGGACAAATATATATACAATAACACTGCCAACAACAAATCTAAAATAAACAAGCTTTAACAATCAATGGTTCTTACTCCCCTTCAGCATTAATAGTCTTAACTCGCCTATAAAAAGACACAGGCTAACAGAATGGATACGAAGACAAAATTCATCCTTCTGCTGCATAGAAGAAACACATCTAAGCTTCAAAGATAGACATTACCTCGGGTTTAGGGCTGGGAAAAGATCTTCCAATCAAATGGACCCAAGAAGCAAGCAGATGTGGCTATCCTAATATCTAACGAGTTAGAAACTCACCCTGGAGGAATAGACACCTGGAAAAAAAACATTTTGAGGACTGAAATCAATAAAATAGAAACCAGGAAAGCAATACAAAACTTCAATGCAAAAAAGAGTTTGTTTTTTGAGAAAATCAACAAGATAGACAAACATCCAAACTAACCAAAGGCAAAGACAAAACATGCAAATTAACATAATTTGACATGAAAAGGGGGGCATAACAATGGACACAGAGGAAATCAAGACAACTTTCATCAGACTTTAAAAACCTGTACCTCACAAAATTTGAAATTCAAAGGAAATGAACAAATTTCTGGATAACTATCACTTACCAAAATTAAATCAAGAACAGACAAACAACTTAAATAGATTTGTAACCCCAATGAAAAAGAAGCAGTCATTGAAAGCATTCCAACCAAAAGGAGCTGAGAGCCAGAAGGCTTCAGTGCAGAATTCTACCAGAAATAGAAGGAAGAGCTAATTTTAATACTCCTCAAATTGTTCCACACAATAGAGACAGAAGGCACATTACCAAACTCTTTCTATGAGGCCACAATCACCTTGAAACCCAAGCTTCACAAAGGTACAACTAAGAAAGGAAACTACAGACCAATATCACTGATGAACATTGATGCAAAATTAGTCAATAAAATACTGGCAAAGAGAATCCAAGAATACATCAGAGAAGTCATCCACCAGGTCCAAATAGGCTTCATTCCTGGGTTGCAGGGATGGTTTAACATACAAAAATCAATGTGATTCACCATATAAAAAAAAAACTGAAAAGAAAGACCACATGATCATTTCCCTAGATGCTGAAAAAGTCTTCGATAAAATTCAACACCCTTTCATGATCAAGGTCTTGGAGAGATCAGGGATAATAGGAACATACCTAAGTATAATAAGACCAATATACAATAAACCAACAGCCAACATCAAACTGAATGGAGAGAAGCTTAAGGCATTTCCTTTAATATCATGAACAAGACAAGGCTGTCCTCTCTCTCCAGATCTCTTCAATATTGTACTTGAAGTTCTAGCTAAAGTTATAAGACAACAAAAGGAGATCAATGGGATCAAAATTGGAAAGGAAGAAGTCAAACTGTCTCTATTTGCAGATGATACAATAGTTTAAATAAGGGACTCAATAAACTCTACCAGTGAACTCCTACAGCTGATAAACACTTTCAGCAAACAAGCAGGATACAAGATAAACTCAAAAATATTACTAACCCTACTTTATTCAGACGACAAAGAGGCTGACAAAGAATTCAGAGAAAGATCACCCTTTACAATAGCCACAAACAACATAATGTGTCTTGGGGTAACCCTTACCAAACATGTAAAAGACCTATATAATAAGAACTTTGTGGCTGTAAAGAAAGAAACAGAAGAAGATACAAGAAAATGGAAAGATCTCCAATGCTCTTGGATAGGAAGGATAAGTATAGTAAAAATGGCAATCTCGTCAAAAGCAGTCTACAGATTCAATGCAATCCCCATTAAAATCCCAGTGCATTTCTTCACTGACCCTCAAAGGATAATAATGAACTTTATATTGAAAAACAAAAGACCCAGGTTAGCCAAAACAACCCTGTAAAATAAAAAAAAAAAAAAAAAAACTTCAGGAGGCATCACAATCCCTGACTTTAAGCTCTACTACAGAGCTAATGTTTTGAAAACAGCCTGGTATTGGCACAAAAATAGACAGGTAGACCAATGGAATAGATCAAAAATCCCGACATTAACCCACACACCTATGAACACTTGATTTTCGACAAAACAGCTAAAAGAATACAAAAGAGGTGGAAAGCATCTTCAACAAATGGCGCTGGCACAATTGGATGATGGTGTGTAGAAGATTGCAGATAAACCCATGTCTATCGCTATGTACAAAACTCAAGTCCAAATGGATCAACGACCTCAACATAATTCCAGTCACACTGAACCTCCTAGAAGAGAAAGTAGGAAGTACCCTTGAACAAATTGGTATATGAGACCACTTCCTGAACATAACTCCAGTATCACAGACACTGAAATCAACAATTAATAAATGGGACCTCATCAAACTTAGAAGCCTCTGTAAGTGAAAGGACACAGTAGACAAGACCAAACAGCAGCATACACACTGGGAAAATGATTTCACCAATCCTACATCCAAAGGGCTGATCTCCAAAATATACAAAGGACTCAAGAAACTAGTCCACAAAACACCAAATAACTCTTTTAAAAAGTGGGGTACAGTATTGAAGAAAGAATTGCCAATAGTGCAAATCAAAAATGCTGAAAGACACTTAAGAAAGTGCTCAACATCATTAGCTATCAGGGAAATGCAAATCAAAACAACTTTGAGATACCATCTTACTTCTGCAAGAATAGCTATTAGAAACACCAATGACAACTTATTCTGGAGAGGTTGTGGAGAAAGGGGAACACTCCTTCATTGCTGGTGGAAGTACAAACTCATACAGCCATGTTGGAGATCAGTGTTGTGTTTCTTCAGGAAAATGGGAATTAGCTTACCACAGGACCCAGCAATTCCCCTATTATGTAATACCCAAATGACCCATATCCATGCAACAAAGACATATGTTCAACTATGTTGACAGTAGCATTATTTATAATAGGAAGAACCTGGAAGCAACCTAGATGCCCTTCAACTTAGGAATGGATAAAGAAGATGTGTCACATCTACACAATGGAATACTACTCTGCAGAAATAAAATGGAATCTTGAAATTTGCAGGCAAGTGTATGGAACTTGAAGAAACCATCCTCAATGAGGTAACCTAGTCAAAAAAAGAGAAACATTGTATGTAATTGCCCATTCATGTGTTTTAAACCTAGAGCAAAGGATCACCAGTCTATAATTCTCACCACCAGAGGAACTAGGATACAGGGTATATTCTAAGATGTTCATATACAGTCCCTAAAAAAAGTGGAAGGGCAAGTTACCCAGAGCACATGGGAAGTGTGGGGGACAATGTAAGTAGAGAGATCTAGGAGAAAGACTAGGGGGGGAGAGGAAAGCACATGCAACTCAGAAGATTGAGTCAGACTAGGAATAGAAGACAAGAGAGAGAGAGAGAGAGAGAGAGAGAGAGAGAGAGAGAGAGAGAGAGAGAGAGAGAGAGAGGTAACATAAAAGAGGGAGCCTTCATTGGTTTGAAGAGAAAATTGAACCCAATGCAAGTCCTAGAGACCTACAAGACTGAATCCAACTAACAATTTGAGCAAATGAGAATGGCTACCATAAATGCCCTTCACTGATAGTGAGATCAACAACTAACTTATCCATCATTATGAAGCCCTCATCTAGGACCTGTTGGAAACAGAAGTAAACACCCAAAACTAAACATTGAGTCAAACTTGAACACAGATGCAGAAAGGGAAGACAAGACCAGGTTGCAGAAACACATAAAGACAGCTGACCTGAACAAGGAGGAGCTAAAGAGCTCCCCAGACTGATAACTGGAAATCCAGCATGGGACTGACTCAGACCCTCTGAATATGCATCTCATCTTGAAGGACTGAGCAGTCTGAGGGACTCAGACAGTGGCACCAGGATGTATTCCTGGTGCACAAAAGGATCTTGTGGAACATCCCTCATGGAGGGATACTCCCTTAACCTAGAGAAAGGAGGGAAGTCCTAGTCCCTACTTCAAATGACTTAACAGATTTACATGACCCCACCTGGATAGTATAGCCCTACATGTGGAAAGGGGATGGGGGATGGGAGGGAAGGGTGTTCATGATAAATGTGAGGGAGAAGAGAGGACAAGATGGATGGTGGGAGGGAAATGCTGATGGATGGAGAGGAAACTGCAATGATACATAAAACAGAAAAAAATAATAATAAAAAGAAAAGTATTTATAATAGAAGAAAAATAATAAAAGGCATAACATAATATTTATTGGGAAGAATGCAATGTCTCTGCCTCTGTCTTTGTGGTGGGCAACATGACTCCTAATTCAGTTCCTTCAAGCGTTACTGCTTCTGCTGTTGGGTCTCTGAAACAGCCTCTTGACTTTGCAATCAGATTGGAGAAACATTTGGCTGCACATTATCATTGCAGTTCTGAAATGTGTAACACAACAGGACCAAACTAGGGAACTTAATATGTGGATTGACTGTCATGGGAGGCAAAGTGTCTCATGAGAATTCTGAACTCCTTTGTTAGGCCTGTGGATATTCCAGATGTGTACTTTACATTTCAAACTTGACAGAGAGCCTGGGCAGTGTTTTTCCTTTATGCCCAGTGGGAAGGCTTGCTCTGAGGTCATTTGATATCTTCCCAATTTGACTTTTCCAGACAAGATTATGAACTAATGTTTTATCAGTTGTTACATAGTAATGGAAATAAACACCAGAGTGGGAGAGAGGAGCTCTGTATTCAACTTAAAAAAAAAAAAGAATATGTACTTTGGTGTTCATTGAATACAATCCATTAAAATACTTTATTACATTATTTTAAACCTCTCCATTAGATTTTGCCACATGAACTACTTTAATAAAAATTTCAAAATTAAGATCTGTATTTCAAAATCCTGACTGAAAATATCACTCTGACACTTAAATTACATGAAATATGGAGATATTAGGGGAAGTTATAAGTATTTATAGCACCCTCAGCATTATTTTCTATTATAAATATTTGCTTGACTAATCTGGCTTCCCAAGCCGATCCTTTTATCATGAGTTGGCTTTGGTGCTGGATCCTCTGTCATCTGACCTTTATCTCTAAGAACACAGAGAAACCTCTTTCAACAGCAGGAAATAAAGCCACCTTCCACTCAGATAAACATTAGTTTCCTTTATGCTTTTTGGGTAAAATATGGGGCCACAGTAAAAACTAAAAGAGATATGTAGGTGACCTTTTTGCTCCCAGGGTGCTTTGGTAAGGTGGAGTTTAGGGCTAAAAGCCTCCAGGTACATTGACATTTTACCTTTGTATTTCCAAAATTCTTTTATAACAAGTATTTCTCTAAATGTCAGTTATCTCACAGACAACCACTCAGGTATAATAAAAACAATTCCAAGTAATCATTTGTGACCTAAATTAATGATATAATCCTAGATCACTGTCAAGATTCTATTAGATCAATAAATTTTTGAAGGACTTCCATTTAAAATCTGCACAATATCTAAGGAAAACATATCTTCTAGTCTTAAAGAAATTTTTTGCATGGAACTAATTCATTTTCTCTTTAATGTTAAAAATCTCCTGGCATTGGCCACTGGAGCTTTCTTTCTGCAGTGGGTAGTAGTTGATATTAAGATATGAAGATATATACCTCCTCAAAAGCTGATAAGAACCTACTATTGACTAGTTAGCTCTAGGCTTGAAATTTGTATGCTGAAATATTTTGTGACATAATAGTTGCTTTCATGTTGTTATTGCAGCTGTGGCTATGCGCACAACACCTATACAAGTTTAACCTGACAATATTCTATCACATAGCACTAATTAGACTCAGGAGTTACTGAAATCAAAAGAAAGTGGTCATGGTATATTAGAGGAGGATGTGGTAAGGATTCTATAAAACTAATGAGAGGAGAGAGTTGGAGGTGGGTGAGAGAAA
This sequence comes from Cricetiscus sungorus, assembly GCA_030556225.1. NCBI lineage: Eukaryota > Metazoa > Chordata > Mammalia > Rodentia > Cricetidae > Cricetiscus > Cricetiscus sungorus. The sequence goes on from JANBXA010000730.1 coordinate 43,417,710, forward strand.
CATCCTATATATGCAATATATATATAATACACACACATATATACATATATACATATATATATATCATATTCTTTGTGTGTGGTGTTATTAAAAAATAAAAAAATGTTAAAATATGCAATTGAGTTTCATGATTTGAAATTAAGTCATATTGTAATGCTATGCTACATAATATTTAAAACACCAGCCTTCTTTTTATGTGTTCTGTTTACTTAGTGATACAGGAAAGAACTCACAAGAGGTTAAGGTTAAGCATTTTAATCCTATGCTGGGCTTCCTGAACAGCAGCTACAATGGGGCAGGGCTGAGCTCTGATTCTCAGATGAACCACTAATGTGAAGCATACTAGGTATCTCATTACCTAGAGAAGGGTAAGAAATGTTTCATCACCTGCAGCATCCATTTGCAGAGCATATTTCATCCTACCCAGAGTCCTCCTGTAGATGAGCTCTGGAGCTCACATAGGCTCACCTCTCTGACTACTGCAGCATCACTGATGCTCCTTTATCCACACTAGCTACAAAGCAGATGCTAATCATTCATATAAGTTCGGAATATTGATTTTGCATCATTATTTTGAAAAAGAAATATGGAAATAGTTGATTGAATCACAAAACTAATTTTGTAATCACTAAACCCCCAGTGTCACAATCTTTCAACAAAGAAAAGTTTAAATACTTTTAACAAAATTTCAAACTTATATCATATTTGATGAAAACTATTTAATCATGTTCTGTTAACAAAATGTTAGAGATAAGTCTATCAGATCTTGTGTGTTTGGTCCAATGACTATGAAGGTTCACAGCTACATCTGTCACAGGAAATGACTTTCAGAGACTGGGAACAACCTTGCCTAAAAGACTGCCATCTTTCAGGAAGCTTCTGAATGATTTCTGAGAAATCAACAGGTGGAAAAACAGTCTAAAGGTTTATTCAAGATTCGATGTCCTCTGGAAGAACAGAACCTTCACTGACTTCCAGACTACAAGTCTGACCTTTCTACTCAACTTTGCCTCCTTCATTTTCTTCAATTGTTTTCTGCAATTACTCCCTAATGAAATATTACTATGAAATATTTCAAGTCACTGTTCTATTTTCACCAGAATAATAGCTATCTGTTAACATTTACCAATGCATCTCCTAATACTTGAAATGAGAACTTATTTATAGCTTTGCTTTTTACAAACACAATGTTCATGATATTATCGTCTTACTACTGGTAATATTGTAAATTTCCAATGTTCAAACATAATGCAATATCCTATGTTTGAGTTGCTTTTATGACTAATATAGAGTGATTTCCTGGAAAAGTAACCTAAATTTTATCAATACTTTAAATTTGACAAGTCTGAAAATAATTATCAATAATTAGTTTGTAAGAGATACACCTAAGCATTTTCTTTCTTTTTAAGCTTCTTGAAGAAGCTTAAATATTTGAAACATTTAATAGTGTGTAGATAACCAAATTGTCCAAGTATGTAACAAAGTAGAATTTATCTTTCTATCTGAAGAGGGCAGGGATTGAAGGTGTGTTCCACTACTGCTCAGTTTATAATACAATGTTTAAACTGTAAGGAAGAACAGACAGACAGACAGACAAACACACACACACACACACATACACACACACACATACACACACACCCTCACCCTCACATACACAGAAACACAAAACATGCTCATATTCATGGATTCCAAATAACACTAAAAGCTATAGTGGAAAGGCTTCCTTAAATGCCCTTCCCTGATAATGACTTTGATGACTACCTTATATGACATTTCAGAGCCTTCATTTAGTACTTGATGGAAGCAGAAGCACACACTCACAGCTAAACACTGAGCCGAACTCTTGGAATCCAGTTGCAGAGAGGGGTCAAGACCAGGCTGGAGGAAACCCACAGAAACTGCTGATCTGAGCAAGAAAGAGCTCTTGAGCAAGAAAGAGCTCTTGGACCCCATTCTGATAGCTGGGAAACCAGCATAGGACTGACCCAGAACCCTTAAATGTGGGTTTCAGCTAGGAAGGCTTGGCAATCATTGGGGCCTCTGGTAGTGGATCAATATTTATCCCAAGTATAAAAATGGAATTTGGGAGCCCATTCCATATAGAGGGATACTCTCTCAGCCTAGACACATGGGGGAGGGCCTGAGCCCTGCTCTAAATGATATGACAGACTTTGAAGTCTCCACATGGAAGACATCACCCTCCCTGGGGAGCAGAAATGTGATGGGATGTGGGTTAATTGGGGGCAGGGGATTATGGGAAGGTGAGGGAACTGGAAATGACATGTAAAACAAGCTTGTTTGAAATTTAAATAAAAAAATTATCACAATAAAACAAAACAAAAAAGCACTCCTGAAACACTGAAACTACTAGAACTGCTATTGTGAAAATACCTGCATTTTCTAAAGAGTTCTACAGATTCAATATATTTGCCAACAAAAATGTCATACTTTACATAATGAAGAGAGAACAATTTAAAATTCATTCAGAAGCCCAAGAGGTCCTGAATAGCTACAGCAATCTTAGCAAAACAAACAAAGCTGGAAGCATCAGAAAATAGTATTTATCTTTTTAAATGAGAGGATGGGGCTATAGCAGCTCAGTTGTAAAGCACTTGCTTAGAATATGACAAATGCTGACCTTGACCCTACACAACAAAATAAAAAAATTATGTAAATGTGCAATCAGTTCCATTTCATTCTCTTTTTTCTGAATTGAGTAGTAGGATAAAAACACAATATAAAGCTGAAATACATTGTAAAATATAAAGGAAACAGTAAATACGACATGGATAAATATATGTGTCATCTGTTAAATAAGATTGACATATAAAATATGTTAATGTACAATCTGATATTGAACATGTGGATACATAATTAAATAGTTAGATAAAATAAATTTGAATGTGTAAATAATAGAATTGATTTCATGGGAATGTTAGCTTACCCAAATTACCCAGGAATGGCTGGAGTGAAGTATCAGGGTTTAAGATCATTTTTCTTCAAGAGTTCATATCTCACCTACCCTATAACAAGTCTGGAAGATCTAAAAGTGTCTGTCAGTCTAGTTCTAAACTAGGCAGAGATAGGAGGATCACTGACCTTGATGATTTACAAACAAGATATAGTGTGAGTTTCAGATTTAAGTGGAAAAATGTCTAGGAAGAATATATGGAGAATAATGGATGTGGAAGTCAGACGATCTCCTCAGAAGGAAGAAAAATTACACTCACAAACAAACATATATACATTAAAAATAAATAAATATTTACACATTAAAGAAAATTACCATATCTAAAACAAAATGATTTACTAAAATGAATTTAATCAGAAGTTTCTGTCCTAACACCCCAAAGAGTACAAATCATCTTTCTTTTTTTGAGAAGTGTTATCACATGTGAAACAAAAATATAAAATTTCCAACATAAAGACGTAAAATTTAAATGATCAGTGCAGTGATGAACAGCTCTATTACAAGGTCAACGAACTTCATCAGCAAATCATGTAACACTAAATTAATGCTCAGTCATGCGTATAGACATGTGAAAACTCAAGTGAACTGTGATAGTTAAATTCAGAAAAATAATCATGTTTTTATTCTTTCAGAAAACAAGTTAAATAACGTATATGGTTTGAAATTATATGATAAGGAAAATGTGGGAGATCTATTCTTTTAGGTAGAGGTACACAATCAAAGCTTAAATATTGTTAGCCTATGTCTTGTTCAGATGGACAATTTCACAATGATTTGGGTTGATCTTTTTCCCATTTCTGTATTCTTATCATAAGTTTCCTACTATTATGCTCACATTACCAGGTTCTGAATACAAATAGAATAATCGTTTCATCCTTACCACTTAAGTTCTCACTGCTTCTCAAAAGATAACTATTCTTTATCTATATTTGTTCCATTACACTGATTTTTGTTTAATGTGCAATTAACAAGTGACAGCTACAAAATGTGGTATTTTGAGAGGTGAGTGTGTTTGGCTTGCTTAGGTTTTGTTTTAGTTTTTGACATTCTTCTGGGTAAATGTTCTCTGAGCTTTGCAAGTCTGTATTTTAATTTCTGACACAAAGTTGGAGAAATTAGAAGTCATTTTTATTCTAATATTGCTTTCTTTCTGTTATCTTCTTCTTATATTATTGTTGTGAACACATTATATTTTTATTTAGTTTAGAAGCGATCTTATTTTACATATTAATCCTAGTTCTCTTTCCCTTCCATCCTCCCATATCCTCACTGACTCACCCATCCTAAGCCCCCATCCAGTCCCCAGAGAGGGTGAGGCCTTCCATGGGGGATAACCAAGTCTGTCACATCTTTTGGGGCAGGCCTAGACCCTCCTCCATGTATCTAGAATATCTCTCCATAGGAAATGGGCTCCCAATAGGTTCCACTGTCAGAGGTCCCATAGACTATTCAGGCTTCCTAAATGGCACCCACTTTCAGAGGGCTTGGTTTGGTCCAAGCCCTGTATAACACAGCATATTTTATGTAGTTGAGTCAGAGATTAAATTTTCTTTTTTTGACCATAACTATGTATTTCTTAAAAGTTAGATCTTCTGTTTCTAGTGTAACATGTGATAGAAGCCTTAGGAGTTGGGACCAGAGGATAAGGTTATTGGGTAGTGCAACTTGAAGAGGTTTTAAGAGGTCAACAACTATTTTTTCTCTGTCTTCTAGCTACAAATTTCTGTTCATGGAACACCCTTATCATGCACTTGTTCTTTTGCTGTAATATTTAGCCTTACATCCAAATACTACAATCCCAAGTGACCATGAATTTATTTCTGGAATTATAATACAAAATAAAACTTCTTAAGACATGATAATTTCAGGATGGGAACATGGCTCAGCTGGCATCCTGCTTACCCAGAATGCACAAAGTTCTGGTTTTAGTGTTGAGCACCACACAAGCTTAACATGGTTGCTGTCTTGAGTTCCAAGTTCCATTCAGGCTGCTTTTCTATACCACCAAGATCACATCAGGTACAGTATATTCCTCAGTGGAATGGACCCTCCTATATTAGTTAATAATGAAGAAAATGACAACAGGCTCCATTACAAGAAATCTGATGGAGCCATTATTCCCAGTTGAGAACCCTTTTCCCAGAAAATTCTAGCTTTTGTTAGATTGACAAAATATCGACCAGGGCAAACTGAATTTTTTAGAAAATTGATATTTTTTTCTTTGTCATATTGTCACAATATTACAAGGTTGTGTTTTACAAAGAAATTGTGTATTCTAGGGGTGGGACTAGTGTATATGTGTGTGTATATGTGTCTCTTTAAAATTTATTTTATTACTTTTAGATTTTAGGATTTGCTACCGGAATAATGTGATAGCTAGTTTTACTTCAATTTGATACAAGCTAGAGTCATTTTTAGAGAGCAACCTCTTTCAAGAAAATGGCCACATCAGATTGACCTGGGGACAATCACGTGATACATTTTCTTCCCTTCCTTCCTTCCTTCCTTTCTTCCTTTTTCCTTCCTACTTTCCTTCAGTTCTTGCTTTCTTTCTTTTTTCTTTCCGTCCTATCTTCTTCTCTCTTGCCTTTCATACTTCCTTTCTTCTTTCTTTCATTCTATATTTTTGATATTTTTATAATTTAAAGAACTTTTTAAATTTAAACACATTTATATCATAAACCTCCACTCCTTCAAGTAGTTATCGTTTATTATTGCTACCCTACATACTCAATTTTAACAAAATACAAAATACAACAACAAGCCTCCTCTTAAACCAATAATGAAAGCAATCCCTAAAATGAAAATAAACTAACAAGATCCACAAAACACCTATAAATTAAAACCATACAATAAGATTGTGCAGTTCATTATATGTTCATCAGCTACTCTTGAACATGATGTCTTTCTTGGATTTTTGGTATAACCACTGTCACCTATTGGAGACTGTTTTACTGATCCTAGATGATATAGGTGACTATTTGGTATTAACCTTTACCCTAGCTAGATTTTCAGTCACTCATTCATTCTATTCCTTAATGTATTTCAAAGTGATTTCATTTTTTCTTCATCTTGATTATAAGCAAGGGACTGCATTTCTCCAAAATTATTTATAATAACCAATCAATCTCCTTGAGACACAACTTAAAGAAACGTGATTCCAGCCTAAACTGCCTTCTCATGGAAGATCTTACGTATCAGACATGTTTACGATGAACTTCTAGAAAGTCATGCACTATGATTTGGATTTGATTTTCTTCCCCTGGAACATGTTTCCACTTGGAGTGTTGTTCACTGCATTTGCTTGTTTGTTTCAATTTTTTATTGTCCATTTCATGACCTCACTTTCCTCATGAATGTCAGTGTTTCTAACTTGTAATTCTTTTCAGCTCTTTATTTATTTTTATGATAGAATGGGGATCACACAGCTTCTGATGAATACAAATCAAACAAAAAACGCGGAGTTAAAATATCAAGGAAGCTGAATATTTAACCATGTAAATAATTGTCAAAGAGCAAAATAAATGAATATGCCAAGTCTAACTAAAATATGTTAATTGACATATCTATTGATATCAGAAAAAAATCAAGTTTATTGTTTTGTTGAATTTCCTGAAAGTAAAATTCATGAAAATGTAAGTCCTGATTTGAGGACTAAATGACTTTTACCTCTCTTTAATCCTTTAAGATCAAAATACAATAAAATTTAAGTTAAAACATGAAATTAATGTTGTTTTTTATCTTTGAAGAGAAATTCATGTATATGGAATTAGTCAGTATTATATTAATGTGTGTTATATTTCTGATGAGAAGATTCATAAAGTTAGAATTCTGAGTAAATAACTTTTGCTTTTCTTGATTTCTTTGTATGTAGCCATATTAAATATTTTATACCCAATGACTTGTTAAAAGCCAGGTAATTTTACTGATTTAGTACATTTTTTTCTGTTTGTCCCATATATTTTCGATTTTAAGGAATTAGGAACGAACAGGACACCCACTGTTGTGTCTCTCTATTGTTCATGAATTTAAATAATGGTGGGTGATTAATGAAATACAAAGTTGTAATAATATTAACAGCAATGAAAATAATAGAAATATATCACATTAGGCAGTCAGTTAAAATATGAAACTTTAATAAGTAGAAAGATGATGAAAAATATTGAGATATGGAATTCATAAGTATGGAAGATATTAAAGGGCTAATGTCTGAAATATATATTTTAAAATAATAACTTCAATTACAAATGTACGTAGGGTATTATGCTAAGAGTTTCTAAAGTACAGAGATTCATAAACACTGAGCTGAACTCCTGGAATCCAGTTGCAGATAGGGAGGAGTGATGAGCAAAGGGGTCAAGACCAGGCTGGAAAAACCCATTGAAACTACTGTCCTAAAAAAAAGGGGAGCTCATGGACTCCAGTCTGATAGTTGGGAAACCAGTATAGGACTTACCCAGATTACCTGCATATGGTGTTAGTTAGGAGGACTTTGCAGTTTATGGAGCCTCTGGTAGTATATCAGTATTTATCCATAGTATACAAATGGATTTTGGGAGCCTGGGCCCTGCTCCAAATGATGTAACACACTTTGAAGACACCCCTGGAAGGCCTTACCCTCCCTGGGGAGCAGAAAGGGAATGGGATGGGGGTTGGTTGGGGAAACAGGGGAGGATGGGATGATGTGAACAAGAAGTCAAAAGAAATCATTTCTTCTTGAATGGGTATATCACTTTAAAAGAGATTATATACAAAGTATGAAAACATCTCTATCAATAAACATACCACAATTTAATTTCTTTATTTTTTAATACATGGCCATAACTTTAGTCTTTTAGGAAATATATTCATTAGAATGTCCTCTATTTTGACATAATTTATTTCCTATTTTTCCTCAAAAGTAAATAATGGGAGTTGCTATGTGTTTTCACTCTATTTTTATGTAACCTATAAAATGTCAAGATTCTTATAAGAATTACTCTAAAAGTTTAGTAAGTTAGATGTCCATCTAAGTTTTTCAATAAAACTAATTAAAATATGCTGAAAACTCTAATAAAAATTCATCGGAAATCAGTGTCTGTGCATGGATTTTAATGAAAAGAGGTGCTGCTGAATTTTTTACTCTATTTCCATGTAAATGTAATCTAATTCATACTTGTGCTGAGAATACAAAGTATTCTTCAAATGCATGCAGCAACTTCAAGCATGGTGTACAGGAGAGACAGATCTTGAAATGTAAATGAATGCCATGCTCTTTGAATCTCACAGAGAAATGTGGAACTTCAAATTTTGATCATTCTTTATGATGCAATTTTACAATAGTGATAAAGATAAGATGGAATGAAATTGATGATTAAATCACTAAAGAGAAATGATACAACTGTATAATAGAAAAATTTCTTATTGACTAAACTATATACACAAAATTATTTTAACACAGTATGATACCTGTCTATGAGAAGAAATCAAAACTTGACAGAAGTCCTATTAGAAAAATGATGTTTCACCAAAAAATACTCTATAGTCTGCCTATCTACCTACCTGCCTGAATATTTACTTACATTCCTAGCATATAGCTTTCCTTTCTATTTCTACATTGCATCCATCTGATATTTATCTAGGTATCTATTTTTTAATTAATTAACTTTTTTACATCCCAGCCACTGTTTCCCCAACCTAATCTCTACACAATGCCACCATCTAACTCCCTTCTAATTCTATCAAATTCTCCTCCATTTCTATTCAGAAAACAAAAGTCTTCCAATGGATGTCAACAAACACAAGTCATAGTATCATTATTCCCAAATGATATAATAGTATACAGAATTGACCCCCAAAACACTATACAGAACCCCTAAGCAGATAAACACCTGTATTCAAGTGACAAGATATAAAATTAACCCAAAAAGAGCACTAACCATCTTCTATTCAAATAGTAATAAGTCTGAGAAAAAAAATTAGAGAATCAACACCCCTTACTCTAATCTCAAATAATATAAAATTTATTGGTCTTACTCTAACCAAGGAAGAGAAAGATCATATGACAAGAACTCCAAGGCTTTGAAAAAAGAATTTGGAGAACATATCAGAATATGGAATGATATCCCATGCTCAGGGATATGTAACTCTAACATAGAAAATAATGTTACTACCAAAAGCAATTCATAGATTCAATTCAATCACCATCAAAATCCAAAAAACAATTCTACACAGAGCTTAAAAGAAAAGTACTCAAGTTCCTTTGGAAAAAACAAAACAAACAAAATAATCACTAAACAAATTTCTGTACAACAAAGTAATTTCTGGAGGGATTTCCATCCCTGATTTCAAGATTCTTTATGACAAAGAAGCCAGAACTATACAAAGGAGAAAAGAGTGCAAGCAAGTTCAATAAAAGATGCTGGTATAAGTGGGTGTAGTCACGTAGAAGAATGTAATCTTCTTCAGCATATCTTTCACCTTGCACAAAACTCAAGTCCAAGTGTATCAAAGGTCTTAACATAAATACAAACATACTAAACCTGATAGAAGAGAAAGTAGGGAATAATCTGTAATGCACTGGCACAGGAGACAACTTCCTGAACAGAGCATCAATAGCAGGCACTAAGATTGACAATTAATAAATGCGACTTCTTGAAACTGAAGTTTATGCAAGGCAAAGGACATAAAAAGTAGCTTACAGAATGGGAAAGATCTTTATTATAATTCCCACATAAGAAAGAGGGATGTTTTCCATAATATATAAAAAAACACAAAACACACTAGATATTAATAAAACAAACAATCCAATTAAAAAATGGGCTACACATCTTAGCAAATTCTCAACAGAAATTCTTAGGTGCACAAGTAATTCTTAGGTGCACATTCCCCATGGAGGGATACTCTCTTAGCCTAGAGGCAGGAGGGAGGACCTAGACCCTACTCCAAATGACTTGACAGATGTTGGTGATCCCTCCTGGAAGGCATCATCTTCTCTTTCTCTGTTGAGTGGGTGGGGAATGGGACAGGAGGTCAGAAGGGGTACATGGAAGGGAGGGAGGAAGAGGGGAATGAGATCGATATGTAAAATAAGAAAAAATAATAATTAAAGAAAAAGGAAATGTTCAATATCATTTGCCACCTAAAAAATGAAGAACAAAACAACTCTGAGATTCCATCTTAAATCAGTCAGAATGGCCAAGACCAAAACATAAGCAACAGCTCATGCTCAAGTGGATGCAGAACAAGGGAAACACTTCTTCATTGCTGGTTGGAGTTTAAACTTGTACAACCACTTTAGAAGTCTTTATGGTGGTTTCTCAGAAAGCTAGGAGTCATTCTACCACAAACCCAGCTATACCACTCTTGTGCATATAGCCAAAGGATGTTCAATCATATCACAAGGACACTTGATCAACTTTGTTCATAAAAGTTTTATTTGTAATAGCTACAACCTGGAAACAATCTAGATGTTCTTCGACCTAGGACTGGATAAAGGAAATGTGGTAGGTACATTACACAATGAAGTATTATTCAGCTGTTTAAAAATGTAAAACAGATACTCTGAAGGGAAGTGGATGGAACTATAAAAAATCATCCTGAATGAGAATGATAAACATTGCATGTACTCACTCATATGTGGATATTAACTGTGAAACAAAGGATAATTATGCTATAATCCATAGACCCAAGAGACCAGGGAACAAGGAGAGTTCACAGGAGAATTCCTGGATCTCATTGAAAGGGGAAAATATAAGGGATTTCTTGAGTGGACTGAGTACAGGTGTTGAGGGGAACAAAAGTGATAATGATGGTTTGGGCTGGGGCGGGTATTGAAAGAGACTACAGGAAAGCTGGGCATTTAGAGAACAAGTCAAAAACTTGTGCAAGTAAATCTCTCAGAAATTTACAAGGATGACTCCATCTAAGACTCCTAGCCATTGCAGATTTGTAGCCTGACCTCGCCATCTAATATAACCAGATTGGTGCCTATCCCAGTTGCCATCACAGAGGCTTTGCCAAGAAATTGAAGAAAACAGATGTAGGCCCAAAGGCAATTATTAGGTGAGTTAAGGGAGTCTTGTAAGAGGGGGAGAAAGGACTGTAGGAGCCAGAGGGATCAAGGATACCACAATAAAACTCAACAGAGTCTATGAACCTGAGCTCATAGGGCTTATAGAGACTGAACTGACAACCAGGGAGCCTTCATGAACTGATGTAGGTCCTCTGCATATCTGTAATGTTTTTATAGATTGATCTTCTTGTTGGACCTGTAACAATGGGAAAGGGGCTGCCTTCGACTCTACTGGCTTTTGTGGCCCTATCCATATGTAGCTAAACCAAAAAGGATAAGAAAAAAATCATACATTTTTATTCTCTCTCCCCCCTCTCTGTCTCTGTCTCTGTCTCTGTCTCTCTCTGTCTCTCTCTCTCTCTCTCCTTCGTATCTCTCTCTCTCTCTCTCTCTCTCTCTCTCTCTCTCTCTCTCTCTCTCTCTCTCTCTCTCTCTCTCTCTTGTGTGTGTGTGTGTGTGTGTGTGTGTGTGTTGGTTTTCCAAGGCAGGGTTTCTCTGTGGCTTTGGAGACTGTCCTGGAACTAGCTCTTGTACACCAGGCTGGTCTCCAACTCACAGAGATCTGCCTGCCTCTGCCTCCCATCTGCTGGAATTTAAAGAGTGCACCACCACTGCCCAACTATGTGTGTGTTTTGAAGTATTTTAAAACATCATTCCGGTTCACTACATCCAATTTCCTTTTAGAACTTGTGGGAGAGAGTTCTTGATATTAGACCTGTGCTTAATTCTAGATGACGTGTAATAAGTAATATTTAGTTGTAAGTGTGTTGGAGTCCTATGGTTGCCTGAAAAATGTACCACATTGTAAGGAATGGTCAAAAATGTAATGCATTACCTCAGAGTATTAGAGTTAAAAGGTCTGAAGGCATTGCCAATGTGAAAATATTATCAAGTGCCATATTTTTCAAGCCTGTAAGGTAAAGTTTCTTCAAGGCCTTTAAGTGTCTCTCAGGGTCTGTTAGCTTCAATCAATCCTGAGCTTCTGGATGCACCCTTTAAATCTATCTGCATTCAAATTACTTATTTCTCTTTGCCTGTTTAATCTCCCTATTCCAGTGGTGATATTTTGGTTATGATCTAACAAATAAAGCTTGCCAGAAGATGAGAGTGCAAAGCTAGCCACACTATTTACCCGTAGAGACCAGGCAGTGGCAGTACACACCTTTAATTCCAGGATTTAGGAGACAGATATAGACAGATCTCTGTTAATTCAAGGACACCCTGTGATACATGAAATTCATTTATTCTGGAAGATAAACAGAGCTCACATAAAGGTGATATCAGCACTAGTACTTGGGTTCCCACAACTTTAATACAAGTACTAAAAAGAGGAATATAATGCAGGAACAGACAGGATGTCAGTGCATGCAGTCTGAGGTTTGGTGGAGATATATGCCCTGTGGAGATGCTGTTGGAGAACATGATCACCCTTTAGGTCAGAGGTAGAGATAAGAGCTAGTAACTGCCTGCTTTGATTGCCTGATGTTCTCTCTCTAGGTTTTTATTATCAAGACCAACAAGAATCCATGCAACATCTGCCTGTTATGAATACCTGAAAATACATTAATTGCCTATTCTGGAAGAAAATGGAGTTATCTCTTAATTGAAAGAGATTTACTATCATATATTTTTTTCTTATTAATCAAACTATAGTGGAGTTCAGAATCAGAACACAACATTATTGAAGAGCCAGTGTTTCATGTACCAGGACTAAAGAAAAAAATTATGAAATAGTAAAACAAGACAAAACAACAAAATACTTACTTAAAATTTATGAACATGAGACAGGCAATTTTGAAACTTCTTTGATACAGAGGAACAGCAAAAACACACAAAATGACTCAGAGCCAGTAGGAGCATCAAGGTGGCCACTATATAGTTCTTTGTAATTTTATCTAAGGTGCTACAATTTCAAAAAAAAAATTAACCAAGTCATACCATATCATATAAGGATAATTTAGGATTTACACTCAAGAGTAAAACAATATGATTAATAGAAAGCTCAATATAGCTTCAGTATTCTCTTTAGAGGTCAATAAATCAACCTTTAAAAATAATGTTCCTATTAATGTGTAATAATTATTCATAATAATGGATTTCATTATGACATTTTCATTCATGAACATGATATACTTTAGTCATACTCATTTTCAACAATAGATGCACACCCTCTCTCTCTGATCTCATATTCCTGTTAATTCCATTCCTATTCATTCCTAAATCACATGGCAGTGAGTTAAATAAATTAAGTTGATACTTATATAGAGATTTAGAAGAGCTTATATTGGAATAAAGTTCATCATATCAAAGACCAATGTATAGATTCCAAATAAACACTAGCAAAATTCCATGGCTGCTCTTTACAGATATTTAAAAAATATTAGAATTTATATAAAGCACCGTATGAAATATGAAGGACAGTCAAATAGACCTGAACAAAAAAAAAAAAAAAGCAATTGTCAGGAAGTATCACATTCGATTTCTAGTTGTTCTAAAGAGACATAGTTACAAAAATAGCATGTTCCCGCACAAAAAAAGAAAAGTAGATTGATATAATAGAATAGTGGACTCAGATATAATTTCACTCAATTTCTGATACATGATATTTGACTGAGGCACCAAAATTTGTACATTGGATAAAGGGCAACATCTTCAGCAAACAGGGCTGTGAAACTCATTTGAATTAACTTTTAATGAAGGAAAAATTGATGTGTCTTTTTTCATTTTAATCAGAAAGCTTACAACTATATAACAATCATTATTTTTAGGGCAGTTAAAAATGTCATTTTTTCATCCAGGGTCAGTCACATCACTCAAAATCCATTCTTTTCACCAGCAATCAGAGGCCTTCAATTTAAATTCTTGGGTTTTATAAGCTTCCAAGTATGAGAAAGTGGCCCACCCTAAATGACCTTTAAACTGTCTGCTATTAATATCTAATGATCTCCCTAACAATTTGATGCAGACAGTGAACATAGCTGATGTCCAGACAAGGTTATGAACCTCATTTAATGTGAAATTCCTGTTATATTACAGAAAAATACTGTTCTAAAACCTAGGAGAAACTAGTAAAGGTAAAATGTGACTATAAAAGCACCATAGTTAAGGATATTCTTCAGCTAGGGGTAGACCTCCATGTCCCCATATCCACTTTCTTTGGTGGAATTTTACCACTTATCTACCATGTTAAATCCCAAGAAGAGCTCTGGAACAGAATTCTAATTTTTACTTTCCTTTCTTTCTGCCTCATGTTTAAAAAGTTATAGTCTAATAATGCCATCCCATTTTCAATTTTAAACACTTTTTATGCCAAATCAGAGACAAATGTAGAAAGTAGTTTCCCTATGGCTTTTCAATATGGTAATTCATTCTTTGTGTGGGGAAATCATTTCTGGGTACACAGGTGAACCTTATATGCATTCCTTATCCAGAACTTTGCAGTTCATGCCTAGACAACATCTGCTGACTAATGATTTTCTGATAGATTAATGTACTACATTTGACCTGTGTCTTCAGATGTTTGGGGATATCATATTTGTATTGCTACTTGTTTTTCACATTAGTCTTGCTTCTTCCATGAGAACAAACCAGAAATTCTATATTAGATAATGAGAGAACACACAATGAGATCAAAGACATTCATGTACTATGCAAGATACTTATCCCACCAACTCCTTTCCATGAATAGGGAGAGCTCTTCTTCAAAAACATGATTAGTAATATCCCTGATTTTGCCGCCACAAAAATGTGTATTTTTGTGTATTGAGCATCACAGCTTATTGAAGAATTCAAATTCTTTTTTGTTTGAGAAAGAATTTAACATAAATTCTTCTTAGTCTTTTGGGTATTTCAAATGATATTTTTTTGACTTCCTTTATTTCCCAGAAGCTGTATTTTCAACAAGGGGCTAATTTTGAATATTAATTATATAAACCCTAAATAACAAAATTTTCATTGAAGAAAATGCTTCATTTATTTTAATGACTTAAATATAAATTGTATGCAACTATTTAATAAACATTGTTTATATTCTATAGTAATTCTAGTTTCTTTATTGATTTATTTTTTTATCTTCTTGATTAACTTCTTTTTGCTTTGATTATGTTTCACTATCTCAAAGTAAGATGCTACTTTTCAAAATACTAATTGCTAAATACAATTTCTCAGAGATACAAGAAGTATAGTTCTTACAAGTATAGCTGCTATATTTAACAGGAACTATTTGGAAAATAGTAGTTTAAGTCATCAAATTTAAATTTGAAAAAGCAAGGTAGGTATGGTTTTGGTATAATCAACTCACCTTTGATTGGATTTGACTCCTGCCCTCAAAGAGGGTTTGGGCTTTAATACCAAGAAACATCAACCTAGACAGCATCCATACCTGAGGAGAGTATGGCCCTAGAAATGAATTTACTGCAGTTGTTAAGCTAAATTATCATGGAACATAAGTACTTACTAAATATTTCTCTATACTCATAGCCCAATGCTGTTCCAAAATGTAATAAAACAACTTTCTTTTTTTCAGGGAATCATACTGAATGCAAATGCCAGGTAACCATCATGGGAAAAAGGTAGAAGTTTTTTAAAAGCTGGAAGATAAAGCAAAGAACCGAAAAATTCTAATTTCTGGGCATTCAATATTCAATGCAGTTATGATCTCACAACTGTGGAATCCTGCAATGAACAAACAGATCAAGTCCACGAACAGTATATCATAGCTCTTAGAAAGGCTCAAGAAACCTTACTCCTCCATTGTAAAGTATTTGCTACAGATGGGTTTATGGGAGAAATTATTGCACTCAGTTGTATATCCATAGAGGATGACCACCAGGTCCCAATGGGTGGTTCCAAACCCATGGTCACACAGATAATATTGCTTAAATTCACTGAGTATGATACCAAATCAAACAAAAACAAAACAATTGAAAACAAAAGAAAACATCCTGTAAGTAGACTTGAGTACTTAGAATGAATCAAGGGGTCATTAATATATGTGGATGAGAGATTAAAACGGTCAGGGGATACAGTATTCAAAATACATGAGGTATTCAATTCAAATCACAAAACTTATATTCAAAATTGTGTGGTGGCATATATAAATATATAAATATGTCTTGAAATAATCCAATTTTTGGAGATCAATGGCCAGCCAACCTAGCAAATTCTGCCAGCTCCAGGTCTAATTAGAGATCATGTAAGAAAAATTAAGTTGAAGAGCTATTGAAGAATAGACTTAACACAAACTCCTGGCTTCCACCTTCACATGCATGAAAACATGCATACACATGAACATGTGTATACACAACACCTAATACACACATACAAACACACAAGCATAAATACAAAGTAGAGTTATTTCAAACTCAAAAACAAAGATCCATAGAGGAGAGCAAGAAAGGAAATACCATAACACAGAGCTGAACTCTTGGAATCTAGTTGCAGACAGGGAGGAGTGATGAACAAAGAGGTTAAGATCAGGCAGGAAAAACCCCACTGAGATAGCTGTCCTGAACACAGGGAAGCTCGTGGACTCCAGTCTGTTAGTTGGGAAACCAGCATATAACCGACCCAGATTGCCTGAATGTGGTGTCAGTTGGGAGGTTCTGGTAGTTCTATGGGGCCTCTGGTAGTGTATCAATATTTATCCCTAGTATATGAATGGACTTTTGGAGCCCATTAAATATAGAGGGGTACTCTCTCATCTTAGACACATGGGAGAGGTCCTAGGCCTTATTGCAAATAATATGACAGACTTTGAAGACTCCCTGTGGAAGGCCTAACCCTCCTTGAGGAGCATAAAGGAGATTGGATGGGGGTTGGTGAGGGGAAAGAGGGAGGACAGGAGGGTGGGATTGACATATAAAGTAAGCTTGTTTCAAATTTTAATAAAAAAGTTATAAAAATAAAATAGTAGAGCAACTCTTAATAAAAAGAAAAGAATCATACACTAAACTCTCTCTTTAAAATTATTGCTATTAATTTGCAGTATGTTTTAGTGATAGAGAATCTAGGATGTACCAGATCTAGAGTTAAATCAGGAACATGTGAAAGGAAGAAAGGAGAAAAAAGGAGACACATGAAGAGTGGAAAGTTTGTGAGAAAGAAATGATAGAGAAAAGAGAGGGAAAGATATATTTTTTCCCATATCTACTCAGCATCAGTTAACAGTAACACCATCCAGTGAGACATTCTTGTCATTATTATATTACTCACCCTCTCACCCCCCACATAAATTCAATATACAATGTACAGACTATACCATTTAACTCATCAGGGATTTGGTGTGTTATGTTTAAACTGTTGAAATCTAGATAATTTTTCCTTTAAAATATACACATAACTGAAATATTTGTTCATCATTTTGAATATTCACTGGCTATTTAAGCCTATGTCCAGGCAATTCTGCTAATAATAGTTTAGTTATAGATTGCCTACACATATACAATGGGCATCCAATATTCATTTCACAGCACACTGGCAAAGAACTTATCTACAGCCATATTGTCTGTTTCATTTTCCTTATCTTGTGCAATAGACATGTAATGTCTACTGACTATAATCTTCTGCAATTATTGATAATGATAGAAGCCTATACATCAAAAGTCAATGATAAATTAACAATCTAAGAATTACTTTTATCAAAGTTCATACTTACATATATCAATATAAATATAATTGTGTGCTTTATAAGTATATAATACAATATCAATATGACTGAAATTTTCATACATTGCTGTTGGAACATCAATGGCAAACTCAGATAATAAATTTTCATGTTTTGTGGTATTTCACCACAATTCTCTTCCTTCTACAAAGTTTTAAAAATTAATGGGATCAAAGAAGTCCTAGTTATTGTGGGTAGAGATTATCCTGGAAGAGAGAAACCCCCAATTCTTATTAACCAGAATGTCTCATGCAGTTCAGTGAAGCCCTTACTTAAACTGGAAAAAAATACATTATTGATAAACACATATATCATGTGATAAACTAATCTATATCACTAAATGTTCATATTTATTTTTTTCTTATTTTACATATTGATTCCAGTGCCCTATCCCTCCCTTCCTCTCATGCCCCCTGACCCTCTCTCCTGTCATCTCATTCCCCACCCACTCCAAAGGGAGGGTGATGCCTTCCTTCCAGGAGGGATCATTAAAACCTGTCAAGTCATTTGGAGTAAGGTCTAGGCCCTCTCTCCTGTCTCTGAATCTTATACAAATCCAAAAAACAATATGTTTTAGAAATATGCCATTAATGTCAATGAAAAAAGTTACATTTTTAGGAATGTCTAATTTAAATTATATTCCAATTAAAATTGTTTTAGACATTTATTTTGTCTTATTTGTTTATTTATTTATTAAAAGAAGTAGTTATTGGACCAAGGCTATTTTATAGTATGATATATAGTTTTACTCCCAGACCATTTTACATTTCTAATTTTACCTTTGAATATTTTTTCCATTACGTTTGCCAGGCTATCCTTGATCTCATTCTGCAACTTAAGACATTACGAATATGTGGCTCTCCTAGTTCATTTTTTATGTGTTTATTGTAACATCTTCATGAATATATTGGATTGAGTTGAATAGGAAGATGAATGCATAGGATCTATCCTTGGTGTTATCTTTCTGAAGAAAGGCAATGGTAATTATATTTTTAAGATAAAAATTTGGATAACATTTTAAGCTTTGCATTTTTACAATGAGTGTTCACACTTTTTTTTTCTGAGATACACTCTTTTAGAGTTAGATTGAAAGTAGTACCATGTAACAAGGGTAGGGAACATGCCTGAATTAGCCCTGTGGTGACAGTTCTCTGATCATTTGACAAATCTTGGTCCAGGGAGTTACAATTTCACAAGTGAAGTAGTAAATATAGAATTTTCCTTTGAAGCATGAAATCCCTGTAGAACACGATTTGTAAGAAAGCTGAAGGAAATTTACATTTCAACTCATTGTTCATTTCTCTTTCAAACTGAGGACTCACACAGAACAACTGCCCTATTTGAGAGTTCTTTGCTGTAGTCAGAGTCAGAGTCAAAACTCCCTGCTGCTAAACCAAGTTACCGGAATATGTTGAAAGGACAGTTGTATAGTTAAATAACACTTTCTAAATTTTTAAGCTATAAGAAAAAAATAGTAAATGATAGGTCAGCACTTTCATGTATTTTGTTTTCTCTTTATATGGTTCATAATGTCATTTGAGGACACCTTTTATTTTCTGAATATAAAATACAAAGAAAATATCTTTGTGTAGTCACATTAGATGTTGTAAGAAAAAATGAGCTATGCAGTACTAAATATATGAAAATGACAATTTAATAAAATCTATATACCAAAATCAAAAGTAGATGATAGCATTTAAGAGATGGACTATCTCTATTTTAAAAGTAAATAAATATTTATCTACTGTATTAACATCATTCCAGTACCTAACAATTTTGTTTTCTTTCTAATTCTGCCCTTAAGCCAGTCCCACATTTTCTTCCATCTCCCCCCCCATTTAATACCCATTTAGTCAATTTAATATATCTTTTTGTTAATGGGTGTGGTTCTATTAGAGCAGTCTACATACCGAAAAGAAAAAGTGGTCTTTCTGATCCAGTAGACACTAACTGCTAGTAACTCTTAAAATAGAGTTGGAATTCATGAGCCTCTTCCTCAGTTTTGACTGTCTTGATCTTGTACAAATTTTGGATATTATTTATGGATATAAAACATATATCAATATTTTAAAATGTTTTTCTTATAAAATACTTTGTGATCTTTAAAACATATTATTTAGGTGAAAATTATGTGAAGTTATTTGAACATATCAATTGCTATCTTCTCCCAAATTAATAATGGAAGTTTGATTTTTCTCTCAGCATGAGTAACTTTCAACTTATATTCTTTATTGCCTTACAAACTCAATTTTTTGCCTATAAAATATGTTATTTGGAGTAGAGAATTATCTGTTTTAAAAGAGCAAACAAGTGTTCTAAATGTTCTTTATCCGTCTTCCCATTTTATAAATTATAGTTTAAGGAATAACAAAGGTAAGTAGCTTATTTTTCACACATAGATAAATTTTTTTCTGATTCATTAGGTACTTTTCAGCTTATTGTTTGGAACCTTATAATGAATGTAGAATTCAACAGTGTTTTGTCACATTATTAAAAAAATAAACCCTAGAAGACCAATTATTTACTGCTCAAATATTCTCAAATGTGTTTTTCTACAGGTGTCTGGTTAACTTACCACTGCTATGCACATAGAAAAGTATTTCTTACTCCTGTAGTTAATATTTTCAATATTGCTGGATTGATAGGTCATCTATGGAAGAAGAAAAATTATATTCCAAGTTCTATATATATATATTTTAAAAAATGTACCAGGGACTCTTTTATTGAATAGCAAAACTTAAACAAGCAAAATTCCCAATAACTCCAATTTGAAAACATGAGGAACCACAATCTAAAATATATAATTATCCAATGGAAATATGTAAATGAACATCAAATATTTGTTACACATCCTTAATGCCTTCAATCATCAAGAAAATCAAAAGCATAATGAGAAATTACCACAAGTTTTCAAGGATGTTGTTGAAATGATTATCACTATAGCCAAGACATATAAATGATTTAGATAACATTTAATAATGAGTTGTGGAAGAAAACATTGTATAAAAAGATGACTGAAGGCAGAATAGTTTTGAGTTACAGGGAAAAAAAGCAAATATTACTAAAAAGTATGTCTACTTATGTTGGACATTAAACAAAACGTGTGTTCACTTTTTCAACTATGTCATAGCAGCATATTCATAATAGCCATAACCTAAATTTTCCTCAATTAAATAATAGGTGAAGATAATGTGACATATTTGCACAATGGAGAATTACTTAGATGTAAAAAAAAGACTCCTCTCATTTTCCCCACCTCCGTGGGACCATGTATTTTTCTTGGGGTCCTCCTTGTTTCCTTCTCTGGAGGTATGAATTGTAGGCTTGTAATCCTTTGTTCTATGTCTAATATTTGTATATGAGTGAGTACAGACCATGCTTGTCTTTCTGCAACTGGGTTACCTCACTCAGGATGGATTGCTCTAGTCCCATCCATTTGCCTGTGAATTTCAAGGTTTCATTGTTTTATTTTATTTTGTTTTCCATTAAGTAATAGTCCATTGTGTAAATGTACCACATATTCTTCAGTTGAGAGGCATCTAGGTTGCTTCCAGGTTCTGGCTATTACCAATAATGCTGCTATGAACATAACTGAACACATGACTTTGTGGTAAGAATGTGCATCCTTTAGGTATATGCCTAAGAGTGGTATTGCTGGATCTGTAGGTAGACTTATTCTAATTTCCCTCACACACCACCATACCTAAGTGGCTGTACAACTTTTTACTTCTAACAGTTATAGAGGAGTGTTCCCCTTTCTACATAACCTCTCCAATGTAAAATGTCATTGGTGTTTTTGATTTTAGCCATTCTGATAGGTGTCATCCTAAAGCCTTCAGTAGCTGAAGGAAGTAGAAGCTTAGCAATGAGCTGAAATCCTGGAATCCAGTTGTAAAGAGGGAAGAGGGACTGAATTTAGCCTCCTGAATATGGGTGTTAGTTAGAGGACAGGACAGTTTATGGGACCCTGACAGTGGAACCAGTATTTATCCCTAGTACACATATGGAATTTGGGAGTCCATTCCCAATGAAGGGTTACTCTCTCAACCTAGATACATAGGGGAGGGCCTAAGCCCTCCCTTAAATAATATGACAGACTTTGATGATCCCCCATGGGAGGACTCACCCAATCTTGGCAGTAGATGGGGGTGAGATGAGAGGGTTTCTGTAGGAGAGCATTGAAGGATGGGAGAGAAAGTGAACTTGGATCGATATGCATACTAAGGTTGTTTCTAAATTAAATATAAAAAAAGGATTAAAAAATGGCATTGTGACCCTCCACCCTCCAATAGAGAGGCAAGTGCTGGGGCCGCCCCCAAGCCTCTACCTCTCTCTCATCGATTCCCCTAAACTGTAGCTGCCAGGCCCTTTCTGCCACCAAATCCCTCAGAGGGACCTGGAGGCATAATAAAGGACCCTGAATTGAGATGCTCTACCCTTCTACCCTCTGGTAGAGAGGTGATTACTAGGACTCCCCAAACCCCACTTCCCCCTCTTTGAGTCTCCTAAACTGTTGTGGCCAGACTCTTCTTGCCACCAAATGTCCCAGAGGGAACTGAAGGCAAAACAAAGGACCCAGTATCTGGTGCCACTCATGCCTTGCCCCTCCACCCTCCACAAGAGAGACCAGTGCCAGGAGTTCCCCCAAGCCCCAACTTCCCCTCTCAAGTCCCCTGATCTATGGCTGCCAGACCCTTCCTGCTATTGAATCTCCTAGAGCAACCTGGAGGCAGAACAAAGGACCCAGCATTAGGCACCATTCCTGCTCTTCCCCTCAACCCTCCAATACAGAAGAAAAAGAAAGACCACACTGGAAAAAGATATAGAAAGAAAACAGAATAAGAGCAAATCTGAAAACATAAAGACTTGTATGACACCACCAGAATCTAGGGATTTTATGCCAGCAAGACCTGAACATTCTATGCAGATGAAGCAGATGAGAATGACCTTAAAAACAACTTCATGAAAATCATAGGGGATTTCAAAGAGGATACAAGAAAATACATTAAAGAAATGGAATAAAAAACAAATCAAAAAATGCAAAAAGGTCAATAATTCTCTTAAAGAAAGCAAGGAAAACCAAGAAAAATAAAGAAAAAAAAAACCAAAAAAAAAAAAAAAAAAAACCAAACAGCCCATGACCTGAAAACTGAACTAGAGATAATAAAGAAAACACAAACACATAAACTGAAGGAATTCTGGAAATAAAAAGCTGTATAAATTATCAAGAACTATAGATGCAAGTATATCCAACAGAATACAAGAGATGGCATTGAAGATAAACTAGAGGAAATAGATTAATTGACAAAAGAAAACCTCAAATGCAAAAATCCTTAATAAAAAAATATCCAGGAAATGTGGTACATCATGAAAAGATCAAACATAACAATAGTAGGAATATAAGAAGGCAAAGAATCCTAGCTTAAAGGTGCAGAAAATATATTCAACAAAATCATAAAGAAATCTTCCTCAACATGAAAAAAGACATGCCTATGAAAGAAGCGTACAGAACACAAAACAAACCAGAACAAAAAAAAATCATCCTCCCCACATAACACTCAAAACACCAAACTTACAAATATTAAGGGCAGAGAAGTAAAAAGGCCATATAGCATATTAAGGCAGATGAATTAGAATTATGCCTGTCTTCTCCATGGAAATTCTGAAAGCTACCAGAAAGTCGAGGATAGATGTTCTACAAACATTAAAAAACCATAGATGCCAGCCCAGAATACTGTAACCAGAAAAACTCACAATCACTATATATATATAAAAACATAATGTTCCATGAAAAAAAATAGATATACGCAATATATATCCACAAATCCAGCCTTAAAGAAAGTATTGGACAGAAAAATCTAACTCAAGGAATTTAACTACACTCAGAAAATCATAAGCAATAGATAATCCCAGTTTACCAGAAGTCAAAAGAAAAAGCAGGGTCATTCTACCTAAAATACCACCACCACCATAAACCCAAAACAAAAAAAAATAACAATCAATCATCCTTAATTTCTCTCTAAACTTACCTATAAAAAGACACAGACTAACAGAATGGATAAGAAGACCAAACCCATTCTTCTATTGCATGCAAGAAATACCTCAACTACAGAGCAGACACTACATCAAAGTAAAGGGTTGGAAAAAGATCTTCCATTCAAATGGAACCAAGAAACAAGCTGGAGTAGCCATCTTAATATCGATCAAATTAGACTGCAAACCAAAATCAATCAAAAGAAATAAAGAAGGTCATTTCATATTTCTCACAGGAAAAATCCAGCAGGACAAACTCTCAAACACTACTAAAATTCAATGCTCACCTAAAACCTCACACACTCATAGTGTGAAACTTCAACACCCCACCAAAAAGAACCTTAACAAAGAAACAAAAAAATCAAACAGAAGATATGTCCCAATTGGGTCTTACAGACTTCTATAGAACATCCCATCCCAACACAAAAGAATATACAGCTCCACATGGAACCTTCCTTAAAATCAACCTCATACTTGGCTAAATAACAAGCCTCAACAGATGCAAAAAAATTGCAATAGTCCATATATAGTCCTCTGTATCTTACCAGACCACCATACTTTAAAATTGGAATTAAACAAAAACACAAATTGCAGAACTGTACAAATTTATGGAAACTGCAAAATTCACACCTGTACCATTTCTGAAAAGAAAGACTTCCTAGGATTCAATGAGAATGAAGCACAAAATTCCTAAACTTATGGGACCGTTTGAAAGCAGTGCTATGATACCATAATAGAGAGAGTTATTATAGGTTTGAACAGAAATCTGGCACTAGGGAAATGTCCAGAGAAATATAATGATGATCCCAATTAACAATCTTTGCAATAGTGGAGAGGTTACCTTAAATACCCTTCCCTGATAATGATTTTGATAACTGCTTTTATGCCATCCTAGAACCTTCATCCAGTAGATGATGGAAGCAGAAAAACAGACACCCACAGCTAAACACTGAGCCAAACTCCTGGAATCTAGTTTCACAGAGAAAGATATGCTGAGCAAAGGCATCAAGACCAGGCTGCTGAAACCAACAGACACAGCTGATCTGAACAAGTGGGGTGGGCTCTAAGCCCTCAGACTAATACCTTGTAAATTAGCATAGAATCAACCCAGACCCCCTGAACTTGGGTCTGAGTTAGAAGACCTGGACCTCTGACAGTGGAACCAGGTTGTCTCTTGTGCATGAAAGGACTTGGGAGCACATACCCTATGAAGGATATTCCCTTAGCCTAAAAACAAAAGAAACACTTGGGATAGATACTATCCCAAATGACTTTACAGATTTTGGTGATCCCTACTGGAAGGCCTTCCTCTCCCTGAAGAATTGATTGGAAGTGGGATGGGGTAGGGGTTGGTGGAAGCATGAGAGGGTAGGTGGGAGAGGGAACTGGGATCAACAAGTAAAATAAGAAACAATTTTAAAAATGGAATTATGGAATTATGAAATTTGGAGGCAAATGGAAGAAACTAGAAAAAAATAATATGAGTTAGGTACCCCAAATACAGAAAGACAAACATGGCTTATATTCACTCATAAATGGTTATTGGGAGTAAAGTATTGGATAACCAACCTATAATCCATATCCTCAGAAAGGTTGTTTAATAAGGAGGCCCCCAATGACTTTTCCATATACTTCCCTGGAAAGGAGAA
This sequence comes from Cricetiscus sungorus, assembly GCA_030556225.1. NCBI lineage: Eukaryota > Metazoa > Chordata > Mammalia > Rodentia > Cricetidae > Cricetiscus > Cricetiscus sungorus. The sequence goes on from JANBXA010000730.1 coordinate 43,443,083, forward strand.
AGAGATCTTCTGGATAAACTGAGAATAGGAGAGGGAGGATTGGAAGAATGGGAAATTGAGGGGACTAATTTGGTGGGCTGCCTGCCTAAGGCAGTTAGAGACAGGATAGAAGGGGAGAGTAACAAAAGAAATGTCTTGATTGGGGTTCTTTGGGGGGGGTTAGGGAGAAACCTGGAATCAGAGACACCCCAGGAATCCAGTATGATAACCACAACTAAGAGTCAGTAATGGTGGAGAGGGTACCTGAATTGGCCATCTACTATAATCAGATTGATGATTACCTTAATTTTACCAAATATTCTCTATCTAGTAACTGATGGAACCAGATGCAGAGGTCTACAGCCAAGCACTGGGCTGAGCTACAGTCATCTTACTGAATAATGGGAGAAGGGAATATATAAGTCAGGAGGTTCAAGAAGGGGTAACCCACAATGATAGCTGACCTGAGCTTGTGGGAGCTCGTGGACTCTGGACAAATTGGGAGCTTCCATGAGACCAACCTAGGCCATCTACGTGTGTGTGTCGGTAGTGTAGCTATGTCTCTTTGTAATGTTCCTAGTCATGAGACCAGGACCTGTCTCAAGCTCTTAGCTGGCTTTTGGGAACCAGTTCCCCATATAGGATTGCCTTGCCCAGCTTTGAGGCAAAAAGAGAATCTTGGGTCTGCCTCATCTTGATGTGCCATGGGAGGGCTGTCCCTTTCTGAATGAAGCCAGATGAGGAATAGAAGGGGAGTGGTTAGATGGAAAACTGGTAGGGGATTAAAATGAATGAGGGGTAGTGGGAGTAGGAACTGGTAGGAGAAGAGGGAGGTGAAATTATAGTCATTATAAATCAAAATGTGTCATTTAAATAAAATAAAATATACTTAAAAATCTCAATCTGTTGGTGTATACTTAATAACTTCAGTACAAATGAAGCTATGCTAGGAAGATCAAGTATCATGACATCTAGGACAACATAGAAAGGTTTAGAGACTGGGGTGAGATAGAGGGATTAGACAGAAAAGGAATAAGAAGAATGAGAATTATCAATTTTAATAATTCAAATAAGATAATTGATGTTACCCAGGGACTGTTAAAAGTTGTAATTAGAGAGAAAATATCCATTGGCATAAAGTTTCATTTAATTCATATGAAAAGACTTGAAGGGTCTGTATGGAATTAAGTTTGTCATCATCAACAGTGTTTTATTAAACCACTGTTAAATGCTAAAATTTTCCTAGTAGGTAGGATCTCCCTTTTAATGTTCTGTACAACTAAAATTAAATTTAAAAGTTATAATGAGTATATATTTTCATTAATTTTGTAAAGATAATTGGATGAGTAAAACTTCAGTGAAGTATAAATGAAAATATTAATGTGAAATTACCATTTAAGACACACAGTCAATTATAAGATGATCATCATGCAAATGTACATTAGTAAAAGTAACTTATTGTGCAATAATCGTCTGCCATAATTGTATTGATATTCATGTGTGAATAATTGGAATAATATTATGAAGAAAGAATACTTAGAATAGTTGAGAGAGCATTCCCTCAATGATTTGTGGTAATCATGTTGTCACTTGCCTTGCTTTCACCAACTTTTTCCAAACCTCATTTATACCAAATTATGAGCCCTTGATTTCTATAATGATTGAAATGGTATCATGATTATTTGTCTAAATAGTTATATTTCCTTCATATTAAAAGTACCAGAAGAATGAGAGATCTTCAGGACATACAGTTTAATGTTCTATCTGCTTAGACTATACTCTCTGATATATTATATATTCCATATATGTCATATTTTTATGCCACAAGAGTTGGACCAAGTCAGTATATATTTTAATGCAAAGGTAAATCTTATACATTATTACATTAAATCAAGCTTTTTCTTTCATGCCACATGACTACACCAAAGATCACACTTTTCCATAATAAAAGTCAGAGTCACTTTGACTATAGACACATGAAAATATTCTCTCCTCAGCTTGAATTTCAGAGAAATGATTTACTAAAACAAGAAACTATCAAACAGGGAGATGTTTTATTAATAAGATGTTTTGATAATATAGATATTATAGACAAAATACTATTTCAAATATCAGAAGTATATTTAAAATATGAATGTAAATGCTAGACAGTAATAATTAAATATTAATTTTCCCTATAAATTAATGTAAATTTATGCTATTTAAACCTGGCAACTACTTTTAAAAGCTGCAGTGTTTTTGAGGAATATTAATTCTTCCTCCTCAGATGTCCAGCTCACTGCTTTCTGGCCCTTAAAACTCCATTTGTGTGGTCACGTTTCATTTGGACAAATTATTTTCCCTCTTATTTTGTGAAAGCACACATACATCAAGGTGTAGTATTTATAATCTCAACTCTAATATTTAAGAAAGCCTAAATAAACATTTTCCACAAGGAAATTTATGTAGCATACACTAAGCATAAGATGCTAGTACATCTACTATTCCACAGAGACATAAACTATTGTATTATGTCTCTATTGTATTTGCACTATTGTATTAGTGCAAATGGCTCAGCATATTGAATGTATAATGGTACGTTTTGACATATGCAATGATCCATGATATCACTACCCTAGTGATGAAAATAAACCATCCCGATACCTCTCAAATCTTTATTGTATGCCACTTAAAACAAAGCAAAACATGTGTACATATTCTTGTATGGTAAAAGTTATTTAACATATATCAACCCTTCTAACAATTTTAAGATAAAATGTTTGCAACTTCAGGAACTAGTTTACATATGAGAACCTTAAAATTTGTTCACTAAAACAAACCTAAGCATAAGCAGCTAACACCTTCTGCCATCTCTAGTCCTTGGAAATCATAATTCTACTTATGGATTTATAAATTTTATTATTAAATCCCATAAAATAGAATAATGCATCACTTGTGTTGATACAAGCAGATTTTTAAGACAATGCCTCTGAGACTCATCTAGGTTGTCAAAAGAGGGCACTGTCCTTTTCTTTTAAATGTCTGAATAGCATTCCATGATATATTCTCATAGAACACATGCACCAAGTTTTCTAAATTAATTTATCTGTCTATGGAGAGAGTTTATAATGATGTTTGGACTGCCGAGTGAAATCTTAGAAGGCAAATAAAAATCCAAGTACATTCTTAACATCTTGATCTCATTTTCCTACATTTTAAAGTAGTATTTCAGCAACACTCAGTGTTTTATTTTGAATTTGGAGGGTCCTCTTATTGTTTGATAGTGGATATGTACTTGTGCATTCCCAATAACAAACAATGGGATTATAATTTTCTTACATTTACAAATACACACACAGAATTTGCATTTTCCTGATAATTAAAGATGTAGAACATTTTTACATACCTATTTAGAATTTTATATATTTTTTCTAAGGAATAGTTGTTCAAGTCAGAAGGCCACTTTTTAGTGTTTGCCATTGTTATTAAGTTGTAGAAGTTCTTTATATGATTTTCAAATCAGCAGTTTACCAATTACACAGCTTAGAAATATTTTCTCCTCTTCTATTGATTAGCCTCTGGTCGGTATTGGCATTTTTCTTTATAAAATATTAGTTTCTTGTATTCCATGTTTATTATTTTTGATTTATTGCCTGTTGTTTTGATATGATGAATCCAAAGAACACCATTAAACAGTAAAATGGCAAGTCTTTTCTAAAAAATTAATCAATCCATTCTGCACAGTTAGCTCATGAATTTACTTTGATTTAATTTTCAATGTGACATAAATTATGTCCTTATTTGATAACTTCTATTATTGTGTGCATATTTATACCTAGTGTTCCATATGTTGTTTTTGAAGTGAATATCCTTCATATTATTTACCCATGGAATTCTTTTAAGATAACCTGATCATTTATACTTGAAATTATTTGTGATTTTTCTAATCTGATTTCTTATTCTATGAACTATTAACATTTTTTGAGAATAAAGATTACTGGAAATAATTTTGCTACTTAACTATGTGCATATAGACTTTTCACATCTATGGCTGGCTGGTATTTGTTTGCTTTCTACTTTAATTTTTGTTTTTATTCATCTAGTTTAGTCAACAGGTAAGACAAATAACCTAAACATGTTTTAAACTGTCACGATTTACTATTTACTCGTTTAAGAGGGAAAGTGACAAGCACACTTAATATTTGCAGACTTACAATGTCAATCCTTTAATTGATAAACAGAAATTTTAATTTCATACAGAAAAAAGATTTGAAAAATCACACAGAAAAATTGCAAGATGCGAATATTTAGAGAAAAGTTCAAACATTTAGCATGCAAACATGGGCCTAATAAGAGGAGGCAATGATTGGATATTCAGAACCATTAACTATGACATTGTTGAGATGAGCATAGCATGAATAAACTTGAAGAGATTCAGCATGCAAATTTTGTAATGATCTCTTACTCATCATACACTACTTCACTTATTATTTGACTTCTTGCAGTTTCAGACCTTAAAAGAATATGCTACTCATACTGCTTAGTTTTCTGGTCCATTACTAAAATATATTTCTTGAGACAAACAAGTTGATATGAGAATTTTCTGCATCAGTATTCTGAGCTTAATATAAGAGCCCTTGCTAGAACAGGTACCATCTTATATTAAATCATACTGTATGTTAGGAGTAGTATAATGATGAAAAAAATTGATATAACACTGCTGCCTGAACTCTTTAAAAATGGGCAATTATTTTTTTCTGCATTAATAACTACCTTGTATGGTATCTCATTCTTGAGTATATTATCGAGATATAGAAAACTCTAATATCTTTTTTAAATTATTACACTAAAATGTAATGGCTTTTACACTGTTTCTCTCAGTATCAATATTATTAAAATTGAACAATATACAGAAGTGTGGTTAGTAAAAGAGCAGTGACAAACTCAATATCATCATTGATAACAAGAAACCTTTAGTATACTCATAAAAAATACAAAATGATACATTTGGTATCATGTTGGAATTGTGTAAAGCAGACAGATAAAACACATAGAAGTTTCATTAGATTTGCCTGAGAGAATAAGGGATATGTATACTTATAAATGGGTTGATATGAGGAAGAGAAGACATAGAATAAAATATTTGTAGTTTGGGTGTTTGGGAAACACAGGTGAGACTCTGTTTCTTGAAGGCCAACCTAGTCAAAAGAGATAGCTAGTTATGTCGGTCAGGGCTACACAAAGAAATTCTGTCTCAAAAAAATGGCAGAAGAAAAATTCAAAAACACAAAAAATAGAATAAAACAAATCAAAAACTTTTAGGAGATAGGCATGGTAGTTCATGTCTTTAATCGCAACACTCAGGAGGCAGAATCAGGTGGATCTCTGAGTTTTAGACCAGCCTGATATGCAGAGCCAGTTACAGGACAGTCAGGACTACAGAGAAACTCTGTCTCAAAAAACCAAAGAAAAAAGAGAGGGGACAGGAGAGAGAGAGAGAGAGAGAGAGAGAGAGAGAGAGAGAGAGAGAGAGAGAGAGAGAGAGAGAGAGAGAGAGAGAGAGAGAGAGAGAGAAAGAGAGAGTTGTAGTTTAGGAAACTTTTAAAATGATACCATTCTAAAGGAAATGTAAATGCCTATTTCAACTCTTTAAACATGAACATAGGCATTTAAAATACATTCATAGTACAACTACAGGTAAATACATTTATAAAAAGATATACCATATTGTCATGATGCTTTATTGTAAAGTTGACTGGACTTGGGCTCACCTGTAAGATATACACCTATGGGTACATGTAAGTGGACCTATCACATAATTGAGGTCCATATCTGAATAAAAATGAGGTAGAGTTCCACGAATTCACTTTGTGGCTTCTACCAGTTTGAATCTGGACCAAATTATAATTTTTGCTGTGTCTTTCTTCCACAATGGAATGTCATCTACTGAGACCTTTATTCTTTTATATTGTATCTTTTATAGTGATGAGAACACTATTAATATAAAAAATTGGTGCTTGGTTTTGAAACCATTACTTTCATTTACCTAAACATATGTATAGGTCTTTGGAAATATTTTACAGAATATATATCAAATAATTTGCATTTGTAGGTTAGAGAAAACATAAACAGAGCTTAGTGAACAATTCTAGTAGAAATTCAGGAGACTAGTATGACAACAGAATGACAGTGCTTGGGTGGTTTCACAGGAAAGACTCTTTGAAATTGGAAGAGACAACATTTGTACTGTGTACTGACAGATGAACAAACAAACAAAGAAAATATGACTGCTCTCTTCTCATTTCTTTTTAATATGAGATTGACTGAGTTACTTTGGTCTGGGTCATATGAAGAAGGTATGGCATCTAGGCTGTTAAATGATCATTTTGCACTGAACTCTTTTTGTTTGTTTTGTTTTGTCTAGTTTGCTTTTCAGTTGAGCTAATAGCACTCACGGAGGGTAAAAACAAAGTGGCTTTAATTGATAATTTTACATTTGGAGATGTAACTATGCAAAATGTTTCTTAATGGCAACATTCACCTTTGGAGAACAGCAGAATGTAATAATGCAAACATATGAAAATTGTCATTTGAACAGAGGATTCCAGATTGAGTTCCTTTAGGGTATGTATACTACTCCAGCAGAGACACCAACAGAAATGTTCTCCAGAGGTCAGCCTTGAAGGACTATGAAGAGCACTATAGTTATGATCAAAATGTACTAAGCTAACTCTTAAATTGGTAGCAGAATTTGTGCTTCCAAATGGAGATACTTTTGTAGTCAGAAAGATAATATCATGGATATTTGCACTAAGTTTCCGCAGAGCTGCTGAGAGGAGGCAATGTAAGCAGTTTCATATTTTTCTCATAGAGCTGCTGGGAGCATTGTGCATGCCACTGGGAAGGTGAAGCCTAAATTGTAGGGGAGAGCCCAGTATGTTTAAGATGCCTGCAATGAGAGATATTTGATGATGAAAACTGTAGGTATAAAATGGAACTTGTCAACAAGAAGTCACATTTATCAATGATAAAATGTGTGGGGCCAACCTATCCACTTGTGATAGAGGCTTGTGTATATCTTAGATTTCAGATATAGTGCACATCTAGTGCTTGACATTTATCTTGGAGTAGGCCTAGTCTCTCTTCAGCCTTTCTTACTTTGGTCTGATTCATTTTTTTATTATTCCCTTCTTTATTCCTTTTTAAGGCCTGGTTTTGTTTTGCTTTGTTTTCAATTTGATGTTATAGTACAACACTTTTCCTTTCCCTTTTCTTTCTCTAAATCCTTTCATATAACCCTCTTTGCTCTTCTTAAAATTAATGACCTATTTTGTATTATTATTGTATGCATATAGGCTTATGTATATACATACATATTCCTAAATATGACCTATTCAAACCATATAATGTTACTCTTATGTATGTTTTCAGAGCTGACCATCTGGCACTGATCAACCAATTGGTGTGCTCTTCCTTGTGTATGGACATGTCTCATTCCCAGATTTGCTATGTTGCTTTTATTTCTTTGTTAGGATTGAGTCCTTATAGGCTTTTTCTCTGTCCAGTTTGGCATGTATCTTTCCAGCTCTGATTTGGGCATTGTGTTGATGGGATTTAAGAGTGTAGATTTTTATGTTGATGCTACAGGGAGACACAATGTCACAATAAACTGACTCTTAAAATCTTTCTGACCTTCTTCTGAAGTATTTCCTGAGGCTACATACAGGAGTATGGTTTGCCAATATGTTTTCCTTTTATTGAAAGTATATATTTCTCATATAGTATATACTGATTATGTTTTTGCCACCCTCTATTCCCCATATTCTGTACACTCAGGAAATCAGGATCTCTTGTTGCTCCATGTGAAAATACAGAAGTAAAACAATAGCAGGTAAGCTTCTGGTTCATACTAAATGTTGATCCTAGTAATACCTCTATTCCTCAAAGACGTATAGCCATATCATAATGCAAAGATAACACTTTTAAAGCAAACTTCCTTGATAATGATTTCAAACTACGTTTTGGAACACAAAGAGATGAGATTGCTCTGTCTTTAATCTCAGTGCCCTGACACTGAAGATTAGTATAAATTTCAGGTTAGCCTGGTCTTCAAAGTAAAGAACAGTCTAACTTGTTTTGCAGAGCTGTCTCACATAAACAAACAAATAAACCTGACATACCAGATCGTAAATTACATTTGTTTTGAAGTTCCTTTATTAGCTGAATGTTGTAACACAGGCCTGTAACTCCAATATTTTACATGTTTCAACACAGACAAGCAAACAAATACATGTGCAACCTCCTCCAATTAAAATCTAATATATATATATATAAATATATATATATGAAATCTAATATATATATATATATGTATATACATATATATATATATTATTCTGTGTTTGGAAGTTCACTTTAACTTACTTCATTTAATTAACTCATCCTTGTGTATAATAATTTAATCTTTTTAGTATTTCTAAAGTGAAACTTAAAGGAAGGTAGAATGAGCTAGACTTTGCACATCAATAATGAAATCAAATTTTAACCTTGGACAGCAAATGTGAATAATAATCTCCCACTTTATTTGCTCTACAATCCAATGGGATGCTTGGCTATTAAATTTCTCTGGTCATTATCATTTCTTTAAATAAAGTTTTATAACTTCTCATCCTTCACTTTGAAAAGCAGGTGGAGTTTTCTCAATCTCATGCATTCCTCTTGGAAAATTTTAACCTCCTTGAATACCAATAGATATACTTTGATTAGTAATTTATTTGAAATGAAAGTGTCATATTCCTATAGAAACAAAGTCTTCCTGAAATGTAGAGGCAATTGCTTTATTGTCTCTCCCTATTACTCATAAAACATTATTTGAAGATGGTTGAAAATATTTTCTTCACAACTACCATGTCCACCACATTATTCTTCTGAAAGCAATGATTAAGTTCTGTTATCATTTCTTAAGACATTTCAAGCTAAGCTACTTTAATATAAGCTTTTTATTACCTACACAATGTTGCTATGATACAATTACTATTCAGTAGGAATTTGAAAATCTATTTCTTTTACAACTTCATTTTTCTTGTTTGGTATCAGCAGTTTAAAGTATAGACATTTCAATCTTCTAAAACAATGAAAAATATTCTCTCCTAAGAGTTCTTTGTGATTAAATGAGAAAGTAGGGAAACTGGTCCAAGCAGGTAGACTTTTTGCAAAAGTAACATTTTCCATTCTGCTAAAGTTCAACTGACTTTGACTTTCCTGAACTGGCTGTTGGGAAATTGCGCTCAGAGCTTTATTGGAACTGCTGTCATCTTGGTAATGAAATGTTGTGTTGTGAAAGTCATGCTCACAGTGTTGATTCTGTTGTTAAGTGACATTGTTGGAGCATAACACATATTTAGTTACCTACTGACAAGTTGTCTATTTAACACAGAAAAATAAATGATCTGACTATGATTGATAGCACAGATGCCCCTTCTCAGTGATGGGGAAAATGAGCTGAGTCAAAACAGATCTAGTTACGCAACTGCAAGTTTGCCTGCAGTGGAATTTCTCATTTCTCTTCATTTAGGAAGGTTTACCTTTGAGCATGTATTCCCAGTCTCCAATCTACCAACCACTGTGATTATTGCTTTCTTCTTTTCACTTTGAAATTACTTTAAAAGCATTACTCTGTCCTGGTCTGCATTAGAGAGATACTTTTCATATATTTGTGCTACATGCTGTCCGGGTCAAGGACAACAATATTGAAATTTAGAGTCCTCGTTAAGGAATAATAACTGAATCATTTACTTCTGGATTCGAGTTTCTTTTGGTCTCTTGCCTTGAACTCTCTCATTTGTTTACTTGCTCTTTACTTCTGTATCAATGAAGCAAATATTCTTTGTATACAGTTACATAATTATAATTACACTAAAACTGTAATTCCTAGGGATATTAAAATTGTCCCATAGAACATTCAGGCTCCAAAAGTTATGTGGTAACTGTGCTATGCTATTCAAAAAAGGTTTTACAACTGTTTAGTTAAGTGGATGAGTAAATATTTATGTGACAATTTGAAAGGAAAGGGTTCCACAGATAGAAACGTAGCTTAGAAACATCAGTGTGGGCACATTGGGACAGGTCAGAAAAGAGTAAGAATAGAGAGTTATTATGAAATTGTCTAAATAGTTTGGAAATCAACCCTGTGTCAGATGCCATATTGGGGGGGAATTTTGTTCAATTCTGTAAGCTGCCATTTTTTCCTATTGATGATGTCCTTTGCCTTAGAGAAACTTAAATTTTATGAGATCCCGTTGTTAACTGTCAACCTTAGTCCCTGTGATGTTGATGGTCTCTTAAAGAAGTTGTTTCCTATACCAAGGTGTTCAAGATTATTTCCCAAGTTCTCTTCTATTGGGTTCAGTGTATCTTAACTGATGTTGAGGCCTTTGATCCACTTGGACTTGAGTTTTGTGCACAGTGATGAAGACTGATCTACTCACATTCTTCTACATGCCCATATTCAGGTATATCAGCTCAATATATTGAAGATACTGTCCTTTTTTTCATTCTTAAGTTTTGGCTTTTTTTTTTTTCAAAAAGCAGGTGACTGTTGGTGTGTGGATGTATGTTTGGATATTAAATTCAATCAATTGATTTACCAAAAGCCATGTGGTTTTTCTTACTAGAACTCAAGAAACTAGATATAAGCAAATACAATAACCAAATTAAAAGGAGTACAGATATAAACAGGGAATTTTTAACAGAAGAATCTCAAATGGCCAAGAAACATTTCATATGTTAACCATCAGGAAAATACAAATCAAAACCTTGTTTTCATACCTGCAAGAATGGCTAAGATAAAAACCCAAGTGAAAGCTTATGCTAGAGGGTATGGAGCAAGGGAATTTCTCCTCTATTGTTGGTAGGGGTACAAACTTATACAGCCACTTTGAAAATTGAAGTAAGAGTTTCTCAGAATATTGGGAATATATTTACCTCAAGACCCGGGTATACCAACCTTTGGTATATACCAAAGAGTATTCTATCCTACCCCTGGGTGTTTGCTCAACTATGTCTATAGCATGTTTGTTTTTAATAGACAAGACCTTAAACAACATACATATCCTTCAGTTGAACAATGTATAAAGGTGGTACATTTACACAATGAAATATTACTCAGCTCTTATAAATAAAGATGTCAGGAAAATTGAAGACAATTAGATGGAACTAGAGAGAATCATTCTAAGTGAGGTAACAGAGAAAGATGAACATGGTATGTGTTCACTCATAAGTGCATATTAGTTGTAGAACAAAAGATGATCTACAGACCCAGAGAGAGTAGGTAACAAAAAAGGACACCTCAATATCCCTGGAAAGGGAAAGAGATTTCTTGAGTGGGCTGAACACGGGGGGGGGGGGGTAAGAACACAAGCAATTTGGTTTAGACAGTTATTGTGGGGAAGAATACTGAAAATGACTGCTGGAATTGGAGGCATTTGGGGGTCAGGTAAAAACTGGACCCAAGGAAATCTCTCAAGATGACACATATCTAATACTCCTAGAAGTAGCTTATATGTATCTTGCACTCATCATCTCATTTGATCAGATTGGTGCCTGGCCCAATTATCATCAACAATCTATATCCAGAAATTTATGGAAACAGATGCAACTGTGGTGTCATATAATTTATGATTTATTAAAGCTCCCCTAAGGATTCCAAAAGCAAAGTCAGCCACAAGCTATAGAAATCAGAGTGGAGATACATATCTATAGTCCCAGCAGTTAGAAGTTAGGAGGTGGTGTTTCCCACCTTTAATCCTAGGACTCAAGATTAAGAGGTGAATGCATATCTGTGATTTCAAGGCCATTCAGATCTACACAAGATTTATCTAGTCCTAAAGACAAACAGCTCACAAGAACATGATGTCAGCACATGAAATTAAAAACCTTTAGTCCCAGCACTAGAAGGGAATAAAAGATAGAAGCACAGTCTTCAAAGTCAGTATCAGGGATTTACTCTCCAATCATATTGAGGATAGGAAGACATTGAAGTATCAGGATTCTAAAGTAACGAAGAGGAGAGATTACAGTCAGGGTATGATTGAGCCAGGATTGCCTTTCATTCTGAGGTAGAGTAAGAACTAGTGACCAGCTGCTAGGCTTTTCTAATCTTTAGCTTGATGGTTGAACCCCAATATCAATCTCTGGTTCTTAAATTTTTCATGTTACACAAAGCCAAAATTAGGCAGAATTAAGAAATCTTGCAGAAGGGGAGAGAAGATTGTGTGAGTCAGACAGGCCAAGGATACCACAAGAAAACTCACAGAATTAACTGGCTCATAGGGTCTCACAGAGACTGAATTGACAACCAGGGAGCCTGCATTGAACTGACATAGGCATTGCATTGTGCATACATGTTACACTTGTGTAGTTTGGTTCTCTTGTAGGACTTTTAACATTGGGAACAGGAATTGTCTCCAACTCTTTTACTAGCTGTTGCTACCCTACTCTCCATATGGGGTAAATATTGAGGTTTAATAAGGCTCAGGATAAACAAATAGGCTGAAAAGATGTTTGTTAAGGGAGAAACAACTCACAACACAGACAGATGAACACAGCAGTTAGAACTGGATGCTCCTCTCTCCGTGTCCCATCAGAAAGAGAGAGTTCTCTGCCTCCTTCTGAGACCAAGTCCCACAGGTCACTTCTGCCCCTGGCTCCACCCCTCAATGGGTGTCGACAGTGCCAAAGAAGCAGACACACTGAATATCCCACTACAGGTAAACTTGCCTAGTCTTAACACATGGGAATGTGCTTCATCTTACTGAAGCTTTTTATGCCATGTTTTGTTAATACTCATGGGAGACATTTTCTCTCCTAAATTGAAATGGAGGAAGAATGGATTGGGGGGTGTAGCATGTAAGTTTCCGCCAGCCCACCCGCCGCTGGTCTGGTGTCCTGGTCCCCAATAACACGCAGGAGACTCTATATTTGATACAATCCTGTTGGCCAATTACCATTACTGTTTATGGGCTAGCTCTGTCTTAATTATTAACCCATTTCTACTTATCTAAGTATTTCCACGTGGTCATCTTATCGGGGAGCCGCGCAGCAGGTGTCCTGCTCCTTCCCCGGGCTACATCTTGACCCTACCTACTACTTCCTCTTCCTCTTCCTAGTCTCCTAGCCCCGCCTATCTAGTTTTCTATTGGCCACAGTGCTTTATTAACCAGTATGAGAAACATATATACAGACTAACATCTCCCATGGGGGGGGGGTTGGAAACAGAGGTAGTTAAGGGAGCTTGGGGAAATTGAGGTTGGTATGTTAAATAAATTTGTTAAAGAAACAGTGATGGGAGAAGTTATTCTGTAAATATGTTTCTCTTATTGGTTAGTGAATATAGCTCTGTTGGCCAATAGGAAAGCAAAATAGGCAGGACTAGGAGACAATGAGGTTTGGAGAAGAGGTAGGAGGAGTTTCAAAATGTAGGTCCAAGAGAGAAGAACTCCAGACCTCTTTCCGGTAACATAAGACCACATGGAAATACTTAGATTGGTAGAAATGGGTTAATGCTTAAGACAGAGCTAGCCAATAAGAAACGCTACTATCAGGCCCATAGCATAATATCTAATACAGCATCTCTGTGTGTTATTTGTGGCTGTGGGGCTGTGGTACCAGGCCAGCGGGAAAACCTGCTTGTAACAAAAATAGAGAAAAAACAAAATTAAAAAAAGAAACTGAATATCTTTTCCATGCTGTGGGCTGCTATTTGGTCTTGTATGATGTCCTTTGCCTTACAGAAGCTATTCAATTTCAGGATATTCCATTTATTAATTGTTGATCTCAGTGTCTGTGTTACTGGTGTTTTGTTCAGGAAGCAGTCTCCTGTATCAATGTCCAAATGGGGTTTATGGTAGCTAGATGTGGTAAATATAGTGAGTAAACATTGCCAAAAACTAAGGCTGCATAAAAATGTAATATATGATTTGAACACTTTCTATACTAAAAATTTAAAAAATAATGTATATAATAGTAATTCCACTAATGCATAGAAGTTGGATGAAGTATTATTCCTGGCTTGATATCATTGACTCTAAAATCCATAAGCTTTGAAATAAATGTGGCTGTACAAGATTTGGAATTACTCCATATAAGTTGTTACACAATGAGGTTCCAGAGGCCCCTAAAAAGCCCTGGATTGTGACATTGTGATGGGAGATGTTATTCTGTATATATGTTTCTCATACTGGTTAATAAAGCTCTGTGGCCAATAGAAAACTAGATAGGCGGGGCTAGGAGACTAGAAGGAGGAAAGAGGAACTAGTAGGGAGGAGTCGAGATGTAGCCCAGGGAGAAAGCAGGATGCCTGCAGCGGCTCCCTGATAAGATGACCACGTGGAAATACTTAGATAAGTAGAAATGGGTTAATAATTAAGGCAGAGCTAGCCCATATACAATAATGGTAACTGGCCAACAGAGTTGTATCAAATACATAGTCTCTGAATGTTATTTGGGGCTGGCGTGGCTGTGGGCCCAGACTGCCGGGCTGGCTGGCTGGCGGAACATACATGCTACAACAGTGTACTTGGTTTTCCACCCAAACATAATAGTAAGAAATTATTGCTGAAGACATTACACAATTTTGTTCCAAGACAGAAATATCCAGTAAGAACTAAGCTAGAAAGATTTCCATACTTACTAGGGCTTACAAGATATGAAAGTACTATATAACTATTAGGGTCAAACCTCTTAAGCTTTATTTTCCAAATATAGACTGCACACTCTATAACACTGACCTTCCAATATCATATGCCCACTAATAGAATGGTAACACTGCTGCATTGTTGGGAAGCATCCACTCTAATTATTATTGGAGCCTTCCTCCACAGAAAGAAATATTTGTCTGTTACTACAAAGGACCATGACAAAGGTGATCATTAACCTAGGAGGAAAACATGCAACAGTTGTTTCTTTAATGCACACATTGACAAACTTTCCTTTTGAATGTTTATCTTTATTCTCATAAGCAAAAGAATGCCCAGCCTAAAACAGAGAAATTCCCTCATACAGAGTATTGATTAATTAAGAAAATTATATTTGCCAAGGTGATAAGAATAAGTCTGGTTCCAATGTCATCCATGAGTGGGACATCTAGAATTATAGAAAAACTAAAATATAGTGACTTTGGTTAGCATGAATGAAAAACTGAGGGAAAGTGCACATTCAAATACTGAAAGAGCCACAACTCAGATCATCACACCATATCAGAATTCTTTCTGTGGAGATGTTAATTTCTAGCAAGGACTTAAGGACAATTTGCAAAATGTGTGTGCATTCTATGCATGCTATCATTACTATGAAAAATAACTGTTTTTTATGGACTTCTGAGGGAGAACCATTCCTATACTTTTTTTTTTTTTTTTTGAGAAAGGTATTGTTTGTTCCAGTAGTACTTTAAACTTAAAAGTCCCTATTCTCCTATTTTTTTCTTCTATATTTTTTTTTAATTTAAGTAACAATCTTGTTTTATATGCCAATCCCTTTCCCACTTCCCTGACCCCAACAACTGCCAATTCCATCTCCTTTCTTCTCCCCAGGGAAGATGAGACCTTCCATGGAGGAACTTCAAAGACTGTCACATTATTTGTTTCCACTGTGTGTCTAGTCTGAAAGAGTATCCCTCTATGTAGAATGGGTTCCCAAAGTCCATTCATACACTTGGGGTAAATACTGTTCCACTACCAGAGGCTCCATAGACTGCCCAGTCCTGCTTACTGATACTCATGTTCAGGGGTTTGGGTTGGTCCTATTCTTGTTTTTCCAACTATCAGTCTTATACCCTACTTGTTCAGGTCAGATGTTTCTATGGGTTTCCTCAGGCTGCTCTTGACTGCTTTGCTTATCACATCCTTCCTCTCTGAAACTGAATTCCAGGAGATTGGCTCAGTGATTAGCTATGGGTATCTGCTTCTGCTTCTATCAGCTATTGGATGAAGGCTCTAGGATGTCATTTATGGCAGTCACCAATCTGATTATAGGGAAGGACATATAAGATAGCCTCTCCACTATTGCTTAAATTCTTAATTAGGGTCATCCTTGTAAATGTCTAAGGACATTTCCCTAGTGCCAGATTTCTCTTTAAACCTATAATGGTTCCCTCTATTATGGTACCTCTTGTCTTGCTCTCCTCTGTATTTCTCCTGATTGTGCAGGATTCACATTAGAAAAGATCGCTTCATGGATCTGCAGGAAGAAAATTATCACACTACTACAAAAACATGTTTATACAGCAAAAACTTGAATATCCACAGGAGATATTGAATAATATTATTTCAGTTGGGTGAAAAGGCATTCTTCCCAGTAAAGTCCATCCAGTCTTTTCTGTCTAACACAGGAATCCTGTTTGCAGGAGTTTGGCTCAACACTTAGCTCTGAATCTCTGCTTCAGCTTCCATCAGCTACTGAATGAGGCTTTATGATGGCATTTAAGGTAGTCATCGATCACTTTGTAGTGGGGGGGAAGGGTATTTAATGTAGCCTCTCCACTATTGCTTCGGGCAATCGTTGTGGATTTCGGGGAATTTCCCTAGTGCTAGGTTACTCATTAAGCCTATAATGGCTCCCTCTATCAAGTTATCACTTTCCTTGCTCTTTTTCTCTGTTCTTCACCCCAATATGACATTCCTGATGTCACATGTTCTCATCCACCTTCCCTTTTCCCTCTTTTGTTTCTCATACCTCCCTCCCCCCACATTCCCAGTTAACTAGGGATATCTTGCCCCTTTCCTCATATCTTGGGATCCATGTATGTCTATCTTAGGATCCTTCTTCTCTGGGTTTGTAGGCTGATAATTCTTTCTTTATATCTCATATCCACTTATGAGTGAGTACATGCAGTATTTGTTTTCTGTGTCTGAGCTACCTTATTCAGGATGGTTTCTTCTAATTCTATTTATTTATCTGTGAATTTCAAGATGGCATTGATTTTTTATTACTGAGTAGTTATTCATTGTGTAAATGTACCACATTTTCCTTATCCATTCTTCAATTGAGGGGCATCTAGGTTGTTTCCAGCTCCTGCCTATTACAAATATTGCTGATATGAACATAATTGAGCATAAGCCCTTGTTTTAAGAATCTGCATCCTTTGGGTATATACCAAACAGTGGAATATATGAGTTTTGACGTAGACCGATTCCCATAGTCCTTTGAACTGACATTCTGATTGCCAAAGTGGCTGTCCAAGTTTTCACTCCAAGCAATGGAGGACTAATATCCTTTCTCCACATCCTCTACACAATTAACTGTTGTTGGTGTTTTTTATTTTATGCATTCTGACCGGTGTAAGATAGTCTCTAATAATTGTTTTGTAGAAAGGAAGGAGTGATGAGCAATGTGATCAAGACTGTGCTTGGAAAACCCACAAAAAGAGATTACCTGTGCCAGTGGGAACTCACCTGACAGACACCAACCTGACAGCTGGGGAACCAACATAAGATCAAATCAGGACCCCTGAATGAGGGTGTCAACTAGGACTGGGAAATCTATGGGGCCTCTGGCAGTGGAAACAAGACATATCCCTAGTGCACGAACGAGATCCAGGAGCTCATTATCCCTGGAGGGATACTCCCTTAGCCTGGACACATGGGGGACAGCCTAGCCCCTACCACAAGTAACTTGACAGAATATGATGATCCCTCATGAAAGACCTCATCCTTTCTGGTAGTGGATGGGAAATGGGATGGGGTTGGTTGGTGGGAATAATAGGAAGATAGGAAGCAGAAGAAAGTGGGATTGATATGTAAAATAGGATTGTTTCTAATGTAAATAAATTTATTAAAAAAGGAATGATGATTAGAAATAAACATTAGAAATGTGACCACTTTGAAATAAACATTAGAAATGTGACCACTTTGAAAGGATATTTTAAAAATATTGTATTAAATACTTTTTCAAATGCATTTAACAGTCTCTTTTTGAAACATTTTTTGAAGTTTACAGCAAGAAGAAGAAAACATTAGTACAGAGTGTCCATCTATTTGTTGTTTGAATACATGGAGAGCACTATCTAGCATTCCCATCTCACATCACACAGCTGCATCAATTGTACCTAATGTACCCATATCAGTAAATTATCAGCAGAATCCCACAGTTTATACTGCTGCTAGTACTCAGGGCACATTGTAGGAGTCTACATAAATATGTTATTATATATTTTTACCATTACACTTAATAATTCTATTGTACTTCAAATCCCAGACACAACATTGAAAATTCTTCAGAAAGAGACAGGTTCATAAAAATAGAAATAAACAACAACAAAACCCTTCTTTAATATAAATAAGTGTAGACTACACTGATTTTTCCAAATTTCCCAATCATGCATCTCTCCTATGTAATAACAGTTTATTATGTAATAAAAACTTTTACTTTGTGATATACTTCAAAGAGGCATAGTTTCGCACAATTGGAAATGTGCAAATTGAAGTGTAATTATAGACAGATGTTGTAACCATCTGTGTAAATAAAAGATTCAAAGATTTTAACCCTAAGCCATTGGAAGTAATGAGAAGAATTTAGCAAAATCATAGAATAAAGCAGAAGAGAATGAGTAATATTGCCATAGGCCAATAGCAAGTTATTTGAAAAATAACATTGAAATTCCAAAAACACTTAAAACAGCTACAATTCATTTAGAAATAGCAGCAGAAAATTAAAGAATACATTTAATTTTCAAGATGAAAGATCTCTAAAATCAAAATGGAAAAACAGAGAGGAAAGAAATGGAAGATGACATGAAGATGGAAAGGTAACTCATGTTCCTAAATTGTGACCCTCATTATTGCTAAAATATCAAAACTAAACAAGATGATCCACAGATTCACTTGTAGCTTTTAATACCACATTATGTATGCTTTAAATAACACATTGGAATTAAGTAATGACTTCAATAAAACAAAAGTCAGTAATAGTGAGTCTAGTAATAAAAAATAGCGCCTGTAAACACAAATAATAAAATAAAAAAAGATAAATATAGAAAAAAATGTAAAGTAGACCTTTAACTTGGATCCCTTTTCTTTCTAACAAACATCATAAAATGATCTTCCTTTCTTCTCATCTGAAAATTTCACTGAACCTGGGGTCCAGGTGTTGTCAAGTAGATATATTAGGATTTTTGTAATAGACTCCATCTGTGTAAAAATAAGTTACTTTGATGAGGGGTGATATCTATACATGTCTGTAGGTATAACAATAAAAATTTAAAATATAGTTCAAAATCATGCCGGTTCTATAGAAATGTCAGAGATAGGTTTTCCCTTTATGATTGTAACCCCAGTAGCCATGAGTAATTGGCTAGCTTTATAGTAACAGGTAGGAATTTTCTCCTTTTGAAGAGGCTGTGAATCCAAGAAGACAGCAGCTGGTTACCCTTAAAATAAAAGTTACACTGGTGAGTGTTGAATATCTTGTTGGGCTTGTCATTATCAGGCTTGACAGACTCTAAGGTTGAGTAGAACTACTGATTACGTGTCACCATTGCTTGCATGTATAACACCTACACATACTTGAGAGGCTGTCTCCATGGAAAAAGCTTACAGGCAAGTTACATGTCCATTCTCCCAATTCATGTAGTTAAAATATGTGTTGTCTTCCATAAAGAGTACTTGCCTTCAAATCCAGAAATCAATGAGAATAATAACAATAGCTAATATTGTTTAGGAAGATCCGTGCCCAACTGACAAATAACTGTAAGGCATTAGCAGTTTTTTTAGTCTAAAGTTCTTTATTTACTTTTAGTGAAAATTGACTTTTTTTATTACAATATATTTTAAGCATGTTGGACCCTGTCCCTACTACTCTCAGTTCCCCCTTTTCTACAAGCCACAAGATCACACAGCTACTATACATACATCATATAATGAGATAACTCAGAGGAATTAAGGATTCTCCTAATGGATGAAACCAGTGCAAAAATTGTACTTGTTGTTATAATCTCCTGAATGAAATGAATTAGCTGTTTCTTGTTATAGATTCTTCCTGTAGCTTATTCTTTCCCAAAACAAACTTGGGGTTTGCTTCACAAAATAAATTTCTCCCATGCATTTAAAGTTTTACTAATTATGTGTAAATTACTAACTATGTGTAAAACCTGTTCTCTATTAACAGGTCCTAATTTACTGATTACATTCCATAGCTATGTGTGAGACCTGTTTCCCTCTATCAGGTCCTTGTTCCCCTCTCCATTGTAATAGAAGAGATCTGCCTTTCTGTATTTATTTGTATTGACAAGCATTTGGACAGTGTTTAGAGCCAAGGCAAAAGCATCCTAAGACGTTCCCAGATATCCAAGGACAGAAAATTACTACATGTCCAAAGAAGTTGATTCATAGATGCCTAGAATGATGTAAAATATAACCACACCCTGTTTTTCCCTCAGCAGCACATGAGAAGTGATAACCTAAACTAACCATGCACTAGAAGATTCTTAAATTTCTTGCTTTATTAACTCAAGATTTTAGTTCATCTCTTTACTGCTCCTTCCTGTTTCTCCCGAGAAGATAAAGACAAGGTAATCAGCTCATTTGCTCATTCCCAGGAAAAAGTAAACTATCTTTAAGGCCTATATCACCACTGATGTCAGAGAACTGGAAGGCACCATGTTATTGATTTTGTTTTGTTTTGCTTTTTTTTTTTTTTTTGTAAATTAAACTTAGACCCTCTTTTTGACCTAGGGCACTAAGCAGTGGATGCTAAAACTTTCTCCTAGCAGTTTTAGTTAATTGCTCTTTGTGTAAATTTTATCTGCCTTGCTGACCCTGTGGAAATTAAGCCTGCCCTTGTTTTGTAACAAGAATTACTGTTGCACATATATGTATGTATGTATGTATGTATTTATGTATGTATGTATGCCTTTAGTATTATTTACCTTGACCACACTAATTAGTCTAAGATGAAATTTTAAAATAGGTGTTATTTGCATTTTATGAAGACTAGAGATGATGGACATATCTTGAGGTTCTTCTAAGCCATTAGAGATTCCACTTTTGCGAATTATATGTTTACGTATGTGACCCATTTTCTAATTGGCTTATTCTCTTAATCTCCAATGTTTTGATTTGTTTATATATTTTTAATATTAGCCTTCTATCTCATGTGGAATGGTTAAATGTATTTTCCCAAGCAATAAGCTTCTGCTTTATCGAAATGATGGTGTTATTGAAAATAATGAAGCCTCTCAATTTCATAATGTCCCATGTACTAATTGTGGTTCTTAACAACTGTGGTTGCAGTGTTCTTCTTTGAAAACCTTTCTGAACAGTGGCTATAACTTCAATATTATCCCTCCCTCCCTCTCTTCTGTAAGATTCAGTGTATCCATTTGATCCATTTAGAGTTGACATTTGTGCAGGGTGGTAAGTATGGATCTGTTAAAATTCTTCTACAAACAGACATTCAATTTAAACAGCATCATTTGATGGAGATGATGTTTTTGCAATAGTGAATTTGGCCTCTTTACCATAGGTGTGTTAATTCATGTCTGGATCTTCAGTTTGATAATAATTGATTAACCTGCCATCTGTAGGAACAATACTGTATTGTTTGTATTATTATAGCTCAGTAGTATAATTTTAGATTGAGACTGGTGATACCCCCATCACTTCTTTTATCATTCAGAAGTGTTTTAGCTTTTCTATAGTTTTTGTGTTTTCATACAAAGCAGAACATCTTCTTTTCAAGTTCTGTGAAATTTATGATATCTTCTTGATATTATTAAGAAGCTACACCCACAAGATCTCAATAAACATGGTTGGTCAGTGACAGCTACATAAAGTCAACATGCACTGCCACACCTATGCATTTTTGGAAATTGCACCAGGCTCCACATTTAATTAAAGAGCTGCAAGTAATTAATGTTTTCTGACAGAGATGGAATCAGTCTCCTCCATGGAGGCACAAACTTTCTTGTAAATTAATTAGGCAAAATTAGTCAGCTTTAATCATGTACACATACAAGCAAAGCTAAATGGGTTTCTGTAAGGTGTGTACATGTGGGCATGCATGTTTGTGTGTATAATAATAATTGCTATAACGAATGAAAAGGATATATTTGAAAAGGATCACTGGGGACATAAGGGAAATTTGAACAGGGAAGATGTGAAAATTGTATAAATACAGTACTCATGAAAAAAAAAATTTAAAGAAAAAGTAATTAAGTAATAATATAAGGGTGACTAGTACAAGAAACAAAAATAATAAATCTTTTAAATTTAGTTCTATGTTACCACATAAACAAAATTGCCAGATGTATTTCATAAAACAGCCTATTGGAATTATAATATTAGTCACTAACAATGTCAATGTAAATGTATTAGGAATTCCAGCATGCTTTAAAGACAGTATTTTAAACTCAGATTAGCCTAGCAAGATATTTAGTAACCTAGAAAGAGATTAGAGAAATTATATTTGCCAAGTACATAAATGTCAACAATAATTTGGAGCAAAAATGGATTGTGAAAATGTTTCCAGTTCAATATTTTCTCTGAAAGCAAATGATCAATATGAAGTTTTTGTAATAGAAAGTTAACAGAAAATATAGTGATGTCTAAAACAAATAGTATATTTAATGCAATTTCAGAATAATGTAATGATATTTATTATTCAATTTACTGAAAATCCCTATAAGGTTTGACGAATTTTGTATTTTCCTGGAATATCACATATTTGATAGGACTTTTTCCTGTGTCCTTAATACAG
Source organism: Cricetiscus sungorus (assembly GCA_030556225.1). Lineage (NCBI taxonomy): Eukaryota > Metazoa > Chordata > Mammalia > Rodentia > Cricetidae > Cricetiscus > Cricetiscus sungorus. The sequence continues at coordinate 43,465,787 of JANBXA010000730.1, forward strand.
TGGATCTTAGTAATGTGAGCTCTTCTTGAGTGATTTGTAATTATCATAAATGCTTCATATTTGAAATTTAAAACCTTCATTGAGTATTACTGTCCTGTTATTTCCATATATGAAAAGTTCAGAGTGTCATATGTAAGCATACTGAGAGGTTTCTTATAGAAGAAATTTCATTTTATAGCCATAAAAGCAATGATAATTCTTATGGAACACATGCTTGTTATTTAATTAATACTTATTCAATCAGAAGAGCTGTTCAGCAATAGTTGCTTATGTAGCAGGGATATTAAACAAAAAAGAAACATAAATATATGTGACAGAGAAAATCTGAGCATCATGCTATTTTGCAACAAATGGATAGTTGTATTGGTAAATAAAATACTTCCACCCAGTACAATATATTCTGTTATGAGTTTGTAATTCATGAGTCTACCAGTCAATTGTTTCATTGACACATCAGGCTATCATCTCTCACCATATAATGCAAATAAAGAAGGCAACTCTACTTATAAATAAGGCAGATTAACCTCTTAAAAATCAATATATCACTGGATATCTCTCTATTAGATTCTAGTATGGCTGATTAAAATTGTAGCAGTGTTAACATAACTTATCATCTTATAAACTTTAGATATTCTTTTAATGGTCATGAAGTAAGAACTACACATAAGACCTGCTACCAAATATAGAAATGTAATTAATTGCAGAACACTTGCCATTTGAGGGCTTCCAATAAGCATTAAATCATTTGCTTTAAGACTTTACTAGTTCCCGTTTGGAGTGCAGCTCATGACACTAAAGGGACTGGTACTGATATGATTTTTGTATTTTAAAGAAATGAACCAAGAGCAGTTATTGGTTTGCTTGGTGAATATAAGTGTAGACCTTATCTTGTTCAAAGGTTTCCTGATGGGGAAAAGCAAGAAGGGAAAGAGAAACTAAAGAATCATAGCTGGTCAACCTGCTCAGCAGCAATAAGCCAAGAACTCGGGAGTTCATCTGCCCTCTCCTTCTCTATTTTCATGTCTCACACAGCACTGATGCAACAGTTTCTGAGGGTTAAGATGACTGGATGTGGCAAAATGTTTTGCAAGGCAGCTCTGTGCCATCAAGAATCTTGAAGGCCTTCTTCTCAAAACCGAATTTTTCAAATGAATTGCAACCCTTATACCTTGTAGAGTATAATATTTTGGGTCAAGCTAAATTTTGATATGTTCCCCCAAAACATCTTTTTTGTTATCTTGTCACATTGTGCTTCACTTCTTTTTATTGAACCTAGTCACTTCATGTTCACTTTCTTTAGTTCAGAACTTACTAGAGAATTCTCATAAGAGGAATCTAAAATGGCTGAAAGACACTTAAGAAAGTACTCAACACCCTGAGCCTTCAGGGAAATGCAAATCAAAACAACTTTGAGATACCATCTTACTCCTGTTAGAATGGCTGAAATCAAAAACACCAAAGACAGTTGATGCTGGAGAGGGTGTGGAGAAACAGCACACTACTGCTGGTGGGAGTGTAAACTCATACAGCCACTTTGGAAATCAGTATGGTGTTTCCTTAGGAAAATGGGAATTAGTCTACCTCAAGATCCAGTAATTCTGCTCTTAGGCATATAGCCAAAAGATGCACATTCATACAAGGACATCTGTTCAATTATGTTCATAGTGCCATTATTTGTAATAGCCAGAACCTGGAAAAAACATACTTGCCCCTCAACTGAAGAATGGTTTGAGAAAATGTGGTACATTTACACAATGGAGTACTACTCAGTGGAAAAAAAAACCAATGGAATCCTGCAATACTGAGGAAAATGGATCCTGAATGGGGTAACACAGGCAAAAAAAAAAAAAAAAAAAAAAGACAAACATGACATGTACTCACTCACATATGAATTTTAGACATAGAGCATAGCATTACCAGCCTACAATGGAGTTCAGTTTGTGTTGATCAGTGGGACCTATATTAAAGTGATTTGAATTAGAATGGCCTGCACCTACTCATGTGGAACACTTGATCCCCAATTCATAGAACAATTTGGGAAAGATAAGAAGGTGTGTCATTGTTAGAGTAGGTGAGTCATGAGGTAGATGCTAAGATTTCAAAAGCTTAGGGACCTCACTAGTGGCTCTGTTTCCTGCTTCCTGTTTGAGACATGAACTATCAGCTGCTTTCCTCCCCTGTACATTTCTATCATGAACTCAACACTCTGTAACTATGAACCCAACTAAATGCTTTATTTTATAGGTTTCTTGGGCAATAGTGTTTTGTTTCAGGAATACAATTGACACTCCTTTCAACCAAATTGACTTATCTCTCCCAGCAGCAATCAAATGCCTAATGCTCCTTGAATAGAGTTAGGAACCAGATTTTGCTTTCTTCTCTTCATGCAGGGGTATTGTCTGGATTGAGCTTTAATATGGCTTATATATATTTTCTGAGGTTATATGTGCATCTGCCATGTTGTGCTCACCAAAACCTTTGTTTGAAGTTGTCTACCATTTCTGGCCTTTCATTTTTCCTTTCTTGTAAAGATCGCTGAGTCTTCATTTGTTTTATATACACATCTCATTTAAGGCTGAATATTTCAAAAGATTTTATCCTTTGCATTTGGACCATGTATTTGTAAATGTTCTCTAAATAAACACAGATTATAAAATGAATACACACACACACATACCCATTCACATACAGTCACACATAAAGGTATGTGTATATGCATATATGTGTCAATGAAAATTGTTATAGTGGTTTACAAGCTGTGGTCAAGCTAGTTTAACAATGGTGATTTAGTGATGTAAAGTCCAAGATCCAGTAGTTTTCAGTTTACTATGCTGAATGTCTTGGTCATATTCAGAATATATTGGAATGCTAAAAAGGTAGGCTCTAACATAAATAAAACAATAAGCTTGTCAGCCAGAACAAGGGGAAGCAAGTGAAAAGTGAGTGCATCCTTCTTTCCCTATATTAAAGCTGTCACCAGAATATGTGGCCCAGGTTTAGGGTGAATGCTACAACCTCAAACAATCCTTCCTGTAAAACTGTAAAGGTATGCTTCTAGCCTTGCCAACTGAAAGAAATGCTTCTGGTGTTTCTTATGGACACATACCAAGAAAAAAGCATTTCCAGATCAGTAGCTGGTGACAATGTATGAGCTGTGTTAATCTACTCAAGTAAGGACACCATATTTGATATAGAACTCACAATTGTGGACATTAGTTCATTAAAGATTTGGAAGTCAGCTGTCATTCTTCATAGTCTATATGTCTTCTTTACTGCCAGAGAGGAGAACTAAAGGGTAATGGGGTATGAACAACCACTTCTGCATTGTTGAAGTCCTATGTGGTGGCACTAATTTCTGAAGTTGCTCCTGGATGCACTATTGTCTTTGAAACATTATTTTTCCTAGTAGAGGAAACTCTAATTGCTTCAGTTTGGCCTTTCCAACCATAATAGGCCTCATTAAATAATCAGGTAACAAATATCATAATTCTGCCAACTTCTGAATACATTTATTTCAATTATACTTTATAGAACTAGGCAAATAACTATTTTTGGTCTATATCATGCCTGGATACACTATAACCAATTAGCCATTTCTGACGATCCATATGACTCGTGCCATCATAAGATTACATTGCTTGTGTTGCCCATTCTGGGTCAGGCCATTAAGGACATATTGTGGCTGTACTGATCATTGTGGTAACTATGATCACCTTACTTATGATGGTTCAGTGCAACAAAGTATCTGACCCTCTGATCTGCAACAATGAGTGGAGAACAGCAAAGCTTTCAAATACACTGATGCCCCTCACTATTTTGTATTTTAATAGAGTCAATTAAGTGTGTGTCTCCTGGAACTTCCCATCTTATAAGATTGTACATACCTACTCCAGCATTAAAATTTCCATAATCATTAAAATATCTTTATCAACACTAAGCCAAGGGATAGCAGACATTTCTAATTCCTTTTTAGTAGGCCATTTTTTTTGACAGATGTTTCATCCAACAATCAAAATTTTGACTTTCTTTTCCAATTGTGTGAGAGTCTATGTTAAATATAAAATCTCCATTCAGTGGACCCATATTAATAAATTTAGCCTGACCCAGTTTTATGTTCCTTACATTATGAACCTACACACTAAAAAAAAATTCTATCCCACACACATTTCCACATATATTCACTAGATTTTTGTTTCAGTGAATTAGAAAACTAATTAATCTCTTTACTGATGTTGTTCACTTCCTCATGGAATACAATATCTACACCCTTCTAGGAGCATTCTTTTCCTTGGATCAGGTTATACGTCTAGAGACAAAAATTAGTGGGCCCAACGGAACATCACTATTGTGTTGCCTGACATCTCCTTCAAGGAAGGTCACTGTAGTTTAAGCAGATAATAAAGGGATAATTTTCTTCGGCAAAGGTGGGAGAGTAACTATTTAAAGTATTGGGGGTAAGGTACATCATCTGTTTGGTTGGCAAAATTTCTCAGGTGAGATTAACATTGGAATGAGAGGGTCCAAGTTCCACAAAATCAGGAGGCACTTCTCACACATCACCATCCTCAATGACCTCATGTTTACACTAATGGATGCCTTTAGTTTGGCTGCTATTAGAAGCGGTGGTTCAGATGTAATATGACTCTTGTTACCTCAAAGATCTTGATTTGATTTCGTCCATTAAACTTTGTCCCTCAGAGGTATACCCAGGTGTTTGGGTCAGTTAATTTGCAATGTAGTCAAGTTGACATCAAGAATTTCCATAACATACCAATTACATGTCCATACTTTAAATGCTATCTACTGAAAGAAAAAAAATTCTCTGACAAATGTCAAACAATGCACCAATTTATAGATATAGCCATACATTGGGTCATTGTATTTGTACTTTCCTTTAGCAGAATAATGGGATTGGATTTCCACTAAGACCATGAACTCTCTAGCCTCAAGTAATTTCTCACTGACAATGATATATTTCTCATGGAGTCCTTAACAAAGAAGAAGAATTGTTAATTACTCATGCAATATTCTTGTCACTGTTGCAATAGTAGATATATCTTTTCAGTCAAGCTATTATTGAAGCTTGAATATTTATACCTGGTGTAATTGATGATTGAATTTCACTTCAAAGAACATGTATAGTACCATCTAGAATTATATATTCTAGACAATAAAAATAAAGCTTACAATTTAATACCAGATAGATTCTTATAAAACTATTAGGATATTACCATCTAGTCCTGGAGAATAAGCAACAACAGTGACAATTGTCTGTAATATTTAAAGGTCAATGATAACCAACTGGCTAATAAATCAGAAACTGTAACCAATTCTTGTAACTGAAAGTTTTGTTTAATAGTTCATGATGTCTAATTGGATTAAGGACCCCCTATTATAGGATAAATGAGTTTTAGCTATCATATAATATGTATATATTTAGGAAGCTTCCTCCATAGTAGGTTTCTATATGTTTGCTTCAAAGAGCTTTTAGTGATAAATGTCCTCATTTAGATTTTTAATTGCATTATTTTCCTTTGTTTTTCTTTAAATTTTACTTTATAAAACAAGTTATCTAGACCAAGTGTTACATATTTTGCAACATATGCTTCCATTAGTCAACCATGAATGAAAATTTAGTGCTTTCTTTGTTTTAATTTTAATCCAAATTCCAACTTAGATATTTGTCCATAGTTATTAAATTTTCAGCACATTAGTATGGATTCTTTTCTTTTTCCTTTTGTATTTCAGCCTTCAGTTAATGTTGCAAAAGTACAATTTTCTGTGATTTTTTTTTTTTTTTTTTTTTTTACTATTTGATGGTCTGGTCTCATTTTTTACCTATTTTTTAATATCAGGAAATGTGGTCATTGTAAATCTTCAGGAATTGACGAGGTAGTGAAGGACAAATTCCAACAATTTAAACTAAACATCTCTTCTTTACTGCTCTTGTTCATTGTTATTTCTTTAAACTTCAACACTTTTTTGTGAGCCCAGTTAATTATGTACTCAAAAGTAATGGTTGCAATGTAAACCTAAAATTTCTAAAAGTTAAAGAAATAACCATATATCACTGTAAAAGAGCACATCATAGTTCATAATGTTGACATGTTATATTGTTAATGGAATTATTTAAAATATCTAATGTCAACATCTTAGATTTATGATACAATTAGGGAGATCAAATATCATTACATATTTGTTTATAGAAACATTACTTATTTGTATTATAAGGTAAGGTAAATTAGATCTTACATTAAAGAATCTAAGATTAAAGTTAAAAATATGTAAGTTTCAAAGTTTCTGAGAAAAAAAGACAGTTTACATATATAGAATAAAATAAAATGTTAATTGTACTTAAACATTTTTCCTAGCAAGCCAGTTAAATTTTGAAAACTAATTTTCTCATTTATAAAGTATGAATTTAATATATTTAGTGAATCACTTTTGAGAAAGACATATACACATATAGAGTAACTAGAAATTAACCTAGATAATGTGTCATACTTTTTTCCCTACTTCATTTTGAAGAAGATATTCAAGCAATGTTAAAAGTCTCAAAATGAAATGCTCATAGTTAAAAAATGAAGTTGAAGTCCAGTGTATGAAAGAATGAGTAGAAATATCTAATTGCATGTACCTATATTTTCATTGAGTAGGCATAATTAAATATCATTTTTTTCATGCTTTCAATTCCCTGAAAAGATCATTAATTTTTAATAACTAAATTTTAGTAGTCTAAGTGTGTGTATGTGTGTTTGTGTGTGTACTTACCTGTTAATGTTGAATTCAATTATATATTTATGACAATAAGTAATAGCCATTCAAACTTGGGTATTTAAATATAATGAGAAACAAAACATAAAGAAAAAATATTCCTATTCAACTTAAAAGGACCAAATGCACAGTGTAAACATACTTCAATATGAAATATTACTTTTAAAATTATTTGTTGATGAATACAGAGAAAGTGAAATTTGTTTTGAGTACTGTTTACTTTGAGCTGTTTTATTTGAATATTGTGTAACATCCATTGAGTTTTAATACTCAGTGTCACATTAAGAAACAACAGTGTGAAAAAATCCAATTAGACCTGCAGATTTTTTCAATGTCTTAAACTAAAACAAATAACTTCTAATTTATTTTAGGCTAAATATAAATTGAACTTGTATATTAGAATTTATTCTTTCTTTGGCATACAACATTTCAAAAATATACTTAAGACATAAAAAACAACCAGGCCTCAGCTACAGGTGAGTTTGGGTCTAACCCGCTGAGGTGGCACATTCTTCCCTACACCCTCCCAGGGAAATCCCTGGGTGAGTCCTGGATCTTCCTGCCCCTGCATCCTGTCCCCACCAAGAATGCTCTTGGAGCTCCAATATACACCTACCCACCCCCACAGCGGGCCTGCCCTCCCTATGCTCTCTTCCATACGCTGTACACTGACCCACCACTCTGGTTGAGCACTGAGCCAGACGGTGGAGCCAACAATCCAGCCATGTTCGGGAAATTCCTGGAGCCTATCTGAGCACAATAGACCAGCCTATCCATCTGGGACCACCTGTAATTTTCACCTGCCTGGTCTCTGACTCCTACCACTGGTCTACTGGAGTTCTGGGTACCTCCCAGAGATTTGCCTGTCTCTGTGGGTCCACCTAGAGTTCCTGCCGGATGGATCCTTGACCCCTATCGCAGAACCTTTGCTAAAGAGGCACTACTCAGATGGAGAATGCCAGCTAGACCTGCCTATCCTTGCTGAAACATCCTGAGTATCAGCCCAGCCTTTGTCCGCCAACACCAGACCTTGGCTAGAGGCCTTGGCTATAGCTAGACCCGACTATCTCTGAGGAAACATCCTCCAGGGTAGCATCTGCCAAAGAGGCCTCAGCTCTCCTCTGCTGGAGCCTGATCTTTGACCTCCATTGTCGGGTCCCTGCCTATGGAGAGACCTCCTACAGAGCTTGGACCACCCAGAACTATAGACATCGAAACTTTGACCCATAGAGAGAGGGGAAAAAACCCACCAAAACCTACTGGAAGAAGCTATGGGAAGACAGCAATACAAGAAAACACCTAACATTAGAAAGACAAGCATAACTCCATCAGAATCTACAGAAGCTACACCAACTAGACAACAAAGAAAATGAATCAGAAGGGAACAACCTAAAAATTATTGCCTTAAAAATGATTGAGGCCCTGAAAGAAGATCTGAGAAAATCCCTTCAAGAAATGGGAGATAAAACAAAACAAAAAAAATTGGAAGAAATGAATAAAATTCTTAAATTATATGAAGAAATCCAATAAAAAACAATTAAACAGGTTCAAGACTTGAAAATAGAAATGGAGATAATAAGGAAAACACAAACCAAAGGAATGTTGGAAATGAAAAACTGGGTAAATGATCAGGAACTGCAGATGCAAGCATAAACAACAGAATTCAAGAGAAGGAAGAGAGAATCTCAGTTGCTGAAGATAAGCTAGAGGAAATAGATTCATCAACCAAAGAAAACCGTAAATCCAACAAATCCTTAACACAAAACATCCAGGAAATGTGGGACACTGAAAAGGCCAAACCTAAGAATAATAGGCATAGAGGGAGGTGAGGAAGCCCAGCTCAAAGGGGCCAAAAACATATTCAACAAAATCATTGAGGAAAACTTTCCCAATCTGAATAAGGAAATTCCCATGAAAGTACAAGAAGCATACCAAACACCCAATAGGCTGGACCAAAGAAAATAGACCCCTCGACATATCATAATCAAAACACCTAACATACAGAATAAAGAAAGAATATTAAGAGCAGTGAAGGAAAAAGAGCAGGTAACATATAAAAGCAGACCTATCAAAATTGTGCCTGACTTCTCCATGGAATCCCTCAAGTCCGGGAGGTCCTGGATAGATGTTCCACAAGTACTAAGAGTCCATGGATGCCAGCCCAGGCTACTATACCCAGCAAAACTCTCAATCACTGTTGATGGGAGATGTTATTCTGTAAATATGTTTCTCATACTGGTTAATGAATAAAGCACTGTGGCCAATGGGATAGCAAGATAGGAAGGGCTAGGAGACAAGGAGGAAAGAGGAAGTAGTTAGGAGGAGTCAGAATGTAGAGCATGGAGGAAGCAAGATTGCGGTCAGCAGCTCAGATAAGATGACCACATGAAAATACTTAGATAAGTAAAAATGGGTTAATCATTAAGACAGAGCTATCCCATAAACAATAATAGTAACTGGCAAACAGGATTATATCCAATACAGAGTCTCTGAGTGTTATTGGGGCTGGTGTGGTAGGTAGGAGGCAGGACCAGACCAGTAGAGAAAATGTGCTAGTAACATAATGGAGTCATAAGAGGGACTGAGAACTTTCACAAAAACTTAACAAAAGCTTAAAAAATTATTTTTTAGAAACAAAGGATCAAAGACAAGCAAGACTTCTTGGTAGCAGCATTTTTCTGGGTTGGACTCTGTTCTGTGAGAGACAAGTAAATATTTGTATGGATCCTTTAATGGAGGTTTCCAAAATTTACATAAGTGGCAAAAAAAAAAAACCAGCATTGCCTTTAAAGAGCTCTGCTAACACTAACAATTCATTGGTGTGTATGAGACCTGCAATGAAGGTTTGCATTGTGTTTTAAAAAATACAATGGCTTGTTAGAGAAAAAGAAACAGGATACAGTGGTTTAAAAAAGAAAAAAGGAAGTAGAGTGGCTGAGTATGGTAGCACACACCTTTAATCCCAGCACTCGGGAGGCAGAGAAAAACAGATCTCTGTGATTTCAAAGTAAACCTGGTATACAGAGGTTATTCCAGGAAAGATAAAAGTTACACAGAGATACCCTATCTCAAATATGTAAAAATAGAATTAGAAGAAATAGAGTAATAAAAAAGCATGTAAAGATGAGAAGCACAGAGAACCTTTGGATATTGTAAACTGTTCTGTTATCTTTAAATTACTTGACTCTGAGAAAATAACAACCGTTAAAAAAAATGCTACTGGATTAATTCAATTTATATATTATACAAATGCTTTTACTCCAAAATTTAAGCCTGAGGACAATTTACTGTCCTTAGGATTTTTATTTTTGTTTTCACAGAAAATGAAAAGCTGTGGATTCCATCCAAACTAATGTGGTTTGATCAAGCCAGATACCCTGAAACAGTGCCCCAGGTGCTCCAAAATTCAAAGCAGTTGAGACTAAGCCTTGCAGACTACAGCCAAGATTTGTACATCTTCTTAGGAACCCCCATGCCAGTGACCCCTCTCAGCAGGAAGTAGTTTGGAAAGAATGAAGCCCCAATTCCCAAATATTGTTTATAAATGTTTGTTTTCATTTAAATGGGATGGGTTATAAAGGGTTAATGACCACAACCAATCTTTTTAAAGGTAAAAAATGATTTACGTTATAGATATGAATGCTTTGTTTTGGAATAGATTTTCATTTATTGATACAAATTTAGGGTCAATTTTATGATTAATATATTTTCCTCTTGTTTAGGTATTGTGTTTATATAGCTGAGTTAGAAATGTAATGTATAATTTAGTACAAATTATAGAGAGTTACCTATGATAGTCAAAACTTGGAGTTGTTAGTTAGGATTTCTAGATATACAGAGATGTAGTTGAGATGAATAGGCATTCTTCAAAACTTTCAAAGACCTACAGAATATGGCATTTAAAATGGTTTAGGGTTTTACTTGACAGCAAGGCACAACTGTTCCCAGTAACTCCATCTGCATCAGAAAGGAAGATGGGCATCGAAGAAACACTTTATGTAGTTTGCTTCTAATATGGCAATACTAGCCATTTGGGCAAGGTATTGCTCTTCTGGACTGTTCGACTTTATGTTGTGTAAACTGGACATGCAGGACCCACAAAAAGGTGACTGCTGATGCAAGATGGACATTGCTACAGGATGCCTGCTTCATGAAAGAGGCTACCAGACAGCCAGACAATCTACAGAACACAGAGAAAAATGACTGACAAACTGTCAAAACAGGCAGAGAGTTTAAAGTTTCCTGCTTTGCTGAAGAGTCTGTCAGACACACTATGGCCTATGGGCTGAGGATGGCACATTACAGAAGAACTTCAGGTGACTGACCAGGCAGTGAGTTGTCTCTGTCATTCTAGAGTTTATGTATTACCCTTCTGTGGTCTTTGAAGGAATTGAAGACAGTTATGGTTACAGCTTTCCTTAGTTAGGATTAAAGATAAGTTACATATAAGACTTTAGATACAAAAATAGGATAGATGATATTTTCTTTAAAACTTATTAAATTTTAATGGACTAAATATTGTTAACTGTGATTCTTAAGTGATAACTGTTGTGTGATACATTTTGCTATGCTATGCTAAAAACACTTCTTTTTATTTTAGACAGAAAAGAGGAGATGATGGGAGATGTTATTTTGTAAATATGGTTCTCACACTGGTTAATGAATAAAGCACTGTGTCCAATGAAATAGCAAGATAGGAAGGGCTAGGAGACAAGGAGGATACAGGAAGTAGTTAGGAGGAGTCAGAATGTAGATGGTGGAGGAAGCAAGATGTTGGCACATTCAGATATGATAATCACATGGAAATACTTAGATAAGTAGAAATGGGTTAATCATTAAGACAGAGCTACAGAGCTAACTCATAAACAATAATAGTAACTGGCAAACAGGATTGTATCCAATATAGAGTTTCTGAGTATTATTGGGGGTTGGTGTGGTAGGTGGGAGTCAGGACCAGACCGGAGGGGAAAACATGCTTGTAACACACTATAGATGGAGAAAACAAGATATTTAATGACAAAGCCAGATTTTCACAATATTTATCTACAAATCTATCTCTACAGAAAGCTTTGTACGGAAAACTCCAACCCAGGAAGTTTACTATGCTCACAAAGGCTTAGGCAACAGATAATGCCACTTCACCAGAAACCAATGGTAAAGAAGGACAAATAAATTCACAATACCACTGCCAAAAGCAAATCTAAAACAAACAAACATTAACAATCAATGGTCATTCCTCTCCCTCAACATTAATGGTCTAAACTCGCCTATGAAAAGACATAGGCTAACAGAATGTGTACGAAGACAGAATTCATCCTTTGCTCCATACATGAAACACACCTAAGCTACAAAGATAGACATTACCTCAGGGTAAAGGGCTGGGAAAAGATCTTCCAATCAAATGGACACAAGAAGCAAGTAGGTGTGGCTATCCTAATATCTAACAAGTTAGATTTCAAACCAAAATTAAACAAAAGAGATGAAGATGGCCATTTCATATTCATCGTAGGAGAAATCTATCAACAAAACGTCTCGATTCTGAACATCTATGCCCCAAATACAAAGGCACACACATTCATAAAAGAAACACTACTAAAACTCAAAGCTCACATAAATCCTCACACAATTATAGTGGGAGACCTCAACACACCACTCCTACCACTAGACAGGACCAACAATCAGAAACTCAACAAAGAACCAAAAGAACTAACAAAGTTATGTCTTAACTGGGTTTAACAGGCATCTATAGAACATTCCATCCAAACATAAAAGAATATACCTTCTTCTCTGCTCCACATGGAACTTACTCTAATATTGACCACATATTAGGTGGCATAACAAACCTCAACAGATACAGAAGAATTAAAATAGTCCCCTGTATCATATCAGACTACCATGCTTTAAAATTGAAATTCAACAACAACACATATCACAGAAACCCTACAACTCATAGAAACTGAACAATGGGCAATTGCACCACACCTCAGTCACAGAAGACATAAAGAAAAAAATCAAGGACTTCCTAAAATTCAATGAGAATGAGGACACGACATATCCGAACTTATGGGACACCTTGAAAGCAGTGTTAAGAGGGAAGTTCTTTGCACTGAATACCCATATGAAGAAAACCGACGATAGTCACAATAGAGAATTAACAGCGTAACTGAAAGCCTTAGTACAAAAAGAAGCAAACTCACCCCGGAGGAGTAGATGCCAGGAAATAATCAATTTGAGGGCTGAAATCAATAAAATTGAAACCAGGAAAACAATACAAAACAATCAATCAACAAAGAGATGGTTTTTCGAGAAATTTAACAAGATAGACAAACCTTTATCCAAACTAATGAAAAAGCAGACAGAGATCATGAAATTAACAAAATCAGAGATGAAAAGGGGGGCATAACAACAAATACAGAGGAAATACAGACAACTTTCAGGTCATACTTTGAAATCTGTACTCTACAAAATTCGAAAACTCAAAAGTTATGGACAAATTTCTGGACAACTATCACTTACTAAAATTAAACCAAGAACAGACAAACAACTTAAATAGATGTATAATCCCCAAAGAAATCGAAACAGTCATCAAAAGCATTCCAATAAAAAAAATAAGCTCAGGGCCAGATGGCTTCAGTGCAGAATTCTACTAGAAATTCAAGGAAGAGCTAATGCCAATACTCCTCAAATTGTTCGACACAATAGAGACAGAAGATACAATACCAAACCATTTCTACGAGGTCACAAACACATTGGTACCCAAGCCTCACAAAGATACAACTAAGAAAGAAAACTACAGAATAATATGCCTGATGAACATCGACACAAAAATACTCAATAAAATACTGGCAAAACGAATCCAAGATACATCAGAGAAATAATCCACTATGACCAAGTAGGCTTCATCCCTGGGTTGCAAAGATGGTTTAACAGAAGAAAATCTATCAACATGATCCACCATATAAACAAACTGAAAAAGAAAAACCATATGATCACCTCCCTAGATCCTGATAAAGCTTTTGACAAAATTCAACACCATTTCCAAATAAAGGATTGGAGAGATCAGGGATAACAGTAACATACCTAAACATAGTAAAAGCAATATACAGTAAACCAAGAGCCAAGATCAAAGAGAATGGAGAGAAGCTTAAGGCAATTCCTCTGAAATCAAGGCTGTCTCTGCATATCTCCTCAATATTGTACATGAAGATCTAGCTAAAGCTATAAGACAACAAAAGGAAATCAAGGGGATCCAAATTGGAAAGGAAAGAGTCAAACTGTCTCTATTAGCAGATGATATGATACTTTACAAAAGCAACCCAATAAACTCTACCATGGAACTCCTACAGCTGATAAACACCTTTAGCAAAGTAGCAGGATACAAGATAAACTCAAAAAAATCAGTAGCCCTATTTTATTCAGATGACAAAGAGGCTGAGAAAGAAATCAAGAAAGACCACCCTTTACAATAGCCACAAACAACACAAAATATCTTGGGGTAAAGCTTGCCAAACATGTGAAAGACCAGTACAATAAGAACTTTGTGTCTTTAAAGAAAGAAATTAAAGAAGATACCAGAAAATGGAAAGATCTCCCATGCTCTTAGATTAGAAGGATATAGTAAAAATGGCAACCTTGCCAAAAGCAATCTATAGATTCAATGCAATCCCCATTAAAATCCCAGCACAATTCTTCACTGACCTTGAAAAGATAATAGTCAACTTTGTATGGAAAAAAAAGGACCCAGATAGCCCAAACAACCCTGTAAAATAAAAGAACTTCAGGAGGCATCACCATCCCTGACTTTAAGCTCTACTACAGAGCTATATTTTTGAAAACAGCCTGGTATTGGCACAAAAATAGACAAGCAGACCAATGGAATCTAATCAAAAATACTGATATTAATCCACACAGCTATGAACACCTGATATTTGACAAAACACTCAAAAAAGTACAATGGGGGAAGAAGGTATCTTCAACAAATGGTGCTGGCACAATTGGATGATGGTGTGTAGAAGACTGCAGATAGACCCATGTCTATCTCCATGCACAAAACTCAAATCCAAATGGATCAAAGACCTCACATAAATCCAACCACACTGAACCTCTTAGAAGAGAATGTAGGAGGTACCCTTGAAAAAATTAGTTTAGAAGACATCTGACATCTTCCTGAACATAATCCAGTATCACAATGAGATCAACAATTAATTAATGGGACTTCGTCAACCTTAGAAGCTTTTAGTAGGCAAAGGACACAGTTGACAAGACCAAACGGCAGCCCACAGTCTGAGAAAAAAATTTTACCAATCCTACATCTAACAGAGGGCTGATATCCAAAATATACAAAGAACTCAAGAAACTAGTCAATAAAACACCAACTAGCCCAATTAAAAAACGGGGTACAGAATTGAAGAAAGAATTCTCAAAGGAGGAAATCAAAGAGGCTGAAAGACACTTAAGAAAATGTTCAACATCCTTAGTTATCAGGGAAATGCAAATGAAAACAATTTTGAGATACCATCTTACTCCTGCCAGAATGGCTAAAATTAGAAACACCAATGCCAACTTATGCTGGAGAGAATGTGGAGTAAGGGGAACACTCCTTCACTGCTGGTGGGAGTGTAAACTCGTACAGCCATTTTGGAGATCAGTATCGCGGTTCCTCCAGAAAATGAGAATTAGCTTACCACAGGACTCAGCAAATCCACTGTTAGGAACATATCCAAATGACTCACATCCATGAAACAAAGACATGTGCTGAACTATGTTCATAGCAGCATTATTTGTAATATAAGGAAACTGGGGCAACCTAGATGTCCCTCAACTGAAGAATGGATAAAGAAGATGTGGCACGTCTACACAATAGAACACTACTCTGCAGAAAAAAAATAACGGAAACTTGAAATTCGCTGGCAAGTGTATGGAACTTGAAGAAACCATCCTTAATGAGGTAACCCATCACAACAAAAGGAACAGGGTATGCACTCACTTATATATGGATTTTAGACATAGAGCAAAGGATCACCAGCCTGTAGTACACACCACCAAAGAACTGGGATACAAGGTGTATTCTAAGAGATTCATATATGGTCCCTCACAAAAGGGGGAAGGGACAAGTCTCCCAGAGCATATGGCAAATGGGGGAGTATGAATGGAAAGAGAACTAGGAGAAAGAGAATTGGAGAAGAGTAAATACATGTGACTAGATATGTTGAGTTAGGTTGAGGGGGGGGCATAAAAGAGGGAACCATTATTGGTTTGAAGAGAAAACTAAACCCAAAGAAAGGTCTTGAGAACTACAAGACTGACTCCCACTAATAATTTAAACAACCATGGAAAGGCTACCATAAATGCCCTTCCCTGATACTGAGATCATCAACCAAATTTTCCACCATCATGGAGTCCTCATCTAGTACCTGTTGGAAACAGAAGCAAACTACCATAACCAAATACTGAGTCGAACTTGAATCCTGATGCAGAGAGAGGGGACAAGACCAGGTTGCAGAAACTCAGAAAGACTGCTGACCTGAACAAGGAGGAGCTTGGACCTCCCAGACTGATGGCTAGAAATCCAGCAAGGGACTGACTCAGACATCCAGAATATGGGTCTCAGCTAGTTGGACTGAGCAGTCTAAGGGACCTCAGAGAGTAGAAACAGGATCTCTTTCTGGTGCACAAAAGGACCTTTCAGACACATCTCCCATAGAGGGATATCCCCTTAACCTAAGACATGAGAGACGTTCTAGTCCCTACTTCAAATGACTTGACAGACTTACATGGCACAACGTGGATAGCATAGTCCTACAAGTGGAATAGGGGTGGAGGGTTGGGAGGGGACGATGGCCAAATTTATGTCACAGGAAAAGAGGGTAAGATGGAGGGAGGGAAGGCGGGATGGAGGGAGGATTGGAGGAAGGAAGGGAGAGGAAACTGGGATCCACATGCAAAATTTTTAAATTATATTGTTATTAAAAAAGGAAAAAATACTGGTGCTGATTAATTCAACATATATATGTATAAAATATGTTGACTTCAAAATTTAAGCCTAAGGACAAGTTACTGGGGAAAAGGATTTCTAATTTTGTTTTCACATTAATTGAAAAGCTGTGGATCTCTCCCAGACTAATGTGGTTTGATCGACCAAGACCCCCTGAAGCAATGTCAATGGGACAATGCAGCCTCGCAGACCACTTCAGCCAAGATTTCTGTGTCTTATTAGGATTCCCCCATGACAGCAGCCCTTACCAGCATGAAGCAGCTTGGAAAGAACAATGCCCAAATTCCCAATTATTGTTTATAAATATTTGCTTTCATTTATAAAAAGACATGTATAATTATGTCCAGCATAAAATAAATAAATGTTAAAAAAGATATAAATAATCCCCTTTGTCCAAATGAAATATATTAATAAATAAATAATATAAAGTTTAAAATAAAACTTCATGTCTGGGCTTATCTAGGATATGAACTCACATTTATGAATCATGAGAAATTACCTACACACAATTGCAATCATGAAATTTCCTGAATGTAGCAGTGGTTGTAACTGTGCTCTGGCACTCTAGCCTGTATATTAGTAGAAGTGATGTAATGGCCCATTTGGCCCCAGCTTTATTTAATGTGTTGATGTCTTACTGAAGAAACATTTTAATACTGATTTAACCTTATTACAAAACAAAAATGTGGACTCCTTTTCAGATTCCCTATTCATATTAAAGACAAAACAAGCAAAAAATTATGCAAGACTTCATTGAAAGTGATATTAAGTTTTATCTTGGCAGAAGAGTTAGAGACACGGTCCATCAAAAGTTAAAGAATAGATTTGGAAGTGCACAATCGCAAGTTTCCTGTTGTTACATAATCTGTAGTAAATCACCAAAGTCATCCTTCAAATCTTTGAAGTAGTGATGAAATTCACTTTCTAAAACATGGTGATTTACTTTCTTGATTTCCCTGTAACTCACAATTACTGTTAACAAAAGCTATTTTAGGGATTGAAATGCACTTTAAAACACTTCATTTTAATATACATGCAAAAATGTGAATGAGCATAGGCATAAATTCAAAACCAGATGTTCTCTCATCACTTTTGCCTTTCTGCTTATGTAGTTTAAAAAAATCCTTTGCAAATATAGCTATGTATCCACATGTATGAGGGTACATACACACATACACACACACACACACACACACACACACACACACACACACACGCAACTATAGTTTGGCCTGTATTTTATATGGAAAAGAGTGACATTTTTCTAACATAAAATATACTCACTATTTTGTCTATTTTTTATCGAACTGTGATTTCTTTTTAATCTTTGCTCATTACAATTTGTGAATAACTTTTTTTTATGCTGACAGCTTATATTATTCAAGCATTTTACTTTGAACATTATCTAGACATAAGGGATGAAAAAATAGAATCATATATTCCAAATATGGAGTGCTAAAACAACCATCTTATCACAATTATAAAATGAAAGTAAAATATTAATCACAAAGCACACATTAAAATATAAAGGTTTGTCTCACTAAAATAATTTAAACATGTCTATACTTGGTCAAGGCAAGTACATGTGCACATTTTGTAATGAAATACCATGAAATGCAGTTATCAGTGTAAGACTAAATGGCTCTGTTCATTTCTTCCTTTCTTTCTTTCTTTCTTTCTTTCTTCCTTCCTTTCTTTCTTTCTTTCTTTCTTCCTTCCTTTCTTTCTTTGTTTTCTCTTTTGGAAGCACAGTTAGTTTGTGTTCATAGAATTACTATGGAAACGGGCTGTCAAGCTTAGGAAACATGTAACTTGGTTTTATATTACTACATTTGAACATTATTTACAAAGTTATGAAGACAGTAGTGCTTGTCAAATATTACATGAAAATTCATGAAGTGCTAGCTTAGAAAACTTGGGAAATACAGAGATCAAGATGCCAATCTATGCTCTATTTAGAAAAGTACATTTTAATGAATATAAAAGTCACTCAGTTTGACAAGGTGAGCATAGTTGATATATAAGACTGACACTAGTGGTCTTTATTACATCATTGTAGAAACAAGGATTATTGCTTCAGAACTGTATTACTGGAGTGTGTTGTCTTTATCTGGTATACCAAAATGTCAGTGTGAGATTGCTGTTAAACAATTGATTATTTTACCTCCTGGGACAAACAATATTCAGTTCCCAAGAGTTTATAAAGATAATAAGAGAATATATTGTTTTGCAATGTCTTTTGTGAAATAAGTCTACACATTGTAATCACTATCTGTCTATTTTTGGCCTTAGTAATTAAGGAAGACAAAGCCACCATAGAAATGTTCATCTTCACTTTGAATACTAGGTAAGGCAGGAAGAATGGAAGTCCAAGGCCACCTAAGCTTCATAATGAAACTCACCTAAAATAACAAAAGTATAAAAACAAAACAAAACAAAAATCTCAGAAACAAGAAAAATTTTATAATGTTCATATTAAAACAAAGCAAGTCTTATATAGAATAGCTAAAAAAGTAAAGAAATACACATGGAAGTATTTAAATATAAGTTGACAAAAACTTGCTGAACACTTAGTGAATGAAATCTCTTAAAATTTTCCATGTAAGTGAGATTGTCAGGTAAATAGAAAACAAAACAAAAAAATTAGGCAGCATGGAAAAGAATTTCTTTCCTTTAACTTGATTTATTTAAAGTCATAGTAATCAAATAAAAGCAAGTTATCACTCACTGCATGACTAATGAGACAAATTACAGCACATTTCTCATGAGTTGCATTATAGAAGAAAAGAAAAATCTAATCAACTGACTAAAAGTAATTATTTCCTAGGACTATAATAAGAGTACTATTTATTGGTAGTACTTCATGTAGAATAATGCATATGTAAATATACATCTGTTTAGTTTGCACTAATGCTGTCTTTGTTTCTTTTAAATACTTTTAGCTGCTCTTATTATTCTTTATTCTGTATTTTTGGAGCTTTGATTATTATGTGAAAAGAAGACATGATGTTTTTTGATCCAGTCTATTTGGTGTTTGGTATGTTTCTTGTATTTTCATAGGAATGTTCTTCTTCAGATTGGGAAAGATTTTTTTTTCCATGATTTTGTTGAATATGGTTTTTTTTTTGCACTTTTGAGCTTTTTCACCTTCTTCTATGCCTATTATTCTTAGGTTTGGTATTTTCATGGTGTCCCATATTTCCTGGATGTTTTGTGTTAAGGATTTTTGGATTTAAGATTTTCTTTGGTCCATTAATCTATTTCCTCTAGTTTGTCTTCACTGCCTAAAATTCTCTATTGATATCTTGTATTTTGTTGGTTATAGTTGCATCTGTAGTTCCTGATTGTTTACCCAGTTCTTCAATTTCCAGCAATCCCTCAGTTTGTGTTTGCTTTATTGTCTCTATTTTAGTTTTCAGATATTGAACCTTTTTGAGTTGTTTCCTTCTTTTGTTTTTTGTTTTTTGGTTTTTTTTTTTTGATTTTTTGTTTTTTTTTTTTTTTGGCTTTCTTTACTTTCTTACAGAGATTTGTTCATTTCTTGCATTTTCCCTCTATTTCTTCTAATTTTTGTTTAACTTTTCTTCCATTTCCTTAAGGCATTTTTCTCATATCATCTTTGAGGGCCTCTATTTATGGTTTTAAGTCATTGTATTCTGCTTCATCTGCTTTGGTGTATTCAGGTCTAGTTAGTTCAGAGTACTTAGATTCTGGTGGTGCCATACTGTTCTTTCTATTGTTTGGTGTTTTCTTTTGTATTGCTATCTTTCCATTACTTATTCCAGTCTTTCTCTCTCTATTCTGCTCTCCTAGTGGATGTAGGTGAGTTAGAATTTCAATGTTAGTAACTTTTGATGATTTGAGCTCTCTTGGATGTGTCTCCAGCAGAAGGCATTTAATGGGGAGCAAACATTAGCTGAGTATGTGCTCAAGGTGGTTCCTTGTGGATAGGCAAGTCCAGTATGCTTAGAGCTGACTCAGGAATTTTCCAGGAGGTGGAGGGTGTGTTGGACCCACATCTGGCCCAATGCTCACTCTGAACAGTGTGCCCAGAAGGACCAAGGGTCACACGATACAGTTCATTCTCTGGTCAAGACATTTCTACTCTAACCATGTTTTAGAGATTTACATGTATATATATGTTCATAGTTATATTGCTAAAGTAATTGTTCCTGCATTACTCTGAGAAGTTTAAACCAGTTTTATTGCTAGGTCCCTGAGTATTACAGATTATCTTCACCCAGGTCTTATTTCTTTTTGATTAGTCAGAAATAGATTCTTAATCTGCAAACAATTCATAGATATGCAGAATATGGCATTTTAATGTTTTAATATTAGTACTCCATTGACATGAAATACTATTGCTCTTGACAGCACTATGCATTTCCTAATTGGGCACTTTTGTTGCTTTTTCTGGAATCCATCCTCTAGTCAGCTAATGGCCTTTGGGAACAGAAATGCCCATCGTGTTGACCACTGACCTGGACATGCTGTCCTACTGTGATTGTAGGGGACAAATATAGAAGACTACTAAACCTTATCAAGACAGGGTAAGACAGCCTTTCTTCCTTCCTGCTTCTGTAGGGTCTGTCAGATACTCTTGGCCTTAGCCACAACTGGTAACAGCAATGTTGCTGTGAGTCTTTCGGTGACAGTCCAGATAATCTGCTGTTTCTCTTCTTGATGAACCATTAGGAAGCTGCCCATCTGCACTTCCTGCTACCCTAATATTTTTATCTTTTTTCTCAGGTCTTAAAAGAGGTTGAAGATTAGACTTTCACAATTATTATTCTCTCTTTCTAGATAGAAATATTAGGTACCAGACGTAAGCTTTTTACTTAGGATAACTCTATTGCAATCTTTGTTACACTGTCACCCAAGGACTAGATATGTGGGTCTTAAGTTTGTATGTTCTTGAGTTCCTTTTCGTAGAGTATACTTGTTATCCACTCTTTTTGTATATAATTTTGTATCAAGCCTAAATCATTTCTTTAGAATAAAAATGGAATTGTAGTGAGATATTGATGCCCACTGTGGGTGAGGACAAGTGCAGACATGACCTGGGGAAAAAAATCTGGGGTAGCATACTACAGAGATTGCTTGCTCTCTCTTCCTGGACACACATAGGGCATCATCGAACATCCTTGAGACTGGAAATGCTTGTGTTCATCTGTTACTATTGCAAGCTATTTTCCCTGAATAAACATCTATTCAGACTCTCTGTTTTCACTGATCCTTATTTTTCCATACTAGATAATACATAATAATCCATCATATATACAAATAGAAAAGAAAAAGCCATATTATCTTTTCACTAGATGCTTAAAAAGCCTTTGACAAAAATGCAGCACCCATTCATAATAAAGCCTTTCAAAGATCAGGAATAATGAACATACCTAAACATAATAAAAGCAATATAAAGCGAACCAACAGCCAACATCAAACTAAATGGATAGAGACACAATGTCATTCATCCAAAACCAGGAACAAGACAAAGCTGTCTACTCTCTCCATATCTCTTCACTATTGTGCTTAAAAATCTAGCAATAATATTACAAAAGGAGATCAAGAGGCTATTAATCACAAGGAAAGAAGCCAAACATTCTCTCTTTCCAATGATATGATAATTTATATAAGTAACCAAAAAACTCTACCAGAAAATTCCTACAGCTAATAAGCAAATTTAACAAAGTGGCAGGAAACAAGATTAGTTAGAAAAGAGCAGTAGCCCTTCTATACACAGATAATACATGGTCTGAGAAAGAAATCAGAGAAACATCACTCTTTACAATAGCCACAAATAACATAAAATATCTTGGCGTAATGGTAACCCAACAAGTGAATGATCTGTATAGCAAGAATTTTGAGTCATGAACCCATATTGCCAAGCCTCTGCTAGAGATGATTCTGGGAACAGTTCTAGATGAAACACCCAAAACACTTCCCTGAAACTCCCTGCATTGGCCCTGAATCTCACTGGCCCGGGTATCCTGTCCCCTGATCTAATATACACTCAACCCTCAACCCACACCACAAAGAGCCTGCACACCACCTATCCTGTGTATTTCCCTGCTGACTATCCCACCACTCTAATAGAGCACTGGAACAGAAGACAGATCCATGAAAGCATACGGAACACCAAATAGACCGGACCAAAAAAAATAAAAAAAAAAAAAGACCCCTTGACACATAATAATGAAAACATGTAACATACAAAATAAAGAAAGAATATTAAAAGCAGTGAAGGAAAAAGGACAGGTAACATATAAAGGCAGACCTATCAAAATTATGCCTGAATTTTCATGGAAACCCTCAAAGACAGAAGGTCCTGGATAGATGTTCTACAAGTACTAAGAGTCCATGGATGCCAGCCCAGGCTACTATACCCAACAAAACCCTCAATCACTATAGATGGAGAAAACAAGATATTTAATGACAAAGCCAGGTTTTCACAATACGTATCTACAAATCCACCCACAGAAAGTTTTGGAAGGAAAACTCCAACCCAAGGAAGTTAACTACGCTCACAAAGACATAAGAAATAGATAATTCTACTTCACTAGGACCCAAGGGTAAAACAGGGCAAATATATTCACAATACCACTGTTAACAACAAATCTAAAACAAACAAGCATTAGCATTCAATGGTCCTTACTTTTCCTCAACATTAATGGTCTTAACTCTCCTATAAAAAGACACAGGCTAACAAAATAGATATGAAGACAAAATCCATCTTTCTGCTGCATACAAGAAACACATCTAAGCTTCAAAGACAGACACTACCTTAGGGTAAAGATTTGACAAAGATCTTCCAACCAAATTGACCCAAGAAGCAAGCAGGTGGCTATCCTAATATCTAACAAGTTAGACTTCAAAAGGATCAGGGATAACAGGAACATACTTAAACATAATGAAAGCAATATACAGTAAACCAACAGCCAACATCAAACTGAATGGAGAGAAGTTTAAGGCATTTCCTCTAAAATCAGGAACAAAATAAGGCTGCGCTCTCTCTCCATATCTCTTCAATCTTGTACTTGAAGTTCTAGCTAAAGGAATAAGACAACAAAAAAGGGATCAAGAGGATACAAATTGGAAAGGAAAAAATAAAATTTTCTCTATTTGCAGAGGATATGCTAGTTTACATAAGCAACCCACAAACCTCTTCCAGGGACCTCCTGCAGGTGACAAACACCTTCAGTAACCTGGAAGGATACAAGATAAACTCAAAAAATCAGTAGCTCCACTATATACAGAGGACAAAGGGGCTGAGAAAAAATGAGAGAAACATCACTCTTTACAATATCCACAAACATCATAAAGTATCTTGGGGTAATGTTTTTCAAATAAGTGAAAGACCTATATAATAAGAACTTTGTGCCTTTAAAGAAATAAATTAGATACCAGAAAATGGAAAGATCTCCCATGCTCATGGATAGGTAGGATAAACAGAGTAAAAATGGCAATCTTGCCAAAAGCAGTCTACAGATTCAATCCAATCCTCATTAAAATCCCAGCACAATTCTTCACTGACCTGGAAAGCATAGGAATCAACTTTATATGGAAAAACAAAAGACCCAGGATAGCCAAAACAACCATGTACAATAAAAGAACTTCAGGAGGCATCACCATTTCTGACTTCATGTTCTATTACAGAGCTATAGTTTTGAAAACAGCCTGGTATTGGCACAAAAATAGACAAGTAGACCAATGGATTCAAATCAAATATCCTGATATTAACCCACACCTGAACACCTGGTATTTGACAAAACAGCTAAAAGCATACATTGGGAGGTGCAAAGCATCTTCAACAAATGGTGCTGGTACAACTGAATGATGGTGTGTAGAAGCAGATAGACCCATATCTATCAACATGCACAAAACTCAAGTCCAAATACACCCAAAACTCCACCACAAATCCAGCCACACTGACCCTCTTAGATGAGAAAGTGGGAGGTACCCTTGAACAAATTGTAATAGGAGACTTCTTACTGAACATAACTCCATTAGCACAGACACTGATATCCACAATTAATAAATTAAAATTTCTCAAACTTAGAATTGTCTGTAAGGCAAAGGACACAGTTGAGAAGACCAAATGGCATCCCATAGACTGGGAAAAGATCTTCACCAATTGTATATCTGACAGAGAACTTATCTCCAAAATATACAAAGAACTCAAGAAAAAATCAATAAAACACCAAATAACACTATTAAAAATGGGGTTCAGAACTGAAGAGAGAATTCTCGATAAAGGAAATCAAAGAGGCTGAATGACACTTAAGAAATTGTTCAACAACCTTACCTATCGGAGTAATGCAAATCAAAACAACTTTGAGATTCCATCGTACTCCTGCCAAAATGGCTAAAATTAGAAACACCAATGACAACTTATGCTGGAGAGAATGTGGAGAAAGGGGAACACTCCTCCACTGCTGGTGGGAGTGAAAACTTGTACAGCCATTTTGGAGATCGGTATGGAGGTTTCTCAGGAAAATGGGAATCAGTCTACCACAAAACCCTTCAATAACCCTTTTAGGCATATACTGAAATGATCGAATTTCATGTAACAAAGACATGTGCTAAACTATGTTCATAGCAGCATTACTTATAATAGCAAGAGCCTGGAAGCAACCTAGATGCTCCTCAACTGAAGAATGGATCAAGGAGATGTGGCACATTTACACAAAGGAATACATCTCTGCAGAAAAAAAATGGGATCTTGAAATTTACAGGCAAGTGGATGGAACTTGAAGAAACTATCCTGAATGAGGTAACTCAGTCACAAAAAGAGGAACATGGTATGTACTCGCTCATATATGGATTTTAGACATACAGCAAAAGATGACTAGCCTATAATTCACACTGCCAGAGAAACTAGGATAAAAAAGGATTCTAAGAGATTCATATAATGTTCCTCACAGAAAGGTAAAGGGACAAGGTCTCCTGATCATGTGGGGAGTGGTGGGGGCAGTGAGTGGAGTGGGAACTATGAGGAATAGAAGGGGAGGAAATTTAAGAGCATGTGGGACTGGGAAGAATGAGTCCAGCGATGAATAAAGGAGAAGAGAGGAAAGGAGAGGAGAGGAGAGGAGAGGAGAGGAGAGGAGAGGAGAGGAGAGGAGAGGAGAGGAGAGGAGAGGAGAGTGGAGGAGAGGGGACAGCGGGAGAGAGAGGTTTGAGTCGGGGATGAATAGAGGAGAGGAGAGGAGAGAAGAGGAAAGGGTAGAGAGACCATAAAAGTGGAAGCCATTATAGGTTTAAAGAGAAAACTGAACCTAAAGAAATGTCCAGAGACCTACAAGACTGACCCCATCTAACAATTTGAGCAACTGTGCAATACCTAAATGGTATTCCCTGATAAAGAAATTGACAAATATCTTATCCACCATCATACAGCCATCTAGTCACTGACTGAAACAGAAGCCAACACCAACAACTAAACACTGAGTCGAATTAGAATCCAGATGCAGAGAAGAAGGACAAGACCAGGCTATAGAAACACATAGACAGAGCTGAACTGAACAATGAGGAACTAATGGGCCCCTAACTGATACCTGGAAATCCAGCATGAGACTGACTCAGACGCCCTGAACATAGGCCTCAGCTAGAAGGCAGTCTAATTGTCCTAGATGAGTGGAATAAGGTTGTATCCCTGGTGTACAAAAGGACTGTGGGGGCACTTCCTCCTTTGAGGGATACTCCCTTATCCTATAGACAGGAGAGAAGGCCTAGTCCCTACTCCAAATTACTTCAGAGATTTAGATGACCTGTCCTGGAAGTCTTCACCCTACTTGTGGAGTGGATGGGGATAGGAGGGGAGGGGTTGAGGGCATGAGAGTGTGGGATAGAGGAAAAAAGGGAAGGAGAAATAGAGAACAGGGATCGATATGTAAAATAAAAATAAAATAAAAAACTAATATCATATGAGATATCATCTTTGAAAGAGTATATGTGCTTACATATATGTATACCTATATGTATACATACAAGCATACATACATATATATGTTCAGGTCTTCATGAATTAAAATATGCTCAAATATGAGAAAGAATTTCTGTTTTATATACATAAATATTTCACCTTGAATTATTCAAAGATAGTAAATTCATATTATGGAAAACAACTCTATGATTAAAGCTAAGAATTAGACAGTATTTCCTAACTAAGAAAAAATTCAGTGTATATTTTTACACCATAAATCAAGTGAACATAGGCACTTAGTATATGCCCCAATGAAGGCTAACTAGTATTATAACATTCATATTTTACCTTGGAGTATTTCATGTGTCTACAATTTTTCAGGAAGAAAATATAGATGACATTTAAGAATAATAAGCTATAAAATATTATCAGGAGATACCAGAATATTCAACATGGTTTTTAACACAGATAACCCACTGCCATTTTTTTCTGTAAATCAATATTGTAAATCCCATTTCTTTCTGTATTATTTATTGCAAATTATTTTTACATATATTCTTTAAGGTTCTGAGGTAAGATTCTTAACTTGGTGCTTGTGTTTTATCTTCATATTTTTATCTACACATTTTTTATCTCCCATCTACATGGTATATAATTTTTTTTATTTGAGAAATTCGTGTTTTTTAATGCCATTTGAAATTTGAAGATATTATATTTGCTTCCTTACATCTAACTACTATTTTATTTACCTATGAGTGGATTGATTTGCCCTCTCAAATTCCATTCTTCATGGAAGTGTTCAAACATCATCAATTATCAATGAGCTAAGTTATATTATTCTTAATTAAGTCTGGCAGAATCAGTAGATCTGAATGGCTGATTATTTCCATGAATCTAATACTCAAAAGATGCCAATTTAAAATACATAGAATGATCTGATCAAAATACTTAACTACGTTTTTGATTCTAATAAATTCATTGCATAGCTTGATTTTAGAGGAAAATTTTCATTTCAGAATAATGTAGGGTTATTATTAATATCTAGATTGCTTCATAAGATACTACCGAAAAGTTAATCACAATGTTAACTCATGAGATCATACACTGATACAATTATTATTTGGGCACTATAATTGTTTAAACCTAAAATTTGAATAACATATGACTGTGATAGTATTATTACTGAATCCCAATATATTATCATGTTAGTGACCATCACCATCCTCACAATCTCAGATATCTTAAAGAAATAAACAGGATGTTCAGCAGAACATTTCAAGGTACAGGCTTGCAGTTTCACAGCCAGCTAAAGAATAGCTCAGGGCTATCTCTCCTGTGAAATTTACACCCAATTACAAGTGTAAACAATTTAGGGCATTCGTTCTACTGACCTTATCACTCTGCCTATGTGCCAGTGCCCAGGCCCTGGTTACATGCAAACCCCTGCTCACATCCTGCCCATGGTCCTATATAAGCCTCCCCTGAGGATATAACATTTGTCAGCTTGATCAGAATATCGTCTTACTGTCCATTTTTCATATCCCTTGTCCCCCATTTTCTCCTAGGTATTCCCTGGTTTTTCATTGGCTGGCCCGGGGTTGAGGCATCATAATATTGACAGAGATATTTAATGATTCAACTGCAAAAATTTTTAATACTAATTTTTAATCATGTAAAATGATTCAGAGAGAAAGTTTAGAACAATTGTTCTATTTAAGCTTTTCTGGACCAATATACTTAATCTGCCCATTAACCTAGAAAGTTCACTGGGAAATTTCTTGGCCAACAGCATGTGTTTTATTTTTTGCATTCATTTGGTCTTGAGTTTTTGTAGCAACATGAGATACAATGAAAGCTCAATCCTACCGCAAACAATTTGGCCAAAGTTAAATGTATGAGCAGATGATGAAATCATGACATGTGTGATGCTTAATACATATTACACCAAATGCATCTAGTAATTGTTTTGTTTGTAGATTGATATCCACCCATGTTTTCATTTGTTCTTTGGCATCAGCTTTATATATATGGATAGTCATCTGTCTGAGGTTCATATTTCTGGATGAAATAAAATTTGAAGAATTGATAAAGGAAATACCAATTACTATGTCATGGGTTAAATTTTAATACAGAAAAAACTTGCTCAAAATTATAGAATGCTATTAAAGATATTCACTTTTCATTATCTGAAGTTAATTTAAGCTGAACCTAAGGTGAGATACTCCAAAGTGGGGTAGCTTGAGGGGTAGACAGGGCAGATTTAGTATTAACATGCAATTTGTATGCAAACTATTGAGAAATAGGTCTTGAGGATTAAAAATTAGTTTACCCTTCTAAATGCTTTAACAACATTTTTGTTTGTAAATTATTAAATCTCTCCTGGGTCATGTGGCATATACACAAACACACATATGCACACACACACACACATGTGTGTGAGTTGAAAGACATTTAATGACTAAAATTCAAGTAACTAATTATACAAAAATGTTAAAATACTTAAGAAATGAAGGTGGGACTGTAGTGATTACTCAGCATTTAAGAGCACATACTGTTCTTGTACATAGGATGCTAACAACAAGCTGTAACCCCAGATTCAGAGGATCAGACGAATTTTTCTGTCCTCCTCAGGTACCTGCTGTTCTGTGCATTTGCATCCAATTTAGACATAAACACATATTCATGATTAAAAGTAAAATGAATTTTCAAGAAGGAGAAAGGAAGGCACCTTGTCAGAACACTTGCTACCTTGATGATAAAACAAGTGTTTCGAACTAAGACATTAACAAAATTAGCACCTCTGGATGATCAAGCCAGCCTGAGTTTTGTTTCTCTTATAGAATTTCTTCCCAATTATTTTAGGAGTAATAGATGTAATTTCATATAACTCCTAAATTCTAAAGTGTTGTTTGTTATTTTGGGTGAAAATTTCGTATCTTCAGTACCCACATGTTAGACTTTCAAATTATTTAAAATGAATCTTTATTACCTTTAGCATAATAAAAAGAAAAAATTTAACTCATATTTTACTCTAAAGAAAATTGTGCTCTGTTACTGAAAAGAATACCTGCAAAAAATATCAATTTAATTCTCATTTTATTTCTTGGAAATTATGTTAGTTGTTCTGATTAGTATAATTTGAGATTAAAAACATATCATATAAGAAAGAATGACACAACTTTTTAAAAATTTATTCTCCTCTCATACATTACACCCTGTCTTCCCACATTTACTCTTCCTCAGATGCACTTCTTCATTTCTCTTTAACAAAGTGCTAGCACCCCAGGCATATCAACAATTTAAAGTAAAAGTAGATGCACACCCTCATACAGGGCTAACTAGACTTGGCAGATTTTAGGAGGAAAATGTTCCCAAGAGCAGGCAAAAGAGTGAGAGACACCCCTCTGTTACTATTGGGAGTCCCACAAGAATAACAAGCTATACAATGTTAACATATATGGTGTCACTGTTGGGAGTTCCGCATGAAAAACAAACTATACAATGTAAACATATATGCATAGAACTTAGATCATGCCTGTACAGGCGCCTTAATTGTAAAATCAGTCTTTGTATGCTCCTATGATCCATGCTTAGCTGAGTCTGTGAGCCATGTTCTAGTGGTGTCCTTGGCCCTTCTGGCTTAAATCTTTCCTTCCTTACCCTCAGTTTTGGGGTTCCCTGAGGTCTGCCAAATACTTTTTTGTGGGTATCCTTATCTGCTCCCAGTTGCTGGATGAAGAGTCTCTGATGACAACTGGTTTAGGCATTGATCTTTGAGTATAACAGAATATCATTAGAAATGATTTTATTGACTTTTATTTCTAGTCACATTAGGTTCTACCCTAGGTCTCTATTTATTTAAGTATGAACCATTTAACTGTATGTATGACTATTTAAGCCAGCTTCAGTGTTTGCTACATAAAGCATTGGAGATTCTGTTAAAAATATTGATAAGAAACTTTAACTCAGCCTAGATTGTGGAGTGTTCAGATTTCTACACTCCAATGCTCAGTCAGGTAGGAGTCCTAGAGAGTAGTTAAAATAACAAGCAAGCAAACAAAAAACAAACAAACAAACAAACAAAACACCGAGGAGTTCTCATTGGTCAAACTGTCCTACTCACTAATTCATTTCCAGTGGTCTGAGTTGGGCCTGCAGATGTCCCTAGGAAAAGGCAAGAGATTTAAACCTGAGCATAAAATTATTTCTTAGGTAGTTCTAAGTTTGCCAGTATAAATTGGCTTTGTGCTGTGTCCTGCTCAAACTCTTGTGAGAGGACGTTACATGAAGGCATGAGTGAGAATCAGGGCAATGAGGAATGTATGGTGAGCATGGCACCATGGACATCCTTAAGTTGTCTTGGAGACCTGAGGATCTCCTCAGGTCTGATATGTGATCCCTCAGATATTCCCACTAAGCCATTTCTGTTGGGCTCTCTTTGAATGCTACCAGGATGTTCTGTGTTTGGTGTTTAAATTTGATCCTTTTATAGATTCTAGTTATTATTTTCTGTATAATGTGTATCTGGTAAACCATTAGTAAACATCAGGGTTATTTTTTATTTGCATGCACACTTATGTCTATATTCTTAAATAGTTTTGCTCTTCTCTGGTATTGTTCTTTCAGATTTTATATAGATATATGATGAAATGACTTATATTTAGGGTGAGAAGAATCTAGTTCCATTATTCTATATGTGAACCCTAGTTTTTCTAGCACAATTTGTTGAAGAGATTTTATTTTAACCTAGTGTGTATCTTTGATGCCTTTTCAAAAATCAGGTAGCTATAATTATGTGGGGTAACTTATACTTACAAATGTATACAACATATTTTATTACAACTATAAATGTGTCTATTTTATGCTAATTCCACTCTGTTCATATTACTATAGCTGTAGTATAATTTGTCATTATTTTATGTGATGATTTCAACATTTTTCTTTCTGTTTGGTAATACTTTCATACTGTGATCCAATATAAAATTGTTCTAGTTCTGTGAAAAATGTCACTGGAATTCAGATTTAAATTTTGGTGCATCTCTATGTGCTTTTAAACAAAATTTCTATATTCAGAACTGTAATTATGAGCATTTATAACCTTGATACCTTCCCATTTTACATTATCTTTTACAGTTTACATCTTTGGTTTTTTAAAGTTATTTTAATATATTGTAAAAACATAATTGAGATGTAATTTTGTCATAACCACCTTCAGTCTATCCCATTTGCACCTTACATATCCACGTCCCTCCCTTCCATATTCAACACCTTCTCTTTTTAACTTTCATTCTGACATGTACAAACAAATTAATCAACATAAATATAACCTGGTGGTTCTGTCTAGTGTTGTCTTTGTTTATATGCTATTAAGATTGATCACTTGGGCTTGGATAGCCCATCAGGCGCCTCATACTCCCCTGATCTCAATCAGCAGTTGTTAATTGCTTGTACCTCATAAGTCAGACACAAACTTATAAACTGTATTTTCTTTATTAGTTTATTTTTGTGTGTGTTTTGCAACTTGTCTTTGCTACCCCTACTTCTTAGCTATCTTTTAAAGAAAATTCAACTCCCATAATAAATTCACTATTACATAACACATACAGAAAATCTGCATCTATAATAATATTAAAATTATGATATGCTGTTGATCTGTGATTTACTGCTAGTTTCACTCATCCAGAATTTACTCCTATTTTTGAAATTATATATGCATATACATCATTTATTTACATACATATGCACATATATACACATACACGCACATCCTGTATACACATATACACTTATACATGTACATAAAATGAAATTTATATAAATATGTACATTTATTCACATTGTACACACAGACACACACACACACACACACACACACACACACACACACACAGACATGTTTGTGTGTGTCTCCAGGTATATGAGATTAAATTTCCAAACCCTTCTACAGAGTTACTGTAAGATTCTGAGCTATTTTGTCAGATTACAATACTGAGCAGAGTGTCAGGCAAGTTTATAAGCAGAAACCAGCACAGAAGTGCAGCAGCTTATTCTGGATAATAAGCAGGTGTAACTTTGATTTTCTTCCTGTACTTTTTGAGTTTAATATATCAAATAATAATTGACAGCATCACTTTTCTGTCTTTACACTATATTGTAGAAGTTCTTCCAAACCTAGTATGAGTATTTGTGACACATCATAAATATTTAGCACCTGCCCTGTTCTCTAAATTAATAATTGAGTGCATTCTTCTAAAGTTTCATTTATTCAAGAAAATAATGGGAATTTTATAGCATTACTGTTAACACACACACAGACACACACACACACACACACACACATACACAAACATATGCATGGGTCTAAAATATAGCTAAAGTTTAGAAACAGAATGAGTGAAGGCAACAGAGTCTTCCAGAGATCACAGAATTAATTGTTTAAAAAGAGGGAATGTGAATAATTCATGCCTGCAAAACAATCTAGTGTCAAAGATCACTAAAAGAGAGGGAGAGGGAGACAAAACAGGAAGAATAAAAAAGAATGGAATTAGGCAAGATGCCACAGATACACACAAAAATGTAAAATAGTGTGAATAAAATTATGTGAGAAAATGTAAATAAAGATTTTACCAATTTCTAACAGGATTATTTAGTAATCATTGAAAGAACTTATACATTTTAGAGTCTTATACATTACTTATACATTAGAGTCTTTTACAAACATAGTAGATTTAAATTTAAATGTCTTAACTCAGTTAAGTTGGATAAATTCTGTTGGTAATAAGTAACCTCTATAGCACAGATTTTCCCCTTTGGAATGAGCAATGCCACTCCCATGAGCTGATATATACTTAAATATACTCAGAATATTTCATATGAATAAATATATGCAAGGTCATTTATTTTTTAATATTTTTTCTTATTTTACATGTTGATCCCAGATCGCTTTACCTCCAGTCCTCCCATACTCCCCCTCAAACCCCAAACCATCCCACATCCACTCCCTGGGGCAGGTTGAAGCCTTCAATGAGGGATTATCAAAGTCAGTCAAATCATTTGGGCTAAGGCCTAGGCCCTCCCCCATGTCTCTAGCTTAAGGGAGTATCCCTTTATGGGGGATGGGCTGGTAAAATTCTGCTCTAGGGATAAATGCAGATTCTATTGTCACAGGTACCATAGAAGGCACAAGCCTTCTAACTGAGACCCAAGTTCAGGAAGTTTGGGTGGGTCTTTTGCTGTTTTCCCAGCTATCCATATAGGGTCCATGAGTTGTTCAGGTCAGTTGATGTGTGGGTTCTTACAGCATGGTTTTGATCCCTTTGCTCAACCCTTCAACCTCTCTACAGCCAGATTCCAGGAGTTTAGCTAAGTGTTCAGCTATGGATGTCTGCTTCTGCTTCCATCAGCTACTGGATGAGGTCTCTATGATGGCATATAAGGTAGTCATCAATCTCATTATCAGAGAAGGACATTTAAGGTAGCCTCACTACTATTTCATAGATTGTTAACTGAGGCCAACCTAATTGATCTCTGGACATTTCCCTAGTGTGAGATTTCTCTTTATATCTATACTAGCCCCCTCTTCTATTATGGTATCTCTTTTCTTGCTCTCCTCTACTCTTCCCTTGACTGAATCTTCCTGCCCCCTCATGTTTTCCTCTCCCTACTCTCCTCCCCTTTACTTTCTCCTTACATCTCTCCCCCACCTCTGCCTGCTCCCAATTTGCAAAGCAGATCTTGTCCCTTTCCCCGTCTGTGAAAGACAATGTATG
Organism: Cricetiscus sungorus; assembly: GCA_030556225.1. Classification (NCBI taxonomy): domain Eukaryota; kingdom Metazoa; phylum Chordata; class Mammalia; order Rodentia; family Cricetidae; genus Cricetiscus; species Cricetiscus sungorus. The sequence continues at coordinate 43,500,249 of JANBXA010000730.1, forward strand.
TCTCTCTTAGGGTCCTCTGTTTCCTAGCTTCTCTGGCAGTGTGGTTTGTAGGCTTTGCTCTATGTTTAAAATCTGTATAAGAGTGAGTACATACCATGTACATCTTTTTGTGACTGAGTTATCTCAGTCAGGATGGTTTCTTCTAGTCCCATCCATATGTCTGCAAATTTCAAGATTCCAGTGGTTTTTTTTTTTTTTCTGCTGAGTAGTACTCCATTGTGTAAATGTATCACTTTTTCTTATCCTTTCTTTAGTTGAGGGACATTTAGGTTGCTTCCAGGTTTTGGCTATTACAAATATGAACATAGTTGAACAGATGTCTTTGTTGCATGTATGTGGATCATTTGGGTATACGCCTAAGAGTGTAATTGCTGGGTTCTTTGGCAGACTGATTCCCATTTTCCTGAAGAACTGCCATACTGATCTCCAAAATTTCTATACAAGTTTGCACTCCAACCAGCAGTGGTGAAGTGTTTCCTTTTCTCCACATCCTCTCCAGCATTAACTGTCTTTGGTGTTTTTGAATTTAGTCATTCTGGCAGAAGTAAGATGGTATCTCAAAGTTGTTTTGATTTGCATTTCCTTGATGGATAAAGAAGTTGAGCATTTTCTTAAGTGTCTTTCAGCCATTTTGGATTCCTCTATTGAGAATTTTCTAATTTGTTAAAATTCTCTATTTAGTTAAAATAATCCAAGTAAAAAGTACCTTACTTTATAATTGGGTTATTTGGTGTTTTGTTGACTAGCTTCTTGAGTTCTTAGTATATTTTGGAAACCAGCCCTCTGTCAGATGTAGAGATGGTGAAGATCTTTTCCTATTCTGTGGGTTGCTGTTATGTCTTGTTGACTGTTGTCTTACAGAAGCTCCTTAGTTTCAGGTGGTCCCATTTATTAATTGTCTATCTCACTGTCTGTGTTATATTCAGGAAGCATCTTGTTTATATGTGTAAACCAATTCAAGACATATATTTTGGCAAACAAGAGTAGCCCAAAAAATATTAACTAATTGTAATGTCTAGAATAAAGAACAGAATAAATTGTAAACAAGCATTTGTACATCAAAAAGCAGAGATAAAATAAAATGTGGTGTAGTTTTTTCATTGGCTTAGTGGCTACATCTTAATATAGTGATAATTTAAATCATCTGCAGTCCGGAAAGCACTCAGTCAACATCCTGCCCCTACAGACATGCTGGGCAGAATTTTTGGTTTACAGACACTGGTTCTGCAGCCACCATCAATTCAAGTTATTAACTAAGTCTTACTGTTTGTTATTTTTAACAATAGCAACTTGGGTGTCTGCCCATTCCCCCCTATGGATTACACAATGCCTGAATTGGTAGTCTTGGGTTGTACAAGAAAACAAACTGAGCAAGCTAAGTTTAGTAAGCCAATAAGTAGCACCCCTCCATGGTCTCTGCATTGTTCCTGCCTCCAGAATCCTGCCTGACTCCCTTCAATAATTCACAGAGATATGTAAATCAAGTAAACTCTTTTTTCCCACTACTTAATTTTGGTCATGGTGTTTCATAACAGCAATAGAAACCTTAACTAGAACAATAATTTACTGCAAAGAATTTTGGTTACTTGCACAGTGTGATGAATCCTAACAGTGAAAAATATCAATACAATCAATAAATCTAATTTGTAATGATATTATGAATTGTAACTTTTATTTAAGTTTTGAATTTGAATTTTAATTTTGTTAAGAATTATTAAGATTAAGTCTTGATTTTGCCTTATTTTGTTTCCGTGTCTTTCTCATTATCTAAGATGTTTTGAGTTTTATTTTTTTTAAACAGGATGCCACTGCACAGCAAAGACTAGCCTTTTAACCTCATTGTCTATTTGCATTAGTTTTCCAGATTTGTATAAACAGGCACACCTGGCATTCTTGCCTTGCTTTCAACACAAAACTTTACACAGCAGAAGCTTTTTTATTTAATTAGTTAGAGTGGTTTTAGGAAAATTATGTTTTATATGTTCCACCATAATCATGCTGCTTTTTAAACAGGTTGGTATTGGTTATTATTTTCAAACTCAAAGTCCAAATTTTTTGTAAATTAAAGAGATTTTTTTTTTATGACAACACAACACTGGGCAACATAACTTTTCTCCAATCTTTTATCCTAACTCAAACTCAGACCACCACACAGTGTTATTCAGCTCTTTTCAAACTGGTTATGTATGGGTAGTAAAAAATCTGTCTGGCCTTTCTTTAGTTTCTTTCTTACAGCATGTTTGCTTCAAGAGAAATGCTCAACTCACTCATCCACATATGAACAAACCTCAATAAAGATATTAAATGCTGAAAGACAAACCATAAAGCTATTAGAATTTCTTTTGAATGAATAGAATTATATGATTATTAGGAAAGGAAAAGAGACCAAGATATGTGGGAAAGTGTTATTTCAGGGTATCCATAACAGAAGTTGGTACCACCCACTTTATGGTGATGTCTATCTACTTTTCCATCCTCTTAATAGACTCAGTTTTCTGACTCTTAGTTTATAAAGTAATGATCAGTTTTGTTTAATTACAGAAAGTTAAATAGTTATGTACAGTTACTCTCCTTCAGAAATTCTTACTAGAATCAGTATAAAAATACCCCATTAATTGAATCAGTTACATAACACAACTGAGCAAGCTTTTTCTCTACATAAACTCAGGTATGTATTAGGGTATAATCTATACACTAATTTAAGATTGAAGATAGATGAATCATCATTGATTTGAAGAGGGGTGTTTTCTTTAAATATTATTTTTGGTAGGTTTATCTTTCAGGGATTTAACCATTTTTTCACACAACTGTTCAACTAATTTATTTAGGACTCTAGACTGACCTTGTGATCTGTTCTTCTGTATTTGCTAATAGATTATTTTTTTAAGTATCCGGTTTCCTGCTCAATAGAGGAAGGAAGTGACTTACAAATATAGCAGATGGTATTGTGGAGTGAAAAACTAAATGGATCAAAGTGGTAAGTTTTATTTAAATAAATGTGACCTGTTTTAGGATATATAGTGAAAGGGCATCTCAGAAAATGATTGATTCATTTGTTAAGGCTGATAGTCAGTAGTAGAAACAGAATCTAAGTATAAACTCACTCTCCAATCAGCATCAACATTTGAAAATTTGATATTCTGGGACATTTCTACTAATTTTTTAAAATACTGTCATTGCAGAAGTACACTGTGTAATTTTGGAAGCTAATTTTGAAATTAATCATGAATTGCCTCATACAAGATTTAAAACATTATCCTAGTTTTCTTGATTATGATTATCGTGAAGGTGTAAGGCCTACTATTTGATTATTAAAATAATGTTTATCAAAAAGTTATGACAAAATAAGTTTTGATTCTTTAATCACATGATTATTTTTAACATCTTGAGCCTTCTTTGCATGACTTAAAACTTCAATCACACTAGTACTTAGAGCAGAACTGCAATATCTCCTTAAATCATCAAACTCTGTCATGTTAGGGCCAACAACCAGTTATTTTTCCTGAGTTTGAGAAGCTTCCAGATTTATTACAGTGTGATAATTTAGTCTATGAGAATTGTGCCTATATCAGTATTACTAAGATTCATTTTCTGCATCTTCTTTTCTGTATCACTGAGGTTGATGAATGATAGTGAAAGTAAATATTATTCTTTAGTGTGGATAAAAAAAATTCATGGTGTTAAATGTAATTCTTTAAAACTGTGCTACTATTTAGCCACCATTAATACTAAGTATAGGGAAAGAGTCATCAGTAACAACCCAAGAGCAGGCTTGGTAACTTGGTGGGTCTTAAGAAATTAACTCAGGCAACAAATGTCATTTTTCCATATTTAGTAAAATTGTATATTCTTGAAATAGTTTTATCTCTTAGAGCTTCTCAAAATGTTTGTATTATGAAGCTTACAGCAAAATAGCCAGCATGAATAGTTTCAGGAAAAGAGTCACTGCAAATATAAAATGATTTTTTTCAGATTTCTAAAAATATATTTCCTATTACTAAGCCTAGAAATATAGCTAAGTACAGTAGTGGCTAAAAGAATTGAATCCAAATAATTTGTCATGGTTTAATAACCACAGCCTTGATGATAAATGAGCAAAGAACTTCTTGAAAGGACAACCATAAAGTGAGAATTTAAAAGTGTTATGAAAACAATGAGCCATTTTAAACATTTATCTGACCTACATTTATAAATTGGACGAGAAAAATGCCTATATATGCCAAGTACTTGCATCAGTTTTCATGGCTAGTATTACTAGGATCCAGGAACTTTTATTTCCTCTGTAATAGAGGTGATCACAAAGGTCTTTATAGGATGTCATCTATCATTTCCATAATGCTGAATACAAAAGAATATTAGTGGATATAGAAGGAAATGCAACTCTATAAGTCATACATTTCTCCATGTTCCTAAATATAGTCTGTATATAATACAAATAATCTTCCATCTTACCTGAAGGATAATTGAATCTGACTCAGTTTATTAAAATGACATAGTGTTTTTCTCCCAGATGCTGGCATGCTGCTCCCTAGAACAACATTTTTCAGCATGTTATTATCTTCTATAAACAGGTGTATCCATAATATGCATGTACACATGTGTGTTCATCATCATAATTTTCCTCACTATAGCAAGTACATGTTGTCATTTCTAAACATGTCTTCTTAATGAAATTCCAAGACAGTCCAAGGAAGATATGATTGAATTACAACAACTTTGTTAGGGTTTGGCTTTTTCTGAAGAGAGACCTGCAAGAAAGTGAAAACTCTTTGCTTTGTTGAAGGATAAGAATATTCTATATAGTTACACACTTATCAAACATACACAAGAGCTTCTAAGGACAGACACAAGTCTGAAGAAACCAATCAAAACAGTCAATAAAATCTTAACAGAGACACACAGAAATTAAACTTGTCAGAAGCTAAATAGATGTATTTTCTTATTTGAATACCAGAAGATGACACAGGTTTGACTTGGATATAACCCTGCTTAGAATCAAAGCAGCAAACTCAATTAACACATTGGGCTCAGACTCTCTGGGATAAAAAGGTATCCATTGATTCTCATTTTGCATTATGTTATTTTGAAAGAGAATAGAAGAAAATAAAGAAGCACCTTAGCATCAAACTGCCCACTCTCCCCTATTTGTCGCCAAATTGCTGGGGTTATAGACAGAAGTCATTAAGCCTGACTGATGAATATTCATGGAGGAAATTAACTTTGTAGCAGTCCTTAATTATACTAATATAACAAAGAAGAGAAGGGATGCATGGGAAATGAAGTCAAAAGCAAAACATAAATTAAAACTTTAAAAAGTAAAACACTATGGAGAAATTAGAAAATAAAATCTTACAGAAGATGGCATAATGTACCACTCAATTTTAAAATTACCAGCATTTGTTGACACCTTACTGGTGAGAAGAAAGTAATTTTTCATAACTAATTTTGTTTTAGTAAATAAAACATTAAATAAATAATGAATTGAGTTCAAATAATACAGTAAATCACAGAAAAATGTTGGAGGTAATTAATACTGAGGCATATACACTTAAGCAATAGAAATTCAGTTATCTAAACAAAAATAGTTAAACCAAGAGGTGAAAGGAACAATACAATCTGGATTATCTCAGATCTATCTTGAGTGCCAGCTAAGCTATAAGAAAATGGATGTCAGCTATTCTTTTGGAAAAATGAAGTATTATGTTACAGTGCATAAAAAGGTGTTATTAAAATGAAAAAGAATAGAAAATATACTTTAATGAATTAGAAAGGGTTAAAAAATGCATTGCTTTTTTGCAAGGCAAAATTTAAAGGAAAATTAAAAGTTAGAATAAAAGCAACCAGGGGGAAAAAAGTGATCACCAAGCACAGATGACTGTGGAGTAATTTTAGGAGAGCCCCGTCACAAAGATACCTAGACTTAGATTTTATGATTTTAATTGAATTAAGACAAAATTAAAGCATTCCCAAACATAAAGCAAATAAAAGACTCAGAAATTGCTATGACAACTAAGGTAAAGTAAAAACTGACTTAACAGAAGAGAGCTTAAAATCCAAGAAATATGTTAAATAAACTTGATTAGAAAAGGAAACAATTACTACTCCAAATGTTCACTAGCAAGGAAAAAAATAAATGTGGACATATAGCTAACTGTAGTTTATTTAATAATAGGACACACAGTTGAAATATTTAGTATTTAGAATGTATTCATAACATGTTCATATGTGTTGGGAGTACAACATTTGATTGTGGCACAAAATGCCATAGTGCACATGTAAAACCTTTATGTGTTGGTTTTTTCCTTCTACTTTTACATAAGCTCTGTTATTCTCCAATCTTTAGAATTTTAAGTCAAATGCTTTGCCCACTGAATCATCTTATTATACCATAGTTTTAACCATGCTATACATTTTCAAATATATTTAAATGTTTTGAAAATAAAATAGAATTATAGAAGTTATCACCTTCCCTTTTTACTCTTCAACTCTTCTTATGTACTCCACCTTTATCACTCTCAAATTTCTTACCTAATTAAATTATAAATGTATGTATTATACTGCCATATAAATATGCCAAATGTCATCAAATGAACACTTGCTTGCATCAGAAAAGAGATTATTACAGAAAACCAAAATTTATCAACATGTAGAGACCAAATGAGTATGCGGTGTCCAGCCCCAACTGGTCTACTTACAACCCAACTCCTACAATTTAATTTCAATAATAATAGAAGAACAGATGAAAAGATTGTAAGAGCCAGAGGTACAGGAAGTTTGCTATGAGATAGTTTTCCCTAATAAAATGCCAGAAAAGATGTGCACATGAAGTCATATCATGATGACTGTTTGGCAGTCATATTGATGAAGCTAATAATTGTGCTTTCCATGGAACCATGTTGATGGTAATAATAATTATGCTTCTAAGGAAGAAGAAAATTTCATGAGTCCTCAGTCCTAGATAAAGAAATAAAGACAACTAATGAATGGCAAGAGTGGGAGAAATAAATCCTCCAGTGAAGAGGCCCCAGATTTGTTATCTAATGCCAAGTAGTCTGTTTTGACCATATGCACAAATATACAAATAAGGTTATGCAGATTAATCATGTTGTTTTCATGTGCTGAGAGACGCACACATATATATATATACATATAACGTGTGTGTGTGTGTGTGTATGTGTGTGTGTGTGTGTGTGTGCAGAAACAAATGAATTATATTTTAAAATCAAGGTTAGAATGAAGTTAGCTAGTTCTTCAAATATTCTCTTATTACTTCTAAGTGGAAAAATACTTGTATCTATTTTAAAATTAAAGAACTATGGGAAATAGGTGTTTAGTAGCAAAATATGAACCAAATTATAAAAGGGTGAAATACATGTGGAATGCATATGTGAAAACAATGAATAAATTTGCATGAATAAATTGTCTTATATTTCACAAAAACATATACCTCTAATAATAATTATATAGTATTAGGTTTTATTACTAAAATATTATAGTTTAAATATCTAAACCTTAATTATTAATGCAAGTGCAAATTTCAGAAGATATTATAATTGCAATACTCTGCATATATAAGAGAATTATGAATTTGAAGTCATATTGAGTTACATAGAAAATGAAGAAAACCTCATTGTAAGAGAAGAAAGGATGGAGCACTCCTTCTGGTACCCTTCTCAGAGCATCCTTTAAACTGTGGACTGGGCACAAGGGAACCTGTCTCAGTGTACCAATGGAAAAGACCATCCAGATTTTGCCATGATTCTAGTCCCATATACACCCATGGCAGGAGGTAAACATGTACCTGTTTCTAGCCAACCTTCCAGGGCCCTGATCAGAGCCTCCTGAGGCCTGGAGACAGTATATGCATAGGAAAACATGTTCAGGCAGACAGGTCTATCCAGAGACTGCCAACTTCCTAGTGCTACCTTCACCCACAGGAGCAGCTGACCTTCCTGTGCCCTGCTCAAGCCTCCTGAGGACTGAGGACTGTGTATTGGTAACACATCCCAGCAAACCATCCAAGTTTGCTAACATCCTAGTTCCACTTCCATTCACTGGAAGAGAAGACTCATTGGACCTGCTTGCACCCATCAGAAGGGAACCTTTTTCCCATATCAACCAGTAGAGGAAAAGACCCTACTGGTATGCACTGAAAGAATGGATGGATAGATGACAGTATAAGAACACAATCAACAACTGAAAGATCACTATGACCACACCAGATTCTAGGGAATCCCCAACAACAAGATGTGGACATCCCAACACAGATGAAGCAGAAGAGAATGCCCATAAAAACAATTTTATGAGAATGATAGATAACCTCAAAGTGGTAAAGAGGAAATCCTTTAAAGAAATGAAAGGAAAAAAAAACAAACAAAAAAATTTAAGAAATGGAGGAAAAGACAAACCAAAAGCTGCAAGAAGCAATTCAAACAGTGCAAACACTCTGAGGCAATAGAAAACTTAGGTAAATGATCAGAAATTACATATGCCAGCATAACCAACATAATAAAAAAGATGAAAGAAAGAATCTCAGGCATTGAAGATACACTAAGAGAAATAGATTCATTAACCAAAATAAATCTAAATTCCAAGAAATCCATAACACAAAATATCCAGAAAATATAGGACACTGTGAAAAGATCTAACCTAATAATAACAGGTATAGAACAAGGTGAAGAACCCCACTTTGAAGGTGTATAAACATATTAAAGAAAATTATAAAAAAAAAAACTTTCCCAACCTAAAGAATGGCATGCCAATGAAATTACAAGAAGCTTACAGAAAATAGTCTGGACCACAAGAAAAGGTGCCCTCACCACATAATAATCAAACACCAAACGTACAGAATAAAGAAAGAATATTAAGAGAAGCAAAGGAAAAAGGCCAGGAGGCCAAGAAACATAAAAACAAACCCATCAGAATTGCACCTGACTTCTCCATTGAAACTCTGAAAGCTGGAAGGTCTTGGATAGATATTCTACAAACACCATGAGAACACAAATATACACACAGACTTCTATACCTAGCAAAGATTTCAATCACTATAGATGGAGAAACCAAGATATTTCAAGACAAAACCAGATTTAAATAATACATATCCACAAATCTAGCCTGCAGAAAGTTATGGAAAGAAAACTGCAACCCAAGGAAGTTAACTAAATCCAGAAAAATATAGGGAATAGATAATTCCACTTTACCAACAGACAAAGAAAATAGAGGGAAAATCACAAACAAACAAGAATTAACAATTGGTGGTCATAAACATGCCTCAATATTATCTCCATCTTTCTGTTGCAAACAAGAAACATACCTCAACTTCAAATACAAATGTTACCTCAGAATTAAGTTATTGGAAAAGATTTTCTAAAAAAATCGACCCAAAAAAACAGTGGCTGTAGCTATCATAATATCTAACAAATTAGAGTTTAAACTAAAATCAATAAAAAGAGATAAGAAGATCATTTCTTTTTCATCACAGGAGATATCAATAAGGTGAATTTTTCACAACATTCTCAGTGCCACAAGGAACCTTCTCTAAAATCAAAGGTGAAGGAAGAAATAAAGAAAGACAATAAATACTTCATAGAATTCAATTAAAATGAAGACAAAACACACCCAAGCTTATGGGAATCTTCAAAGCAGTACTAAGAGGAATGTTCATAGTAGTAATTGCCCACATGAAGAAACTGGAGAATAGTCACATTAGAGAATTAATAGTACAATGGTAGCTCTAGAACAAAAAAGCAAACACACAGAGAAGAAGTAGACAACAGGAAACAAAAATCATTTTGAGGGCTGAAATCAATAAAGTAGAAACTAGGAAAAAAATACAATCCATGTAACAAAGAATTGGTTTGTTTTATTCTTATTAATAATATAATTTTAAAATTTTACATATTGATCCCTGTTTCCTCTCCCTCCCTCCCTCCTTCCCTCTCTCTCTCCATCACTCTTACCCACTTTCCCTTGTGTCATGCACACTGGCCACCCTCCCCTCCCCTCCCCCAACCCCAATTCCACTTGTAGGGCTATGCTACCAGGTTGGGTCATGTAAATCTGTCAAGTAATTTGAAGTAGGGACTAGGACTTCTCTCCTGTCTCTAGGTTAAGAGGATATCCCTCCATGGGTGATGTGTTCACAAGGTCCTTTTGTGCACCAGGAATACATCCTGTTTCTACTATCTGAGGTCCCCCAAACTGCTCAGTCCTTCTAGCTGAGACCCATATTCAGGGGGTCTGAGTCAGTCCCATGCTGGATTCCCAGCTATCAGTCTGGGGGCCCCATTAACTACTCCTTGTTCATGTCAGCTATCTTTGTGTGTTTCTGCAACCTGGTCTTGTCCTCTATCTCTGCATCTGGATTCCAGTTTGACCCACTGTTTATTATGGGTGTTTGTTTCTGTTTCCAACAGGTACTAGTGAGGGCTCGCTCCATGATGGTGGATAATTTATTTGATGATGCTTTAAGAAAACCACAAGATAGACAAAACATTAACCAAACTAACCTAAAGGTAGAAAAAGAACATGCAAATTCACAAAACAAGAAATGAAAAAGAGGACATAACAAAGGACAAATCCAGAGAATCTTCAAGTCATAATTTTATTTGAAAATTTAAAGGAAATGAACAATTTCCTTGATAGATATCACTTACCAAATTTAAGTCAAGAACAGATAGGTAATTTAAATAGAACTATAACCCCTAATAAAATGGAAGCAGTCATTAAAGTCTCCCAATCAAAAAAAGCAAAGGGCTAGCTGGTTTCAGTGCAGATTTCTACTTAAAATTCAAAAAGAGTTAACAATACTCTTCAAAATATTCCACACGAATGAAACAAAAGCTTCATTGCCAAACTCTTCTTACATGGCTATAATTAACTCAGAGGTCAAGCCACACAAAGATACAACTAAGCAAGAGAACTGCAGAACAATATTCCTATCGAACATTGATGCAGAAACACTCAATAAAATACTGGCAAAACAAATCTAAGAACACATTAGAGAAATCATCCAACATGATTAGGTTGTTTAATTCGAGGGATGCAGGGAGGGTTCAAAATGTGAATATCCTTGAATGTAACCCACCATATAAACAACGTGAAAAAAAAATGATCTCACTAGATGCTGAAAAGGCCTTTGACAAAATCCAATACCCCTTCATGATAAACATTTTGGAGAGATTAGGAACAACAGGAACATACCTAAACATAAGAAAAGCAATATAAAGTAAACCAAAAGCCCACATCAATCTATGAAGAGAGAAACTCAATTTCATTCCTATAAATCAAAAACAATAAAATGCTGTCCTCTCACTCCAAATCTCTTCAATATTGTACTTGAAGGTCTAGCTAGAGCAATAAGAAAACAAAAGGAGATCTAGGGGAAATAAATTGGAAAAGAATTCATACTTTCACTATTTGCAGATGATATGAAAGTTTACATAAATAACCCAAAAATACTCTACCAGGTAATACCTAAAGTTGACAAACAACTTCAGCAAAGTGGCAGGATACAGATTAACTAAAAAAAAAATCAGTAGCCGTACTATTTACAGAGTGAATTCACTGAGAAAGAAATCAGAAAAACATCACCCTTTACAATAACCAATGAAAGACTTTAGTTTGCAGAGCAAGGATGTAGGAAAGAATAAGGAAAATAATTCTTGAAAGCAGAATATAAAAAATCATAAAGAATGGACATCGACATGGAAGGAAATAACAGATATGAGAACAAGAAAGTTACTATGGTGATGGGGCTAATGGTTATGCTAAGCTGATTTTGTTAAATAGGGCTAGTAACTGAATCATCAATCTTTTGTGAAATAACTGAAGTCTCTCCCAGGTCTTGGCCCACAACTAGAAAATACACCCCCAACACTAGAACAAATGGTCCCAGATGTACAGCACTGTTGGGTCACTCCTGGCCAATGGACAGTCTGGGGCCTTTCCAAGTCATTCTATGGTTATCCTTTGAATAAGAACAGGTCATACCTGGGTGATCTCTCAAACATGAGGTTATACTTTGTAATCAATCACCTTGTGCCCCATGCTCGTATGCTGACTTGCAGTTTGTCTCTATAGAAAGGAGGCTGTACCCTTTGAGGGGTTGTAAGCTTTACCTTAGATTGCTGTCACCTGAGTGCACTCTTTCAATAAACAATTTTGCTTGCTGCATTTCCTGGTTTTGGTGTTTGTGTTACAGGGCTCTCCCACCGGCCCATCAGGACCCCAGAATTAGGGTCCAGCACCACAAATAACATAAAATATATTGATGGAAAGCTAAACAAACAAGTGAAAGACCTAGAAAATATGAACTCTGAGACTTCAAAAAATGAAATTAAAGTAGATACCAGAACATTGAAAGATCTCCCATGCTCTTTGATAGATAGGATCGACATAGTAAAAATGGCAATCTTGCCAAAGGCAATCTACAGATTCAATGCAGTCCTCAATAAAATCCAAGCACAATTCTTCACAGGCCTTGAAAGACCAATATAGCAGTTTAATAAGGATCAGGATGAGTAAATAGGCCAAACAGGTGTTTATTCAGGGAGAAATAACTTAAAACCTAGACAGATGAACACCAACAAGTTCTATTGGATGCTCTCCTCTCCACATCCTACCAACAAGAGAGCATTTTCCACACAACTCCTCAGACCTAGTTCCACAGGTCAGTTCCACCCCTGGCTCCACCCCCCAATTGACTTGTTCAGTGCCACAGAAGCAGACAAAGTGAATATCCCAATATTCAATTTGGCAAAACAAAAGACCCAGGATAGCCAAAGCAACCCTGTATAATAAAGGAACTTTCAAAGGCATCACCATCCTTGACTTCAAGCTCTATTATAGAGTTATAATCTTGAAAATAGCTTATTATTGGCTCCAAAATAGGCAGGTAATCCAATGGAATCAAATTGATATTCACTCACATACCTACAAACACTTGATTTTTTTGACAAAGAGGCTAAAATTTACAATAGAAGAAAAAAAAGAAAAGAATCTTCAACAAATAGTGCTGACATAACTGGATTATGGTGTGCAGAAGCCTAGAATCTATCACAAGATCCAGAAACTCTACTCTTAGTCATATACCAAAATGTGAGCATTCATACAAGAACATCTGTTCATCTATGTTCATATCAGCATTATCTGTGATAGCCATAACCTGGAAGCAACCCAAAATCACCTTAACCAAAAAATGGAGGGAGAAAATGTGAAACATTCACACAATGGAGTACTTCTTCCTGAAAGGGGAGTGGCAAACAATGAAATCTTGGAACTCACAGGAAAATGGATAGAACTAAAAGAAACCATCCTGTGTGGGGTATCCCAGTAACTAGAAGACAGACATGGTATATATTCACTCATATATAGATTTTAGACAGAGATCAAAAGATAATCAGCCTACAATCCATACATACTGCCAGAAAACCTAGGATACAAGGAAAATGCTAAGAGAAACATATATGGTCCCTTAGAGTAGGAGAAAGAGACAAGATCTCCCAAGTATGTTGGTATAATGATGGGGAGGAGAGATGGATTTGGAAGAAAGAGAAGGGGGTAAGAGTAAGGAAGAGGAATTCATGATGGAGCAGGATGTTTGAGTCAGGAAAAAAAATAATGGAGACCAAGAAAAGTGACACCATAATAGAGAGAGCCAATATAGGTTTGAAGAGAAATCAGGCACACGATTGTACGCGCCTGCCCTCACCAGCAAGGAAGACGCAACTCCGTGTAGATCTTCTTCATGCAGTTTTATTCAGGATCCTTTAAACATGTTGCTTCTGGCCCGCAGGGAGAGAGAGAGAGAGCGAGAGAACCCCTGCACAGGCTTAAATACCCTTGAGCTAACCAACCCCAGTTAGCCACGTGGACTCTGCAGATAGGCTACTCTAATGCGGAAGCAGACAGGCTGAACAGACTTAACCAATTAAGGGCTTGTTTACCCAGAGTGTGTTCACCAGTAGGAAGGTGTAAGGTAGAAGCCAGTAGCACTTTAAGGCGTGGCACTACGCGGCTCTCTACAGTTCCCCTTTTTGTTTTAATAACGCAACAGGCAAGGTTAGTGGTCTGGTCTCCAGTAAAGCAGTGGACATTGTAATGACCCTGAATCCTGGTAGTCAGCCAAGTCAGTGCCACACCCGTCTGGAGTCTTTTTCCTGGAGGTGGGGCCTCGGACACCAACCCACTTTCAACCAGACATGCCCTTCTCGGAGTTGCTCACTTCCAGAGATAACTCGGAGTGCAGTGCTAAGCCATACAACCTGAGCGTGAAGGATCAATACTTGTTCATGACTGTGAGCCATGCTTGGGGAGACTGTCCTGCCTCAATGGCTGTAAATGCCTGGACAACCATAGCTGCATACCGCTTCTGAGCAAACCTCATCTTGCAAAGGCACCACAGGCCCACAAAGGAGATAAGCAACAAGAGTACAGCCATGGCTCCCATGCCCGCCCACTCTTTCAGATGATCCATGGCAACGGGAACCAAGATGACAATCTGGCATCCCCACGTGTCGAATTCACTGCAGCGATGGCCACTCGAAGCTGTGCCATCAGGTCATCAAAGTCAGCAGACCAATTTCCTAAAAGATACTGTGAGAGCTGTTTAGACATATTGGCTGCTAAAGAATAATTCTGGTAGGATACTATAAAACCTAGGAAAAACTTGAGCCGAGTGCCTAATGGGCATGGGCTTTAGGAACACAGACAGGATCGCCCATTGGGGCTCCATCTGCACTGGTGACAAAATCAGGCTGATGATCAGCAGTAACAACAGGCTTTTCATGTTTGTTGCACTTCCTTATGAGCCTCTCCGGGACCCATAATGGTTCTTGGCGGTCCTGAGGAAAAACACAAACAGACCCTCTCACCTATGTCAACACTGGATCAGGACCATGCCATAACCCGGTGACCACATCTTTCCATTGCACATAGCCTTTCAAGCTCCCTCCTTGCTGCTGATGGCGATCAGCGGCAGAAAGACCATCAACATCCAAAATTAAGAAATTAAGGGTAAAAAGGGCTAAAGATATTCTTTCCTTGGGAGTTCGGCCTTGGCCTACTCCCCCTTTTTGTTTTATTAAACATGCTTTCAGGGTGCGATGAGCACGCTCTACAATCCCTTGTCCTTGATTGTAGGGTAATCCATGGACAAGCTGAACTTCCATTTGTTTGCAAAAGGAAGTAAATCTCTGAGCCATATAGGCTGGTCCATTATCAGTTTTTAGCTGTTGGGGTTTCCCCCAAGCAGCCCAGGATTCCAAACAGTGTCCAATGACATTGCAGGCCTTTTCTCCACTCAAAGGCGAAGCATGTACCACACCTGAGCAAGTATCCACAGATACATGTACATATCTCAAGGTTCCAAATTCTGAAATGTGTGTAACATCCATCTGCCATATCTTTAGGGGCATTAACCCTCTAGGGTTTATTCCCACACCAAGTGGATGTTGGTATATTACACATTGTGGACAGTTTAAAACAACCTGTCGAGCATCTGCTCTGGACAAGTGGAATTTCTGTTGAAGAGTCCTTGCATTCACATGAAATTGCTGATGGAATTGCCTAGCCTGGTCCAAGGATGAGCTGTAAAAAATACATTCCACCCTTGTCCATTGATCAACCATGTCATTTCCTTTAATTAAGGGCCCAGGCAAACCCGTGTGAGCTCTAATATGTTGAATATAGAAGCATTCCTTTCTCAACCAAATTAATGTTTGTAACTCTTGTAAGAGTGAACAAACAGCACTACTAACTTTGATAGGTCCTGCTAATTCTAAAATTTTTACTGCATTCATCACATAAGCTGAATCTGAAATCAAATTAAATGCAAATGGACAATTTTTGAATACTTCAACTACAATTTTCAATTCTACAATTTGGGGGGATCCTGGCTGAAATTGATGCAGCACAGGAGGGCTTGCAATCATATAAGCCCCACAACCAGTTTTTGAACCATCAGTAAAAACATTTGGTGCTCCACTAAGTGGGACTGAGGAAGTTATTTTTGGAAAAAATCACTGGATGTTCCTTAAAGAATGATATCATGGGATGCTTTGGATAATGATTATCTATGATTCCATCAAAACCACATTGCAATATGGCCCAACTATCAATAGTGCTGCACAAGATCTTAACCTGGTGACTGGTGTAAGGCACCACAAGTAGCGCTGGGGACATTCCAAAAAATTGAATGCTTTGTTGAATTCCATTAAGAGCCAAACTAGCAACTGCTGTGGGATAATGTTCTATTGCTTTCGCTGGGGAAATTTTGGGATGAACCCAAAGCAATGGTCCATCCTGCTATAATAAACTTGTAGGCTGATTATAGGTAGGGAGAATGCACAAAGTGATGGCTTGACCTTCCTTCCATCTATATAGAAATGCATTCTGTAATCTTTCTTCAACTTTACATAAGGCTTTTCTTGCTCAGCAGTCAATTGCCTAGGAGAATCAAGAGCCGGATCCCCTACTAAAATATTATACAATGGCTTTAATTCATTTGGACCCTTAATCCCTTAAGGGATGCACCTTAAGGCAGGAAATTTCCTTCTTAATGGGGCAATGGCCTCTCCAACATAAAGTTGACACATAGTAGGACTATTAGCAATGCCTTGTGGTAAGACTACCCATTCAAATCTCTGATCAGGCTCTTCATAATTACAGGATGGGACAGTGAAGGCGAACCTTTCACTATCCTTGGCACACAAAGGAATGGAGAAAAAACAATCTTTTATATCTATCACTATAAGGGGCCAACAAGCAGGCAGAGACGAAAGAAGTGGGAGCCCTCGCTGAACTGGGCCCATGATTTGCATCTGTAAATTAATGGCATGTAAATCATGCAATAGCCTCCATTTTCTTGATTTCTTTTTAATAATGAAAATGGGTGTATTCCATGGTGAAACAGATGGTTTGATGTGATTTAATGATAGTTGCTTGGCTACCAAGGCCTTGGCAGCACTTAACTTTTCGGAGGAGAGTGGCCACTGAAGAACCCATACTGGTTCCCCTGTCTTTCAGGTAATAGGCATGCCTTCCTCAGTGGGCCCTAGGAAAAACCCAGGCCCTGTGTCCCCTGTCTCTGCTGCATAAGCACAGGACTAGTGCAGCCTTGTAGGTGCTTCCCTATCCCCAGGCCAGGTAAATAACCCATGGCTTGCATCATTTTTCTTTTTGCAGTAGCAGAATACTCATTAGTTAATTTAAAACCCATACCTTTTAACAGATCTCTTCCCCAAAGGGAAATTGGCAACTCTAGCACATATGGCTGCACAAATCTAGAATGTCCTTCCTGATCTAGCCATTGCAGCTGCCTTGCACTCATGTCTGGAGCCTTTGAATAACCAAGTCCTTGCAAAGTTTGAGAAGAAGCCTGTATGGGCCAGCCAGTAGGCCAATCCTTTCTGGCTATAATGCTTCTGTCCGCTCCTGAATCTTAAAGGCCCAAAATCCTTTTTCCATCTATAGTCAGTTCCAATACTGGCCTCTGGTCTAAGTCCAAAGACAAAAAGGTTAAATCTGTTCCAGTGGACCCAAAGCCACCACTCCCTCTCTCTCTGTTATGGGCTGTAAAATGTTCATGAAGACTAGGTAATAAAAGCAATTGA
Source organism: Cricetiscus sungorus (assembly GCA_030556225.1). Lineage (NCBI taxonomy): Eukaryota > Metazoa > Chordata > Mammalia > Rodentia > Cricetidae > Cricetiscus > Cricetiscus sungorus. Next base: position 43,517,861 of record JANBXA010000730.1, read on the forward strand.
GCAATTCGATCTCCTGGGGAGATAGCGGAAATGCCTCTAGGGGATTCCACCATGACCTTCGCTACCCCAGTATACTCTATTAAATAGGCTTTCCAATCCAGATACTGCCCAGTGCTTAAACATGCTCGAGCCAACCCACCCCAATCACTAGGAGTAATGCTATACCTATTTAGGGCTTCAACTTGAGCTACAGTAAAAGAAGCTGAAATTCCATATGTTCTCACGGATTCAGCCAAAGCCTTGATGACCTTAAAATCTAAAGGTTCCTCATATCTATTGCCTTGGGCATCCTGGAAAACTGGATAGGCCAGGCTTAAGTCATTATGTATGGCTCTCCAGACCTCAGGGCAAAAGGAACCCCTGTACCTGGGCTCCGCCCTTCCTCACTCTGTCAGGAGAAGGCCCCAAAGGCATTGTTCCAGGAGGGTCCCTCCCCTTCCCACATCTCCATTTCTCCTATCCCTTCCCCCTCTGCCCCTTAGGGGATTGTTTCTGAACTCCTTTTACAAGGGCTTGCAATTCTTCCTCAGCCCAGCACACTACCTTGTTGTCTCCTGAAACTGCGTACCAAGGTGCAATGGCATCGCATTCCCTCAGGAATCTTTCCAGTGTGCTTTTCTTTATTTTAAGTTTCTTTGACAAAAGTAGCTCCTTGTAAGAGCCAGAAAAATTGGACTAGGAAGTCCCCATCTTAAATATTTTACTTTTGGTTTGTTACAACCACTTGCTCAGTGCCTGAGACTTTATTGCCACTTTTTCCGTGGTCTTTAACTCGGTCCCAACTTACCTGGGACTTTATAGCTCCTAACCGGAGACCTCATTGCCTCTATACCGAGGGCCTTAATTTTGTCCAAACCCGGAACTTTATCGCTCCAAACTGGAGACCTTAAATCGCCTCTTTACCGAGGGCCTTAATTTTGTCCCAACTTACCTTGGGAACCTTCCAGCGCTGCCCTGACTGCAAGAAGTTCTGATCTGAAAAATTCCCGGTAAGGGCCGCCATCTGTACGCGCCTGCCCTCGCCAGCAAGGAAGACGCAACTCCGGGTAGATCTTCTTCATGCAGTTTTATTCAGGATCCTTTAAACTTGTTGTTTCTGGCCCACAGGGAGAGAGAGAGAGAGAGAGAGAGAGAGAGAGAGAGAGAGAGAGAGAGAGAGAGAGAGAGAGAGGACCCCTGCACAGGCTTAAATACCCTTGAGCTAACCAACCCCAGTGAGCCACGTGGACTCTGCAGATAGGCTACTCTAATGCAGAAGCAGACAGGCTGAACAGACTTAACCTATTAAGGGCTTGTTTACCCAGAGAGTGTTCACCAGCGGGAAGGTGTAAGGTAGAAGTCAGTACCACTTTAAGGCGTGGCACTACGCGGCTCTCTACACATGTTAAATATCCATAGATCTACTAGGATCACACCAACTGACAATCTAAGCAATAGTGGAGTAACTACCTTAAATGCCCTTCCCCGATAATGAGATTGATCACTACCTCATATGCCATTCTAGAGCCTTAATTTAGTAGCTCATAGAAGGAGAAGTAGACACCCACAACTAAGTACAGAGCCATAGTCCAGGAATCCGGTTGCACAGATCGAGGAGTGATAAGCAAAAGGGTCAAGACCAGGCTGGAAAAACCCACAACAGCAGCTTACCTGAACAAGTGCAAGCTCATGGACCCCAGTGTAATAGGTTGAAACCAGCATAGGACCTACCCAGACACCCTGAATGCGCATATTAGGAGGACTAGGCAGTATATGGAGCCTCTGGTAGTGGATCAGTATTTATCCCAAATATACAAATGGACTTTGGGTGTTCTTTCTACATAGGGTGATGTCTGTCAGCCTAGACACATGAGCAGGGTCTAGGGCTTGAATCAAATGATATGACAGACTTTTAAGATTCCCCATGGAATGCTTCACACTTCCTGGGACGAAGAAAGGGGGTGGGATGGTGGTTGGATGGAGGACAAGAGAGGAGGAAAGGCAGAAGGAACTGGACTTAATATGTAAAAAAAAAAAAAAAAAAAAACTTGTTTCAAATTCAAAGAAAAAATAAAATAAATTAAAACCTAAAAAGAGAGAAAAATATAAGAGAAAAGAAGAAGCAAGGAGGGAAACAGGATATATCTTGTTAAGTGATGAGTTTGTATCTAAAATCAAATACCAGATAATATATTATTTTAAAGATTATGCTTTTAGGTATATGCATGCATATGTATATCCAAAGTTATCTTCACATGTACCCACTTTTACATGCAGTCCAGAAGACATTATTGGATCTCCTGATGGTATCACACTTAACTTTGAATTGACTTCTATAATTCCTGCCCCTGTTGAGTCAATGTTTAGTAACAGTAACTTTTGCTTTTGGACATGGTTATGATATATTTTTGTAATAAAAAAGTAACAGCTACCTTTTGAATCCTTTAATGAGGAGATATTTAAATATCAAATTCATAAACACATGCTGCTTAATTTGTGAACATATCATACAGTTAAAATCACAATCATTTTGTCTTGGCATTACTTTTTCTGTGAAGAGATCATAATCACAGCAACAATTATAAACATTTAATTGGGTGGCTCATTTACAGATTCAAAGATTCAATCTGTTTATCATGACCAGGACAATGGAGGCACACAGGGAAGCTCACTGATGGCATTTGGGCTGCCACATATTGCAGGCAACAGAAAATCAATTGATAGTCACATTGAGGTAAGCTTGAGCAAGAGACCTCATAGCACCCCCATTCAAGTGATGTACTTCCCCCAAGGCCATTTTATTTTCAAACCACCACACAGTTCTTCCGTCAATTTTAAGTTAACATTAGTCAAATTATAATTGCACAAGTGCCATTTTCATTGTGCTGATTCATTGCATGCAAAATCTGTATATGTCTGATTATAAAATTTAAAATTGGTAGAAAGAACAAAGACTTAAGACATATGGAATAGTTATTAGATTCACTCTATTTAAAATCCACAAGTTGACCGAAATATCATTGTCAATGTATTAAAGAATAATTAATACCATATTACTGACACAAATAATAAATTCTTTGATTTAAATAAACAATTAAATGAGGAATAGCATGGAAGAGATAAAATAGCCTTTTCATTAAAGGTAGAATTTATAATGTGTAATGGCATACAAGAATTTTCATGTTATTAATAATGAAAAGATTTATATTTAGGAAAAAGGCATATTAATAACAGATGCAACCATTTCCATAAAGCAGTACAATCTTTCTTGCCATCTCTCATGGCAAGTAATTTTGTTTAGCATTGCTTTATGTCAAAATTCTGTGACATTAATAGTTACTATATCTATGTCAGGTGATATCAGTGTCATTCTTATCCCTTCTAAAGGAAACATGACTGCCTTTCTCTAATTTTTCACTGATTAAATGAGGCTGATACCTCCCTTTTCTCATTTGTTTGTCATAGGAATGGACATGACTCAAAACAGATGAAAATGAATTGAGTAGAAATGGAGATAGTTTTAGAATCTCAGAGTATAAAATTACTGCTTAAGTAAAATGTATTTTCATGGCTACTTCTGTAAAATCTTACCAACAAAGAAATTTGAGTAGTCAGCAGTCTTTTAAGTTACTAAGACAGGTAATAAGGAATAAATGTTTAAAAATACCGTGTATCTAAAACAGTTACATGGGAGATGATCATTAAAATGCTTGGTGCTAATGCAAGTGATAGAGAAAAGGAGTGAAATCTAGTAATTGATAAATGGCCATAGCACTGTTATAAAGGTTCTAGTTCATTGTCCTAAAGAGACAATGTGCTGTGGTAAACGCAATAACAATCTCTTAATCTCAAAGTATAAAACATTTCATCTTTTATCATGAGTAAAATCTAAAAGAACATATGAAGCTTTTATCTATTCTCTTCAATCAAGTGATGTTAGTGTAATTTAATATAAGATGCACATGGCCATTATCACCAAATAGTATTGCTTCCTGTAATTCTGGTATATTATTTAAAGGGGTTGTTTCCTAATATGTAAAGTCTCAACTTGAAATCCAGACTTAAACAGTTTGAGTAAATTCTACCTCTTCAAAAGACTAATTATTGAAATGAATTGCATTTTAATACGAACAAATTTCCATGCCATTATCTCCTGCTCATTGTTCAGAAGAGCCTGTAAAATGCTACTGTTCACATTGAGAAAACTCTTCAAGCCCACAGGTGCATTTACTTCCTTAGTATTATGCTACTATCATGGTTTGTGGCAAGTTAGAGAGGAGGCCAACATATTTAGAGACAAACATTAAAATAAGGACAATATGGCTAAATTGGAGTGCTGGTTCATACATTTGGAATATTTCTTTCTATTTGGCATTTTATCTCTATTTATAAGAAATGTTCTCAATGCATTTATGATGGGGAATGTTATTCTGTATACATGTCTCATTTATTTGTTGATGATTGGCCAGGAAAGGCAGAAATATAGGCTGGGCTAGCAGACAAGGATAATGCAGGGGAGATAGGGGCCATGAATAGATGCCATTTAGCCAAGGAAGGAATAACTGGTCATGACCCTTCTCTGTTAAGATAAGACCATGTGGAAATACATGGACTAGTAGTGATGGGTTAATAATTAAGACAGAGTTAGCCAATAAGAAACCCTGGCCACCAGCCAACAGATTAATAATTAATATATCTCAGTGTACATCTTTGAAGTTAATTTACAGTGTGATGTGGTAAAACAGTATTCTCCAACTTCAAATTCAACTCTGTTATGAACTATAATTTATCTTCCTGAACACAAAGAGTAAAGATTTAGCTTATAGTAACATCTGTGAATAGAGGTTCTTGAGAAAAATTAAAATGCTTAATGATCTAGGAAATATCCATATACTCTATTCAAACATGACCTAAATTATTTATAGGAGATATTCACAAACAGAGGAAGAACCTGTGAAGACAAAGGGAGACGACAGCCATTTGAAAGTATGCAGAAAACTTTTTGAAGAAATAGAACTATAATACCCTTACCATCTCTACTAGATTGAAAATAAATTTATGGCACATAATTTATGGCTCATTCCCTGGCACTTCCTTATACATTCTGAGCAAACTCATGCAAACACAAATTTGTTTTCCTCTTATGATTGCCTCAAATCAAGAATAATCCTCACTCAATTTTATCTTAAAATGACCATTCCTAATAAGTGTCGATGCAGTAAATAGCACTGGTCCTTTTCAGGATAGCATACATTGAGCTTTATTTTTTTCTTCTGGGTGCAGTTTACACTCATAGTCTCTGGAACAATTAATTTCACTTATTGCTTAATGCAGAAACAAATAAAGTCTGAATTAAACAAATCTAATTTTAATTTAGTTTTTACAACTGTTTCATTATGCCTAGGATAAGACAAAAAAGAAATACAGAAGAAAGAATAATATCACTTACAGTTCTAAAATTTATTACACATAACTCTACAAAATAATTTGTGTAATTAATTTGTTTTGCCATTATTATCTTTGTGATTTAAGAGACCTAAGATAACTTTTATGGAAATAACACAACCTATCAATTGATAGATATTGTTTAACACTGTTTCATCAAGTGGTGATGAAGTTGATGGTAGTCACTTTCAATACATTGGTTACTAACAGAATGATCTTATGAAGATGTCACATTGTATCTCATTGTACTAAGGTTTCTTCTCTATTTTTTAAAATTTAAATTAGAATAAACTTATTTTTACATGTCAAACACAGTTCCCTTTCATTTGCATTTCACTGGTAGCTAAGGATGTTGAACATTTTCTTAAGTGTCTTTCAGCCTCTTTGATTTCCTCTATTGAGAATTATTTCTTCAATTCTGTACCCCATTTTGAAATAGGGCTATTTGGTGTTTTGTTGACTAGTTTCTTGAGTTCTTTATATATTCTGGAGATGAGCCATTTGTCAGATGTAGGATTGGTAAAAAATTTTTCCCAGTCTGTGGGCTGCCGTTTGGTCTTGTCATCTGTATTCTTTGCCTTACAGAACCTTCTAAGTTTGAGGAAGTCCCACTTATTAATTGTTGATCTCAGTGTCTGAGTTACCGAAGTTATGTTCAGGAAGCGGTTTCCTATACCAATTTGTTCAAGGGTACCTCCTACTTACTTTCTCTTCTAAGAGGCTTAGTGTGGCTGGATTTATGTTGATGTCTTTTATCCATTTGGACTTGAGCTTTGTGTGAGGTGATAGACATTAGTCTATCTGCAATCTTCTACACATCATCATCCAATTGTGCCAGCCCCATTTGTTGAAGATACTTCCCCCCCCCATTGTATTTTTTTTTTTTGCTTGTTTTGTGGAAAATCTGGTGTTCGTAGGTGTGTGGATTAATATCGGCATTTTTGATTCAATACCATTGGTTTACCTTCCTATTTTTGTGCCAATACCAGGCTGTTTTCTAAACTATAGCTCTGTAGTAGAGCTTAAAGTCAGGGGTGGTGATTACTCCTGAAGTTTTTTTTATTTTACAGGGTTGTTTTTGCTATCCTGTGTCTTTTGTTTTTCCATACAAAGTTTATTATTATCCTTTCTAGGTCAGTGAAGAATTGTGCTGGGATTTTAATGGGGATTGAATTGAATCTGTAGAATGCTTTTGGCAAGATTGCCATTTTTACTATATTTATCCTTCCAATCCAAGAGCATTGGAGATCTTCCATTTTCTGGTATCTAATTTCTTTCTTTAAAGACACAGAGTTCTTATTGTATAGGTCTTTCACATGTTTGGTAAGCATCACGCCGAGATAGTTTATGTTGTTTGTGGCTATTGTACAGGGTGATCTTTCTCTGATATCTTTCTCAGCTTCTTTGTCATCTGAATAAAGTAGGGCTACTGATTTTTTGAGTTTATCTTGTATCCTGCTATATTTGCTGAAGGCATTTATCAGCTGTTTGAGTTCCCAGGTAGAGTTTATTGTGTCACTTATGTAAACTATCATATCATCTGCAAATAGAGACACTTTGACTTCTTCCTTTCCTATTTGGATCCCTTTTTCTCCTTTTGTTGTCTTATAGCTTTAGCTAGAACTTGAAGTACAATATTGAAGAGATATGGAGAGAGAGGACAGCCTTGTCTTGTTCCTGATTTCCGAAGAATTGCCTTAAGCTTCTCTCCATTCTGTTTGATGTTGGCTGTTGGTTTACTGTATATTGCTCTCATTATGTTTAGGTATGTTTGTCTTATCCCTGATCTATCCAAGACCTTTATCATGAAAGGGTGTTTTATTTTGTCATGGCTTTGTCAGAATATAGGTAGATAATCATGGGGTTTTTCTTTTACAGTTTTTTTTTTTTTATGGTGGGTCACTTTGGTAGATTTTTGTATGTTAAACCACCCCTGCAACCAAGGGATGAATCCTACTTGGTCATGGTAGATTATTTCTCAGATGTATTCTTGGATTCAGTTTGCCAGTATTTTATTGAGTATTTTTGCATCTATGTTTATGAGAGATATTCATCTGTAGTTCTCTTTCTTAATTGTGTCTTTGTGTGGCTTGGGTACCTAGGTGATTGTGGGACCATAAAAGGATTTTTTACTGAAACTTCTATTTCTATTGTGTGGAACACTTTGATGAGTATTGGTGTTAGCTCTTCCTTGAATTTCTGGTAGAATTCTGTTCTGAAGCCATCTGGCCCTAGGCTTTTTTTTTGGTTTAGGCTTTTGATGACTAGTTCTATTTCATTAGGGGTTTTAGGTCAATTTAAGTTGCTTATCTGTTCATGATTTAATTTTGGTAAGTGATAGTTATCTATAAATTTGTCCATTACTTTGAATTTTCAAATTTTGTGGTGTATAGGTCTTCAAAGCATGACCTGAAAATTGTCTGTATTTCCTCAGTGTCTGTTGTTATGCTCCCCTTTTCTTTTCTGAGTTTGATAATTTGCATGTTCTCTCTCTGCTTTTTGGTTAGTTTGGATAAAAGTTTGTGTTTCTTGTTGATTTTCTTGAAATATCAACTCTTTTTTGCATTGATATTATGTATTGTTCCTGGTTTCTACTTTATTGATTTCAGCCCTCAAATTGATTATTTCATGGTGTCTACTCCTCTGGTGTGAGTTCATTTCTTTTTGTTCTAAGGTTTTCAGTTCTGCTGTTAATCCTCTAATGTGATTATCCTCCATTTTCTTCATATGGGCACTTAGTGCAATGAACTTTCCCTCTAACAGTGCTTTCAAGGTGTCCCACAAGTTGGGGTATATTGTGTCCTCATTCTCATTTAATTTTAGGAAGTCCTTAATTCCTTTCTTTATTTTTCCTTTTTATCCAGGTATGGTACATTGTTCAGTTTCCCTGAGTTTGTAGGTTTTCTGCGATTTTTGTTCTTGTTGAATTCCAACTTTAATGCATTGTGATCTGTTTTTGTATTTGTTGCAGTTTGTTATGTTGCCTAGGATGTGGTTGATTTTAGAGAAGGTTCCATGTGGAGTAGAAAAGAAGTTATATTATTTTGTGGTTAGAAGGAATGTTCTATAGACATCTGTTAAACCCAATTGAGATATAACTTCTGTTTCTTTAAGTTTCTGACTGTTTGTCATGTCTAGCTGTGAGAGTGGGTATTGAAGTCTCCCACTGGAAGTGTGTGAGGTTTTATGTGAGCTTTGTATTTTAGTAGTGTTTCTTTTACCAATGTGGGTGCCTTTGTATTTGGGACATAGATGTTCAGAATTGAGACTATGTGATGATAGATTTCTCCTGTGATGAATACGAAATAACGGTCTTCATCTCTTTTGACTGATTTTGGTTCTAACTTGTTAGATATTAGGTAGTCACACCTGCTTGCTTCTTGTATTCATTTGATTGGAAGACCTTTTTCCAACTCTTTTCTCTGAAGTAATATCTGTCTTGGAAGCTTAGATGTGTTTCCTATATGCCTCAGAAGGCTGGATTCTGTCTTCATATCCATTTTATTAGCCTCTGTCTTTTTATAGGCCAGTTAAGACCAATAATGTTGAGGGAAAGTCTGTACCATTGATTGTTAATGCTTGTTTGTTTTAGATTTGTTGTTGGTAGTAGCATTGTGAATATATTTGCCCTGCTTTACCCTGGGGTTGTGCTGAAGTAGGATTATCTATTTCCTATTTCTTTGTGAGCCTAGTTAACTTCCTTGGGTAGGAGTTTTCCTCCCATAATTTTTTGTACAGTTGGACTTGTATATATGTATTGTGAAATATCTGTCATTAAATGTCTTGTTTTCTCCATCTATAGTGATTGAGAGTTTTTCTGGGTATAGTAGCCTGGCATCAGTGGACTCTTAGTACTTGTGGAATATCTACCCAGGATCCTATGGCCTTGAGAGTATCCATAGAGAAATCAGAATACTGATGTAAACATCACATTGAAAAGTATGAATATGGGTTCAGATTATCTCAGGATGATAATTGGTGATAAAGATTCTAGGCTTATCCGTGGCATGTATACTTAGAGGGAAACTCTAATTATTTCTTTTTTTCATTTTATATTTATTATTTTTTCTTAATTTATATATAAATCCCAGTTCCCTCTCTCTCCCATCCTCCCATGACACAACCCCTCCTCCGATCTTTTTTCTCACATACTCCACAGGGAGGGTGAGGCTATCCACTATGGATCATCAAACTCTGTCAAGTCATTTGGATAGAGCCTATGCCTCTCTTTCTGTCTCTAGGTTAAGGAAGTATCCCTTCATGTGGAATGTGCTACCAAATTCATTTCCTGCACTAGGTCTACATCCTGGTTCCACTGTCAAAGGTCCTGCTAGTGGTTCGGGCCTTCTAATTGAGACCCATGTACAGATGGACTGGGTCAGTCCAATGCTTATTTCCCAGCTATCAGTCTGGTGTCCATGAGCTCCCACTTGTTCAGTTCAGTTGTCATTGTTGGCTTCTGCAGTCTTATCTTGACACTTTTGATCATCTCTCCTCCCTCTCTGCAACTGGATTCCAGGTGTTCAGTTATGGGTATCTTTCTGCTTCTGTTTCCATCAACTACTAGATAAAGGCTGTAGGATGGCATATAAGTTATGAACCAATCTTATTACCAGGGAATGGCTTTTAAAGTAGCCTTTTCACTATTGCTCAGATTATTAGCTGGGGTCATCCTTGTGGGTCTCTGGACATTTCTCTAGTGTCAGTTTTCTCTTCAAAGCTATAATGGTTCCTTCTATTATGGTATCTCTTTTCTTCCTGTCATCTATTCCTCCCCCGACATAATCTTCCTAGTCCCACATGTTCTCCTCTCCTCCTCTTCCCTTTCTCCTAATTTTCTTTCTACTCACTGCCCCCCAACCCTGTTCCTAGTATGCCCAGGAGATCTTGTCCCTTTCCTCTTCTATGAGGGGCCTTGTATGAATCTCTTAAGTTCCTACTTGTATCATAGCTTCTCTGGTGGTGTGAATTGTAGGCCAGTGATCCTGTGCTCTAGGTCTAAAGTCCATATATAAGTAAGTACATACAATGATTCTCTTTTTATGACTGTGTTTCCTCACTCAGGATAATTTCTTCAAGTTCCATCCATTTGTCTGCAAATTTCAAGATTCCATCTACCTGCCCCCTCTGAGTAATATTCCATTGTGTAAATGTACTACAACTTCTTTATCCAATTTTTAGTTGAGGGCATCTAGATTGCTAGCTGTTTCTTGCTATTACAAATAATGCTGCAATGAACATAGTTGAACAGTTGTTTTTGAGGCATGGATGTGTATCATTTAGGTATATGGTATATGCCTAAGAGTGGAACTGGATCCTGTGGTAGACTGATTCCTATTTTCCTGACAAACTGCCCAACTGATTTACAAAATGGCTACACAAGTTTGTATTTCCACCAGCAGTGGAGGACCGTTCCCTTCTCTTCACATCCTCTCCCACATACACTGTCATTTCTGTTTCTGTGTTTCTGATTTTAGCCATTCTGACAAGAGTAAGATGGTATCTCAGAGTTGCCTTGATTTGAATTTCCCTAATGGCTAAGGATGTTGAACATTTTCTTAAGTGTCTTTCAGCCATTTTGAAGTCCTCTGTTGAAAATTCTCTATTTAGTTCTGTAGTCCACTTTTTAATTGTTGACATATTTTGGAGATCAACCCTGTGTCAGATGTGGGGTTGGTGAAGATCTTTTCCAACTCTGTGGATTGCTGTTTTGTCTTATTGACTGTGTCCTTTGCCTTACAGAAGCTTATCAGTTTCAGGAGGTCCCATTTATTAATTGTCAATCTCAGTGTCTGTACTATTGGTGTTAAGTTCAGGAAGCAGTCTCTTGTACCAAATCATTCAACGGCATCTCCAACATTCTCTTCTAAAAATTAGATGTGGATGGATTTATGTTGATGTCTTTGATCCATTTGAACTTAAGTTTGTGTACAACAATAGACACAAATATATCTGCAGTCTTCTACACACCAGCATCGAGTTATGCCAGTACCATTTGTTGAAGATGTTTTACTTCTTCCATTGAATAATATTCGATGATTTGTTAAAAATCAGGATTTTTATTAGATTACATTGGTCTACCTTTTTTGTGCCAACACCAAGCTATTTTCAGGACTATAGCTCTATAATAGAGCTTGAAGTCAAAAATGGTGATGCCTCCTGAAATTCCTTTATTGTACAGGTTTGCTGGGTCTTTTGTTTTTCCATATAAATTTGAGTATTATAATTTCAATGTCAGCAAATAATTGTGCTGGAATTTTGAATGGGATTGTATTGAATCTGTAGATTGCTTTTGGCATGATTGCCATTTTACTATGTTGATCCTACCTATCCAAGATCATGGGAGATCATTTCATTTTCTGGTATCTTCTTTAATTCCAGTCTTTAAAGATATAAAGTTCTAAAGCAATTTCACTTGTTTTGTTAGTGTTACCCCCAAGATATTTATGTTATTTGTGGCTGTTGTAAAGACTGACACTTTTCTGATTTCTTTCTCAGCCCCTTTATCATCTGTATATAGTAGGGCTACTGATTTTTTTTAATTAATCTTGTTTTCTGTCACTTTCCTGAAGGTGTTTATCAGCAGTATGAGTTCTCTGGAAAAATATTTTGGGTAACTTATGTAAACTATCATGTCATCTGCAAATAGTGACAGTTTGACTTCTTCCTTTCAATTTGTATCCCCTTGATCTATTTTTGTTGTCTTATTTCTCTAGCAATAAGATATATTTGAAGATACATTTGAAGTATATATCTTCAAATACACTGTTGAAGATATATAGAGTGGACAGTCTTGTCTTGTTCCTGATTTTAGAGGAATCACATTAGATTCTCTCCATTTAGTTTGATGTTGGCTGTATTGTTCTTATTAGGTTGATGTATGTTTTGTTATCCCTTATCTCTCCAAGACCTTTATAATAAAAGGGTGTTGGATTTTGGCAAATGCTTTTTCAGCATCTAGTGAGATGAAAATATGAGTTTTCTTTTTCAGTTTCTTTACAGAATAGATTATATTAATGGGTTTTCACATATTGCATCCCTAGGATGAAGCCTATTTTATTATGGTGGATTATTTTTCTGATGTGTACTTGGATCAATGTTCATGAGGGATATTGGCCTGTACTTCTCTTTCTTAGTTATGTCTTTGTGTAGCTTGGGTGTCAAGATAATTATGGCCTCATAAAAAAAGTTTGGTAATTAACCTTCTACTTCTATTATGTGGAACAATTTGAGTATTGGTCATAGTATTTCTTTAAATTTTTGGTAGGATTCTGCACTGCTGCCTTCTGGCCCTGAGCTGTTTTTGGTTGTGAGGATTTTGATGTCTGCTTTTATTTGATTAGGGTCTTAAACTGTTTAAAATGCTCCCTTCATCTGTTTGATTTTTTTTTTCTTTCCTTTGGCTTTCCTTGCTTCCTTTAAGAGATTTGTTTATTTCTTGCTTTTATTTTCTTGGTTCTTTCCCTTTATTTCTCCCAAGTTTTGTTTGTTTTTCCTTCCATTTCTTTAAGGGATTTTCTCATATAATCTTTGAGGGCCGCTGTCATTTTTATGACATTATTTTTTAAGTAGTTATTTTCTTCTTCATCTGCTTTGGTGTGTTCAGGTCTATTTGGTGTAGATTCCCTAGATTCTGTTGGTATCATACTGCTCTTTCTATTGTTGAGCAGTTTCTAATATTTCCTAACTCCTATCACTTCTTCCAGTGGCTGCAGGTAATCTCTCTCTCTCTCTCTCTCTCTCTCTCTCTCTCTCTCTCTCTCTCTCTCTCTCGTTCTCTCTCTCTTTTTCTCTTCTTTTCTCTGGAAAAAGAGATAGGTAGATATAGGTGAGTCAGGAGTTCGATGTTAGTAACTCTGGATGATTCCACCTCTCTTGGAGGTCTCTCAAGCAAAGGCCACAGCATGGCTAATGATGTGGGGAAGGCAGGGTCCAGATGTTCTCATGTACTCATGAAGAAGGCAGGTGAATGAGCCCAAAGGTCAGGTGAGAGGAAGTTTCAGTTGTTCTGGCTTGAAGGGGAAGATCCAGTGTTCTCAGAGCAGATCCCCAGAGAACTGAGTTCATTTCATTATGGCCAAGGATGAGAAGAAGGCGAGCTCTGTATATTCAATGGTCTGGCATGCCATGACTCAGGCAGAAGGCAGGCAAAGCAGCCCAAAGATCAAGTGAGGGCAGGCTCCATTTGTTCCCTCATGAAGACTTTGAGCAAACCCAGGAAGTTCCAAGGAATAATTGGGGGTGTTATGACCAAGTTCTGACCCAGCATTCACCCCAAGTAATGGACCCAGTAGGGCCAACAATGAGGGGAAGGCAGGCTCAGTGTAATGGATGGTCTGAAATACCAGGACTGGGCTTCCCAGACCAAGGTTATGAGAGTTCCCAGGAAATGATTTGGGGGATTAGGCTTGAGCTGGTCCCAGACTCACCCCAGACAGAAGGCATGTAAATGGGCCCAAATTTGTTATTTTTATTAGAAAAACTTAAGAAGAAACTAAATAGGATCAGTCCACAGAATTTAATTACTCTTCTCTTCACTATATAAAGAGTGGTACTGGGAGAGTGGTAGAAATACTTTCTATAATCTTCACCCATAAGCACATAATATATAATACCTCCCATATTAATAACATTCAGGTCTTTCAGAATCACTTTCACATTTCCTGTGGTCTACCAATAAACCAAAAAAAATCTATATTATTTTTTCTTTCTTTTAATTAGAAACAAGCATTTTACATGTAAATCCCAGTTTCCTCTCCCCCACTTGCCCCCCACCAACCTCCCATCCCATTCCCTTTCTGTTCCCCAGGGAAGGTGAAACCTTCAATGGGGGATCTTCAAAGTATGTCTTATCATTTGGAGCTGGACCTAGGCCCTCCCTTATATGTCTAGGCTGAGAGAGTTTCCATCCATATGGAATGGACTTTCAAAGTCCATTTGAATACTATGGATAAAGATACTGATCAACTACCAGAGGCCCCATAGATTGCCCAGAAGTAACTGACACCGATGTTCAGAGGGTCTGGATCAGTTCTATACTGGCTTCCTAGCTATCAATCTAAGGTCTATGACCTTCCACTTGTACAGGTCAGCTGTTTCAGTGGGTTTCCCCAGCCTGGTCTTGACCCCTTTGCTTATCACTCCTCCCTCTCTGCCACTGGATTCCAGCAGTTCAGCTCAGTGTTTAGCTGTGGGTGTCTGCATCTGCTTTCATCAGCTACTAGATGAGGGCTCTAAGATAGCACATAAGGTAGTCATCAATCTCATTATCAGGGAAGGGGTTTAAAGTAGCCTCTCCACTGTTGCTCATATTGTTAGTTGGGGTCATCCATGTAGGTCTCTGGACATTTCTCTAGATTCAGTTTTCTCTTCAAACCTATAATGGCTCTATCTATTATGGCACCCTTTCTTGCTCTTGTCTTTTCTTCTCCTGATTCACTCTTCCTGATCCCACATGTTCTACTTTCCTCCCCTTTTCTTTCTCCTAAAGCCCTCTCCACTCACTACTTCCCCCTGTTCCCAATATGCTCAGGAGATCTTGTCATTTTCCCCTTCTGTGGGGGGCCATGTATTTCTATCTTAATGTCCTTGTTTCCTAGATTTTCTGGCAATGTGAATTGTAGGCTGGTGATCCTTTGCTCTATATCTAAAATCCACATATGAGTGAATACATTCAATGTTTGTGTTTTTGTGACTGTGTTACCTCACTCAGGGTGGTTTCTACTAGTTCCATCCATTTGCCTGCAAATATACTATTTTCATTAATTGATAATGCCTCTTTTATAAACTTTTCTTCTCAAGATAAGGAGTGTCACAATGATTATTATTTCTTCACTCATGGAAGCATTAAGTTTGACCTCAGATTCCATAAGGTCTCAATGATATTGACAGTTTACAATAAAGACACACAAATTTTTGGTGGGTAGGTAATTTTTCCAAACTCATGGACTTGTTCATGTCCACAGGTAAAATATTGGGAAGTATTTCTAGTAATGTCAGTTCATCTGATACTGCACAGACACAATGTTGGAACATGTAGTACTGGTATCATAGTGTGATCTTGGTTTTTTAACTTGTTATGATCTAAACCTGATCAGCTTTTTGGCAGGTATGAAAGTTAAGATAATTACTGCTTCTATCACAGAATTCATCATCACTCAATGGTGTAGTAAAGATGGGTAGGTGTCCCTCCTATTAATTTTCCTATTTATGATTGAATATTATTGAACACAGTCTTGTTGTCTCACTGTGGAAAATGAGAATTTCTGTGAGCTCATGATAAAATTGATGGGTAATACTCATAAGACAGCATCTCAAAGTCCCTCTTCTTGTCTTTTGGCTCTAAATTTTATTCTTCTTCTTCTTCCAAGATGTTTCCTGAGTCATAAAGGAGGTCACAAATTGTACGCACCTGCCCTCGCCAGCAAGGAAGACGTGACTCCGGGTAGATCTTCTTCTTGCAGTTTTATTCAGGATCCTTTAAACATGTTGCTTCTGGCCCACAGGGAGAGAGAGAGAGAGAGAGAGAGAGAGAGAGAGAGAGAGAGAGAGAGAGAGAGAGGCTCCCTGCACAGGTTTAAATACCCTTGAACTATCCAACCCCAGTGAGTCATGTGGACCCTACAGATAGGCTGCTCTAATGTGGAAGCAGACAGGCTGAACAGACTTAACCAATTAAGGGCTTGTTTACCCAGAGAGTCTTTACCAGCAGGAAGGTGTAAGGTGGAAGCCAGGGCCACTTTAAGGCATGGCACTTCGCGGCTCTCTACAACAAATGACATTTTTATGGATAAGTCTTCAACTGGAACTTATTCTTAACAACTCCAATAGCCATGTGCTTCTGCATTCATAATTAATCATTACTGTCGTTCCCACAATACATTTTGTTCCACTAATCATGTGAAGGCCTAGATATTGAAATAAGAGACAAGACAGCATGTCATTCATTCAACAGGAATGCTGGAATGCCATTTATTGAGGGGAAGGAGTGGGCTTATAAACTGACTCAGAGCACAGTAGAAAACAACGCAAAGTTAAGAGTGCAAGTTTTCTGGCTTAACTCCTACCCAGAAGATTTTTGTTAGCAAAACAGGAAGAATACCAATAACAACTATTGGGGGGGGGCAAGAAAACAGGAAGTGTACCAGTAACAACTCTGGGACAAAGAGGATCCAGCCAACAACTTCAGGCTTGCTCAAGGTGCATCATGTATCCATGGAGGGCCTTACAGTTCCCCCTACAGGTCCCTCTTTTTTTTTAATATAAACTAACACCTCTCTTAGGTGAAAGAGGACTTCAACATAACCTTCCCATCTTATGTTGGATATTTGAACCCTTCTGCCTTACTCGTGATTAGTTTTTCTATAAGTTCAGCATACTGGGATAGTGGCATTCTCTTGAATAAAGACAGTAAAATCTTTCTTGTTTGAAAGTTGACATGGGCCTGTCTAATGCTGTTACAGCATAGGCAGGTTAGACAGATAGCACCAAGGGTAAGGGCTATGAGCCCTATTGAGAGAAAGCTTGCCCATTCTCTCAATAATCTGCAGGCAAGTTGAAGTCCTTGTAAAATATCTTCTGTACTAATAGGTGGTACTCAGGTTTCATTGATGTTAATGATCTGAATGGCTTAAGCATTTGTATAATTTAAAAACTGATCACCCCAGGACCCCTGAAGAAAAGTAACTACAAATGATGCATTTTCAACAGATATATGCATGAAAGAGAGAGCAAGAAGTCACATGCGCCTCCCACAATAAATCAACTTGTTCCTGTAGAAGGTTAGTTTGTAGATTTAGTTTTAAAATGCCAATCTGTACTAGATTATCAAGTGTGTTTGGGGTAGCTAAGGCTTCAGCCAATTCACCTGAGAGTTGATCCACTGAGCTTGTACTATTTACATATTGGGAGAGGGCTATCTTTGAACCTGTTGTTGCAGTGGTGAAGGCTGCAATGGCAATAAAAGTATCAGATGTGATCGCAAAGAAATCTCCTTTCTTCTATGCTTTGTCATATGGTTGTACTGTAAAGGAGGTATCCAGCATAGCACACCCCAGGTACACAGCGCATAGCAGCTACCTTGTTGGCAGACCTGCTGAGAACAATTGAGACTTTCTCCAAAATTAGTACCATTAGTTACAACAAAAAAGAGGGAAGCCAGAACTCAAGTGCCTGAAATGAAGGTGGAATTCTTATTCTTTGGACCAAAATGTAATTTTACAGTTGCTTTACCCAAACTATAACTAGTAGTCAGGAAAAAGGGCCCCACCTGTGAGCATCTGAGAAACTGCTAAGGAAAGGTAATGGCTACCACCTGGTTCCCACTCAACATGGCTCTACAGAACTGCATCTAATCACTAGGGGTGCAAGTTATCTCTGAGAAAGATTCAAAAATTGCCTGAGTGAAAGGTGCATGGGGCCCATAAGCAGTGACAGCCCCTTAAGTTGTTTTATATCCTTGAAATTTAATGGGTTTTACTCCCTTACCCTGTTACCCTCAGAGTCCACTGTCTCAATCACATGGAAAGCTTGTCTATTCTTTCCTAATGCTTCTACATTGAGTATTAAATCTTTGACCTTCTGCTCCATCCCTTGCAGAGAAGGTGCCTTACTTAAGGGATCATAAGAAAAGGGGTTGTACAGCAGAGGACAGCAATACTGCTCATCATATTCAGCAATATTTTGTTTTAATTTTAAATTTCTAGATTATCTTCTTCATGAGTTAAGGTAGAACTATCATCTTCTTGTTCCATGAGAGATTTCACAGATTCTAAATCTTGTACTTCCCCAAAAGTCTTATTCATTCCTGCCAATTTTTTTTTTTTTTTTTTTACTTTGACATCGTTGCTCAAGAGCACGTCTCTAACTAGATGCCAAAGATGGCAATAGGGAAATTATCATGCCCCCCTTCTTTATAAGCCTTTTTGCAATATCCTTTTATCTGTTATCAATCAGGGATGTTTAAGCCTCCTGAGTGTATAAACTAGGGACTATGTTTCTCTAATACGGCAATGAATTCTTTTGCTTTCTTAGTTTTAATCCCAGTGCCCTGTCTTTTCAATAAGGTCACCAATTGCCCACTGAGAATTTCTCTAGAGATACTGGTACTCATCCTTAAATATTCCCTCATTCACTCACTTTGCTGGCTGGCCAGGGCTATCTCTTAGATGATTCTTTCTTCCAGATCTCAGTGAGACCTCCACTACAACCTGTTTCTCTAATTGGGCAAAAGGCTAGATTAAAATAAGAGACAACAGGCCATTTATTCAACAGGAATAGCAGAATGACATTTATTGAGGGGAGGGAACAGGCTTATATACTGACTCACAGCACAGAGTAAAACATCCCAGGTTCAAGAATGTAAATTTCCAGGTTTAGTTCCTTCTCAGTAGATGTGTGTTAGCAAAAGAAGAATACCAGTAACAACCCTTGGGCAATAAAACTAATAAACAGGCAATATCAATAACAACTCTAGGGCAAGAAGTTCAGGCTTTCTCAAGGTGTGACAGGGGTTGTGTAACTGAACTCAGGTTCTTATGCTTGATGATATGTATTTTACTGAGTAAACCATCTTCCAAGTGAAAGATTTTTTATTTATGTATGATCTTATAATAGTGTAATAAATATTTTTAGATATATTCAATTGTTCTAGGGATATTAATTGTTGGTGTATAATTGCTCACATATTTTCTTATATTTCTATATTTGTCTCATGTCTCCTTTCTCATTTCTAATTTTACATGGTTTCATATTAGTTTATTGTGATGCTTCTTCTGTTTTTGTGTCTGTTTTATTTATTTCTACTGATTCAAATGGCCATTTCTTCTTTTTATACTTTTTGTTTGTTCTTTATATCCTTGTTATATCTGTAAACTTCATTTGCTTTTAAAACATTTTTTAGACTTCCGTGGGAATTTATACCTATAAAAAGACTTTTCAGAATAGTTTTATCTGTATATTCTACATTTTTAGCTAGCTGCATTTTAGTATTTGTTTGAGTTACGCTATTGTGGCTATTTTTTTCAATTTTTTCATTTATATATTAGTGATTGAATGACAGGCTATTCAATTTTAATATATTTGTGAATTTCCAAAACTATTTAAGATACTTATTTAAATTTTCACAGTGTAGCATGATTTAAATATAATGTGTTATGAATTAACAAAAGTATTTGTGGTAGTTACTTAGAATATTATACTATAATGTTATTTTAATACTATCAAAATTTGAAATATATGATTTGGCCTAATATGCAATTATCTTGGAGAATGTTTTTCATGCAATTAGGAAAAGATGTATGTGCTACTCTTCTTAAGTAGCATGCCCTGCATGCCAGTGATATGTGTAAGTGGTTTATCATGTCCTTGTAATTCAATGTTTCCTTATACCGTGTCTGACTGGATGCACTAACTCCATTTAAGTGGAATACAGTAATACCTGTAATTAGTATTCTGCAGTTGATTTTTTCTATAGATCTACTCTGTATGCTTGAATACATATGCATCTAATGGTTATAAATATTTGATAATATATTTAAAACTATTTTTTCTTATTTTACATATTGATCCCAGTTTCCTGTCACTTCCATCCTTCCATGCCCACATCGACCTCCTCATACCATCTCCCATCCACTCCCCAGGGAGAATGATACCTTCCAGGAAGGATCAACAAAATCTGCAAAGTCATTTGAATTAGGGCAAAAGAACCTCCTTCATGTCTCTAGGCTAAAGCAGTATCCCTCCATGGGGAATGTACTCCCGAAGCACCAGGGATACATTCTGGTTCTACTGTCACAGGTCTCATAGACTGCCTTGGCCTTCTAAGACCCACATTCACAGGTTATGGGTCAGTCCTATGAAGGTGTCCCAGGTATCAGTCTGGGAACCATGAGCTCCCAGTTGTTTAGGACAGCTGTTTCTGTGGGTTTCTCCATCCTGCTCTTGACTCCTTTGCTCATCATTTCTCCTCTGTAACTGAATTCTAAGATGTTTAGCTATGGGTGTCTACTTCTGCTTCAATCAGCTACTGACAAAGTTTCTAGGATGACACATAAGGTAGTCATCACCATCCTTATCAGGGAAGGGCATTGAAGGTAGCTTCTACACAATTGTTTAGATTCTTAGTCGGGGTCTTACTTGTAGGTCTCTGTACATTAACCTAGTGCAAGATTTGCTTTAAACCTATATTGGCTCCCTCTATTATGATATCTCTTTTCTTGCTCTCCTCTATTTTTCCCCTACTCAATCTTCCTTCTCCCTTATGACCTCCTCTCCACTCCTCTTCTCCTCTCCTCTTTCTACTAAGTCACTGTGCCCTCACCCCCCTCAGGATATCTTGCCCCTTTCCCTTTGTGTGCAGGACCATGTATGTCTCTCTTAGGGTCCTCCTTGTTTCCTAGATTCTCTGGCAGTATAAGTTGCCAGGTGGCGATCCTTTCCTCTATGTCTAAAATCCACATATGAATTAGTGTATACCATGTTTGTCTTTTTGTGACTGGGTTACCTCACTCAGGATGGTTTGTTCCAATTCTATCCATTTGTCTGCAAATTTCAAGAATTCATGGTTTTGTTTCTGCTGAGTAGCACTCAGTTGTGTAAATTTACCACATTGTCTGCATCCATTCTTCTGTTGTGAGGCATTTAGGTTGCTTCCAGGTTCTAGCTATTACAAATAATGCTGCTATGAATATAGTTGAACAGATAATTTTGTGCACTGATGTGGATCTTTTGGTCTTATGCCTAAGAGTAGAATTTCTGGATCTTGTGGTAGACTGATTCCCATTTTCCTGAATAGCTACCACACTGATATTCAAAGTGACTATACAAGATTGCATTCCCACCAGCAAAGGAGGAGTGTGCCCCTTACTCCACATCATCTCCAGCATAATCTGTCATTAGTGATTTTTATTTTAGCCATTTTGTCAGTAGTAAGATCTCAGAGTTGTTTTGATTTGCATTTCTCTGATGGTTAAGGTTGTTGAGTACTTTCTTAAGTGTCTTTCAGCCATTTTAGATTCCTCTATTGAGAAGACTCTATTTCTGTACCCCAATTTTATTGGATTATTTGGTACTTTGGTGACTAGCTACTTGTGTTCTTTGTATATTTTGGAGATCAGTCTTCTGTCTGATATGTGGTTGGTGAAGATCTTGTCCCAGTCTGTGGGCTGCCATTTTGTCTTGTTATCACAAATCCCTTGATTTAAAAAAAACTGCATTAATTCTACGTTTTAATATAGTTTTAAAATACTGACTTTTGTTTTTCCTCTCCATGAGCTTTTGTTTTCCTTCTTATATTGTGCATAAATTGGTTTCTCCCAAATTAACATTTTGGTTTCTTATCATCTTCAGGAGGTAATAGACATTTGGTTAGTGTGTGATGGATGTTACTAATGATTGAATCAGTGCCATTATAAAAACTATGTCAGAGGCCCAATGTGTCAAATCAGTAGATAAGAGTACCATGACAGAAGTTCATTTCCTAGAACCCACATAGTGAAATAGAGAACTGACTCTTTGTAAGTTATTCTCTGACCTCCACATACATGACATGATGCATGCAAAAATATAAACATGCAAACACACACACACACACACACACACACACACTCAGAGACAGACAGACAGAGAGAGAGAGAGAGAGAGAGAGAGAGAGAGAGAGAGAGGATAGAGGCAGGGTAGAAGGGAGAGAAAGAGAGAGAAAGAGGCAGAGAGAAGACTGAGATTCATTATACATTCAACACATTGAAGATGCATCCAGATTGCAATGCCTATGAAAGAGACAAATTCTACTTAGACATTAAACATCTGGCACTTTGATCATGGGCAGCTTAACCTGTGGAGTTCAATGGTTAAATAAATATCTTTTGAAATAACTCATCCAATCTATGGTAACTTGTTATGGTTTCCTAAAGAGACTAACACAAATATGTCAACAAATATTACAATTAAATGATGATTAGTTATTATAAAGAGATACTTCCAAATTTGAGATATCAATATATCTACAACTTAAACAATGTATCTAAATGATTAATTCTAACAAGGTATGGAATACAAACCATCTAATGTTATGCATTAAGAGATAAGAAGAACTGTCCCCTTGAAAAGCTGATGGTACAGCTATTACTCTGACCCCTAGTCTAGAATTTTCACAAATGTAGCAAGGTGAACTGCACCTGCTAACTGATATAGCAGAACTGTTGGAATTGGTGCTGACAAGATGAAAAACACTTGAAAGTAATGGAATTATTGTAAACAATTGCTTAGAAAACCACCAGCAGCTAACTGTGATTTCACTTCCTATGAGCTCTTCATACACTTTGCTTTCTCCATCATTTTTGCTTGAGTTTGACTTAGAAACACTTTGTACCCAAAAGCATTATTTTCAGACAGAAAAGCTGTACATGCTACCTAAAATCAAATGTGATATCAGTTACATATCTTGCATTCTATGACATATCTTTAGGGTAGTGTGTCTTACTCCATAATCATATGAAAGTAATTCATCCAAAAGAAATGTAAATGCCAATAAGAGTCTTAATAACAATTGCAAACCTGAAGACAAGGTGATTCCTCCCAAGTTTCAGTAAACTAGAGTGACTCCAAGTTGATGGGTTTTCCAGTTATGCATCAATGTTCATGAGAGATTTTGATCTGTATTTAACTTTCTTAGTTGTGTCTTTGTGTGGATAGGGTACCAAGGTAATTGTGGCCACATAAAAAGAGTTTGGTAATGAAATTTCTGCTTCTATTGTGTGGAATAATTTGAAGAGTATTGGTATTAGCTCTTCCTTGAATTTCTGGTAGAAATCTGCCCTGAAGCCATCTGGCCCTGGGCTGGGTTTTTTTGTTTGTTTGTTTGTTTTGTTTTGGTTTGGTTTTGGTTGGAAGGATTTTGATGCCTGCTTCTATTTCATTAGGGGTTACATGTCTAAGTTGCTTATCTGTTCTTGATTTAATTTTGCTAAGTGATAGTTTTCCATAAATTTGTCCATTTCCTATGAAATTTCAAATTTTGTGGAGTTTTTCAAATTATGACCTGAAAATTGTCTAGATTTCCTCAGTTTTCATTGTTATGTCCCCCTTTTCATTGCTGATTTTGTTAATTTGCAAATTCACAAATTTCTCTCTGACTGCTTTTTAGTTAGTTTGGATAAAGGTTTGTTTATCTTGTTGATTTTTTCTCAAAAAAGTAACTCTTTGTTGCATTGATTTATTTTGTATTGTTTTCCTCGTTTCTACTTTATTAATTTCAGCCATTAAATTGATAGTTTCTTGGTGTCTACTCTTCTGGGGTGAGTTTGTTTCTTTTTGTTGTTTTCAGCAGTTCTGTTAATTCTTTAATGGGACTATCCTCCGTTTTCTTCATATGGGCACTTAGTGCAATAAACATCCTCGTAGCACTGCTTTCAAGGTGTCCCATAAATTTGGGTATGTTGTGTCTTTATTCTTGTTGATTTCTAGAAAATCTTTAATTTCTTTCCTTATTTCTTCCTTGACCCAGGGATGGTGCAATTGCACATTGTTCAGTTTCGATGAGTTTGTAGGGTGTCTGCGATTTGTGATGTTGTTGAATTCCAACTTTAAAACATAGTCATCTGACAAGATACAGGGGACTATTCCAAAATTTTTTTTGTGTATCTAATTTTAGCCATTGTGGCAGGAATAAGATGGTATCTCGGAATAGTTTTCATTTGCATTTTCCTGTTAGCTAAGGGCGATGAGCACTCTCTTAAATGTCTTTTAGCTTTTTTGATTTCCTCTATTGAGAATTCTCTCTACAGTTCTCTACCCCCATTTTTTTAATATGGTTATTTGGTGTTTTGGTGACTAGTTTCTTGAGTTCTTTGTATATTTTGGACATCAGCCCTTTGTCAGATGTAGGTTTGGTGAAGATCTTTTCCCAGTCTGTGGGCCATCGTTTGGTCTTGTCAACTCTGTTCTTTGCCTTACAGATTCTTCTCAGTCTGAGGAAGTCCAATTTATTAATTGTCGATCTCAGTGTCTGTGCTACTGGAGTTATGTTCAGGAAGCAGTCTCCTGTACCTCCCACTTTCAATGGTACCTCCCACTTTCTCTTCTAAATGGTTCTGTGTGTCTGGAATCAAAATTTTAGGAAAGATATATATTTTATCAACTTTTCTATGGAAAAAATATGGCTGTAGAATTGTAATGAAATAATAAATCAACACACTCAATCAAGCCAGCAAAGACAGTAATTTACCTAACTCTGGAATGTAAAGGTCTTCTTGCTGCAGGATTATTACAGATATGGTCAGTATCTGAATCTTGCAGAACAAGTGCTTAGTTTCCAGAAAAGCTGAAATATGTGCTACTGTGTTGAACACTAGTGTTGTTCACATTCAGGATTTTTTTTGAGAGCTCTAGCTATGGCACTTAAGCAACCTTCTGCCAAATCAAGAACTGTAGACCCTCAATTTAGAACAATCTATAATTTTGAGAAATGCCAAATGTAGCCTAAATAAAACTTAGCAGATGAATTCCATAGTTTATTGTTTTTCACAGTGAACACTGTTATATCTGATGTAACAATGACCTTACACAACCTATTTCCCCCCTCCTGAAATCCTGCACCATCCTGACTCTATAACATTATCCAACAGGCTCAGTTTATCTGGTTTATAGGAAACATATCGAACATTACTTTCTGTATTTCAAGTGTATTATGTCTTATAGTCAAGACAATATTTAACAAGCAAAGAAATATAACTAAAAAGATTTAAAAAACTATTGGGTTAAGTATTTAGTGTTTTATTGCTGATAAACACATACACAAATTGCTAGTAAGTACCTAACAGTGTAAAATTTCAAACTTGCATTAAAATGTTAGCATTTTAGAATCAGATAAGGGTCTGCTCATATTGTTTTCATATTAGTCCAGACCTAATTTCAATAAACTTCAAACCCTTTCATTCACAACTGTGGGAAAAAAATGATATATTTAAAACTTCAATATAATATGTCAGCCAAGTTCCTTATATTTGCAGTCAGATTCTCCATAGCTACTGTATTTCTTCTTCAAAACAGAAACATGACATACTCATAAAGGCAAAATTAAGATTTCTATAGAGTTTAAAAATTTTAGCTAGACATCGTCTGACCTTTGGGTGGAAATCCTGGGGATAAAGAAACTAAGGTGACAATCATTATGTAGCAGTGAGTTTTCTTACTATGCCTTATCATCAAGGCATACGTGGTATGATGAGGCCATTTGGAAACATAGGAAATATGGTGCATTTGCTTAGCACATTAATGAACAGATCTTTGGGGAAGGCTGTGGAGCAGAGCTAAACATATATAAACTCTTTAAGAGTAATGTCTTGAAATTTAGCATAGCCCTATGAATTTTTAAATGCTTGGCCAAGGGACTTTCCAAAATAATATACTGAAGAGAAAATCAATATTTTGAGGAAATTAGAGACAGTTTGCTTGCACCAAAGTATCTTGAGAATGTAAATTCCTGAAGACTTGGGTTATCTTTATATTTTGCAAATCATAGGTACATAAAGTATAATCAAGCAACTATAGTAAGATTAAATACTAATTAATACATACTTTGAGACCACAAAATCTTGTACTTTGTGTTATCATTTAGAACTGCAAACATGGATGCTAAGGAAAATATTTGAAGTCATTCATTGAATTTAGTAATGTCTCCATGATAACACAGGTGTCAGAATATTGTTTGGGTGCCCCAACATCAAACATATACATCATAAGACATTTTAAAGAGAAACTCCCTTCCTCTGACTCAGGCTTGTAATGAAATAATTTGTTACTGTGTTAGACTTATAAAAATTTACTTTTATTTGCCACCACCATCCCAGGAATATAATGGAATGCAGACCCATATCTTTTCAGGGAATTTAAAGATACTGAGTGTTCGAGATGTACATGGCACAAAGGAAGGGAGGAGTCACCCCTAAACCACTTTGACATCATGAATTGAATCGTGTGATTCCTCTGATGAATAAAAGAAGA
Source organism: Cricetiscus sungorus (assembly GCA_030556225.1). NCBI lineage: Eukaryota > Metazoa > Chordata > Mammalia > Rodentia > Cricetidae > Cricetiscus > Cricetiscus sungorus. The sequence continues at coordinate 43,544,285 of JANBXA010000730.1, forward strand.
CATTTTCTTGGTTCTCCTTGTTAAAAGACTATGCAGTAACACAAAGCCAAAAACTTCATCATATATACCTATCAGAAATTCAGATAGCACTGAGCCAGTTACTGTCAATATATTTTGTTTAATTTTAAATCCTAACTTCTTTGACCCTAAACACTAGGAAAAGATAACAAGTCCTTAAAGATTTTCTTCCACACTCTAACTCTAAACACACACATACACACACACACACACACACACACACACACACACACACGCACGCGCACGCACACACACACACACACACACACACACACACACACACACACACGCACACACATTTTTCCCTTTGAAAATAAAATGTAGCCAGAAAAATAATGAATAAAGTTTAAAAACTATACACCCTTCCACATAGTTCATGATTATTAATACAAACAATATAAGCTTAACTGGGACTGTAGAAGTACATTTGATACCAGATGAAGCATTAGAAAAATTGTGACAGCTATAACTGTAAACTCTGGGGAAAATAAGGTGAGTCTTTGTAACATTTAAGAAAGTCGTATTTTATTTTTATGCAGATAGATTTATATGATGATATATTATTTATTATTTAATAAAGGTTGTCTGAGAGTTCAGAATGCAAAGCTAGCCACAAGGCACAGAGGCATGGCAGTGGTCCTATATAACTTTGATCCCAGAATTCCAGGAGACAGAAGCAAATGGATCTCAGTAAACACAAAACTACCCTGGCTACATGAGAATGAATCAATTTAAAGAGTAACAGAGATCATTCCTTTAATCCCATCCCTTGGGAACCACATGCCTTTAATCCCATCACTAGAAAGGTAGAAACAAGAGTGATATGGCTGACTATAGAAAGGAATATAAGGTGGGAGGAGACAGGAACTTAGGGCATTGACTTAGACAGCATTGCACTCTGAGGATTTCTGGAGCCAGGATCACCCATTTTATTCTGAGGTAGGGGTAGATGTAAGACCTAGTTGCTGGCTGCTTTGCTTTTCACATCTTCAGCTAGACCCCCAACATCTGTTTTTAAATTTATATTAATAATATTGCATATTTATATACATTCATAACTTATTAAAATTAATTATTGTATGCTTTTTAACCCAGCATGTACTTTTCCTTTTTGGGAACACTGTACATCTAAAGAATGCCACAAACACAGATTACTAATCACTCAACATTACTGTTTTGTGAATGCAATTTACTATACAAAGAAAAATGTAAATATGTCCTATAGTTTATATTGATGAGGCAAAACACTATACAAAAAAGAAAATTGGGGAGCATAGTTTTTAATGGCTTACATTTCCATATTGCTGTCATTATTCAAGGAAGGTAGGTCAAGATCAAATAAGGAAAGAACCTGGTAGCAGAAACTTATGCAGAGACTGTGGATGTGTATTTCTCACTAGCTTGTTCGTCATAGTTTTGCTCAGACTGCATTTTGATAGACAACAGGACCTCAAGCCCAGTGACGGCACCACCCATCATGAGCTGGGCCCTCTTGTTATTGTTGACAAGATCTTGTCAGGTTGTGTCCAAACGAAGGCAGGTGAGGGACAAATAGACTATGCAGACAGAGCTTATGTGGAAAGTTTTATTGGCAAAGGGAATGGAGAGAGGAGAAAGAGAAAGGGAGTACAGAGTGACATCCTGGGAAGAGGGGGAGAGAGAGAGACAGAGGGAAAGAGACAGGTGCAGGGAGGCAGAAAGCTAAAAAAAGATTGATGGGAAGAAGAGGAAAAAGAAGAGGGAGAGTGGGTGGAGTTACACCTCTTTAAAGGTGATGTATCTTTAAATACAGAGCTGAAGACATTATCAGGACCCTCAACAATTCAGAGTATCTGCCAATTCTCCTTGGGGTGTGCCTGGATAGCATCTCTCTCATCAATCACTAATTCAGACAATGACTTAGATCTTATAGGAGTGTTCTCTGAGTTGAGGTTTCCTCCCTTCGAATAACTCTACCTTGTGTCAAGTTGACATAAGACTAGCCAGCACATACTGCAATTGAACCTACAAATCTTAATATTATTAGTTCATATGCCTTTTATTTTTTGTATTAGGAAATACTCTTTCCTATATACTATGCTAGTTTATATGAATATATACTATGCTAGTTTATATGCATTAACTTTTCATTCTTTTTTAAATTATTTTCTCCCAGGTAATAATGTACTTGAAATAAGAATGCAACTACTTTAAAAATTCTACAAGAGTCTATTTCTAGAACCATGGACATATAATATATTTTATGTTTTGTGAGGAAGATATACTTCATTAAAAATATTTTTACATTTCCTATCATACTGAGGTGTCGCGTCTACCTCAGCCAGCAAGGAAACACAACCACAACTCTTCTTCAAGCAGTTTGTTCAGGAACCTTGTACATCAGCTTCTGACCCCTCCAGCCCCAGCAAGCCCTTGATTGTGCTCTCAAAGCCCAATCCGCTCATGCCACCTGGCGATCCTGGATAGCCCACAGAAGGAGGAAGTACACCAGATCCATCAAGCACTTCCAAATAAGGCTTGTTTATAGCTAAGTGCAAACTTAGCATCCATCCAGGTGCCATCTTGGAGTTGTGGCTTCGCACACTGAGGTAATACATGTTAATAAATCTTAGACTCTGTTTTCTTTCTTCTTTTTGTTTTCTGAGACAGGATCCTATGTAGCTCAGGATGACCTCCAATTAACTTTTTATCAGAGGAGAGTGACCTTCACTTACTGTTCCTCTTGCCTCCATTTCCCAAATGATGACATTAAAATCAAAAACCACCGCACTCACTAGAACTCTAATTCTGAAAATAAATCAAAACAATAAAACAAACAACAACAACAACAAAAAACCACCCTATAGAAAACAGTTACTTCCCAGTTTCCAAGACTTTTAGAGGTTTCTTAGAGGTAGGAATTCCATTTTACTGAAAACTTTATTTTTCAGAACAAAGCAACAACCTTATTTTCACAAGAAAAAGAGAAAAATGCAAGTGTCATTTACCAAAGCAAAGGCCAACTGATTTTTTCAATTATCATGAAAAAGTCTGCAATCTGAAGACAAATAAGATGGAGATCTGGGCAAAGCCTAGTGTCCTGGATGCTATGCATAGTGTCCCACAATTAATACACATGCTGCAAACAGGACATGGGAATGGTTAGTAGATTAAACATTCCAGAATACATAAGCATAGAATTTAGAGATGGAAAAAAGAAAATAATTTCTGTACACAAATTAAGGAATGAACCCAAGACAGTATTAGAACAAGCTATCAAGACAAAATTATCAGATGAGGTCTGCCTTTGAGGTCAGAAGAGCTATGGGGGCTGCTATTTCTAACTCTGTTGTGAAAGAATAACATTTTCTCTAGGACAAAGTTCCTCTCAGTATGAACTCACAATTCTGTTAATTATGAGGTGTTTTGGCTTTTACCACCTATCTCCATGTAGAAATCGCAAACTCATACATAAAAAAGTAAAGTTTTAGATTTCTACTTTTTTCATACTATATGTTATCAGTATTTCATTGTGAAGCCTAAAGTTTATTAAATTCATGCACTAATCCTTAATATGTCACCAAAATATGATACCACAAATTACTGCTTACAAACCACACACATCTTGAAATGTAAAACTTTGGTGAAATGGTTGTAATAAAATACCTTGTAATACTTGTGACACTTGTTCAGAAGTATTGAAACACACATACATATTGTGTAGTATATATTGTATATACATGTACATATATATATGGCACATTACCCATTTTTTAGTAACTTCAAAAGAAAACTCTCAGTTTTCTTGAAGAAGGAAAGAAGGCACAGCTACAGATGTAGGCACAGCTCTTAAATAATAGTTTTGCTTTTATTAAGGAGAAAACTAAAACAAGACTAGAAGGTAGACATATATTGCATACTGGGCAACTACAGCTGGAATCTACTCTGGTTGTAATATGCCATTCACAGTGTAGGAGGCAGTGGCAACTTTGAGAATAAAAAGCATTCAACACATGAAATTTCAAGTTAAAATTATGAAAAGTCTATAGCAAATTGGTGACAATTGCCTGGATTGACAGCTCCTGCCCATGGTCTTATGTCACAATGTTGCCCAAGGATAAGATAAGGATACCACAGGTATCTGTAAAACACTATAAACTACCAGCTGCCTTCAATTATCTACTGAATGAAAGTTTCAGTGGCTGGGCAGTTAAAGATAAAATTTTAGAATATGTTTTTCTTTCCTTTTGAGACAGGGTTTTTCTGTCAACCAGGCTGGCCTTCACCGTGTGGCCAATTTCCTGTCCCACCCTCCAAAATACTGTGGTTACAGGTAAGGGTAACCAAGCCAAGGAATTTAGATTGCCTTAAAATATTTATTTCTCTACTGTTGCTCTTATTACAAGGTTATTTATACTGCACATTTTATGAAAAAACTTTTAGTATAAATTGAAATTCATCACCTAATCTCACTAATCATTGGAATGTTCAATATTTCCTCATTGTGATCATTTCTATGGCCCAACTTTACAGCACTGGACAATCATTCCAGAAAGCAGCTCCAATAGCACCTGTTCCTAATTCATCTATTCGACTCAAAATTCTTTTTCAACTAACAACCATTAGAAACAATGGTTCCCTCACATGTAAAAGCCTGCCATCCCATATAATAAGTTCTGGTAATTTAGAAGCAAAGGCAGGATTCCACTATAGTTCATCATAGCATTACTGTTAAAGGAAACAATGAACACATATCATTTCTTATTTGAACTAGATTTTTTATCTACCCTGCAATCCCTTAATTTCCATTAAATCTACAGTAACCAGCAACAAGATTCACACATTTTATTGTATCTGTTTTTCTTTTTTAAAGTTTTGATCAGATCCCGAATTTTTCTCAAAATTATAGAGAACCAACCACAGAACTGAGAACATTGATTATGAGGTCCGTTTTCTAGGTCCAATTTCTGAATTGATAAAAAAAAATCAATTACAAACTGGGAAAATTTACATGATTCCCAGAATTTCAGGCAAACATTACATTATTCCTAGAAAACCAAAGGTCCAAGTAACTATATTCGGTTAAAAGAGAAAGTATTCAGACTTTAATAAAAATTGCAACTATAGAATATACACATGCCAAAAGACATGTTTGCTTCTTTTTCTTAGAGGAAAGGATTTACATGTCAAATGTTAATTTTTTCTTCACTACTATATTCCAAGTTGGAAGGCAAGTTATACTATAGGGCCAATAACACCTCCCTAACTGAAAGATGACATACGCCATTTTTCTTCTAGTGTTAGCCACATGCAAAACCAAAATCTCATATGAAACAACTAATTCCAAAAGAATATATATATATATGGAATTGTGTTACTGGGTGGAGTAGTAGTAATAGGACTTTTTCCCATAGACTCATGTGTTTTACTTCATGGTGCACAGGGAATGACACCAGTAGGAGGTGTGGCCTTGTTGGAGTATGTGTGGCCTTCTTAAAGGATGTGTTCAGGTGTGTGTGTATGTGTTGGGGAGGGGAAGACTTTGAGTCTTAGATGATCAAGCATGGCCTAATGTAGCATGCATTTCTGTTTGCTATAGATCACGATTTTTAGTGCTCTTTCCAGCACCATGATTCCCACCATGAAATTAGTTGTTTATGATTTACAAGAACATACCACAAAATATACAACATAATCAACTCTAGTAGTTTTATTAATAGACAGTATGAAAGGGAGAAGGGGTATGCACAGGACTGTCTGATAGAAATGAAGAGATGTAGAAGGAGAAAGAGAGAAAGAGAAGGGAAACAGTATGTCTACTTTTAAAGGTAGTGGGGCTTAAATAGCCACATCATGCATATTCATGAACTACATAAGGCCCTAAATGACTAGGCATTTTACCTGAATGCTGATGACACATGTACAACTGACCCCTCAAGCTAAGACCTGGGGTGACTTTTTGTCTGAATGAAGATAGCCTTGTCTGTGGCTAGGGGATGCCAACAGTGTTTGAGTCCACCCTTTGTTTCTTTTAAAAAGTGAGGGGTCAGGAGTAGTTTTGGGGTCAGGGGCATTCTCCCTAAATGCTTAAGATTGGCCTGAATGTCGGGAAGCTCTAAAAAAAGAAATGGATAAATGGGTCATAACAAGCTGTCTAAGTTAGTATACTGTAAGGGGGCTTTTTTGAGGCATTCTAGGGACTGAGAAAAATTTTCCTGTCTATCCTCAACTATTTTCTGAAGTTTATCATAGTATACTGGCTTGAGGGCAGTCTTATGTATACATGCCAGTAGTCAGGTCATAACTGATCTGTAGCTAAAGCACCACTTAACTATTGTAAACCCAGTGTGGATCCCTCAACCTCCCCATACATCCTACCCAGTGGAAGATCTGCATTAGTCTGGTGAATTTTGTTTGCGTAGACTCAGCCTACTCCCAAATGCCTCTGAAACCTCAGGTCCTAAGTATTAAGTAGTTAGTCAGAGTGAACACTTTGGTACCAGAGAGGAAGAAGGAGCCAGAGGAGAGAAAGTAACATAAGACACTGGGTTCAATTTTTCATTTCTTTCCCTTTCTTTTCTTTTTTTGTGTTATTTATTTTAATTTTACTGTTATGTCATTGTTTTCAGATTTTTTTCTTATTTCACATATTGAACCCTGGTCCCTCTTCCTTCCATCCTCCCATGTCTCCCCTCTCCCAAGTGGCATCTCTCCTTGTCCTATTCCCAATCTACTCCCCAGGAAGACTGAGATCTTCCAGAGGTGATCAACAAAATCTGTCAATTACTTTGGGGTGGGGCCATAGAGAGATGGGGTGGGGCCCTTCATCATGTTTCTAGGTCAAGGGAGTATCTCTCCATAAGGAATGTGCTCCCAAAGTCCCTTCATGCACCAAGAATATATCCTGGTTCCACTTTCAAAGTTCCCATAGACTGCCCAGGCCTTCTGACTGAGACTCACATTGAGGGGTCGGTCCTATGCTGGTTTTCCAGCTATCAGTAAGGGGTCCGTGAGCTCCTGCTTATCCAGGACAGTGGTTGGTTTCAGTTTCTGCAGCCTGGTCCTGTCCTCTATGCTTATCACTTTTTCCTTTTGCAAATCGATTTCCGGAGGAGTTCAACACAGTGATTAGCTATGGATATCTGCTTCTGTTTCCATCAGCTACTGAAAAAGACTCTAGGATGGCATATGAGGCAGTTATCAATCTCAACATCAGGCAATGGCATTTAAGGTAGCCTCCTAACTATTGCTCAGATTGTTAGTTGGGGTCATCCTTGTAGGTGTCTGGACATTTCCCTAGTGCCAGTTTTCTCTTCAAACCTATAATGGCTCCCTCTGTTATGGGGTCTCATTTCTTGCTCTCCTCTATTTCTTCCCCTACTTAAAATTTATGCTTCCTCATGCTCTCCTCTCCCATGCTCTTCTACCTTCTTGACTCAGTGCCCCACCCACTGCTCCCAAAATGCGCAGGAGATCTTGTCCTTTTCCCCTTCTGTAGGGAACCATACATTTCTCCCTTGGGGTCCTCCTTGTTTCTTGCTTCTCTGTCTGTGTGAATTGTAGGCTGGGAATTCTTTGCTCCATGTCTAAAATCTGTATATAAGAGTACATAAAATGTTCACCTTTTTGTTACTGGGTTACATCACTCAGGATGTTTTTTTTCTAGTTTCATCCATTTGCCTGTGAATTTCAAGATTCTGTTATTTTCTGCTAAGCTGTACACTACTGTGTAAATGTAATACATTTTCTTTATCCGTTTTTCAGTTGTGGGGCATCTAGATTGTTTCTAAGTTCTACCTTTGGCAATTACCTTTCTGTTTCTATTGTGGGGAGCAATTTGAGAGGTATTGGTATTAGCTCTTTTATAATTTCTAGTGGAATTCTGCACTAAAACCACATGATCCTGGGCTTTTTTGTTTGGTAGACAAGTGAAGACTGCTTTTAGTTCATAAAGGGTTATAAATTGATCAATTGTTCTTGATTAACTTTTGGAAAGTGATATCTATGTAGAGAATTGTCCATTTTCTTTACATTTTCAGAATTTTTGGAGTACAGGTTTTCAGAGTATGACCTAAAGAGTGTCTGGTTTTCCTCAATGTCCATTGTTAGTCCCTCTTTTTTTTCTGACTTTGATAATTTCCATGTTCTCTCTGCCTTTTGGTTTTTGTGGAGAACTATGTTTATCCTGTTGATTTTCTTGAAAAAACAGCTCTTTGTTGCACTGATTTTTGTATTGTTTTCTTTGTTTCTATTTTATTGATTTTACCCTCAATTTGATTGTTTTCTGGCATCTGCTTCTACAGGGTGAGTTTGCTTCTTTTTGTTCTAGGGCTTTCATTTGTGCTGTTAGTTCTTTAATGTGACTCTCCTCCAGCTTCTTTATGTGGACACCTAGTGCTATGAAATTTCCTTAGTAGTGATTTCAAAGTGTCCCATAAGTTTGGGTATGTTGTGTCTTTCTTCTCATTGAATTCTAGGATCTTTAATTTCTTTCTTTATTTCTTCCTTTACCTGGGGATTATAAAATTGTGCATTCTTTAGTTTTCATGAATTGTAGTGATTCTGCAAATTTTGTTGTTGAATTCCAACTTTAAAGCATGGTGGTCTGATAAAAGACAGGGAGTTATTCCCTTTTTTTCATATCTGTTGATTGCTATGTTGGCAAGTATGCAGTTGATTTTAGAGAAGTTCCCATGTGGAGCTGAGAAGAAGGTATATTCTTTTGTGTTCGGATGGAATGTTCTATAGATGTCTGTTGAACCCAGTTGGGTCATAACTTCTGTTAGTTCTTTTGTTTCTTTGTTAAGATTCTGTCTGGTGGCCCTGTCTAGTGGTGAGAGTGCAGTGTTGAAGTGCACCACTATGAGGGTGGGAGATATTATGTGAGATTTAAGCTTTAGTATTGCTTCTTTTATGAACAAGGGTGCCTTAGTGTTTGGGGTATAAATGTTCAGAATTTAGACTTAGTCCTGCTGAATTTTTCCTGTCAGGATTATGAGATGACTTTCTTCATACCTGTTGAATGATTTTAGTTTGAAGTCTAACTTGTTAGATATTAGGATAGCTACACCAGCTTGTTTCTTGGTTCCTTTTGATTGGAAAATCTTTTTCCAATCTATAACTCTGAGGTGTCATCTGCTTTTGAAGTTGAGGAGTTTCTCTAGTATTTAGTGGAAGCATGGATTCTGTCTTTGCATCCATTGTGTTAGCCTATTTCTTTTTAGAATCAAGTTAAAACCATTAATATTGAGAGAAATTAAGGACAAATGGTTGTTAATTCTTGTTTATTTTGTATTTGTTGTTGTTAGTGGTATTGTGTAAGGTGGATTTATCTATTGCCTATGTTTTTGTGAGTGTAGTTACCTTCTTTAATTGTAGTTTCCTTCCAGACCTTTCTGTAGTGCTGGATTTGTGGATATGAATTACTTAAAACTTGTTTTGTCATGGAATGTCTTGTCTTCACCATCTCTTGTCATTGAAGGTTTTGCTGGGTGTAGTAGTCTGAGCTTGTGTCTGGTTTCTTAGTATTATTAGTACATCCATCCAGGACCTTCTGGCTTTCAGAGTTTCCATGGAGAAGTCAGATGTTATTCTGATAGGTTTGCCTTTATATGCTACTTCACCTTTTTATTTCACTGCTCTTAATATTCTTCTTTTTTGTATATTTGGTGAAGGGACATCTATTTTAGACCAGTTTGTTTGGTGTTTGGTAAACTTCTTATACTTTCATAAGCATGTCCTTCTTCAAGTTCAGGAAGTTTCCTTCTTTAATTTTTTAAATATATTTTCTCCTCCTTTAAGCTAGGCTTCTTCATTTGCTTCTATTCCTATTATTTCTTGATTTGTCCTTTTAACCTTTTAATAGTGTCCCATATATCCTGGATATTTTGTGTTAGGGATTTTTGGTCTTAAGCTTTTCTTTGCTCAATCTATTTATTTCTCCAAGTTTATCTTCAGCACCTGAGATTCTCTCTCCCTTCTCTTTTATTAGGTTGGTTATGCTTGTATCTGTAGTTCTTGATTGTTTACCCAGCTTTTCTATTTCCAGTATTCCCGTACTTTGTGTTTTCTTTATTTTACTTTTCAGGTCTTGAACTCTTTGAATTGTTTCCTTTATCTGTTTGATTTTTTTTCTTGGCTTTCCTTTAAGATATTTTTTGATTTCTTGCTTTTTTTGTTTCACCTTCCATTTCTTTAAGGAATTTTTCATATCCTCTTTGAGGGCCTCTATCACTCTATTATTTTCATGAAATATTTTTAAGGTCATTCTCTTTTGCTTCACCTGCACTGGGATGTTCAGGTCTTGCTGGAGCAGAATCCCTAGACTCTGGTGGTGTCATATAAGTCTATCTGTTCTTGGGTGTATTTTTACATTGTCCTCTTCCCATCTCTTTTTTAGTTTGCACAGGTCAGGTCTCTCCCTCTCTTCTTTAGGGGAGGGTGTAGTGGCAGGACAGTCATGGCTCCTGATACTTAGTTCTTTGCTCTCCCTCCAGGTACCTCTGGGGGATTAAGTGGCAGGAAGGGTCTGGCATTTGCAGGGCAGTGGACTCCAAGAGAGAGAGGTGAGGGGCTGGGGCAGCCTTTAGTACTCAACTCCATAGCAGAGGGTTAAAGGGCAGGACAGGGATATAGCTCAATGTTGGATCCTTTGTTCTGCCTCCTGGCCCCTCTGGGAGATTTAGTAGCCGGAAGTGTCTGGCAGCTGCAAGTCAGGGGACTTGAAGAGGGGGAGGTGGAGATTGGGGGAGCTCAGTACTAACCTCACCTCTCTACCAAAGGGTGGAGGGGTAGGGCAGGAATAGAACATGATGCAGGGTCCTTTATTCTGCCTCCTGTTCCCCTTATTATTTTAATGTAGGGATTCACCATGTCTTCCAATTTGACTCTCCACTTCTAATGTCCCTGCCTTGATCTCCCAAGTACTGGATGTATGAGTCAGGCATCATTGTATCTAGCCTGTTTTCTCTTACTGATATGAAGTTATCCATAGACCCAGTTGGTCTGGGCTGAAAATAATGAGAAAGGCAGACAAAATAGACAATACTCAAACACTTAAAACAATCAAATTTTCCAAAGCCTTTTAAAACAACAGTTCTCTTTACCCAGGGAAAACAATGAATATTTGCAAATGTAAAAGTAGTAAGTTGTACACTAACTTCAATGGTTTCACTTGTCTATGAAAGCATTAAACCCAATGTGGTATTTTGCATTTATGCTTTTATCATATCGGAGACTTGTTTTTGTTAACAAAGGGACATATAATTCTCAATATTTCTTTCGTTCCAAATTATAATAATATTTGGAATTTATCACTAAAGTACCAACTATGTTTATAATAACATTAACACTGGGAGATATTTATAAAAAGCTAGCAAAAAACTAAAGTTGCAACCACATTTGTTACTTTTCAGTCTTCTTATTTGGGCTTATTAAGAAATGAAGAATTCACAAAACATACCCTAAGCACTTGTTTCAAACTAAACATCTTCCTTACACTTGCAAAATATGTCTTTCCAATTAAGCAAACTGTAGCAGAAGATCCATGCCATTTGGTTTCTTCTTCCTGGAGTCAGCAAATCTCAGGGCTTTTCTGTGTTGATCCTTAGGTGGAGTTAAAGAAAAGCAGTATTTCTATTCTGCACCATGGATATGATGTGTACAAAGGCATCCAAATTTCACTAGGAAAGATATCTGGATCAAGAACCTGGAAAATCCAGAAAGAAGACAATGAGTGGAGAAATTCTTGCCAAGTCCTGAGTTCAGAATTTAGAGCTAAATATGAAAGCACATAATGTCACAAACACATTTATCCTATGTGATAACGTTCATCACTCAGTCTAGCACATGCACTCTATTTTTCATATGCATCCCATCATAGGGATAGACACCAACTCGCCAGGGCATACCTCAATCTGCAACTTCACACCTCCTGTGTAGTCAATAGTTTCAGGAGTTGGCTCACTTTTAAAAAAATAATACAATATGGATATTAACATAAAATCTAAGCAAATAAAAATGGACAATTGTTTTTTTTTAAATTGTGAAGTTAATAAATGAAAAATTACAAAATAATATATCAACTATGAATGTGTGTAACATTAATAAAGATAACTAAGGGAAATGAAGTAGACATCTTCATCAACTTAACAGAAGTGCTTTGAGTGATATTAAAAAGAAAAGAGCAGAACTAAAAAGACAAATAAATTTGAAGAATGCTATGATGCATCAAAGATATATTGTAGAAGGTAGTTTTAAAAATTCAAATGGAATAAAATTAACTATTGCATATATACTTAAACTAAATATCCACAAATATGTAGTATTTTACTCATAAAATTAACAAATATACATACCCACATACCTGTATGATGTATATGCATATGTATATAGGTTTATTAGGTAGTTTGAAAAAGTATACCTGTATAGTTTTTATGTTTTAAAAATATGTGGATTTAGTTTAAAATTTAATTATTCATTAAAGACAGAGCATTCAGTTTGAAGCACACTCTTTAATTTGCTCTTGTTGAGCAATGGCTTGAGAAAAATGATGAAATTATTTCTTTCTCATAACAAACTAACACTTTAGTTGTACTATAAGGCTTTCATCTAAGTAGTTTTCATGTAGTAATTATAGATACCCATCTTTTTTATGGTATTCTGAAGGGATCAGTCATCCTAAGACAGGAGAATTTTAAAGAAGAATTGAGTTAATCAGAGTGAAACTTATTGCTAAATTCCTTAAATCAAAATGTATAAAGGAAATACCCAAATTGTGTTATTATTCTAATATATGAGAATTTCATTTGCTATAAGATTTGCTTTGTTTGTAAATTCAGATTTTTTTCATATTATGATACTATGGAAGAGCAAATTATTTCTATAAATGATGAAACAATTGTATAAAGATGGTTGTTTTGTAAATGGCATAAGAGAAGGTTGTACTTGTGTGGATGAAAATTTAAGAACACTCTTTACCACATAGGAAATGGAAAATGCTTACATCAGTTTAGAGACTAATATTTCATGAGTCTAATTTAGTTGAATTTGGGCATCAAGTCACATTTGATATTCATTTGTAGTTTAAAGAAATGGAGTTTTAATTGTTGGTTTTGCATATACTAATAATGGTTAATAAAACTTCAATGCAAATGGAGGAGGAAAGAAGAAGAAAGGGAGGAAAAGTAAAGTTAGGAAATGACTGATTCACCAAAAAGCAATGGATGACAATAAGAAGGACCCACACGTGATAACAAAGAAAGGCTAAAGATGCTCACTAGTTTCTTTATTCCCAACTTCAGTAATTCAGAAGGCATATCTGATAGATTCATAATAATTGGATCACAGTATGGGAACAATATATGTTACCCCAGTGAAGTATCTATAGAAAATTATGTTACCCCCATAAAAGATACTTATTTATGCTAACATAATTTGACAGATGCTATTAAAGTAGATTTTACTATGTGAGAAAAACAGGTCAGGCAAAATTGGAGAGCACTCATCCTTGAAGCAGAACAGGAGTCAAGGTGATGAAGAAAGAACATTCTAGATGAATTCTAATTATAAGCTTAGAGTTGAGTGGATCATCAGTATTGAAGAAAATACAAGGAAATAAGTTTTACTGAGAGTGAAATAATTCAGGGATATATGGCAGATAATGAGGCAATAAAGAAGTCAGGAGAGTGATGCATAATTCTGGGACTATAAATCTGAAATTTAAGTGTAATGAGAAGATTCACGTTGTTTCACTATGATAACCAATTTAAGATTCTCAATATTTTTTGTTCACTTAGCATACAAACCTTTGATCCCCTCCTATCCCTTCTTTCACCCTTCTCACCTTCCCTCATCCCATATTTCATCTACTTCTCAGAGGGGCTAAGGACTCTCCTGGGGAGTCAAGAAAGTCTGGCATACCAGGTTGAAGCAGGACCAAACATTTGACCCTGTCTGAAAACTGAGCAAGGTATCCTATCATAGGAAATAGTCTCCAAAAAACCAGTCCATGCATGCAGGATAAGTCCAGGGATCACTGCCAGGGATCGCAACAACAGATCAAGCCATATAATGTTTACTCACATTTAACCAGCTTAGTTTTATCCCATGTAGGCTCCCAAGATGTCAGTCCAGAGTCCTTGAGTTCCTACTAGCTCTCGTCCGTGATCTCTGTGGTCTTCCAATCATGATATTGACACCCTTAGTCATATGATCCTATTCCCTCTCTTTAATGAACTCTAGGAGCTCAGCCCAGTGCCTGTCTGTGTATAACTGCATCAGCTTCAATCACTTACTGGGTGTAGGCTCTATAATGACAATTAGGATGTCACTAATCTGGTTATAGGAGAAGGCTACTTTAGGTTCCCTCTTCACTATAACTAGGACTCTAAGTTAGGGTCATCCTTATAGATACCTGGGAATTTCTCTAGAACCATAAGCTCATAATGATTCATTCTATCATGATATCCCTTTCTTTGCTCTCCTGCCTCATCCCTCCCCCTACTAGGCAATCTTGATCCTTCATGTTCCCATCCTCCATCCTCTCCCTTTACCCACCTTCCATTTTACCCAGAAGATCTTAACTATTTCCCCTTCAAGGGGCATCCATGCGTGTCCCTATTGGAGTCCTCATTGTTACCTAGCTTCTCTGTGATTGTGGATTGTAGTCTGGTTATACTTTGCTTTATGTCTAATATCCACTGTTGAGTGACTACATACTGTTGCAGCATGTTGTTCCCCGCCGGCTGCCGCTGGTTCTGCTGCTATTGTCCCGCAGCCATGTGTGCCCCAAATAACACTCAGAGACTCTGTATTTGATACAATCCTGTTGGCCAGTTACCATTACTGTTTATGGGCTAGCTCTGTCTTAATTATTAACCCATTTCTACTTATCTAAGTATTTCCACGTGGTCATCTTATCGGGGAGCTGCAACATGCATCCTGCTTCTTCCCTGGGCTACATCTCGACTCTTGCCCCCTACTTCCTCTTTCCTCCTCCTGGTCTCCTAGCCCCGCCTATCTTGTTTTCTATTGGCCACAGGGCTTTATTAACCAGTATGAGAAACATATATACAGAATAACATCTCCCATCAACATACCATGTTTGTTTTTCTGCATCAGGGTTACATCAGTGAAGATGGATTTTTTTTCTAGTTCTATCCTGTTGCCTGCAAATTCAAGATGTCATTGTTTTTTTTACCGCTGAACAATATTCCATTGTACAAATACACTGCATTTTCTTTATTCATCCTTTGGCCTATACTTCACACAGCCAGAGAAATTAAGATACAAGGAGGATTCTTATTGGGAGTGTGTGGGGTGCCAAAAGTGTAGTGGGAGCAAGGAGACAGAGAAGGGGAGGAGAGTAAAGCACATGGGACTAGGAAGATTTGGTAGGGGGAGGAATAGATGAGAGAAAAGAGAGAGATACCACAAAAGAGAGAGTCATTATAGGTTGGAAGAGAAAACTGACTCTAGAGAAATATCCAGATACCTACAAGACTTACTCCAACAGTACTCCATTTTTAAATTTGATTATTTGGTATTTTGATTTTTAGTTTCTTGAGTTCTTTATATAATTTAGAGACCAGCCCTCTGACCGAAATGGGGTTAGTTAAGATTTTTTTTCCCATTCTGTTGGCTACCAACTCTTCTTATTGATATTGGGGCAACTCTAATAAAACAAGTAAAAGACCTGTATAACAAGAACTTTAAATCTTTGAAGGAAGAAATTGAACTAGATATCACAAAGAGAAAAGATATCTCATGCTCTCAGATAGGTAGGATTAACATAAAAAATGGCAATCTTACCAAAAGCAATCTACAAATTTAATGCAATCCCAATGAAAATCCCAGCACAATACTTAACAGATACCTAAGCAAAAATACTTAACTTCAAATGGAAAAACAAAAACAAACAAACAAAAAAACTAGGATAGGTAAAGCAATCATGTACTATAAAGGAACTTCCAAAGGCATCACCATCCCTAACAGCAATCTCTACTATAGAGGTATAGTAATAGAAATGGCATAATATTGGCATAAAAGACATGTAGATTCAGTGGAATCAAACCTAAGACCTTTATATTATTCCACACACCTATGATCACCTAATCTTTGATGAGGAAGCCAAAATCATACAATGAATGGAAGAAAACAAAGTATCTTCAGAAACTTGTGCTGGCATAAGTGGATATTGACATGTAGAGGATGCAAATATGTATCCCCAAGCACAAAACTCAAGTCCAAATGGTTCAAAGACCTCAAAATAAATCTAGTCTCATTGACACTCTTAGATGAAAAAGTGGGAAATAGACTTGAACACATGGGCATAGGAGACAAATTCCTCAATATAACACCAGGAGCACCGACACTGGGACCTCCTCAAACTGAGAAGCTTCTCTAAGCCAAATTATACAGTCAACAAGAAAAAGTGGCACCCTAGCAATTTATGATTTTAACAAGTGATTAGACTTCTCTCTTTGGAATGTATTTGAAAGGAGAGGAGAACTAATGCATAGACAATGGAAATTAGAAGAACTTAATAGACTAGTGATACATTTAAAATTAAATTGAAAGATTATTTTTGAATGTGTATGGAAATATTCCAATATGTGTTGTTTAAAAGCTACACATTTGGGGTTACATTTTATATTTCCTTAAGTTCACAATAAACTTAATAAAAATACAATAATAGTTGTATGGTACAATGTCCATGCTAAGATCTATAGGAGGATAAATTGTATCTTAAATTTTAAGCAACAAAATCTTGTTAAGAGCAGGTTTCCCTGCTGATGTGGACCCACAGCAGCACCAGCCCCAAATGACACACAAAAACTCTGTATTTGATTTAAAGCTGTTAGCCTGTTACTACCATTTTTTATTGGCTAGTTATGTCTTAAATATTAACTCATTTCTATTAATCTAAATATTTCCATGTGGTCTCAGCTTACCGGAAAAAGGGCCTGGACCGCTGTTTTCTCAAGTGCCTGCATGTTTCTCCTCCCTACTTGTTCCTCTCTCCTCCTAGTCTTCTAGTCCCACCTATCATGGTTTTCTATTGGCCAACAGTGCTTTATTCATTAACCAGTATGAGAAACAGATATACAGAATAACATCTTCCATCATCTCTTTTCTGTCTAAAATAAAAAGAAGGGTTTTAATTTAACATAGTAAATATATATATATATATATAACAAAATAGTTATCAAATAAGAACCATGGTTAACAATATTTACTCCATTAACATTTAGTAAGATTTAAAGAAAACATTCTATCATCCAACCTATCTTTGTGAGTCTAAAGTCCTATATGTAACTTATCTTTAATCCTAACCAAGGAAAACTATAACCTTAATTATATGTCTTCAACTCCATCAATGATAACAGAAGCATAATATATAAACTTTAAAAAAGACAGAAACAACTCGCATGGTTGGTCAAGAGAAGTTCTGTAATGTTACATCTTCAGTCTATAGTCCATGGTGTGTCTGGCAGACTCCTCAGCAAAGCAGGAAACTTTAAACTGTCCATGTGTATTAGCAGTTTTTCAGTCACTGTTCTCTGTGTCCTGTAGCAGTGAGAACAGCTCTCAGTTCTGGCTGTAAAAGTACCTGCTGCCATATTTGATAGACTGTGGCTAATGCAGCTGTGGCTTTCACAACTATGGCTTTCATTTGACCATGAAGCAGGAACCCTGTAGCAATGTCCAACTTGTATCAGCAGTCACTTTTCTGTGGGTCTTGTGTTTCTAGTTTATACAATATAAAGTCAAACCTTCTAGACAAGAGTAGTATCTTGCCCAAATGGCTAGTTTTTCCATATTGGAAGTAAACTGCAAACACGTTTGTTCAATGTCCATCTTCCTTTCTGACACAAGTGGTGTTGTCAGGAGCAGTTTTGCCTCACTGTCAAGAAAAACCCTAAACCATTTTAAATGCTATATTCTATAGGTCTTTGAAAGAGTTGAAGAATGCCTATTCATCTCAAATACATCTTGAAAACCTAACTTAACTCTATGTTTTGATGACTATAGGTAACTACCTATATTCTGTACTAAATTATACATTTTATTTTTGAATGAGCTATATAAACACACTACCTAAACAAGAGGAGAAATATACATATCACAAAATTGACCTTACATTTATATCAATAAATGAAAATACATTTTAAAACAAAGTAATCATTTCTTTTACTTTTTACTTATAAAAAGAAATTGGTTGTGATCATGAACCATTTATAAACAACCCCATATAACTGAAAATGAATATTTATAGACAATATTTGTGAATTTGGGCATCATTCTCTCCAAACTGTTTCCTGCTGGTAGGGGGCACTGTCATGGGGATCCTAAGAAGATGTAGAAATCCTGGAGATATTTGTCTGCAATGATGCCTTGTACCCTGGACACTGTTTCAGGGGGTCTTTCTTGATCAAACCATATTAGTCTGGAAGGAATCCACAGATTTTTATTATCTGTGGAAACTAAAATAGAAATCTTTTTCCCCAGTAACCTGTCCTTAGACTTAAATTTTGATGTCAAAGCATTTTTAAATTATATAAATTGAATTAATCCGGCAGCATTCCCTTTAACAGTTGTTATTTCCTCACCAGTAAAACGATTTAAAGACAATACAATAGCATACAATATCAAAAGTTTCTCGGTGCTTTCCATCTTTACATGGCTTTTTTACTCTTCTATTTCTTCTACTTATATTTTTTCAATTTTTGAGACAGGGTATCTCTGTGTAACTTTTATCTGTCTTAGAATTAACTCTGTATACCAGGCTTACTTTGAAATCACAGAGAAATGCTTGCCTCTGACACCCGAGTGCTAGAATTAAATGCATGTGCCACCATACCCAGCTACTCTCTTTTCATTATTAATTTTTAAACCATTTTATCCTGTTTCTTTTTCTCTCCCAAACCTATGTATATTTTAAACACACTGTAAACATTTAGAGGTGTTTCTTAATTTGAATCGGTCTTTACTGTAAATCTTTATTTTTTTCTGTCCATGAGTCTTTTATCTAGTAAACAACATTGGTCAAATGAAAGCCATAACTGTGAAAGCCACAGCTGCATTAGCAGCTGTCTATCAAATATGGCAGCAGGTACTTTTACCACCAGAACTGAGAACTTTGCTCACTGTCTTGGTCTACACTGCCATCCAGCAGCATGTTGATGGCTTGGAGATATGGTCAGTGCTATTGCCAGCTCCCATACACAGCATTAAGTTGTTAGCAGAGCTCTTTAAAAACCTTGTGGGGTTTTTTTGCCACTTATGCTGAGTCAGAAAACTTCCCTTAAAGGAGTTGCACAAGTCTCTGCTTGTCTCTAGAAAAACAGAGTCCAACCAAGAAAAATGTTGTTACCAAGAATCCTTGCTTGTCTCTGTTCTTTTGTTTCTAAAACCCTTCCTTAAGCTTTTGTAAAGTTTTAAGTGGAAGTTCTTATTATCCCCACAATGGGTGCCATATTGTTAAGACCTGCAAGTCTGGACCCACAGCAATACCAGCCCCAAATATCACACAGAAACTCTGTATTTGATTTAAAGCTGTTAGCCTGTTACTACCATTTCTTATTGGCTAGCTCTGTTAACCCATTTCTGTTAATCTAAGTATTTCTGTGTGGTCTCAGCTAACCGGAGAGAGGGCCCGGACCTCTGTTATCTCATGTCTCTACATGTTCCTCCTCCCTACTTCCTCTCTCTCTCTTCCTTGTCTCTTAGTCCTGCCTATCTTGCTTTCCTATTGGCCAACAGTGCTTTATTCATTAACCAGTATGAGAAACATATTTACAGAATGACATCTTCCATCAAAATGTCGAATGTTTTAACTAGTATAAAGACTTAAAATTAAGTTCTTTACCATTGTACCAGGCATAAGGACAAGATGTACTTTTAATGATGTTCTAATTATGACATTAAAATGGGAGTGTCTCTTAGTTGGTTCACCGTTGCTATAGAAAAAGGATTTTGTCTTTCACTTTCATGTTAAAACCAAAAATTCCAAAAGTAATGCAATAATAATTGTCCACAAACAACAATGTCAGCTCTGCCATAGCAACACACTCACTGGTACCAGTTTATGTCTTAGTTTGGTTTTCTGCTGCTGTGAGAAAATGTCATGACAAAGGCAACATTTATTTTACCTTATACTTCCGTGTCATGGAGGGAATTTAGGCCAGAATCTCAAGCAGGAACCTGAAGGCCAGAAGTAAACTGAGGTCATAGAGGAATGTTGCTTACTGTCATGCTTTGCCATAAGGTCATCCTGCTTTACCACTTGCCTTATAATGATGCCCCTTCCACAGATATAGGCCCACCCCAGTTAATCATTGCTCAAGTAAATGCCCCACAGAATGATTTACAGGACAATGTGATGAAGACATTTGCTCAATTGATATTCCCTTTTCTCAAATTATTATGGCTTGGGTAGTTTACAAAACCCAAACAGGGAAAACATGTCGAACTATACTTTACTAATTTCTAATTTTCTACCCTTAAAATATATGAACATTGGCATGAATTGGATGATATTTTTTCCTGTAATTTCTTGCAAAACAACAAATTATTGATGATACATGTCTTAAAACAATATGACCTCTAGTGAGTACATATATTATGCTTAAAATAATTTAAAGATGAGAGAAAATAACTTATTGATGGGAGATGTGATTCTGTATATATGTTTCTCATACTGTTAATAAAGCCCTGTGGCCAATAGAAAACTAGATAGGTGGGGCTAGGAGACTAGGAGGAGGAAGAGGAAGTAGTAGGTGGAGTCAAGATGTAGCCCTGGAAGGAGAGAGGACGCCTGCCGCGTGGCTCCCCATAAGACGACCACGTGGAAATACTTAGATAAGTAGAAATGGGTTAATAATTAAGACAGAGCTAGCCCATAAACAATAATGGTAACTGGCCAACAGGATTGTATCAAATACAGAGTCTCTGAGTGTTATTTGGGGCTGGCGCGGCTGTGGGCCACGTAGGCGGCAGGACCGGGAGGCCGGCGGGGAAACCTGCTGTAACATAATGGTGTCAGAAGTGGGATTGAGATCTTTCACTTAAAACTTAACAAAGCTTAAAAAAATGGGTTTTAGAAACAAGGGAACAGAGACTAGCAAGACTTCTTGGTAGCAGCATTTTCTCGATTGGATTTGTTTTGCTGTAGACAGAGATTTGCGCGGCTCCTTTAAGGGAAGTTTCCAAAATTAGCATAAGAGGCAAAAAGCTGCCTGGCTTTTAAAGAGCTCTGCTAACAATTCATTGGTGTGTAGGAGAGCTGCAATAAAGGTTTACACTGTGTTTTTAAAATACGCTGGCTTGGGAGAGAAAAAGAAACGGGATACAATGGTTTAAAAAAGAAAAAAGGAAGTAGAATTAATCCTAGTACTAGGCAGACAGAGGCAAGCAGATCTCTGTGATTTCAAAGTAAACCTGGTATGCAGTGAATTCCAGCACAGATAAAAGTTACACAGAGAAACCCTGTCTCAAAATATGTAAAAATAGAAGTAGAAGAAATAGAATAATAAAAAAGCCACGTAAAGATGGAAAACACAGAGAAATTTTGGATACTATACGTGCTTCTGTTGTCTTTAAATTATTTGATTGCTGAGAAAACAACTACTAATAAAAGAAATGCTGCTAGATTAATTCAATTTATATATTTTAAAAATGCTTTGACTCAAAAATTCAAGCCTAAGGACAAGTTACTGGGGAAAAGGATTTCTATTTTTATTTCCACAGAAAATGAAAAGCTATGGATTCTTTCCAGACTTATGTGGTTTGATCAAGCCAGACCCCCTGAAACAACTCCCCAGGTGATCCAACATTCAAAGCAGTTGAGACAAAGCCTTGCAGACTACTGCCAAGATTTCTTAGGATCCCCATGACAGCGCCCTCTACCAGCAGGAAGTAGTTTGGAAAGAACAGCCTTCAAATTCCCAAATATTGTTTATAAATGTTTGTTTTCATTTATATGGGCTTGGTTATAAATGGTTAATGACACAAGCAATCCTTGTAAAGGTAAAAAAGGGAATTAAGGTATAGATATGAATACTTTGCTTTGGAATGGATTTTCTTTTATTGATACAATTTAAGGTCAATTTTGTGATATGTATATTTCTCCTCTTGTTTAGGTATTGTGTTTATATAGCTCATTAGAAAATGTAATGTAATAATTTAGTACAGATTATAGAGAGTTACCTATGGGAGTTAAGTTAGTTTGGATTTCTAGATATATAGAGATGTATTGAGATGGATAGGCATTCTTCAAACCTTTCAAAGACCTACAGAATATGGCATTTAAAATGGTTTAGGGTTTTTCTTGACAGTGAGGCACAACTGCTCCTGGTAACACCACCTACAGAAGAAAGGAAAATGGACATCGAAGAAACACATTATGGAGTTTGCTTCTAATATGGCAAGACTAGCCATTTGGGCAAGGTACTGCTCTTCTGAACTGTTTGACTTTATGTTGTAGAAACTGGACATGCAGGACCCACAAAAAGGTAACTGCTGATGCAAGATGGACATTGCTACAGGATTCCTGTTTCATGGAAGAGGCTGCCAGACAGCCAGATAGTCTACAGGACACAGAGAAAAGTTTCCTGCCTTATTGAGGAGTCTGGACACACACTATGGCCTATGGGCTGAAGATGGAACATTACAGAAGAACTTCGGGTGACTGACCAGGCAATGCATTGTCTCTGTCATTTCTAGAGTTTATATATTATCCTTCTGTGGTCTTTGAAGGAGTTGAAGACAGATAGTTATGATTATAGTTTTCTTAGGATTAAAAATAAGTTACATATAGGTCTTTAGACTGACAAAGATAGGATAGATGATATTTTCTTTAAGTCTTACAAAATGTTAATGGACTAAATATTGTTAGCTGTGAGTCTTATTTGATAACTGTTGTATGGTATATTTTGCTATGTTAAGGTTAAACCCCTTCTTTTACTTTAGACAGAAAAGAGGAGATGATGGGAGATGTGATTCTGTATATATGTTTCTCATACTGTTAATAAAGCCCTGTGGCCAATAGAAAACTAGATAGGTGGGGCTAGGAGACTAGGAGGAGGAAGAGGAAGTAGTAGGTGGAGTCAAGATGTAGCCCTGGAAGGAGAGAGGACGCCTGCCGCGCGGCTCCCCATAAGACGACCACGTGGAAATACTTAGATAAGTAGAAATGGGTTAATAATTAAGACAGAGCTAGCCCATAAACAATAATGGTAACTGGCCAACAGGATTGTATCAAATACAGAGTCTCTGAGTGTTATTTGGGGCTGGCGCGGCTGTGGGCCCACGTGGCGGCAGGACCCGGAGGCCGGCGGGGAAACCTGCTGTAACAACTTATGGTGTTTATTCTTGAAAATCAGAAATTTGATAAAACAATTTTATCTAACACACCACCTAAAATCTAAAGTTTTCCAAAAATTATTATATCTAGTTGCTTTAATTACTTAATATCAAGTTGCTTAGCATGAGCAGTTACAATGCTCATTTCAAAAATTTGCTGGATACTTATAGATTTTTTTCACTCAATGCCATGCTAAACCATATGAATAGATGCTTTCTTAATACTATTACAAAATGGATATGTAATATTGTAGAAGATATACACAGTAACTTGTCAGTACAGAACTCTTTTGGATGAATGAAGTAATCATTAAACTTGACTTTATATGAGCACATTGAAATTGATTTGTTACACATCAGGTCTACTTATTTCTTTTGTAATAACAATATACTAGGTAAAGTAAGTTGTATTCCTGGACATTGCACTTCCCAATGGGTTTGGATTATCTTGAAATTCTTTAACAGAAGCACCTAATATGAACAATAAAAATCTTTCAAACTCTTAAGTTAATAAACTTCATGAAGCAATGAAACCATATTTTAGAGAAGAAGCAAACCACAAAATAAAAACAATATCAGTTATATATGTGATAAACTTTATTATGTTGAATGCACAAATACTTTTTAAGAATAGAAAAATGCATCTGAATATATGTTAAAGTTTTCAATTTAATGATTTTATGGAACTTCTGAGTATGTGATTGAATGGGTCTCTGATTCTTGTGGCTTTTTAGGCTCTTTTCCTTCTCTCTATTTGATTTGTCTAATTCTGATGTATTACAATTTAGTTTTCATCATATATTAACATATTAATTTTCATTTTGGTATTTTATTATTTTGCCGTAAAATCCTCTTTGTTTTCTAATGAGAGACAGGAAAGGAGTGGATCTACATGGGAGGGAAAGTAGGGAGGTACTTGGTGAAGGAAGTTAGATTTCTGTATGATTTCACAATGGACTGTTAAAAATGGAACAATTAAATGAGGGATAATTAACTCAGATGGGAATTCAGATGTGAGGAATAAAACCTGCTAGATAACAGAAGCTGAGAAACAACCAGGTGGCCTTGCTTTTTTGGCCAGCAAAACAGCAAGAAGCTAGTTGTTCCCTTGTCCTGAATAACCAAAAATCTGGGCCAAATTGTAGTTCTGCCTTTTCCTTCTTTATATCTTCTCTATTCCTGTGTCCTTTTTTGCTAATTCAGATCAACTAGTTTCTGGCTCTGCCCCCTGCTTAAAGGTTTAATTTTATTGGTAGTCTCAGGAGTGTCAGAATGTGATTAATATATTACAGAACAAAGTTTGAATGGAAAACTAATAAAATATATAGATATGTTTTTCTGATTGATCTTTTTACCAAGCTATATTCTAGATGATAGGACTTCAACGATTCTTGATAACTTTTATAACTATATTAGCCAAGAGTAAATTTTTTAATGAAATTATCGGCATCATTTTATTGTGAACACTAGTAACTACTGTTACTTGAAAACTGATACATAAACAAAGATCAAAATAAGCAAATAGCTTCTTCTGATAACAAATGGTATTTAGGGGTGCATGTTAACAGTTCTTAATCTACTTTTCTCTCCTAAGTTCATGGCAACCCTTACATACCGGTAGCTTTGTAGCCATCATAGCTGTTAAAACCAACAGTGTTGATGTTAACATCTAACTACAGTGAAAACCTTGTCCCCAGAGCAATGTCACATTTTTGTTAGTCTTCAATATGTCTGGCAAAACATTTTTACAGAACTCTCATCATTTGACCTTATATGGAGTTCACTTTATAAAGAAATATGAAGCTGAAATGCTTAGCAGAGAAAGTAATAAAATATTTAACTAGGTTAGTGGGAGTTAATAGTCAGATGGAATATAAAAGAACTGATGTGCAGCATCACTGGCTCAATTTATATTAGGAGTCAAAGATTTAAACTGACTATCTAAAATGAGTTAATGTGATTACATGCTTTGATTTTAAGCTGAAAGAAGATAGAGTTATTAATGAAAATATGATTTAGTTAAGTTTGTGGAAGAAGTAAGAATGAGGAAGGGAAGTTATTACATTTTCTCATGTGATGCTGATAATGAGTAACCATGGCATTTACGATATGTTTTAAGTTGTTATATAACTATGATCTTGGTGATATATGAAAGAGTCAGCAGCTCATAAAATATTCCCTGAACTAATATCTAGAAATGTGACCCTTTAAATACCATAGATATGCTTGTGTAAACATAAATTACATTTTTTCTCAAAAGAATTATAGTCATGAGTTCAAATTTATTACCCATTGACTTAAAGTTTCATTTACACATGTAAGTTTTCTCTGGGGTAAATTTTTTATTCTGCTTTGTAAAATACCTTGATTAAAATATCCAAGATCTTTATCTTAAGTTAATAGGTAAAGGAAAGGAAATTGAGTGAGTACAATGTCTTTGGCATAGCTGAAGTACTTAAATCTATCAGATATTTAAATTCTAGAGTTCAGAATGGAGAAAACAAAGCTTCCATTTAACAAATGTAGATTCAGAGTTTCAAATAAATAAATAAATAAATAAATAAATAAATAAATAAATAAATAAATAAATAAATAAATACCCAAGATGGCTGGGTGTTGGTGGTGCAAACCTTTAGTCCTAGAATTCATGAGGCAGTGGCAGGCAGATCTCTGTGAGTTCGAGACCAGCCTGGTCTACAAGAGCTAGTTCCAGGACAGCCACCAAAGCCAAAGAGAAACCCTGTCTCAACAAAACAAAACAAAACAAAAAAAACCCAAGATGTCATATTTGAGAAACTTTATTTGGATAATGTAGACCTTAAAAAATACATTATAAAATTGTGTTCCTTTTGCTGTGCTTTTACTAATGCATGACTTAAAAAAATTCTAAACCATAAATCCAAACTCCATGTAGATGAGCTAAATGGTTAAACAATGAGAAAATGGACTTTATTTTGTCTTGGTTACTGTTCTGTTGTTTCAATAAAACACAATGTCCAAGATAACACAAAAAATAACACATTTAATGGCAGGGGTGAGGATTGTTCACACTTTCAGAGAGCTAGTCTATGGCCCTAATGCAAGGCCATGGAGGCACTCAGGCAGAAATGATGCTGGAGAAATAACTGAGAACTCACATATAATTCACAAGTTGCAGACTCAAGAGTGACCTCGACAGGGTCTGGACTGGGCTTTTGAAACCTTACTGTCCTCCTCTACTTATATACATCCTCAATCAAGGCCATAATTACACTAATGAAGCCATATCTCTTAATCCTTCCCAAACAGTTCTATTAACTGAGGAATAAGCCCTCAAACACCTAAGAGTATATAAGACATTCTCATAAAGCATATATAGACCTATAAAATATAATCTGATCACAAAGCATCACAAAAAAACATTAAGAAAGGGTCGTCATTTTAAGATAGGTCCCAAATGCAGAGTAAGTGAACTATGAAAAGTAAAAAATACATTTTCTCCCATGGAAAGGAGAGTTGCATCCAAAATTAATTCCAGGTAATATACTACTCTTGACCACCAATGCTCCCTTTATATTGCTACCAAATAACACCTTAATGAGCACCACATGGGAAACAAAAACATAACTGTCTTACTTATGCCTCATAATGACTCCCATCAATAGTATTATTATTTTAATTACCTATTTCAATGAAAAAGGCATATCAAAATTCACTAATTTAGTTTCATTTAATGCTAGTATGCTTGAGTATGTGTGCACAATCATGTGTGAGTGTGTGTGTGCGTGTGTGTACATGTGTGTGTGAACATTTGAAGGCCAAAGGATGGTGTCAGGCATCTTTTCTTACTTGTTTTCTAACACATTCTTTCAGATAAGTTGTCTCATAGAGTTTACAATGTGCTCTAAAAATTTCCAGTTAATTCTTTCTTTGTAGACATATTATATAACAAGTTTAATTATTACAAAGAACTACTTCATGCATAAATCACAAACAATATCACAATATAAATCATAAATGTAATAAGACATCAGCTGAGTTTTTTAATGTATTCTCTTTGGAGTCACTTATTTGTTTAGGAAAACAAGAAATAACTAGTAAACTCAGATTGCTATTAATTATTTTCGTGTGTTCTTAACTATAAGTGATAAGATATTTTCTGTAAGAATTAAGGATATTCAAATGAATTGATATAAATCTTGTTTAATCTTACAACTTTTAAAGATGATATCATAATGTTTAAAAATTCTTAAAACAGTCATTTGTTAACGAGATAGCATTACCATATGACTGATATATATATATATGTATATGTATATACATATACATATATATGTTATTTAAATGTTAAGAAATAATTCAAATGGAGTAATCAGATGAAAGAAGTAATAGAGATGAGTGCAGGGAATGAGTGATTAATCTTTTAATTAAGTATAGCTAGTGCTCTTTTATTATCCTGAAAGCTCATTTGTAGAATGTCTTTCAAATAAATTGACATTTTCCACATAATGGTATTTTAAAAACATCGATCCCTTGTGAATGTTTTGAAAAACATTCAATAGTGCCTCACAAAGAAAAGTTAAATCAATCTTTTATTGTATATAAAAACACAATGCTATTACCTTTTTATTTCCTTACATATTTTAATTTTTGTGATGCTCATGATTCATATATATATAAGTAAATTTAGAATAATTTGTTGCACAGTAGATGCTGTCATACTTGATGTCTTCACATGCAATGTTATTTTATTAATGAAGGAGATTTATTGTGAATAAACATGCAAATATATTCTTGAGAAATTAGCAGTGTTTATACTTTCAGAATTCACTCTTTTGTCACGTAAAATTTTTTTTATATCTTTAGGTTGCTACTGAATTTGTGCTTCTATTGTATTGTTACAATATTATGTATGAGAAAATAGTGTGTATTTATTCATAGAAAGAGTGGACAGAAAGTCCATAAAATAATTGTAATATTTTTAAAGTACTTTGATTTATGTCATGATGTAAAATACTACCCTATCAATTATGATATAAATGTTAATTAATGTAACAATATTCCCTATAGGTATTCAATTAAGGCTTGTTTTCTTTGCTAATATATGCAACTATCATTATGCATCTATCACAGATTCCCTTATGCTTTCCATTCATAAAATTATGTACTCATGCTGTTGAAATTTTATCTTTTATTCTTTTTAAGAGTTAGCATAGTTCATAAAATGAACAAATTATTTCTGTGAACAAATTATTAAAATGACTATTTTCATGTTGTAATTTTGGGATATGATTTAAACAAGAATTTATTAATTTATTAAATAATCAATCTATACTGATTTTGACACTAGAAAGACATTGGTATGTGGAGACCAGCCGTAGTCCAGGCTTATTTCTTTAGCTTATATTTTTGAATTTTCTTCTTTTTTTAAAAAATTTTGTGACATCTTATAAAATAAATTTTGAAAACTAAGATTATTCCTATTAGGGAATTTAGGCAATGGTAATACACAATGTTATTATAAGTATTTTGTTGTTATTCCTAATTACTTGAATTAATCATAATTTAATAAGTATATATATCAATGTAGTTTTATTAAAATTTCATTGTTTCCTATTAAATAAAATTTTATGAATTTTTTATAACTATAGAACTGAATGATTAACATTTATATACATTGTTATTAATGTGTTATGTTCTTTAAAATCTGAATGCTGCCAGTTTTAGTGGCCTACCACTATAAACTCAGTAAGGGAAGTCTGTGCCTGGGGGATTGCTAATAGTTCACACTTCATCTGGGCAAATCATGAATTCCAGGATAGTCTCTAATATACTGTAGCTATATGAACACACATAAACATACACATCCATACTCACATACCCTCCCACATACCATATACACCACACTAATGCATGCACCAAACACTACACAAAATCATACATGCAAAGACAAAAAGAATGTAATGCCTCTGCTATCTTCTCATTCCCAGACCTATCTCAAAACATTAAGTACCATCTTTTCCTAGTGAGCTCACAAAAACTAAAACTACTTTCTGAGCCTGAGCTCAGTTTGGAGACCTCCTTCATTACCAAAGGCTAAAGTAAGATAGACTCTAATATCAAACATAACCAATAAAGGAAATGTACATGTCCATGTCAAATCAAAGCCCACCCCTAGTAACACACCTCATTCTAACAAGACCACATTTCATAATACTTCCTAAACAGTTCTACCAACCATCTATCAAGTATTCAAATATATCAAAGAATTTCTCCTTCAATGCATCAAATTTGCCTCACAGAACTTGAAGGTAAGATCCACTTTCTGAAGACATCATACACTTGGAAACACTTGGGATAATGAACCTTTAACTGACCTTGAAGCTACTTCCTTCAAAACTAGCTCTCATTTTACCTGAAATGCTATGTAAGCTTCCAAGGGAGAAAAGCAATTAATAATCCTACCCCAGGTAAAGTCTACATATCACAATAATGATAAGATATCTCTTGATGTGAAATGAATCTTGATAGGAACCAACAGATCTTTAGTTGGACTTAAGGCTTATTGAACATAGAGGAATTATTTCCTGGTTTCTGTATTTGTATTTTTACTCTTATGATTATTATAGAAAATAGACTCATTTTCTATACATCCCAATCACAGTTTCCTCTCCCTGTACTTCTCCCATATCCCCCTCCTAATTATCATCTCCTTCAGATCCATTCCTTCTCCCCTCTCCAGAAAAAAACAGTTCTCCAAGAAACAGCCAAACCGGACAAAACAAGATACCATAAGGAAATGTAAAAGCTGGAAAAGAAAACCCAGCTGGATGAAAACAGCCCCAAGAACTGCTATTGTTAAGAGTCACACTTCATTGTTAGAATACCACAAAAAAGCTAACAGCCTTAATATATGCACAGAAGACCTGGTATACTATGGTGTTTGTTGCTTCACTCTTTGAGCCCATATGAATCCTGCTTAGTCTCTGACTTCTATGTCAAGCCAGTGGAGACCTACTGAAAAACCTTAAATGTTATGAAAAGTCTTTTGGGATTATGTTCTTGGTAACCCCATTGCATGGTTCTCTAGCACGACTTTTCCTGGTATTCTTTTTAATTTTTTTAAACAACCTTATTTTATATACCAGTTCCCTCACCCTTCTGTTCTCCTATGTCCTGCTTTAAGAAAACATCAAAGTCTCTTCCATCATTTGAGGCAGGAGGTGGCCATGACTGATGAGATCACCAACCCTAAGAAAGAACATAGTACTTGCACTATCCTAAACAACTATGTTTTCTAATTGCAATCTAAAAATTATTTCTCCTTCTTCATTGAAGAAGTTTCTTTGTGCAGTTGACAAGACTGTCATGAAAACTAAACTGGACCAAAATGCAAAGAGCAACTGACTAACTGACTACAGGGTGCCTAGTCACAACTAACCTATTTTCAACATAATCCTTTACAGTCAAGGCTCAGGGATATTTATGGACAATAAGATAGAAAGAGTGTAAGAGCCTGAGGCTCAGGTTATCTTATTCAAGATAGTGTCTTTTATATGGGGTAGGTAAAATATTACCAATTAAATCTTAACAATATGATTGCTGAACAAAACCAGAACACCAGCTGACATGAAAACATGTAGGGGAACAATCTCAGAAGATACCACTTCTAGATTAAGTGCTATGCTATGGACAATTATTGGCTGCCAATACAGGAAGGATCAATTTACTCTAGGAAGGAATTCTCTGATAGGTGATCCAATCTCAAGTGATGAGTCCTGAATGTATATACCTGAGTAAAACTCATTGTACTCTACAGTCAAGAATTTGAGTTGGAGTGGAAGATACATGGAAGCAGTTGGAGGAGGTGTGGGAGAGATAAACATGATATAACTATACTGTTTCCATATGACATTATTAAATATTGTGTCAAATAAAAACTTTTAAATAAACAAAACATACAATTTAGGTAACATTATTATAAAATATAAATTATTGTGTTTTGATAGATACCATTTTAGATATTTCCATAACCCATCATGGCTTTGAAATTACTGTGTAACTCAGTCAAGGCTTCCCTTCAAAACTTTCCTGTTTTTGACTCCTCACTGTTGTGATTAAAATTACACAGCATACTTGTGTCAATTTTCTACATTTTCAAATAACATTTTACAACACTGAAATACCATGAGAGTTCTGAAAACAGTCTTGAGTAAATTTTATTATAAATATAAACAAACATAATAGGATTTATAACTAGAATTGAATTATATATTTAATTTCAATAGATTAGTAAAAGCTCATATGTTAAATATTTCTTTTGCTTTTTCACAATTACTAAAGCAATGAAGATATGATAATTAAACTTGAAGACTAATTAAAAGTTTCAAATCTTGAATCTCCCTATGGCTACTGAAATCTTGAAAATTTTATTTAAAATCTTTGAACAAGTGTTTCCTTAACTTCAGGATGAAGACTTAACTATATATCTCACAGGGTTTCATGAAACTAAGTGTGGAATTGGAAAAAACTACTGTACCCTGTTGTATTTTCTCTGTATTTTATTATTGTCATATCATTATTAATATTAAAACTATCCCATTGAAATTAATACATGTCTCTGATGTAAATGGAAACAAAAGCTGAACAATCTTTTATTACTACTTTAATGCCCTAAAATAACATAAATTGTTGTTTATGTTATTCGATCTGTGTTAGACCTATGAAGAAAATGTTAGTGGGCTAAATGCAAATCAGTAAAGTCAGTTTTTTGTCAAGAAGCTCTAGGCATAATCTCTGTCCCTTCTCTTTGTATTTAGATCCCTCTTGCATCTCAAAGCCTCTCTGGCTAGTAGTGTATTACAGAAGGATGTTACTGCTAACCATTTCAGCAAACCTACTATTCTGATCATTAGTGATTATTTTAGCTTCATGTAGATATTTCAAATAATCTCCCTTCCACAATAAAATAACTATAAACGTCAGGTCTGATTTAAACAGTGGTTCCTTCTTATCATATAACAAACCTTTTATAAACTCAAATGATTAGATAGAAAACAAGTATTTAAGAGTTTTGTTTCATTTTAAAGTACTCTTATAAATATTAGCATAGCTCATTTGAGGGCAAGTGTACAGTGAACTAAACTAGAAAATAGTGTTGGATTCCCTGGAAATTTCACTCAAGTTGCTATCACTCAACTGAGGTTAAGTGATGGTAACAAAACTCATTATCTTATTACTACTGAGCACACTTTCTATCACTTTAAAAAAATTATCTTTGGAGGAAACAAATGGAAACATTGCCCCAGACAGCCTATACTATAAACAATTAGTTTCAAAGGATTCACACTAGTCCAATTATAGTCAAACAGTTGTTTGGTTTTTTTTTTTTTTCAGAAGAAAATAAGAAAAGCATCTAGTTAGTGCTTGTCTTTCCATCTGGAAGTCTTCATTGGGAAATAAAAAATTTTCTTACATTTCAATTATATATGGTATCCTTAGAGCTTGAGGAGATGTTTCATTAGTTTTATAAATACATTCTATTCTCATATCTTATCCCAATATGAACATTGCCTTCCCTGGTAAAGTTATTGTGACAAGATAATAAACTGTAATTCTGCTGTGTATAACTGTCTGCATTATTTACCACACTTTCTAAAATCTGTAATTCCTAACAAGAAGAATTTCTTAATCTTTCCTCAAGAAATTTTGATGGCTATAGTTACTCAATTAGCATAAGATCCTTCTGTGATTCTCTCCATTAGGCCTCATATATAATTTTCCATTTTATTGTGTATTTTGTACTTAGTTTAATTTTTTTCTGTTTTGTTGAAATAATTTCTCTTGCTTCAATGTTTTTCCCCAAAGGCACTTAATAAACTAATTTTGAATCCCTTAATAAGTCACTTCTGGCAGACCCTTCTTGCCACGAAATTCCCCAGAGGGAATGGATCAAGAAAATAGGATCCTGAATTGAGCCCCGTCCCTGGCCTTCCCCACTACCCTTTGGTAGAGAGGTGAGTACAGGGTCTCCCCCAAACTTCACCTCCCCTAGTCATGTCCCTAGACCTGTGATTACCAGACCCTTCCTGCCAATGAATCCCCCAGAGCGACCTGCAAGCAGAACAAAGGACCCAACATTGGGTACCATTCCTGTCATGCCACTCCACCCTCCCCAAGAGAAAAGAGGGAGAGACCTTGCCTGTACTCACTGGAAGAAGAGAAGAGAAGATTACAGTATAAGAACATATTGAACAACAGAAAGACTTATATGACAGTACCAGAATCTAAGGATTCCATATTAGCAAGAATTGTACTTTCTTGTGCAGATGAGACAGAAGAGAATGACCTTTAAAAAACTTCATAATAATAATAGAGGCCCTCAAAGAGGATATGGGAAATTCCCTTAAAGAAATTAAGAAATAGCATACAAAAAATTGCAAGAAATCAACAAATCTCGTGAACAATACAAGGAAAGCCAAGAAAAACCAAAAACCAAAACAAAAACAAAAACAAAAAAATAAACCAAAAAAAAAAAAAAAAAACAGATGAAGGAAACAATTCAAACAGTCCATGACCCAAAAACTGAAATAGAGATACTAAAGAAAATACAAACTGAGTGAGTGCTGAAAATAGAAAATCAGGGTACATGATCAGGAACTACAGATGAAAGCATAACCAGCAGAATACAAGAGATCAAAGAAAGAATCTCAGGCACTGAATATAAACTAGAGGCAATAGATTTATCAACCAAAGAAAATCTTAAATACAAAAATCTTTAACACAAAAAATCCAGGAAATGTGGGACACCTTGAAAAGATCAACCATAAGAATATTAGGAAGAAGAATGCAAAGAAGCCAACTTAAATGTGCAAAAAATATATTCAACAAAATCATAGAAGAAAACTTCTCCAACCAAAAGAAGAACATGCCTAGGAAAATAGAAGAAGCATACCAAGCACCAAATGAACTGGGCCAAAAAAAAAAAAAAGAAAAACACAAAAAAACAATATCCCATCACCACATAAAAATCAAATCACCTAATATACAGAACACAGAAAGAAAATTAAGAGCAGTGAAGGAAAAAAGCCAAGTAACATGTAAAGGCAGCCCTATCAGAATTACACCAGACCATTCTATGGAAATTCTGGAAGCCAGAAGGTCCTGGATAGATGTTCTACAAACACTAAGAGAACACAAGAGATCACAGATGACAGTCCAGACTACTATACTCAGCAAAACTCACAATCACTATAGATGAAAAAGAAAGATATTCCATGATAAAAACAGATTTATACAATGTATATCAACAAATACAGCCCTACACTAAGTTCTGGAAGGAAAACTTCAACCCAGAACTGTACTAGTAGAAACATAGGCAATATATAATCTCAATTTATGAGAAGTCAAGTCAGTCTACTCACAATACCACCATCACCACCAAATCCAAAACAAAGAAGAATTAAAAATCAATGGCCCTTAATTTCCGTCAACATTAATGGTTTTAACTTGCTTATAAAAAGACACTGGTTAACAGAATGGATACCAAGACAGACTCCATCATTCTGTTGCATACGAGAAACACATCTCAATTTCAAAGTCAGATGTTAGCTCAAGTAAAGGATTGGGAAAATATCTTCCAAACAAATGGACCCAAGAAACAAGCTGCTGTAGCTATCCTAATATCTAACAATTTAACTTTAAACTAAAATAAATCAAAAGATATGAAGAAGATCATTTCATATTCTTGACAGGAAAAGTCCTGCAGGACAAAGTCTCAATTCTGAACATCTATGCCCCAAATACAAAGGCACCCACATTTGTAAAAAAAAAAAATCATTACTTAAACACAAATTGAACATAATACATCACATACTTATAGTAGGAGACTTCAGTACCCCACTCTTACCTCTACACTAAACCACAAGACATAAACTTAACAAATAAGCAAAAGAACTAACAGAAGTTATGACCCAATTGGGTTTAACAAACAACTATATAGTTTTCCATCCAAACACAAAAGAATATACTTTCTTCTCAGGTCCATATGGACGCTCTCTAAAATTGACCAGATATTTGGCAACACAGCAAACCTCAACAGATATATAAAAAAACCAATATGGAATAACTCCCTGTATCTTATCAGACCACCATGCTTTAAAGTTAGAATTCAACAGCAACACAAATTGCAGAAACCCTGAACACTCATGGAAACTGAACAGTATGAATTTGCTCCATTCCTGGGTCAAAGAAGAAATTAAGGACTTCCTAGAATTCTATAAGAAGGGAGCCACAACATACCCAAACTTATGGGACACTTTGAAAAAAGTACTAAGTAGAAAGTTCGTAGCAATCAGTGCCCACATGAACAAGCTGGATGGTAGTCACATTAAAGAATTAACAGCACAACCAAAAGCTCTAGAGCAAAAAGAAGCAATTCACCCTGGAGGATTAGATGTAAGTAAATAATCAAATTGAGAGTAGAAATGAAAATAGTAGAAATGAAGAAAACTATACCAAAAAAAAAAAAAAACAATAAATGTAGCAAAGACTTGGTTCCTTGGGAAATTCAGCAAGATAGAAAACTCTTTATCCAAACTAACTAAAGAGGAGTAAGAGAACATTCAAATTAACAAAATCAGAAATTAAAAAGTGGACATAACAATGGACACTGAGGAAATCCAGATGCTTCTCAGGGCATACTTTGAAAACCTGTACTCTAAAATGTTTGAAAATTCAGAGGAAATGGACAATTTTCCAGAGAGGTGCCACTTACCAAAATTAAATAAAGAACAGATACACATACTATCAATGCCCCTCAAGTGAAGAATGGATAAATAAAATGTGGTATGTTTATACAATGGAGAACTACACAGCAGAAAATGAAATAACAAAAACAATGGAATCTTGAATTTCACAGGCAAATAGCTAGAACTATAAGAAACCATCCTGAGTGAGTTACCCCAATCACAAAAAGACAAACATGGTACGTACTAATTCATATATGAATTTTGGACATAGAGCAAAGGATCATTATCTTACAATCTACACTGCCAGAGAAGCTAATAAATAAGGAGGACCTTGAGAGAGACATATATGATCCCTCCAGAAGGGTAAAATGACAAGATCTCCTTAGCATCTTGGGAGCAGGGTGGGGGCAGTGAGTGAAGAGGCAGCTAGGAGAAAGAGAAGGGGGAAAATAGGGTAGAACAGAATATGAGGGAGCAGGAAGATTGAGTCAGGGGAGAAGTAGAGGAGAGCAAAAGAAGACATCCCGTAATAGAGGGAGCCATTATAATTTTGAAGAAAAATCTGGCACTAGGAAAATATAAGGAGATCTACAAAGATGATACCAGCTACTTTAAATGCCCTTCCCTGATAATGAGATTGATAACTACCTGACACCCCATTCTAGAGCCTTCATCCAGTAGCTGATCCAGAAGCTGATGGAAGCAGAAGCAGCCAGTCATAGCTATATACTGAGACGAACTCCTGGAATACAGTTGTAGAGAGGGAGAAGTGGTGAGCAAAATGGTCATGTTCAGGCTGCAGGAACCTATAGAGACAGCTTACTTGAACAACTTGAAGTTCATGGACCCCACTGGATGGTGAATGGTACTAGGCGTTTTGGGGAGAATGGGTGGGTGGGAGGGAGAGGGAACTGGGATAGATATTTAAAGTAAAAACGTTTTTAAGAAAAACAAGAAAACAAAACAAAAATAATCTCACTTCTGAAATACTCTATCACTTATTTGTTTCTGAAACCAGGAAGCTTTTTATTATAATCTGTTCTACTTCTTTACAACTTGTGTATGAATGGTAAGAAAAGTTTATGACTAAAGATTTTGTTTTAAACAAAATTTCTAATGTAAAAACTAATTATCTCACCATGTATTCGGAAGTAATTGTCTTAGTTAGGGTTTACTATTGCTGTAAAGAGGAACCATGACCATGGCAACTCACAAGTTCAGAGGTTCAGTCTTTTGTTATCATGGCAAGAAGCATAGTGGCATGCAGGCAGATATGTTGTTGAGGATTATAATCCTACATCTTGATTCAAATGCAAGAAGAGGTTTTGATGAAGGTTCTTTGTGATGCAGAAAAAAATGTATTGTTTTTTATTGGATGAAATATTAAATATACAATATTTTTATTTGCATTGTGAACATTTTATACAAATATACAATGTATTTAAAATTCAATCTATTTTCCTTTGTCCCCTGCCCACTCTCTCCAGCACCTTCCAATCAATATCTCTATTGACTCTATATACTTTTAAAATTTACCTCAAATATTAATAGGTCACTAATTCTAAGTAATGCTGACCATATGTGAATAGAAGTAGGTACCAGTTACTGAGGTATGGGAAACATAACAGCAACCACATCCCCAAATATAAGTGACTGTTCCTTCCTGAGTATTCATTACCAGCCAGCATCCTCTCAGGTAGGGGAAGGGACTCTTGTCTTTTTGCTCATCCAGGATGGGATTTTGACTCCCTGAGTCTTAAAATGTTCTTGTGTATACAATCACTTCTTATGTGAATTGATGTGTGTATCATACACATCATGTGGAGAAGGCAATGATTCATAGTTCATATTTTCCATCTGTGCTGTTTTTTGCACCTACTCATTCATGATGTTTCTTAAGTCTTCAGTGGTGGGAATTTGACATGCATGACCTATGCATGGTTGAGCACTCAGTCATTTCTACTTTTCATTTATAAGTGATGGATAATTTTTTATTTAATTTTTAATTTTGTTACCAAAATTGAAAACATCATAAATCATCATGTAGGAACATAATATTTATAAGGTAGTTTGTCAACATAATTATTTCTTGAAATAAAATTCCCTTTGGTACATATATTCTCCTCTATCTTGGACTTTTGTAAAAATTTTATATTATTTGACACAGGATCCTTATTGTGAAGTAGGCCTCACGTCAAATCAGAAAGCTACATCAACTACTTTATTAAACAAGCAAATTTCCTAACTACATTTGAAATATTTGACCTGTATCAATAGATAAATGTAATCCTTACATCAAGGAAACTTCACTTTGCAACAGAAACATGAACAGGAAAGCAAAACCATAAGTTGTCATTGGTGTTTCTAATTTTAGCCATTCAGGTAGGAGAAAGATGGGATCTCAAAGTTGTTTTGATTTGCATTTGCCTGATAGCTAAGGATGTTGTGCACTTTCTTAAGGTTTTTTTTTCAGCCTCTTTGATTTCCTCTATTGAGATTTCTGTCTTCAATCCTGTACCCCATTTTTAATAGGGTTATTTTGTGTTTTGTTGACTAGGTTCTTGAGTTCTTTGTATATTTTGGAGATCAGCCCTTTGTCAGATGTATGATTGGCAAAAAGTTTTTTCCCAGTATGAGGGCTACCATTTGGTCTTGTCCACTGTGTCCTTTGCCTTATAGAAGCTTCTAAGTTTGAGGAGGTCTCACTTATCAATTCTTGATCTCAGTGTCTGTGCTACTGGAGTTATGTTCAGGAAGCAGTCTCCTACACAAATCTGTTCAAGAGTACCTCCTACTTTCTCTTCTAAGAGTTTCAGTGTGGCTGGATTTATGTTGAGGTCTTGATCATTTGGACTTGAGTTTTGTGCATGGTGATAGACATGGGTCTATCTGCAGTCTTCTACATACCATTATCCAATTGTGCCAGCACCATTTGTAGAAGATGCTTTCTTCACCCCCATTGTATTATTTTAGCTGTTTTGTTAAATCTCAGGTGTTCATAGGTATATGGAGAAAGGAAAACACTCCTCCACTGCTGGTGGAAGTGAAAGCTTGTATAGCCACTTTGGAGATAAGTATGCTGGTTCTTCAGAAAAATAGGAATTAGTTTACCACAGGACCCAGAATTCCCCTCTTAGGTATATACCCAGATGACCCATATTTATGCAACAAAGACATGTGTTCAACTATGTTCATAGCAGCATTATTTGTAATAGTAAGAACCTGGAAGTAACCTAGATGCACATCAACTGAATAGATAAAGAAGATGTGTCATATCTACACAATGGAATACTACTCTGCAAAAAAAAATTATGCAAATTTTAAAATTCTCAGGCAAGTGGATGGAATTTGAAGAAACCGTCGTGAATGAGGTAACCCAGTCACAAAAAGAGGAACAGGGTATGTACTCACTCATATATGGATTTTCGACCTAGAGCAAAGGATCACCAGCTTATAATTCACACCACCAGAAGAACTAGGACACGAGGTGTATTCTAAGAGATTCATATATGGTCCCTCACAAAAGGGGGAAGAGGCAAGTCCCCCAGAGCACATGGGAAGTGGGGGGGTAGTGAATGAAGAGAGAACTAGGAGAAAGGGGAGAAGAGGAAAGCACATGTGACTAGGAAGATTGAGTCAGGGTAAGAATAGAAGACAGAAAAGAGAGAGGGAGAAAGAGAGAGAGAGAGAAAAAGAGAGAGAGAGAGAGAAAGAGAGAGAGAGAGAAAGAGAGCATAAAAGAGGCAGCCATTATTGGTTTGAAGAGAAAACTGAACCTAAGAAAGGTCTAGAGACCTACAAGACTTACTCAACTAACAATTTGAGTAAATGTGGAAAGGCTACCATAAATGCCCTTCCCTGATAGTGAGATATTCAACTAAATTATCCACCATCATGGAGCCCTCATCTAGATCCTGTTGGAAACAGAAACAAACACCCATAAGCAAACACCGAGTCGAACTAAAATTCAGATGCAGAGAAAGCGGACAAGACCTGTTTCAGAAACACACAAATACAGCTGTCCTGAACAAGGAGGAGCTAATGTGATTCCCAGAACTGATAGCTGGGAATCTACCAAGAGACTGACTCAGACCCCCTGAATATGGGTCTCAGCTGAAAGGACTGAGCAGTCTGAGTGACCTCAGACAGTAGAAACAGAACATATTCCTGCTGCACAAAAGCACCTTGTGGACACATCCCCCATGGAGGGATAACTCCTTAACCCAGAGACAGGAGAGAAGTCCTAGTCCCTACTTCAAATGACTTGAAAGATTTACATGACTCAACCTGGATAGCATAGTCCTACAAGTGGAATGGCGTTGGGTGGATGGGAGGGTATGGTGGCCAGGGTGCATGTCACAGGGGAAAAGGGTAGGAGGAAGGGGGTCAGGGAGAAATAGAGGGGGGAGGAAAGGAGGGAGGGAGGGAGGGAGGAAAGGTGGCAGGGAGAGGAAACTGGGATTGACATGTAAAAATTTTAAATTTTATTATTAATAAAAAAATTAAGAAAAGAAAAGCAAAACTATGTAAAATTCAAACTTGTCAAAGCCAATACCATGGAATACTTCTAAATTACAACTTCAACACAAAACACAAACAGAAAAAATAAAGTTAGAAAGAATGTAAAAAAAACAGGACCGAGGAAATTACTTCCGTAAGGTCTCAACAATATGATTGCCAAAAGATGAGCTAAATGAAGATAACAATAGACATGCTAAGGTGGACAGTGAGAGAACCCAGGAGGCCTCATCTATGTTCAAAATATTACCATCAATTAAGAAACTGTTAAGTTTGTTAGAAAAAAGAAATGTTCTTCCCAGAGAAAAGTACACAAATTGGTATTACAAAACTAAATGATCAATTACTTTTCTAAAACCAAATGGAAATGGAAATAAACTTTGATATAATATATAAATGTAACATTATAAAGCCTTACCAAGTTGCACTTATGTGTTTAGGAATGCACACGCACACACACGCACACACACACACACACACACACACACACACACACAACACACACACAGAGTATTTAGCAACAACTTAAAATAAAAAAAGAAGTTATGTATTTGAACCAGAACAAGGAGTGTTTATGGGAAGGTTATAGAGAATAAAAGTAAGAGAAAAGTCATGTAATTGGTAGAAACCTAGCATGTATACCTAAAGCAGCATATTATCATGAAAGTATAACAGAAGAGAGGAAAATTGACAATTTTTATTGGATATTAAAATTATCTTTATAGTATAATATTAAAAAGGTTGACAGTGCTGCTCAGGAAATCATAGTGAACAGAAACAATTTTTTAAAAAGTTTATCCTATAAAATACCTTTTAAATATTGTTGAAGTGACATTATATAGACTACTAATATGAAATGAAATTATCTGTGTATGATCATCATAATTGACAAATATTTGGTGCTTATATAGTAATTCCAATCAATCTAATTTTTAATTTTTTATTTAAAAATGTTTCATATAATGTATTCTTGTCACAGTTTCTCTTCTCCACTTCTCAGATCTTACTCAGCATGTGAGATACTTCAAGCAACAGAGAAAAAAGAAGAACAACAAAATGGATAATGAATTTAAGCATATGAAAGTTCAGAATAATAAATTTTCATGTTTAATAGCTTAAAACATACAAGCTACAATGATGACAATATCAATATGGTTATCTTTTATGTAATGAAAAATATAAAATGACAGATATTATGATATTAATAATGCAAACATTAGAAAATTGTACATACATTTATTATAGGCCCTGAAATGTATTGTTCGAGCCAAAGTAACTAATAGGGTTTTGGGGATGCCCTAAAGACAGGGCCCAATAAAGAAAAGAAATAAGAAAGGGGGAGATAGAGAAGAAAACCAGAATACATTACACATGGGTAAAAATTCCAATCTAGAAAATGAAAAAAAAAAAAAAAGATTCATTCTGTCATCACTGAAGGTATTTGGGAAAATACACATTTAGAACAACAGTTCCCATGTAAAAAATCAGTTAATATTTCTGAACTCTTAATTTTTTTCAACAAGTAATACCTCATCTTTCTCCCAATTTCCTGACTCTCTACCTTTCTCCATTTGTTTATTTTTTATTTTTGCTAATTTCTTCACTTACAATTTCTTGAATATATTATAGGGATGCTTTGTAAATTCAGTTATTAACAGGATTAGGATACATCAACTAATAAAAACACAGATAAATAATCCAACAATTATTAAACATTTTAAACAGTTATAGGCATACCCACAAAAGAAAGAACATACTTCTCTCACACTCTGAAGAAGTAAAGGAATTGTTTCCCTGAAGAATTGTCAAATGAATCTTGAAGAATAAAAAAGAAGAATTTCTGGGCTTAAAGGAAGCATAGATGCTAATGGCCGAGGAGATAATCACATGTAACAAATTCATGTGCTCATCAAATATGTTGTATGGTACAGTGATGAATTTGGTATGCTTTAGGAAGGAAATAACTATAAAACAAGAGTGAGAGCTGAACTTACAATATTGTCACAAAGGTCAAATCGCAAAAGCTCTTTTATTCTAAGATAAGGAACTTAATCTTCATGAAGATGATCAGAACATCAATGAAAGTTTAAGAAGAGACACTACATAGAATTATTTGGCAAGGGAATATGTTTATTGTCTTCCAATGACACTGATCAACTGCTACATTGTCATGAAGGCAAAATCTGAACCCAAGTGAATAAGCTTCTTTTTATTTTTAATTTACATA
Source organism: Cricetiscus sungorus (assembly GCA_030556225.1). Taxonomy (NCBI): domain Eukaryota; kingdom Metazoa; phylum Chordata; class Mammalia; order Rodentia; family Cricetidae; genus Cricetiscus; species Cricetiscus sungorus. The sequence continues at coordinate 43,587,119 of JANBXA010000730.1, forward strand.
GGCTGTGTGCTACCTGATGAAAATAGTGTGTTTAATATTTGCCTCATTCTTCAAGGTATATCATATCATTTTGGGAAAGGCCTAGGCCCTCCCTGTGTCTAGGCTGAGAGAGTTTTCCATTCATATACTGGGGATAAACACTGATCCACTACAGGCCCCATATACTGCCCAATCCTCCTAACTAACACCCACATTCAGGGCGTCTGGGTTTGTCCTACGCTGGTTTCCCAGCTATCAACCTGGAGTCCATGAGGTCCCCGTTGTTTAGGTCAGTAGTTTTATTGTTTTCTCCAGCCTGGTCTTGATGCATTTGCTCATTAATCCTCCCTGTCTGCAACTGGTTTTCAAGAGCTCAGCTCAGTGTTTAGCTCTGGGTGTCTGCTTCTGCTAATAGATGAAGGTTCTAGGATGGCATATAAGGTAGTAATCAATCTCATTATCAAGGAAGGACATTTATTGCAGCCTCTCCACTATTGCTTAGATTATTAGTTGGTGTCATCCTTCTAGATCTCTGAACATTTCCCTGGTGCCAGATTTCTCTTCAAACCTATAATGGTTCCCTTTATTATGGTATCTCTTTTCTTGCTCTCCCCTTCCCTGGGGAGCAGAAATGGGATGGGATGGGGGTTGGTGGGGAAAACAGGGGAGGATGGAATGGTGCAGGTGTGGGAACTGGGATTGATATGTAAAACAATCTTGTTTCAAATTTAAATTAAAAACTAAAAAAAAACTATTTGCTTCATTCACCAGGCTGTGGTTGCATATGCCTTTAATCTCAGCACTGAGGAGGTAGAGACAGGCAAATTTCTGAGTTTGAATTTGGACTGCTCTACTGAGTAAATTCCCCAACAAAAGTTAGAAAGAAACAAACCCTGCCTCAAAAAGCCAGTGTGTGTGTGTGTGTGTGTGTGTGTGTGTGTGTGTGTGTGTGTGTGTGTGGTGTGTGAATCTCCTTTACTTTGCTTTGGAAAGCATTGTTGGTCAGCAGAGTCCAAGTTATCCTTATCTATATTACTGCTTCTCATGGCTGGAGTAAACCCCAAGCATCCCTCCCACAGGTCTTTCTCTTTTGTCTCTTTAAAAGTTTGATCACGAGAAGAGGGAATCTTGACATTAACTATAGTAGAAGGCTTCAAGGGAGATCTACTCTCTAGGTCTCCCAGTTTCTCAACATAAGTCATTCATAACCACTTGCTATAGCTTCTTCATCCTCTTGGAGTTCTGGCAGCAGTAACTGTCCTCTCTATGTGAAAAGTACAGAAGGAAAACAATGTCTAAACTCTTCTGGGACTCTGATCAATTTTACTACATGGAGCTGCCAATTATTGTAGTCAAAGTATTTTCTTTAACTGTACCAACTCTGCAAGCAAGCAAGGAGTGAACAGACATCTGACCACTGGTGTGAGTCAAAAGAGATAGGAGAAGGCAAAAACCTTTGACTCCTAAAGCCACAGATTCAGGTGCTTTCTTTCAAAGCTGCCTCTTTCACTGTTACTGGATGCTAGAAAGTTTATGGAAAAGATATGTACATTTTCTCAATCACGATATTTGTATGGACCTAGTGCTATATGTGATTAGACTGAAAATTTGTTTACTATCTATTCCTTTAATTATTTTGTATTCTGATCTATATTTTTTCTTTGATTTGCAGCTTCACTTCCCCCACACACAAATATACATATTTCTTTCCTTGTTTACTTCTTCCTCATTCTCAATATCTGGCTATTCTCTGTTACCTCTTCCTTGTTTTATTATTTGACTACATCCTAAACAATATTCCACTACAAGTCACTTGTTGCACAAAAGAATTCTATGTTACTTTCCCTCTGTTCTGCTTTTCAATAATGTTTTGATTGTTTTCAGTAAGTTCCTATATATGCACTATGGAAAATCCTGTAAAGAGCTGCTTTAAAGCTTTTGTAGATTTCCCTTGAGATGTTAACAGATTCTGTGTGTCACTACTCCCCCAACCATAAAAAATGCTTACTTTAGGATTTGATGCATGTAATGAATTGGTTAACATATTTAAATACTTTAAACTGCACTTTGATTAAATGTAGTCTCTATTTACTACGATTTCGATTCAGTACCTTATATAAAACCTTAAAATTTCAAGATGGTAAGATGGCTTTACAGGTACAAGACTGTTCTGTGAAGAATGGAAACTTGAGTTCAGTTTCTCAACCTCATGGTGAAAGGAGAAAGTCAACTTCTACAGGCCCCCTAACCAGGCCCTCTAAATCTGGATGATAGTTAGAAGGGCTGAACTGTTTTTGGGTCCTCTGGTGGTGAAACCAATTATTTATCCCTAGTGCACCAAAGTATTCTCTCAACCTGGGAGGGCCTAAGCCTGCCCCCAAATGGTGTGACAGAGTTGGATGATTCCTCATGGAAAGCCTCACTCTTCCTGGGGAATGAATGGGGGTGGGACAGGAGACAGGATTGGGGGTCATGGGAGGTTGGAAGGGAGAAGGAACTGGGATTTATATGTAAAATAAGTTGTTTCTAATTTATATGAAATCAAATGTAATTATCATAAAATATATTAATTAAATATCATACTATGATATTTCTTGTTTCATATATTTTGTATATTTGTACATGTTATTATCTATACACTATGTATGATTTTTTGCTGTTTTTTAAAAGTTTAGGTTAAGTTCAATTGTAACTAGATATTGAATAAATATTTAGAAAATAAACTACTAGTTCAATAGATTCTATTTCCTTAAATATGACAAACTTGACTAATAATTCAATTTTCATATGCTTATCAATTTACTACATATATATTTGAGTCTATTTAATTTTCTTATATACACAAATAATACTAAATTTTCAGAACAGATATTCACAAGCTCAAATATATTAGGAAATCAATCTGGGTTATTATATTTTGAAGTCTCTAAGTTATAAGATGAAAATGAGGTGTCCAATGATTTGAATTTCTCTGAATAATAAAGATTAGGAGAAATTGACAGAATAATAAATAAGAGATAGTTTGTGCAGAGATTTTTTTTCTCAAAAAAAATAGAAAGAAAAGATTTATGTGTATTTTCTTTTCTGCACTCTAAGCAAGCCACTAAAAGCATTTGAGGATAACACAACATGAATTACATGTTTAAACGTCATATATAATATAATTAATGCCACGGAACTGTTGAGAAAAACTTGTAAAAATAAGTGGAAGAGCCAAAGAAACCTCCAAGATTATCTCTCTGTAGTTGGCAGTGATTCAATGTGCCAAGCAGTGTGGATGATTGATGTAAATAATACTAGCAAAGTGATGACTGCAATTTTAAATATAGAAAAAGAAAAAAAAACTCTGTTTTTTAAAAGCAAGTTAATAAGGTGAAATAAATCAAGAATCCCTACACTAAATATGGTCAAAGAGATAAAGTTGCAAATAAGACAGAACTCAGTGAGATATAATGGTTCAAACAATGTCTTACAAGAACTCTGGCCTTTGGCTAGAAACAAACACTATTGAACCCAGTTAATGATGAAGGACTGAAAAAAGAAAACTGGAAACATTTTCTCTTCTGTCTCTTCATTCTCATGACAGTTCTTTTACTTAGAATAAATGTAAAGATATGTCAGAGATCAACATATCAACATTTTAAAGATTCATTTGCAAAAGCAATAAATGCTGTAGAACTATGACAATAGGAATACACAACATTGAACCTAACCAGCACCTAACAAGAGAAACCTGCCAGGCAGGACCACATAGAGGTTGTGTTTGGAGAAATCTCAGAAATTACATGACTTAATATGTGATGAGCAGGTAATTCTTATGGCTAGCTACATTTCCTCAGCTTGCAATGGTTGGTCTAATTTGAATATTTCACTACATTTATGAGTTGGTCAACACTCTTGTTTATATGATATGTGGACTAAAAGGAATTGGGATTAGTACACAGTTTTTCAGAATAGAAAATCAAGAAAGAGGCTGAAGGGTAAACTTAAGCAGCCAATGAAGAATTAGAAACAGCCAAGGTCACAGAGACTAAAACATGGAATGGCAAAATTAGAATAGTATACAACCAAAAATCGCTGTTCCACAATACAAGGCCCAGATCAAGGTTACAGGAGAGAAGAGAGGAGAGGTAGAATAGAGGAGAAAAAAATGATGGCAAAAATTTCAAGCTACAAGCTTGAATATATGGAATTAAAAACATGAAGGCAGTGAATGATAGGTCTGTATTACTGGTCAAATAATTTGAAAATATCAGCTGAAAATAACTTTTACACAGGTAAACATTTAATGGCATATACTAGATGCAATCTTCATGGAAAGGATGAATATTCTCAACTTGAACTGGGGTTTATGATCTACCTGATACTGAGTGAAGATTCTCCATTTTTAGTTCAGACAGAACAAGAAGTGAAAGACACTGATGTACATACCGAGTATGTAAGGGCTTATTTAAGAAATCCATTTGGGACACACATAACAAATGGTTAGATGGCAAATAAACTAATATAAAGAGTTCCTGTTGACCATGGAATTAGACAAATGGAAGAAATTCTTGGACATTAGGACTGTAGGCTAGACAACAGGAATAGGGAAAACGTAAGGTTGAGGCACTGTGGTAAGTCAAACCTGATGCAATATTAAAGATCATTGTTACAGCAGGACTTCCTATGGTGAGGAAGTTTGGAGGAATTGCCCTCCCCATCATTTAATTAATGTGATGACATACCTAAAAATAAAAACATCAAACAAGAGGAGTGGCTCACATTCATAAAACAGCCTTGCTAACTCCAGAACTCACCATCTTCTTTTTCACCTTCAGATATAAAGATAATATGGTTTCTAATATAAATAAAAACATAAATAAATATGTCTCCCACTACCATGTATATATATGATTTATGGGTGTTGTTTTTGTTTGACATTGTGCTTATTGCTATTAGCTTTAAACTCAAAGAATTCTTATACATCATGTCAGAAAGTAAGTTAGCTCTTTATGGTTGAGCATATTTTCTTAATTTACTTCTGATAACTTGTATTATAGACACACATGCTTTATTTAAAGAAGTGTTAAAATTTTTAATCTGAAGCATGAAACAGTCATCTCTAAAATGTTGAACTGGTACATACAGTATATCAGAGCCTTCAAGCTGAAAAGCATGTCAACAGAAACAAGACTTCCAAAACTGTGACTGTTCCAGTTCACCGACTAAATTCACAGACTAAACAACTTTGAGCATAGGTCAGAAGACTGCTGTCAGTTTTATAGCAAGTTCTACCACTGTGCTTACTCACTAGTAATGTTTAAGAGATGTGCCAAGCTGACTTGATATGAGATACATGTGAAAGAAAATGAGAAGTTTTATATAGCTGAGAGTAGAATAGGTATGTGTCAATCTATCTGTTGAGACAAATAATATAATTTCTATGTAGTGGATGATCTTCTAAATATCTCAGAAATTGTGAGTCCTCAGAGAAGCAGCAGGGAAGCAAGTACAATATAACCATAGATATCAAAAAGAGACATAGATAAGTGATCCTTTATATTCTAAAATAAGTTTTAAAAGTAACTGGAGAGTACATTAGGAAATATCAAACCAAACATATACATGTATGCTGTAACAAACATGAATGAAACATTTCACTTTAAGTTCTTAAGTTTGTAAATAAGTATTAATGATAGAGGTAACATTTGGCTTTAAAATGTCATGTGCTTTATTTGCTGTTTTTGTGTTTCAAAATTAAAGAGTGAGTAAAATGTTTAAATAAATTGAATAATTCTATTCTTTTAAGGTGTATCCATTTATTTTTAGTAGCTATCTGGACCTGCAGGTTATTGGTGCATGACAAGGTTCTAAGTGGAAACTGAAGCAGCCAGAAGATAGAAAACTGGGGTCAGGATGTCTTGAATAGGTTTGTCTTCTGCCAAGAAGGAATATTAAATAGCACAACATTTTATATAATATTCCAGGGGTGAAATGGGGGAAATGATTAGCAGAAAAAAATCATGAAATGGGATGAAGTCAAAGGATAGCTGATTAGTCTTGAACAAGGGAAACACGAGGTTATTTCAAGAATGTTATAGATCGAGTACATGGCAGCCTTGGGATGGAAAACCATAACCTCCTATGAAGACTTGAATCCTGGGGTCTGAATCCACAGTTCTCCGGAGGCCCTGGTTGCAGGCTATTACTTTCTCTGCTAAGTGTATTTCTGGCTTTAGTGAGGGAGCTGATTTCCTATTGTGGACTCATAAAAAAGACTACAAGTCCCGGATCTCACGCTGCAAATAGCTGTTTCAAGCATGCTCTTGGTTTTGGACAAGGGCCTGAGACCATTCTCTGTACATCACTGCTTCAGGGAAAGCCTAGCAGCAGCCTGGCCATCAAAAATCTGCTGTTGAACTCAGATGCTATGGGCATTTTCTTCTTCTATTTTTGTTTTTTTTTTCTGTTTTATTTTCGTTAAGATTATGTGTATGAGTATTTTACTGCATGTCTGTATGTTACACATTTCTACTGCCTGATAAAGCTGAAATGTAGTTCTTGGAACTACATGCAGTAGGTGCTACTAACTGAACCTGGCTATTCTGCCATTTAGCAAAGGTTGTAAGTTGACTTACCACTCCAGCCCTAAAAATATTTTTTTGTATCTTTGGAGCAGAGAATTCCTTTTTTTAGAAATATTAATGAATGAAAGTATGTTGAATATAGTAAAGGTGGAAAAAAAGAACCATTTAATGGCTTTTTTAATATCTTATGATCTTGAATTTTTAAATACATTCTTTCATGACTTGGCAGAAATCAAAATTTTCTTTTTTTATTAACTTCAAATTGGCCATTACCTGGCTGATTTTGTTAAAATTAAGGGTACTAAAAACATAAGGTTATGCTTCATCTAAGTTTCTTGCTTGAAAAATTATTTGATAGCATTCATTTTTCTAATGACAGCTTGCATCATATCTAATCATATACCTACATGCAGATTATAATATTGCAGTTTTTGATCACTAATAAATACCTGTCTCTACACAAAACATTACATCCTTATTTTGCATGCATCTTAATGTCCAGTTATTTAACAATCATGCTAGTATAAAAACATGAGTAAATAAACAGTGACTGGATATATTAGTGGCTTACTTAAAGAATGAACTGATGAATATACCTTATTACAAAGTAATTTTACTATAACTACAAACCAAAGGTCTTTTGTAGCCGTATAACATGCGTGTATGTTTGTGTAAGGCTATTTACAAAGCTTGCTAAGAGGCAGATGAGGGACAAAGTCACTCCATATTTTTCAATAGGTGAACAATAAACTTGCTCCTTTAGTTGAAGCATTACAGAATTGATCCAGTCTACTGAGGAACCAGAGACACAGTATGGACTTTAATTTTCCTTTCTTCTTCTCACTCACAACATTCATATTCTTCAAAGGAAAACTTAACAGTGTGTCTATCACTTCAAATGAATTATCAGATGGGTTTATAAAAAAGTTAAATGAACATATAGAAGAAAATCAGGATAAGAAGGTTGCTAGGGTCATTGTGGTAGTTTGAAAGTAATTGGTCCTCATAAGCTCATAGGGAAGGAGTGACTCTGTAAGGAAAAGTGAACTCATCAAGGTATTTGTGGCCTTGGAGAAACTGTGTCTCAATGAGGATGCACTGAAGTCTCCTTTGCTCAAACTTCATTCTGTATGGCATTCAGATAATTTTATGTTGCTTACTGTATAAAAATATAGATCCTCCTCTATCAGCTCCTTCTCCAACACCATGCACCATGTCTATCTTGATACAGCTATGTCCCACCATGATGATAATGAACTAAACCTCTGAAAGTGGTTAAATATCCAGTTAAATGGTTTCCATAGAGTTTCCTGTCCAACAAATGAAACCTCAACTATATATATTACCCCTCTGGATCTTATTGGATCACCATGGTGTAAAGTTAGAATTCAACAACACAAATTGCAGAAAGGATACAAACTCATGGAAACTGAACAATGGTCAATTGCATTGACACTGGGTCAATGAAGAAATAATGAAATAAAGTAAAGACTTCCTAGAATTCAATGAAAATGAGGACACAACATTCCAAAATATCTGGGACACTTTTTTAAAAAAATATTTTTAATTTAAATTTGAAACAAGCTTGTTTTACATGGTAACATCAGTTCCTCCACCATCCTGTCCTCCCCTGTTTCCCTCACCAACCCCATCCCATCCCCTTTCTGATCCCCTGGGAAGGTGAGGCCTTCCATGGGGAATCTTCAAAGTCTGTCATATCATTTGGAGCAATGCCTAGCCCCCCCTCCATGAGTCTAGGCTGAGGGCGTATTCTTCTATGCAAAATGGGATAAATACTGATCCATTACCAGAAGTACCATAGCCTAGTCCTTCTAAATAACACCCACATATAGGAAGTCTAGGTCAATTGTTGGACACTTTGAAAGCAGTGCTAAAACTAAAGATCTTTGCACTAAGTGACCACATTAAGAAACTGGAGAATAGTCAAACTACAGTTTTAAAAGCACAACTGAAAACTCTAGAATAAAAAGAAGCAAACTCATCCAGGAGGAGAAGACACCAGGAAATAATCAAATTCGGGGCTGAAATCAATAAAGTAAAAACTAAGAATACAAAGAATCAATGAAACAGAGTTGGATCTTTGAAAAAAATCAGTGAGAGACAAACCCTTATCTAATCTAATCAAAAGATAGAGAGAGGGGAGGAAAAGAGAACTGGAATTGGTATGTAAAATGATTGATTCTAATTTAAATAGAAATTTATAAAATAAATAAAACTTTATGTCTAAGTGAAATTCTATGATGCTGAAGAAATAAATTTCAAAACACAGAGAGGAAATAAGAAAAACTGGTATAATGTTATCTGATTGACATGACTGATAGGTACCAGTTCACAGTGAAAGGAGACACTACAGATGTTTTGTTCCACCATTTGTACTTAGAATACAAGAGGCACAAGAGAGCATTGCGAGTTGAACCTGAATGGGCTCTGTGGATTAGAAAGCATGGCACTAGATGCTATGAGATATTTTAAAAGTTCATTATCCTGAAATAAATCTTCATATGAAAAAAATTAAAATTGAAGCATAGATACATTGATAATGATAGATGATAAATTGATAGACAGACAGACAGACAGGTAACCTTCTAGCTGATGAACAGGTGTAAAGTTAGAATTCAACAACAACACAAATTGCAGAAAGGTTACAAACTCATGGAAACTGAACCATGGTCAATTGCATTGACCCTGGGTCAATGAAGAAATAATGAAATAAAGTAAAGACTTCCTAGAATTCAATGAAAATGAGGACAAAACATTCCAAAATTTCTGGGACACTTTTTTTAAAAAAATATTTTTAATTTAAATTTGAAACAAGCTTGTTTTACATGGTAACATCAGTTCCATGATGAGTATTGTCAAAAATAGTTCTTACTAATGTCTGTTATAATGTTAAATGTTTAAAGCCTACCTCTGTGTCTAATCTGCTTCCTTTGGATGTGAACTAGGCCTAGAAACTCACTTTTAATAAGTAAATAACATCACAACTGAAATTAAAAATTTAAAGAAAAGACCTAAGGCTGCTATTCATTCATCATATTTGGCTCTTTTACTAGCTTGCTTTGAAGAAAATACCCTGCTGCTTGGTTGCCATACAGAAAGCATACATGACAAGACACCAAGGAAATAAAAACCATATTCCTTTCTTCAATCTTGTGTTTGGTCCTGGAGCTAAAATCCTCCTTAGCAGACCCTCTGAGTATGTGAAACTACAGCCAAAAATTTTATTGTACACTAAAGTTGTATCAGATAACTCAAGTCTCAACCAAAGTATCCTATAGTAATAGATGTTTTAAGACACTAAGTGGTTGAGGTGATTCTTTCATTGTTTTGATGTGTGGTATAAAAAAAAATAATAATCAGTAAACAATATAAAGATTGTGAATTTATTTGGATTCTTAACTCAGATAGATATTTTGATCACTCATAAATTGCTCTGTTAAATACTTGCCCAGAATCAGAAAGAAATCTGCACAGACAGACATGACATAGTGGTTTGTTCTCCACAGTACACAGTAGTCAAGAAAAAAAGAAGTCAAATATGATTTTTATCTTACAAAGGCATATTCTGTATGATTTACTTCCTCTAAGAGTGCCCTCCTAGTTATAAATTTAGTGAAAACAATGTCTCAAGAGTGTCAAATGCTTTGGACTTTAGGGGTGAAAAGTTTCATAACCCAAAACATTTTAATTTCTAAGATTACCATTCTTACTCAGCAATAAGACAATTTACAAATAATGACAATTTACAAAAAATATATTATTGTACATTAAATCACATAGTTTATCAAATGCTGATAGGTCAATACAATATGAATATAAATTTGTGAAACAATGTTGACATTTGTCACTTGTGTTTGCCATTAGTAAATTAATAGTTCTTTGTGTTTGGTTTCTATTAGTGATATAAAAGGAAATGTATCTTAAATTGATTGACAGCTTTAAGGGATATTTGACATTTTTTTCTCTTACTTTTTTAACACATTTCTCTATAATTTACTTTTGTATAAAAAAGGAATTTCATGTTATAGAATGTTTAACCCATCTTTATTGCTGAGCAATATATTTCATCATTATATAATGTTTCATGTATTAATATGGTGAAAAGTAAATAAATAACTAGGCAATGTCTAACAGTTATAGAAAGAAAAAAATGTTCTATTTATAATTTGTACAAAATGATGAAACACTTTCCTGTTGTCGTTTTTGTTAATGAAGCTACATAACATTCACATAATCATTGGATAAATATGTGTTCAAATATCTATGTTAATAGAGTGTCATTTTATTAATGAGAAGAAATAGTTTTCCAATTGTATAGACTCGTTCTTTCTCAAATGTGTTCCCGACATTTTATTTTGTTCTCTGATTTGTCACTAAAATGCTGACTGTTGATTTTACAATTCAAATATGGCAAAAATCCAGTTTATCTTTTTTTTTCTTTTGCCACTCATGCTCTTGAAAACCTTTTATAGATTATCTGTTACTTGTCTGATATATTTATAGAGTTTCAAAACTTATTTATCCCTATACTATATTTTCAAGTTTATCATTTATCTATGTATATGTGTCCATATACAAGTGTTTTTACTTTATATAAAGTACAATTTATAGGTCCAGATAAATTCATCTGTGTGAAATTGTACAGTGGTTCTGGAATCTGAAATAATTTTTTGTTCCCGTTGAACTTTCTTGGTGACCTGCTCAAGAACAATAAACATGAACATTCAGTAATGTTTATTTCTGAATGTCTCATTCTCTTGTAATGATTGCTTCTATTTCTCATTAATTATTTTCCCACTGTATGAATAAATATAGCATTTCTCCAAGAATTGAAATGTAAAACATAATGTTTATTTTTCATGCTGGTTATTGCATGCAATTTTAATTATGAATTTTTGTTATAGAATAGTCATTATTTTATTTAATTTCTTTTTTTATTTAAGAGAGAGACAAAAATCTTCATGTTTATTTACCATTAATAATTAAAAGTCATATATCATATATATCCAGATGTTTGAGAAATACATGCAAGAACGTATAATTACATTAAAGAGATTGAAACAGACCAAACAGGCCTGATAATCCTCTTGTAACAGGGTTCTGCAGAAATATGACAATTACTATGAACATTCATAAGTAATGTCTTTATTTCTTCATGTAAAACAGACTAAAATCTACTAAGACAAACAAAGCATCTTGCAATCTTGTTTGTCTAAGGAGTCATGACTTTTTATCACATTTAGTGTGTATCAGGACAAACCCTTATTTGTGAATTCATGAATCTAAGTTTTAGAAATAAGCAGACAGCTTGTATGTCTTGCTTCTTGTCATATTCCTTTCTATTAAGAGAAGTACAGGAAGCACGCAGTATTCAGAAATAGTAGCTATTTTGTATAACAGTCAATCACATGTCACCCAGTTCACAAGGGGAAAATGAATAGGCCAGTTTTTCTGAGAATGATGTAATAATTCATTTTCTTCTTTGCTTTTGATTTTGTCTAAGGTAACTTTTTTCCATAATGAGAAGTAGCTCATGTTTGCATTTGAATATATCACTGACACTTTTTCCTGTCTATAAAATAGGTACCCTAGAAGCTGTTAGAAATCATCTACTCTCTTTTAAATTCAATCAGGTTCCATAATTGTAGCAAGTCAATGGTTTCTTGTGAATTTTACATCTCCCTGAACATTCTAAAAATACATTCCAAATTTTTTTCAAGACTGAGCTGGTCTTTGGGTGGATCAGTAAACAATGAGAAAATAAATGCCCCTAAAATATTTCCAATCATCAAAGAGTGTGGTATATGAAAATATTACATATTTCAGAGATTTGTTTCAACAGTGTTAGATACACACCATTAATTTTCCCATTATTCTGATATTAAACACTGAAATCTTTTAGCAACTTTAGCATATCAGGAGACAATAAGAATTTTAAGTTACCACAAGGAATGGCCTTTTTTTTTTTTACTTATTGTCTAAAAATCATAAATATTTTGCATTTTGTTCATTAGTTCTTTAAACCTCTAATAATGTATTTTTTTATTCAGATCATGGACTAATGTAGTTGAGGTTGTCTCCAAAATTTCTATGTAATTTACAATGACCTTGAATTCCTGATACATTTGCATTTACCTCAAGAGTATTGGGAGGATAGGGTTGTGCCCCCATGACCTGCAACACATTTATTTTTATGTTTGATTCCAAAATTAAGAGTCTTTTCATCATTGTACACATATCATGTTCCTGCCATGTTCAACTATCAAATTTTGGTTTTGTGTACGCGCCTGACCCTCTCCAGCAAGGAAGACACGACTCCGGGTAGATCTTCTACTTGCAGTTTTAATCAGGATCCTTTAAACATGTTGCTTCTGCCCCGCAGAGAGAGAGGAGAGAGAGAGAGAGAGAGAGAGAGAGAGAGAGAGAGAGAGAGAGAGAGAGAGAGAGAGAGAGAGAGAGAGAGAGAGAGAGCCAGGGGACTCCTGCACAGGCTTAAATACCCTTGAGCTAACCAACCCCAGTGAGCCACATGGACCCTGCAGATAGGTTACTCTAATGCGGAAGCAGACAGGCTGAACAGACTTAACCAATTAAGAGCTTGTTTACGCCAAAGAGCCTTCATCAGCAGGAACGTGGAAGGTGGAAGCCAGTGCCACTTTAAGGCGTGGCACTTCATGGCTCTCTACAGTTTTGAACTTTTGAGTTGTGTCTTTCTTTGTAGTTGTAGTATGTAGTATTATTATGCTCATAATCTTTTTTTTTTTTTTTTTTTTTTTTGAGACAAAGTTTGGCTGTGTAGCCCTGGGTTTCCTGGAAATTACTCTGTAGACAAGGAAGGCTCACCTAAAACTCAGAGATCCATTTTTCTCTGCCACTGGAGTGCACTACTATTACCCTACTTCTGATCGTCATTTTTGTCTTAGCAATCTGCCCTTGTATTATAGATGCTACCACACTTAATGTTTTACCATAGCAGTGCCGGTATTCTTTCCAAGTGAGTGTATTTTCCAGTCAAGCCTTTCAGTGCATTATGATGCACCCTAAAATATTTATCTTGCTTGTTTGGTTTATCTCATTTGAGAATTTTTAGTCTTGATCACTGTCTTTTTTTATCCTACTCTGGGAACTAAAGTGCTCATACATCACAGGAGCTGCTAACAACCTATTTCTCTCATGTGGTATTTAATTTGTTCCTAATTTTTCCCTTGAACTTTATCTATATCTATAAAGAATAAATACTTTATGTTCCATTCTATGTTGTTTCCATATATTGTAATGCTATGTAATTATTGATTGAATTTTGTCTTTTACATATAAAATTTGGTTTATGTTGTTTTAAATTAAATGTCAAAATTCTTTATATTATCTACTTTGTATTTTTCTCTCATTCCTTTAACTCATTATCATAGTAACTTTGTCACATACTTGTATTTAAATAACTTGTCATTATTTAAATATTTTTACATGCAAGATCCTGTTATCCATAAGATAATATCTGCTGATTTCACATCACATTTTTATTGTATAATGTCCCTGGCTGATAATTATAAATTTTCATATATCACATTTTTTTATAAAATTTGGTTTCTTTCCTTAGTCATGTATTTATTTGTTTATTTATTTATTTATTATTATTGTTTTGGTATTTCACCTTGTCCTGTCAAGGCTATTTATTTTAATATTCATAACTATATGTTTTACGGTATATGCAGTCCTAACTTTAGTATATGATAGTTGTGATGATTGATTTTATACTATGGTTCTTCCATATATTTGCTTATACATTAGTTCTCAATATATTTGTGAAGTCTCAAATCAAACAAACATTTGGACCCCTAGAATTTGTAAGGAAGATAGCAATCCTCAAAAGCATTTTCATCTATCTGTAAAGGCGTTCTAGTACTCTCTTCCTTTTTCATTGTCTGACCCTTATTCTTCCTTTACACTCAACTCAGTCTGGAGCTAATAATCTTCTTCCTCATCTTCTTACTGATTTCCTAGGTACCTGAAAAGACATACACCATCAAGTTTTCTGAGTTCTTAGATTTCACCTATGTATCTCATACATTTCAGCCATAATAATGATGTCTATATCACAGTTTTGGGTTCTGTTTCTCTCAAGAACACCAACTTGTTTCTTCTCATTTCTAGAAATCAACCTCATAGATGATTTCTTGGTCCTCTAGTTATAACACTCTTTCTGCACAATCTCCAGAATATTACTAATTCCTTAGTTTCAGGAATTTTCTTGTTAATGTATCCAATGGGTCCATGAGCTGCATTATCAGTTGTTCAATTACAATTTGGCCAATGGTGATTCCTTTTAAAGGTTTTCTTTTTTTCTGTAGCAAAGAGAAACCTAATTAATGAACAGTGAGAGCAACACATATTTTCTTATCATCTAAAATTCACAAAATGTTATTCCGAATTTAGCAGGGAGGTGTTCTAATTGTCCAAAGATGCAAGAGACTTAATTTTGCAGATATTTGTGATTTTTTTTCTCCTTCATTTCTATTAGAGATCTGTTCTAAACATATAGCAACCCATGAAACCTAAACATGGTAATGTTCTTCTGTTTGGTGATGGGTAGGTCTAGGCTCTAATTTTTCAACATCTCCCTTTACCATTGTTTGAGCTGTACCTGAAAGAATGGAATTTCTCAGTTCAAAGTGATTGTCAGTTGGTTAGATAGCTAAATGCATATACATATTATACTGATCACATAGTAACCATAAATGTTTATAAAATAATTATTAAATAATATGGACTATGGCGTTCAGGTAATAGTGAATTTGAAATCGACCCAAGAAAGATCTATATTTATATTATGGATTGTGGCATATAACTTCAAAATATATATTGTTCATAGTACTATCCTTAACCATACCTGATACATCCACACTACATGAGAGGTAAATAATGGACTTCCAAGCTTGTTATGACATTCTACCCTTTGGCAATAGAATAATGATGTTCCAAGGGGCCAGGAGAGCAAGGAGTTAGGAGAGAGCAAGGAGTTAGATGTGAAGTCACCAAAGAAAACAGCAGTTTTATGTTATTTCATGCTACTTCATACATATTCCTGGAACTCATAAATATTCATAAGAATTTCTTAAAAGTTCAGGGCATAGAACTCAATGGGCTGCTATACATTTTTGAATTCAGAACAATCCAGTCTCTGTCTGGAGTGTATTACTTTGATTTTCTAAATATACTTCAGCTTAAAGTGTTTGTGACTTATAGAATTATTTTCTTAAAGAAAACAAAACTTGGTCAATACCTTTACTTAATACAAAATGTGCTATTCATGTATGAATTTAATCAACTAATCATGTGTACATACTAAAATATCTGAAAACCACAGGATTTTGAATTTTGGATCAATTGAATTTAGTGTACAATACGATATCCATGATGCTAGACATTAAATTTGAAAGAAATTAACATCAATCTTCTCTTCTGAAGGTTCATGTGGCTCTCTAATAGATATGTTTCTCTGCTGTCCTGGCCTAGTTTCATGTAAAATTTATGAAAACTACAGTCACCTAAGAAGGGACACTCAATGGGAAAAATGTAATAAAATCAAGGTATAGGCATCCAAACCTGTGCTGATTGCTTTATTTAGTGTTTGACTGGGGAGGGAGGGATTGATAGGTATTGATTGTGAATGGTAAACCCCTGGGCTGATGGTGTATATATAACAAAGCAGGCAGAGCAGTCATAATGAGCAAGCCAGTTAGCAGCACTTCTCCATGTCCTTTGCATCAGCTTCTAACTCTAGGTTACTGCCTAGTTGGTGTTCTAACCTTAGCTATAATCAATGGATTGTCGATTCAGGATGTGGAAGATATATAACCTGTTTTTTCTTCAAGATGATGATTTTCATTATGTGGCATTACCATAATAGCCATACTAACTAAGCCTTTATCTCTTTGCATGGTATTAATTGCACTTATGCTCTGTTTAAAAGAAAAACTGTCCAGGAGAATAAAGTTTTTCAAGAATTCTGTGAGTCTTTATATAAAATTGCCAAATTAGAGGGGATTAAGTGAACCCTCTCGATTTGCATGTGCTTTTTAAAGTTTTGAGCAGATATAACAATTTAACTAACTTTAGGTAATGGCTCATAATGATATAATAGAATCATATTATCCAATTCCAGATGAAAATAATCCAATGCAGTCTGGTTTTGATACCAGTGCAAAATTGTTTAAAGATCTTAGATACCATTCTTCCAACTTTATGATGGGAGTAAAAGTTGAAAAGACCAAAAATCAAAACTTTTATCTGATACATTAGAAAACTGAATTGGTAGGATTTTGAAGAACTCTAAAACTTAGATAGACAGATAATAATGCAGAGATTCACAGAAAAAATATGAATATAAAAAATAGATAAAATTTGAATCACCAGAGACTATAGAATTCAGTGTATTCAATAAATTTCTTGTAAATTCAGCATTAACAATGAACACAGTATATTAATGAAAATTACCATAAGGGCTTTCATAAGGCACTAATAGTGAAGAATCAAAATAGACATTCATTAATAAAAGTTCAGAAAAGAGAGCACTTAGTAAGTCACCAAATTTTGAAATATGACCAGAAAGTTTCCAAATAAAAGTAAAAGAAAAATTCTATCCAAATGTCATGCATTTTGGAGGAGAGATACTTTTAAACTATAACCTATCCCTAACCCTAATGTCTGTGTGTCACTCAAGGTAATAGGAAACACTTTATGTAGACACACCAAAAAAAAAAAAAAAAAAAACCACTGTAAGAAACAACCAAAAATATCAGACTGAGGGGGAGTTTCCTTTCTTTCCTATTATATGACCATAGCAATAGGTCTTGATTATCAAATTTTGATGAGAAATATACAAATAAAGAATAAGTGTCCATTATTGGAAACTTCACAAAATAGGTTGAAGAGAAGGTAATTCCGGAGAACAAATAAAAGAGCTATAAATCATGGTGCTGTAATGGGCTTTATATGTGAGTATATGGAAGTTGTTCTGCCTTATTGCTGTTACTGTTGATTTCTTCACATATTAGAGGACAAATTCTTCTTGGATCTGAGATAACCATTGCTCAACTATCCTAGCTGTATCTTGAAAGACAATCTAGTAGGTTCTATTCTGCTAGATATCTCTGGCTCATAAACATACACAGAATATCCCCTTAGGAAAATCATCCTTCTCAGGATTGTTCCTGTAGTTTTTCCATCTAGAAAAAATTTAGCCTCAGATGCATGTTGTATCATTCATTTTATTGTCCATAAAAGCATTATTTAGCATCTTAAGTTTATATATTTCAGTCTCCATGAAGATGATAATTGTGTTGTAGTATTATTCCTGAGGATATATTAACAAATGTGTAATCACTAAAGATAGGATACCAAAGGAAAGCCAAAGACATGATTCTATCCTAATCTAGCTCATTAAAAAATTGATTCTACTGGGTAACTAGAAGAAGCATTCGTCAGACATTAGCTATTCAAGGAAGGATGGGTAAATGCAAGGCAGCTGTAATAATGTTAAGGGCTACTCCACTAGTGTTCCCTGTATGACTTTCAGGTAGCTCTACTAAAGAGCTACCTCTCTCCATTAAACTATTGACTACTTATATAATCTTAAAAAGGCCCTTGGCAATCTTTGAGATTTTGTGAATATCCTGAGTCTTTTAAGATTTACTGAATTTACTGAGTCTCCTTCTCTAGAGAGGTGATTGTTTCAATTTACAGGAAATAACTTCACTGCACTGTTTGCTTTCAATTGAAGAATTACATAGATAAAAAATTATATATATATATATATATATATATATAAGTAAACATTAGTGACACATTATAAATAACATATAATACAGTCTCATTTGATTCATTCTTGCTTTAATTATAATATTAATATATCAGAAAATGATAATGTGAAAGGAGGAGTAGCAATCACAAAAAGCCCTAGAGGTGGCTGCTGAGGAGCATTGTAAAAGGTTACGTGCACTATACAGAAAAGCTTAATTCTTTGATGGGTAGGCAGACACAAGTTAATTATAAATCTAGATTTCAAACTGCAAGATAACTGTTAATTTATAAATGAATTATTGGGTTACCATAATAAGAGATAATTAGAAAGATATGTCATGTTAAAGCTAAAAAAGAAAAGGGGAGAATAAGCAACAAATACAGTGAATACATAATATATTACCTGGTAAATATCTACATTAAAATTCTACCAAGTATATTTCATGGCTTGGAATGCTGTGTGTATTTCATGAAAGATTTAGAAAAGTGTGCTTGCAGGTGATAATATATGGAGTACACTGTAAATTTTAACTTTATTAGAGTCTTACAGGCCAACGAAGTCTATTTTTTCAATTTTTATTTGAACAGAGTAGAACTGAGATAAACATGAAAATAAAAATGTATTTAAATTTACAATTTTATGTGTTTTATAAATGTCTAAAAAATGTTAGGAAGATATGTGTGTTATGATCAGTTTTCATGCCAGCATTGTCCCTCAGCTGCAACAGCCCCAAATAACAGAGATTTTCTATTAGATACAAAGTTCTTGGCCAGTTACTAGTGTTTCTTATTGGCTTGCTCTGTTTAAATATTAACCCATTTCTATCAATCTAAGTATTTCCAAGTGGTCTTATCTTGTTGGAGAGAGGGTCTGTACTTTTCCTCCTCCCAATCTCTACATCTTGACTCTCTACTACATCTCCCAGGATCTTCCTTGTCTCCTAGTCCCACCTATCTCACTTTCCTACTTGCCCACAGTACTTACTCATTAACCAAGGAGAGAAACATATTTAGAGAATGATATCTGCCATTATCTCCTCTTTTCTGTCTAAAATAAAAAGGTTTTAACTTTAATATAGTAAAATTGCATATAACAAAGCAGTTATCAAATAAGAACTATAGATAACAATTTTTATCCATTAACATTTAGCAAGATTTAAAGAAAATGTTCAATCATCTATCCTATCTTTGTAAATCTAAATATTTATATGAAACTTATATTTAATCCTAACTAAGGAAAGCTATAACCAGAGAAGCATAATATATAAACTCTAGAAATGACAGAGACAACTTGCTACCTGGTCAGTCACCCGACGTTCTTCTATATTGTTCCATCTTCAGCCTATAGACCATAGTGTGTCTAGCAGACTATTTAGCAAAGCAGGAAACTTTAAACTGTCCACCTGTATTGGCAGCTAGCCAGTCACTTTACTGTGTGTCCTGCAGAATGTCTGGCAGATTCTTCCATGAAGCAGGAGCCCTGTAGCACTGTCCATCTTGTTTCAGCAGTTACTTTGTTGTGGGTCCTGCATGTCCACTTCAGCAGCATAAAGTCAAACAGTCAAGACAAAAGTAGTATCTTGGCCAAGTGGCTAATTTTAACATATTGGGAGTAAACTCCATTACAAGTTTCTTCTATGTCCATCTTCCTTTCTGATACAGGGGATGTTGCCAGGGGCAGTTGTACCTCACTGTCAAGAAAGAATCTAAACAACTATAAATGCCATATTCTGTAGGTCTTTGAAAGTGTTGAAGAAAATTTATCCATCTTAAATATATACCATTATATCTAGAAAACCTAACTAAATTAACTCTAAGCTTTGACTCTCATAGGTAACTATAATCTGAAATAAATTATACATTACATTTTTAAATAAGCTATATAAACACAAAATCTAAACAAGAGAAGAATATATATATATATATATATATATATATATATCACAAAATTGTCCTTAAATTTGTATCAGTAAATTAAAATCCATTCCAAAACTAAGTATTTATTTCTATACCATATTCCTCTTTTTTACCTTTTAAAAGAGATATTTTGTGGTCATTATCTATTCATAACCAACCCCATTTAAATGAAAACAAACATTTGTAGACAGTATTTGGGAATTTGGGCATCATTCTTTCCAAATTGCTTTCTGCTGGTAGGTGGCACTGTCTTGGGGAATCCTAAGAAGATGCAGAAATCCTATCTGTAGTGGACTACAAAGCTGCCTTGTCTCAGCAGTTTTGAATGTTGGATCATCTAGGACATTGTGTCAGGGGAGCTGGCTTGATCAAACCATGTTAGTCTCAAAGGAGTCCACAGCTTTTCATTTTATGTGGAAACAAAAATAGATATTCTTTTTTCCCTGTAACCTGGCCTTAGAATTAAATTTGGAAAACAACCTACTTTGTAAAATATATAAATTGGATTAATTCAGCAGTATTTCTTTTAATATTTGTTGCTATTTCCTCAGCAATCAAGCAATACAAAGACAACAGTATACCATATAGAATCCAGACTCTTTTGTGTGCTTTTCACCTTTACATGGTATTTTATATTTTATTATTATTTATTTATTTTCCTTATTTTACATATGGATCCCAGTTCCCTCTCCCTAACTTCATCCCACTCACACTTCCTCCCATGCCCTCCAAACACCCTTCCATCCCATTCATTCATCCCCACTCCACAGGGAGGATGATGCCTTCCAGCAGGGATCAACAAAAACTGTCAAGTTATTTGGGATATGGACTGGGACCTCCCTCTTGCCTCTAGGTTAAGGGAGTATCCCTCCATGGGGAATGTGCTCCCTAAGTTCTTTTGTGCACCAGAGATCCATCCTGCTTCAATTGCCAAAGGTCCCTTAGACAACACAGGCCTTCTAATTGAAACCCAACTTCAAGGGGTCTGAGTCAGTCCAATGCTGATTTCCCAGCTATCAGTCTGGGGACCCATTAGTTCCTCCCTGTTCATGTCAGCTGTCTCTATTGGTTTTTGTAGGCTGGTCTTAGTCTCCCTCTTTGCATCTGGATTCCAGTATGGCTCAGTGTTTAGCTGTGGGTGTCTCCTGTTTCCATCAGCTTCTAGATGATAGCCCTATGATGGTGGATAAGTTAATCATCAATCTCATTATCAGGGAAGGGCTTTTATGGTAAGCTTTCCACTGTTTCTAAAATTGTTAGTTGGGGTCAGTCTTTTAGGTTTCTGAACATGTCTCTAGAGTTAGTTTTCTCTTCAAAACTATAATGTCTCCCTCTTTTATGGTATCTCTCTTTCTCTCTTTTCTCTCATCTATTCCTCCCCTAACTTAATCTTCCTAGTCCCATGTGCTTTCTCCTCCCCCTCCTTCTCTTTTTCCTAGTTCCTACTCCACTCACTGCCTCCCACTCCCCATAGGCTCAGGAGATCTTGTTCCATTTCCCTTATGTGAGGGAAGTTGTTTGAATCTCTTAGATTCCTCCTTCTATCCTAGTTTTACTGGTGTTGTAAATTATAGTCTAGTGATCCTTTGCTCTATGTGTAAATCCATATATGTATGAGCACATACTATATTCCTCCTTTTGTGACTGGATGATCTCATGCAGGATGGTTTCTTCATGTTCCATCTATTTGCCTGCAAATTTCAAGATTCGGGATTTTGTTTGTTTGTTTGTTTTTGTGTTTTTTTGTTTTTGTTTTCCTACAGAATAGTATTCCATTGTGTAAATGTGCCACATCTTCTTTATTCATTCTTCAGTTGAGGGGCATCCAGGTTGCTTCCAGGTTCTTGCTATTACAAATAATGGTGCTATGAACATAGTTGAGCACATGTCTTTGTTGCATGGGTTTGGATTGTTTGGGTATATGCCTAAGAGTGGGATTGCAGGTTCCTGTGGTGGACTGATTCATATTTTCCTGAGAAACAAACATACTGATCTCCAAAATAGCTGTACAAGTTTGTACTCCCACAAACAATGGAGGAGTGTCTCCTTTCTCCCCAGACAAGTCATTCTGAAAGAGCCTGTGCTGCGTCACCATATATTCCTGTACATGCTACATGAGGCTAGGTCCCTTGGTAAAATCACACATAAATTCACACAATCCAGTTACCCTGAGCACTCCCAGGGAAAACAAAAGGAAAAATACAAAGAAGCAGAGGAGAGGAAGGATGGTTTACATGGCATTTTTATTATTCTATCTACTTATTATTTCATTTATTGACATAGGGTTTCTCTTCATACGTTTTGCCTGTACTGGAGTGAACTCTGTACACCAAGTTTACTTTGAAATCATAGAAATCTGCTTGCCTCTGTCTCCAAAGTGCTAGAATTAAAGGTGTGTGCCACCAAAACAAACTACTGTTTCTATTTATTATTTTTATCCCCTTTATCCTGTTTCTTTTTCTCTCCTAAGGCTACATATATTTTAAAACACACTGCAAAGTGTTAGAGGGTTTTATTTTTCTGAATCTGTCTTTACTGTAAATCTTTTTACTATTTTTTGCCATGAGTCTTTTATCTGGTAAACAACAACATTCACAAAATGAAAGCCAAAGCTGTTTTTGTTGTGGTTTCTGTAATACGGCGGTACACAGCACTGAGAGCCGTGCTCACTGCTTGGTTTACACTATTATCCAGCAGCATGCTGCCATCTTGGAGATGTGGTTACTGCCATTGCTAGCTCTTGTACACACCATCCAATTGTTAGCAGGTCTTATAAGTCATGAGGTTTTTGCAGCAAATGTTGAGTCAGGAAACCTCCATTAAAGGAGCTGTGCAAATATCTCTTGTCTCTAGTAACTCAGGAAAAAGCTGCTACCAAGAAGCCTTTCTATCTTTGTTCTTTTGTTTTTAAAACTCCCCTTTAAGCTTTTGTCAAGTTGTAAGTGAAAGTTCTTAGACTCCATGAGGTAGGTACCATTTTGTTAAGATCAGTATTACTGCCAGCCTGTTCACAGAGTCACATCAGCCCCAAATAATACACAGAGACCCTCTATTAGATACAAAGCTGTTGGCCAGTTACTACCATTTCTTACGGGGTAGCTCTCCCTTAAATATTAAACCATTTCTATTAATCTAAGTGTTTCCACATGGTTTTATCTTACTGGAGAGAGGGCTCTGAACCTCTTTTCTCCCAAATCTCTACATCTTGAATCTCAACTAAATCTTATTGAGTTAAAAAATTACAACAATTCAATTAGTTCTTAAAAACATATACATTGGTTTGTTAATATATTCTTAATGTAGATATTTACCACTGTCTACATTTATTTATTTACTTATTCTTATTTTACATATAGATCCCAGTTCCCTCTCCCTCCTTTCTTCCTGCATTCTCTTCCTCCCTCCCATGCCTCTCGACCACCTACAACCCCATCCCTCCCACTCCACAGAGAGGGTGGTGCCTTCTAGGAGCAGTCAACAAAATCTGTCAAGTCATTTGGAGTAGGTACTAGGCCCTACTTCCTGCTTCTAGGTTAGGGAATATCAGTCTTTGTATCTTTACTGTCTCTACAACAACCATTTTTGTAGTCTTTGATGTTTGTTTGTTTGTTTTGTTTTTTGATTATGTTCCTGTGTGTAGTATGTGCACCCATGTGTGAATTTTCCTGACTAAACAACAAATGGTTTCCAATTCTCTGAATCTGTAGATAATGGTGGTTGTGCGCAGCTGTACATAAAAGCTTAACTCAATCTTCTTCAAAAACAGTATACATTATTTATTTTCATTTTTAAATTTCATTTTACATTATGAGCACATTTCTCCCTTTCATCCATCCTCCCATTCACCCTATTTTCCATTTGCCTCCTCTCATCCTCCCTCACCTCCCCCTCTTGCCCACCCCCTGTCCACTCCTCCTACAGGTAATTGCTTCCATGAATAATCAACATAGTATTGCAGAATAGGTTGGTATATGTCCAAGCCCCTTTTCAATGACTCAAAGAATAAGCATGCCTATCATGCCATAGGGAATGGGTTCCAACAAGCTACATCATATACTTGGATAATATTGTGGTCCAACTGCCACTGAGTATGGCATCCCAGCCTAAGGAATAGGCTCCAATATGCTAGCCTATGTACCAAGTTTGTATCAGGATTCTTCTCAAGTACCATCAGCTAGTTCAAGCTTCAAAACTCTTTCCCATATATTGGCTCTGGTATCTCCACAGTCCTACATTCCTGAGTTTCCACTATCTTCATTCAACTGTGTCTGTAGATTTGTTCATCATGTTTCTTATAATTTTGGTAAAAATCTGAAACAATATACTTAATATTATTGATAATGAATGTGTAAAGCACTTTTTCTAAAGACTCCATTTCTAGTATTGGAGGACAATATTTCCTAATTTAAGTTTTTCTTCTCAACAAAGATTCCCAATATTTTAATCAGTTATTTCATCATAAAGCAAACGTATCATGAAATAGAAGCAAACTACAAAATTTGTTCTTGCAG
The DNA here is from genome assembly GCA_030556225.1 of Cricetiscus sungorus. NCBI lineage: Eukaryota > Metazoa > Chordata > Mammalia > Rodentia > Cricetidae > Cricetiscus > Cricetiscus sungorus. The sequence goes on from JANBXA010000730.1 coordinate 43,611,915, forward strand.
CAAATAAATAAATAAATAAATAAATAAATAAATCCCCTTATAAACAAACTAATCTATATGGAAAGACATGCTTTTTAAATTGTTACAAGAATTGCCAAGGTTATTTTCTCAAGAGGAGGCAAATGCTTTTATCTTTTGGTTAGGACTTGATATTTTCACATAGGGCTATTGTAATGATCACAGGTCATGTATCACCAGGCTCTTGTATGTTCTGAATTTATGATAGAGATCTATTTGTCAAACTCTGTAACAATACTCTGTGGTTGCTTATACAATATTACTTCTGCTAGAAGTTCAGCAGACAGAGGTTATTCAACAAAATCTTCACTGCTAGTTAAAATGATGTCCTACTGGTGCCATCTGGACATCTGTGGAAATCAAGTGTAGCTTCTCTGTCAAAAGCCAGTGTTGAGAAATTGAATAGCATCCTATACAGAAGTGATTTGAACAAAAGTGGTTAATCAGCATGCTGGTTGACTAGTTATATTTCAATCTTATGATTTGACAAGACAGGAGTCTAATAATGTAGATGATTTTAATAATAATTCATTTTTAAAACTCTTGGAAAGTAAAATAAGTATTTTAAACTTTTCCATTTGCCTAATAAACAGTCTTACTAACAATTACCTTTCTTGATCTGCATAGATGGTAGTCCTATATAATTTCATCAATTTAAATCCGCAGGCATAGGGTCATTTTTGCAATCATTCAGTCTTTGTTTCCTTGGTAACCGACTACTCAAAAGATGAAAAGTGGCCACCCACTTTCTTTGCCTCTGTTATTTGATCCTGCAGTAATCCATGTAATTCTTATGTTTTTTCTTTTTATTATTGCTCATATTCAGTTATGGTTTTAAGGTAGTTTTAGAATCTGATTTCCATTTAATATTTTATACAATCTTAAAATAGAAATGTTTGTGACATTCACATGGTAAAATTCTTCACTGGTATAATTCATATTGAAATTCTAAATTCCATTAAAGGAGAAATTTATAATACCATCATATAATTTATGAAAATTAGTAGCTCATAAAATTATATCTAGAGAGGTAGGTATAGAAAATTACTTATAAAAGTGTATTATTATATTGATTTTCATCTGAATGAATGATTTAAAATATGTAATTGAAATAACAATGTTACAATAAAAATTATGATTGATTTTATACAAAGTTAAAGTATACCCAAATGTCTATTCCATTGCTTATGATCATGTAGTTTGACCTCAATGTAAAATTTTGTCATATACTTTATAATTGCTAGTGTATTTGTAGCATAAAGATAAATTTCTATACAATACATAAAGTAAAATTGAACTTATTTCTGTGAATTCCTTTTATAATTCCACGCACATCCTTATCTACCATGCACAAGATGTACACTTGTTGAAATTGCTCATTGTTTATCAAGTATGGTAAAGTGCCCTGTGATTATTTTTTTATTAAGTAAATAATTTAAATTTGAAGGAAGTTTATTTTACATGTCAATCCCAGTTCCCTCACCATCCCATCCTCTCATATTACCTCCACCAAACCCCAGCTCATCCCTTTTCTACTCCCCAGGGAGGGTGAAGCCTGTGACATCAATTGGGTCAGGGCCTCAGCCCTCACCCATGTGTCTAGGATGAGAAAGTATCCCTCTATATGGGATGGGCTCCCAATGTGCATCCATATACTAGGGATTAATACTGATCCATAAATAAAGGTCCCATAGACTGCATAGTCCTCCTAACTAACACCCACATTCAGGGGTTATGGTTCAGTCCTATGCCAGTTTCCCAGCTATCAGACTAGGGTGCATGAGTTCCCTTTGTTAGGTCAGCTAATTCTGTGGGTTTCACCAGCCTGGTGTTGACCCCTTTGCTCATCACTCTTCTGTCTTTGTAACTGGATTCCAGGAGTTTGGCTAGTGTTTAGGTGTGTGTGTCTGCTTCTGCTTCCTCAGCTACTAGATGAAGGCTCTTGGATGTTATTACAGGTGTTAAAGGTAGCTTCTCCACTATTGCTTAGATTGTTAACTGGGTTCATCATTGTAGATCTCTGAGCATTTGCCTAGTGTCAGATTTCTCCTTAAGTCTATAATGTCTCCCATTATTATGGTATTTCCTGTAATTTCTTGCAGTATGCTATCTGAAGGCCAGTAGATAGTGAGGTATAAACGCAGTACTGTCTTTTTTGCTGAGACAAACTATAAACTGGTCTGGAGGATAATGTATTATTTCAGCTAACTGGTCACAAATGGAATTGAGAGATAACTGCATTATTCCACTGTGTTTTCTTATTTTTATTTTTTTCTTAAATAATGTAAGCTCTAAATAATTGTTAAATACACAAAGCTTTTAGTATAAACTATCTCCTTTTTTTTAACTTAAAATGTTATGATGTGATAGGGTATAGAACATATACTTCTGCTACTCATCAATTGGAAACATTACACTTATATATTATCAATAGATACTTCCCACAGTTAATATTCTTTACACATATTATATAATGTGAACATACACACAGAGAAAGATACATGGTAGCCTTTCAGAATTCCTATCCATGGATTGTGAAATTAAAACATATTAATACTAATTCACTTTATTTGCAATTTCACTGATTGATCAAAGATAATAAAACCAATATAAGCTTAATAATAATTCACAGAGTATTTTATTGCCCATTAAAAAAGCATGCTAGCAATGGTAATTCTCATGGATGTACTTACAGCTCTATTTTATAAATATTTACTCAAAATATTCCCTATAAAAATGTTTCAACAAATAAATATGTTTTTTGGGGGGAGAAACTTATTTTTTGAAACATTTCAAACTCTAAAATAAAAATATTGTTCTTTAAAGAAATGCTATGAAAACAAATAAATTATACCTTGTTAATCAGTGTGTATAGAGTATCACTCCATGTTTTCTTCCTTGTTTTGAATAGAAGCAGTCAGTTTTTACTCTAATTAATAGCTCTAGAATAGTTCAAATAATGCATATTTAAGTATTTTTCTATAAAAATTGGTTTTGAGTTGCATCAATATTGGAAGCTTTTAACCTTACACAGAAAATGCAGTATAATTTTGAGGAAATAAGAAGTAAATAATTCCGAATATGTTTCTTTTCACTGAAATAGTGGAAATAATGTAACAGGCATATTGTGTCAGTCTCATTCAGGCCCCATGGTTGTCAGTTCAGTCTGTGTGACACCTATGATCACAAGTTAGTTGATTCTGTGAATTTTTGGTGATGTCCTTGGCCCCTTTAGCTCATACAGTAATTCTTCCCTCTTGTGTAGGGATGAGGAGCCCCAGAGGTCTGACTAATGTTAGGCTCTGGATCTGGATCTGTTCCCATCAGTAGTTGAAAGAAGTCTCTTTTATGACAATTGTGCTAGATTCCAATCTGTATGACAAAATATCTTTGGTCATCATTGCATTAACCTTTTTTCCTCCACTTGTGGTTTTGTTGTTTATTGATTAATTTTGGTATCTACACCATTGTAATATGATATATTGATGATAACACAACTAGAGGGTAAGTTAGAACCAACCTTTTTCAATACATTTATACATTTCAGCAAAAATAAAATTATTTCAAAATAAAAGCATCAAAATAAAAAAAGAGATCAAAATCTAAGTAAAAAAAAATAGTCTTTGCAGTAAAGATGCAGAAAATCTGAAGTAGAATATTTTTTTTAACCTTAGACCTTCAATATGTTTAACTTCCAATAACATTTAATAAAATATTAAAATTCACTATGGCTTTATTGTGTAGGTTGGTCATTTGAGGGAACTCTTCTATTTCCTAGTTTTTAAAATTTTGTTTCTTATTTTACATATCAATCTCAGTCCCCCCACCAACCATCTCCCCCTCCTATTCCCCATACACACTCCTCCCCAGTGAGGGATGATCCCTCCCCTAAGGGATCATCAAAATCTGTCAAGTCATTTGGGGTAGGACATAGGCCCTGGGGAATGTGCTCCTGAAGTCCTATTGTGCACCAGGGATATATCCTGGCTCCACTGTCTTAGGTCCCATAGACTGCTTATTCATCTTCAGAGGTGTCAGGGTTGGTCTTATGCTGGTTTTGTAGCTATCAGGCTGTGGTCCATGAGCTCCTCATTGTTAAGGTCAGCTATTTCTGTGGGTTTCCCCAGCCTGGTCTTGATCACTTTTGCTCATCACTCCTCCCTACTGCAACTGGATTCCAGGAGTACAGCTCAGGGTTTAACTGTGGCTGTCTGCTCCTGCTTCCATCAGCTACTGGATGAAGGTTCTAGGATATCATATAAAGTAGTTATCAATCTCACTATCAGGGAATGACATTTAAGGTAGCCTCTCCACTATTGCTTAGATTGTTAGTTGGGATCATCCTTATAGGTTTCTTCACATTTTCCTAGAGCAAGATTTCTCTTCAAACCTGTAATGACTTCCTCATTATAGTATCTCTTTTTCTGCTCTCCTTTCTTCTTCCCATGACTCAATCTTCCTGCTCCCTCATGTTCTCCTCTCCTTTTCTCCTGTTCTTTTTATCCTAACTCCTTCTCCATTCACTGCAACACCCCTGACCCCCTGGCTTCTACTATCCTCAGGATATCATGTCTTTTTCCCCTTCTGTGGTGGACCATGTATGCCTCTACTAGTGTACTCCTTGTTTCCTAACTTCTTTGACCATGTGAATTATAGACTGGTGATCCTTTGCTCTAAGTCTAAAATCCATATAGGAGTGAGTACATTCAATATTTGTTTTTTTTTGTGACTGTGATACCTCATTCAGGATGGTTTCTTCTAGTTCCATCCATTTGCCTATGAATTTCAAGATTCTATTGTTATTTTCTAATTAATAATACTCCACTCTGTAAAGATACTACCTATCTGTCTATCTATATAGCATCTACCTAAAAGTGTATGTATTAATGTTTTTGATAAAGTATTTCTCTAACTAGTGATACTGTGTATTCAAATTACATTACAAGACAGGAGCCATGTACAAGACTACATGAACATAAAACAAAATCTGCATTATTTGTTTTGTTTTGAAGAGATGTTGTTCCAGTTGTTAAGTTTGAACTTTTTGATTTCTTAGCTATATTATTGCCTGTTTAGATATTATGTTTTGTGGTTTTGGTGGGTTCATTGTTTTATTTTTTGAAAAAGAGTATGAGAGAGAATTGGTTGGAGAAGGTGGGAGGGAATATTTTGGTGGAGTAAAACAAAAAATAAAATTTGTAGATAAATTTTTTAATTAAAATGATTTTGGACTAGCTTTTATCACCTGATTGTCAATGAAAGGATACTAATAATCAGAAATCAATGTTTTCCTTCCTTCTGTAGGTATTCTGCACTGCTTGCATTTACTAAAGTGTGAGCTCTTTCTTGAGGGGAAATAATGGATATGCTCATAAGAAAAAAAGTGACAAATAAGATGTGAACCTAGAATGGCTAATGTTTACATGAATACAAACCTGACATAAGCATAGTAAAGAATCAGGATGAAGTGAATTATGGAATTAGACCCAATCTAAAAATGCATTTAAGATTTGATTTCATCTTTTGAACTTTTACTAATGCATAAATTTCCAGAATGTATGTTCTTAAAGAACAAATAATAAATTAATGTGTTAAAAAAGTTTGAATGTATTATTTTTATTTGTAATAAAACAGTGAGAGTATTGAATATATCTAAAACACTTGACACATTTTATTATTTCTTAATGTGAAAGATTGACTTTGTAAACTATTTATGAACTGCTTTCTCCACAATAACCCACAATGACTTGAATTTCTTACACTGTACTGTTTTGCTTTGTTTTAACCTGATAGAGAAACAAACCCCATATATGATATCACATTCAACACAGCTATATGTAGCTTTTAATGCAATGAATCTTGTACCCTCTTCTGGAATTCACCCATAACCCATACGACAAGGATATGGTGAATAGACAACCATGCAATCTACCACAGAACCCAGCAATCCCACTCCTAGGCATACACCCAAATTATGCACATCCATGCAACAAAGACATCAGTTAAACTATATTCATAGCAGCATTATTTGTAATAACAAGAACCTAGAAGAAACATAGATGCCCCTCAACTGAAGAACAGGTTAACAAGATGTGGTACATTTACACAATGGAATACTACTCAGCAGAAAAACAAACAAACAAAAAACAATAAAACAACAAAAAAGGAATGGAATCTTGAAATTTGCAGGCAAATGGATAGAACTTGAAGAAGCCATCCTGAGTGAGGTAACCCAGGCTACAATTCACACAACCAGAGAAACTAGGATACAAGGAGAAACCTAAGAGATTCATACAAGGACCCTCACAGAAGGGGAAAGGGACAAGACCTCCTGTGCTTTAGTAGGGCAGTCTGGGTTGGGGAATGGAGAGGGAGTTAGGAGAAAAAGAAGGGGAGGGCAGAATATGTGTGACAAGGAATATTGAGTGATGGGAGGAATAGACAAGACAGAGAGAGAGAGAGAGAGAGAGAGAGAGAGAGAGAGAGAGAGAGAGAGAACATACCATATTAGAGGGAGCCCTTATAGGTTTAAAGAAAATAACTGACTATAGAAAAATGTACAGAGACCTACAAGGATGACCCCAACTAACAATCTGAGCAACAGTGGAAAAGCTACATTAAAGGCCCTTCTCTGACAATGAGATTGATATCTAACTTTTATGCCACCATAGATCCCTCATCTAGTAGTTGATGGAAACAGAAGCAGACACCCACAGCTAAACACTGATCTGAACTCCTGAAATCCATTTGCTGCGAGGGAGGAGTGATAAGCAAAGTGGTCAAGACCAGGCTACAGAAACCCACATAGATTGCAGACCTGAACAAGTGAGAGCTAGAGGGCCCCCAGACTGATAGCTTGGAAACCACCATTGGACCAACTTAGACTCCCTGAACTAGGGTCTCAGAAAGCCTTGGAAGTCTAGGGGACCTCTGCTAGTGGAACCAAAATTTATCTCTGGTGCACGAAAGGATTTGGGAGTACATCCCCCATGAAAGGGTACTCCCTTAGCCTAGAGTCAGGAAGGAGGGCATATACTTTATCCCAAATGACTTGACAGATTTTCATGATCCCTCCTGGAAGGTCTCCTCCTCCCTGTGGTGTGGATGGGAAATGGGATGACAAGGGAGGTTGGAGTCATGGGAGGGAGTGAAGGAGAGGAAAAGGGGACCAATATGTAAAAGAAGAAAAATAATAAATAAAAGAACACTAAAATAAAATACAACAACCTTAACTCATAAAAAAATGAATGAATAAAAAGCCATTAGATGCTTGACATAGATTTATTAGATTAAAGTTAATCAACTAATTAAAATATTGTTACAAAAAACTTGAATTTCTTTCAGTAAAAGTATTTAAAATACCATTCTGAGATATTCAATTCTTTCTAACTTGGCGCTGAATATGTGGGTCTGTATTTTTTCTAAACAAATTCCCAAGTGTACACTATTCAAGTCATTCTGACTCTCTTCTTGTTATTGGATTTATTTTAAATCAGGTCATGAGCTTCCTCCAAATTTGTCTGAGGTAGGAAATCTGGATCTAAATAAAAAGCTTTCCTCAAAACAAGGACACATTCAGAATGTTCTTTACCATGATGAATATCTTTAAAGTACATTTATTATAAGTGGGCTGAATTATTGTATTCCATTTAAGAGAGATGTCACACTGAGGTGGTATTGTAAAAATGAAGTCATTCTTTATCTATCTTTAGTGAACTGGCTTTAAAAGGCTGGAACTTTAAATATATTCATTCCAGGAATGAGCAAAATTTCTTCAGATAAAATGGCTGACACATACTGGCTGGGAATATGCATTTATTTAAAAATTGGTATCTGTGTATTAGCCACTTTTACACCTGGCAGAAAAAGAAGATTGAAGTTTTTAGAAACTGATAAGCTTGGTAAAGAAATAAAAAGACACAATTGTGCTTTTATTTCAAAAGTAAAATTTAAGTTACACTGTAAAAACTATATGGGAAGTAGAGGTCTATGCTTTAATGACTGGGATACCTTATGTTAATATGAAATGTAGGTGAGCTAAGATATTGGAAGAAGGGAGGGAGATGATTTTATTATTATTATTATTATTATTATTATTATTATTATTAATTTTTCTTATTTTGTATATCAATCCCAGTTCCTTCTCCCTCCCTTCCCTCCAACCACCCTCCTCTGCCCCCCTACTCCACAGGGAGGCTAATGCCTTCCAGGAGGGATCAACAAAACCTATCAAGTCATTTGGAGTAGGGACTAGGCCCTCCCTTTTGCCTCTAGGTTAAGAGAGTATCCATCCATAGGGAATCTGGTCCCAGATTTGTGCACCAGAGATACATGATGGTTACATAGTCAGAGGTGAGGGAGAGGATTTTAAGGAAAAAGATACAATATGTCAGTTATTGCTTAGGATTAGAGAACCATAAAAATGATGGATGATGGATACTGATATTTTATGGAATGCTCACAAATAATAGAGAAGACATCTGAAATATATTTTATTGTATCTGTTTTAGACACTTAGAATTTTATAATTGCAAATTTTCAAGTGAAAAACATCTATTTTTCTGTTTCAAAGAATATCTACAGGCCAAGGGATAGGGGAGGGGAAACAACAGAACATATTTGTCAAGTTTTACTTATCTATAAAATAATAAAATATATATAATGAGAAAAGTCACTTTTAATGGCAGAGAAGATGGTTGGAATACACTTTTGTAAATTGTTCACACCTTAAAGAAAACTAAGCTGGTTGGTAGCACATGCCTTTAATCCCAGCACTTGGAAGGCAGACTCAGGCAGACCTCTGTGAGTTTGAGACCCACTGGTATACAACAACTAGTTCCATGACGGCCTTCAAATCCACAGATAAAGCTTATCTTGACAAAAAAAAAAAAAAAAAAAGAAAACTAACATAAAAATTAAAGAGAAATAGAAATTAAAAGTATGAACTTCTTTGAATGATATCTCGGAAGACCTAAAGACACTAATATTTTTTAAAAGGAGTTGGAGAAGAGTGAGGGGAGAGGGAATTAAGAGAAAGAGGAGGAGGGAAGAGAGATGTAAGAGAAAGAGAAGGGTGGAAGAAGTGGGGAGGGGAGAACATAAGGAGCAGGAAGATTGAGTCATGGGGAGAATAAAGGAGAGCAAGAAAAGGGATACTATAATTAGGGAGCCATTATAGGTTTGAAGAGAAATATGGCACTAGGGAACTGTCCAGTGACCTATAAGGATGACCCAAACTAACATTCTAAGCAATAGTGGAGAGGCTACCTTAAATGCCCTTCCCTGATAATGAGATTGATAATTACCTTATATGATATCCTAGAGCCTTCATCTCATAGCTGATGGAAGCAGAACCTACAGCTAAACCCTAAATTGTACTCCTGGAATCCAGTTGCAGTGAAGGAGGAGTGATGAGCAAAAGGGGTCAAGAACAGGCTGGGGAAACTCACAGAAACAGCTGACCTGAACAAGGACCCTGATTGATGCTGGGAAAGCAGCATAGGACTGACCCATATCCACCCTGAACATGGGTGTTAGTTAGAAGGACTAGGCAGTCTATGAGAACTAAGACAGTGAAGCTAGGATGTACCCCTGGTGCACAAAAGAACTTCAATAGCACATTCCCCATGGAGGGATATGGCCTTCGCCTAGAGACAGGAAAGAGGGCCTAGGCCCTACCCCAAATGACTTGACAGATTTATATTATTCTTCCTGGAAGGCATCACCCACCCTGGGGAGTGGATGGAGGATGGGAAGAAGAGGGAGCTGGGATCAATATGTAAATATATATATATATATATATATATATATATACATATATATATATGTATTAGAAAACATGAAAGTCACTTAGGTTCTGTATGTTCATTTGCAATTACAAACTTAATTTTAAGCTTTTTTTAAAAAATAGAAGTCACAATTTTTATTCCCCTTTGCTCCATGTGCATGGATGTTGCAGGTTGTGTGAAACCATCATAAAATACAGACCTACTTATTTGAAAGTTGGAGGGCCATGGAAGAAGTTGAAGGGAGGGTATCTGGGAAGAGCAAGAGGAAAGAACAGGAAAGGTAAAAATGATATATTTTATTGAGAATGTATTTTAAATTTATTCCTGCATGAAAGAGATGTCATTATCAAACCCCTCTCCTCAAATCTCAGGGTGTTATGATGAATAGGAGGCACTAAGATTGTAAAAGTCAAAGTGGAAACCTTATTACTTCCAAACACACTAGGACCAGTGCAATGAGATCTCATAGAGACTGTGGTAGAATGCCCAGTGCCATATTAGGGCCAAGCAAAATTGGGTCCCAGGATTGACAGAGGATATAATCATGACTGCATCTATTGGTAGATGGCCAACACAAAACAAACCAAATCATATTTATGTAGTCCTTTTTTATTAGTATTGCTCTCTTTGGGCATTTTTTGTTTTTACAGTACATTTGCTTGCATGTTATGGCTTCAAATGTATATTATGGGAGTTTTGTTTGATTTAACCATAAAATACATTGCATTATATATATCTTTTTAAACATACATTTATTATAATTCATATAGATTCTATAGTAAAATAGTAAAAATTAGTTGATTTTTAAACAAATACTAAGGCATTGTAGGAAAATGTGATTGTGTAACTTAATGAAATTTGTCATGGTCATTTCTCAAGTTTAGTAATAATGCAGCACCTTCATGTAAACAGAATAAAATAAACTCGCAATTGCAAAAGTTAACTTGAATATGAGAGGGAAGTGAGATTCTTCTGGGGCTGTTATAACTCAGCAAAAATTGTATTATAGTGTTACAGTTAATAGAGCTAGATAAAAGTGGATATTTCTTTTCTTCCATGTGCCTAAGAAGTGGAACAAGGAGAGAACAATAAGGCATCTAAACTGACCTATTCGCCTCCTTAGAGAAGGTTCATATAGGTAGCCATTGTATTACATTTGGCTATTGCAATAGAACATACAACATAGTCTTTATGAAAACTGAGGTTTCAATTAGCTCACAGTTTTGTTGGATCAAGCTTATACAACCAATCCTGATTCGACTGAGGTAGGTAATGTTTTTATAGAACTGCCATCAAAATGGTAGGAAAAACGGTGGAGGGATAGGGAAATGGGAAGGATTTAGATAAAAGGACACACTCATAAAAAAAATTACTGAGAACTGAGTTGCTGAGTCGGGTTCTTACAAGCACTACTTTCATCTTTTTCTAATTGTGAGTTCTAGTGACCTAAGGCTATGGGCTTATGATTATGTCCTATCTCTTAAGTGTCTCACATCCTTTAAATTTTTCCACACTCAAAAAAGCTTCTGAAACATGAATGTTTAAAGAAAAATCATATCCAACTGAAGTCAGAAAGCAGAGGATGGGAAGGAGATAAGAGAAAGAAAGATGGAGAGGGAGAAGGAGAGGGAGGGAGAGAGAAAGAGAGAGAGAGGGATTCATTTTATTGTATTTGTTTTCTAAATCATTATTGATGCTTTTTTGTTAAATGTTTGTTTGCTTTCCTGCTCCAACAGGACATTCATATATTTCCAGCACAAGCAACCCTTTTTTTTTCTCCAAAATTTTATCAAATCATCAAGAAAGATACTTAAGGAATCAAAGTATCACTGATTAAAATGAACTAAAGAGTCAACATCATTGGACAAGAATGCTATGAAGGTCCTAAAATGTTCTATCAAAAACTCTTTACAACAATTTTGTCTATTTCATACCCATCCATTTTTCTTTTGGGTGTACCTTACATTGTGGCATATGTATATTTCATCAAAGCTACCACTAGAGATCAAGAAAAAATGAAAGAAATCAGATCATAAAAGATAACAGACAATGTAGAAGAACAGAGATAACCATAAAAATAAGTTTTTGTAAGAAGCTTTAAAACAAGAAAGGAGCCAAACAAAAATTCAATATTTTAAGAAAACCTCAAATTCAGTATTGTTCAAAATTATCTTTCAAAAATGTGTGAGAAATACGTTCTAAGAGAAATAAAAATTGAAAGAATTTGCAGCTACCTTGTAAGGACTATTGAAGATATTCATTGGGCAAAAGAAAATTTTCAGAGATAAGAAACTAAAAAGGAAAAGAAGAAAAGGAAGCACAAATGAAGACAAAAGAGCATGTGGGTCTGTGCTGTGCCTGTGTGTGTGTGTGTGTGTGTGTGTGTGTGTGTGTGTGTGTGAGAGAGAGAGAGAGAGAGAGAGAGAGAGAGAGAGAGAGAGAGAGAGAGAGAGAGAGAGAGGTGGTCAGGAGTGGGTAACAAGATTGTACTCAAATCATTTGTTTTCTATGTAATTTATTTTCTTTTTAGACAAGGTTTCCCTCTGGGCTTTGAACTTATCAGTTCTCCTATCCTGGTATGGTGGTTTGAGTGAAAATGACCTCTGTAGGCCCACAGGGAGTTGCACTATTGGAGTAGGTGTGGCTTTGTTGGAGTAAATATGTTACTGGGTACTTTCACGTCTCAGATGCTCAAGGCAGCCCCAGTGTCTCACTCTTTTTATGCTGCCTGCATATTCATATGTGGAACTCTCAGCTTCTCTCCAGCACCATACTAATATGCACAGTTCCTTGCTTCCTGCCATGATAATAATGCACGAATCCTCTGAAACTCTTATCCAGTCCTCATGAAATGTTTTACTTAAAAGCTTCCATGGCCGTGATGTCTTCTTACAGCAATAGAAAAACTAACTACAACATCTAGCTAATCAGAAATACTGTTTATACCTCTTATCCATGTCCTCATGTTTTCAAAGCAAGCACTTTACCTACCAAGCTATTTCTTGAGTCTTCTTTTAAAACCTTAATGCAATTTTCAATGTTTTCAAAACAATAAAGCATATTCAAATATTGTTCTAGTAGTATACACACACAGATATATATATATATGTATATATATATTACATACTTTTTACATTTACATATGAGTGAAAAGCAGTGATGGTCTAAGGAACATGAAGGAGTAACAGAACCTTAGAATGATCATATTCCTATTCTCAACAATGAAATAATTTTTTTTCTAAAAGTAGATTAAAATGAACTATGAATAAATATTATAAAATCTAAGACAACTGAATGTTTTAAAGTAGAACTAACTGATAACTAAAGAAAAGAATAAACATGAAAACATTTAAATTGTTATTTCAAACCATCAACAGGAACTAAAAATAGAATTAAAAAGAGTTTCAATGAATGAGACAATGAACAAGGTGCATTTAATAAACACACCAAAAATTATTTGTAGAGAAATAGATGTCACAATTTTAAAAGAAGATTTCTAAAGTACATAAATATAAGACACAAATGTAAATTTTCTATGAGATTCAGTTAAAAATAGAAACATATACAGGTCAGAATTAAGCAAATGGTGAACTATAACACCCTCATCCAAGGCAGTGGACACTGTAAATACATAAATTAATTTCACACAGAACAGGTTTCAAAGGAAGAAATATGATCAGAGATAAACAATATCAGTAAATAACAATGAAAGTGTCCATTCAGTAAGAAAACAAACAACTCAGAATGGAAATACTAAGAAAAATTTGAGTTCTTTATTCAGTCACTAGAAGTCCAGTGACCCAGAAAGTTAATTTCCTGTCATCATAATGAGCTTGGTTTGCATCAAGTCTACAGGAGAATACACTAGATCTATTAAAATAATATATTACATGTATCCAGTGACAATTATAAACCAAATACTGTGGCACCTAATTTTTGTGTACTTTCATTATAATCTGTTAACAGAAATTAAAACAAAACAAACAAGTGAACACAAGAAAAACGCTGAAGCTCAATTTCTAACACTTTACTAGATTTCTGGGGTAAGATGGTAGATAACAGGATAACAAGAGGAAGATGGTATTCTTACCTCAGGAATGCCAGCTGGGAACAGAAAAGATGAAGCAGGATGGATGATAAGGAAGGACAAAATGTTGCATAGGGAAAAATGAGAAACTACCCACAGCTCCTGATCCAGCTCTTTAGGATAAATGGGAGGTTAAAGTCATGAATGAATACACATTCAGCTAGGCAGTATGGTGGCAGAAGATCTGGAGTCCTAGCTATAAGACAACAGTCAAAGAAAAATTTTTTCTCTCTCTCTTTATATAGTAATGATCTAATCAGATACCATCATGAGAGAAAATCTCCTCTTTGAGAATGTACTACTCTGTAAGTTAGAAATCAAGGATCTATTATACATGGGAAGAGTTACCCAGCCATAGTTTCTATAGGACAAATGGCAGTGAGTGGCAGTCATGGTAAAGAGGAAGGTTAAAAACTGGAGACAAATTGGGGTTGAGGAGGTGGAAAGGCTATTGTTAGCTCTATATTGTGTGATCATGTTCTCCAATCTATATGGAATATTCTAGAAATAAATAACTGTAAGACAGGTCAAGTGATTGTCTTTGTCCTCTATTTCAGCCTTACTTCTCTGATAGTTTTCACTTGCCTGGAATAAGAACATTGAGCACAGACTTGAACACTTATTGATTTTCTGAGCCTCCTCACTTCTGAATGTTTTGTTCCCCTCTCAGCTCTAAAACAACTGAAGCCTGTTTCCTTCATGTCTCTCTCCATTATTCATCCAGTGATTTGTTTTCTCAAAGCACACAAGGGACGGTCCTGGCCCATGTCATTTACTCTGCTTACATTCAGCCTGTGAAGGACTTTGGAGTAGTAGGAAACTGCCTGGGTCACTGACAACATAGAAGTGGTTCCTAGTTTACAGAGAAGAAAAACTTCTTAATAAGTATAGCACTGAAGTATTATTACTGATTCTTGATGGTCTATCTGAATATAGAAATGATAAGGGACTCTAGTAGCAGACACCTCCTTCACATGTCATAATCTGGTATTTGAGGAGTGTGAGAAGCTGCTCAAGGTATCATGTTTTCCAACTCTATTACTGTTTTTCTTTTTTCATCTTTTCTTGCTGTATTTAAATATTGTCATCATTGATTTAGTTGTTCTATTTTTATCAATACATATATTTTACTTACTCAACATTATAAACTTACTAAAATATTGCTGTTACCATATTGTGTATTTAATAGTAATTTGAGAATTAAATATGCAATGAAATGAGTTAATAGACCTATAGCACACTTCTAATTTATGAAAGCATAATAGTTTTAACCTCACTCACTTAAAGTCTTTGTAAACTCTCCAGTACAAAATAGTTTTTGATTTTCATCACAATAACATTCTTCAAAACCAATATAAAAATAGAGACAATATACTCTGAAAACTATCTGGAGTGTCCTTTAATGGGTTTTTGGGTTCATCTCATAATGACATTTACCAAAATAGCAATAATTGAATCCTTGGGATTGGTTATTATTATTATACAACAACATACAGAATCCAGACTGTGTATTTTTTATCTTTACCAGGCTTATTATATTTTATGTATTGTTTTTAAATCTATGACGGTCTCTACCATTTCTCTTTTTTCTCAAAAACCTAAGCATATTTTTAAAATACACTGTGACCCTTTAGAGGTTTTTTTCCCCATCTGCATCTGCCTTTACTGTGCATCTTAATTGTTTCTTGATCACATGAGATAAATCTTAAACTGCTAGGTCAGTCACCAATATTGTAGCTTAGCTTAGTACATGGTGGTAGTTCATGGAGGCTAGTCACTGGCTCTTCCTGTAGGGAGCTGCTGCAAGATCCATCTCAGTATTCTGACTGGAATGAGAGAACAAGACTAGGAAGCTATGTTCAGCTTCAATTTTGTGTGTTTAGAACCTTTATTTAGCTTTCTCAGGTTTTATGTGGAAATAGGTGCAGGACGTTTTGGGTGCAGTTACCGTTGAAGCTTCATGCCTTTTCAGAGCAAGACGACCAGACACAAATGAAAATGGGTGGCCAAACATATCCAGCCTCTCAGGGTGTCTCTGTTTTAGTTTCATTGGAGTTCTTCATCCAAAACAGGTTCAGGATCCTGGCCGAGATGATCCAGCCTCACGAAATATTCTAGCCTTGACTTGACCATTATCCAGCATCCCCAGAAAACAGGAAGCATTCTAGAAAACAAAATGACCACAACGCCAAGAGGTGGTGGTGTGGGTGGTTATATCTTATTTGGTGGGTTATAGATGTCTGTCATTATGGCCAGCAAAAAATACTGAATAAAGTAGTTGAGATTCTGAAAAAAAGGACGGAGGGAGTATAGAAATGATGAGATTAAAGGTTAGATGATTAGGTTTACTTTTTTGTTTGTTTGTTTGTTTCCCTTTCTGCTTATTTTTTCTTATTTTACATATTATCCCAGCTCCCTCTCCCTCCCATGCCCCCCAACTCTCCTTAAATTGTTTATAAAAACATGTTTTGAGGTGTAAAAATAATTTTAAGATGGTGATACAAGCCATAATAACAATATTTAAGTATAAAACTTTTAATTTACCAAGATAAAGTAGATAATGGAATGTTTTTCCAAGTATACCAAATACAGATGGACTGGGGATTGTGATTATAGTTTTTACTTGATAATTGTTTTTATTGTATATAGTTTTATTTGTGAAAATTAATACCATTTCTTAAGACATGATACTTGTTCTCATTGTGTACAGTTTTACTATGTTGGAGTTAAAATGTTTTCTTTTTATTTAGACAAAAGGGGGAAATGTCATAGAATAATCCTTTTGTACACTGTGAATGTGTTTCAGACTGGTTAAATACAAAAGCTGAATGGCCAATAGTTAGGCACGATTGTTTTGGCAGTGAGGACTCTGCAAAGAAAAAAAAAAAAAGCTGAGTTACCAGTGGATACAGAAGGAACAGACATGCAGGAGTACAGGAAAAATGCAGGAGTCAAGTGACAACATTTAAATGAATAGAGATAGGTTAACTTGTGTTATAAGTTCTAATTAGAAAAATGCCTAATCTATCTGTTGATCTATAGTAATTAATGAGAAGTTACCATGTCATTTGTTTTGTTAGCTGTTGACCCAACGAAAAATCCATCTGCACACAGAGGCCAGAGTCATCATATCACCTGCAACTGAGGTTATAGTTGTGAACTGCCTAACATGTGTTTTGAATCAAACCAGTGTCCTCTTCAAGCTCACACTCTTTTCAATTAAGTCACTGCTCTAACTTGTAAATTATATTCTTTCTTCAGTATCCATTATATTTATTTATTTTAAATCAGTTATTTCTTAAAAGATTTGTAACTGCAATAGTTTTCTTGAGACAATATGAATTTATAGATAGAGCCCATGCATTTTTTCTGTAATACTGTTTATTGGCCAAATAAAGGGTTCACACTGCTCTTAGATTCCAGAAACACTGTTAAAAATTCAAAGTTGATCTTATACTTAACCTTAAATTTTCAATAGTAAAGAGACAGTTTTACATGCAAATGTTTTATAACTGCTACTGCATTCTTTACCTCTGTATGTTTTATATGAACCATAGGATATTATTAAATCATAAGTTCCTTCACTTTCTTAAGGCATAGTTTTCTTTCACAAAGTAGACTAAACACTATTCTGTTAGTGATGCATGTCAAGTAACACATTTGAAGGTGTTATTATTATACTTTAAAAAGGGCAAACTTTTTGATCACTGAACCTGTAATTTCATTAACAACACATCTTTAACATTTATTAAAACCTGCTAACCTTTATCCACACTTATTTCATATCGTCTAATTCATTTTATCTGTGTAATATAATATCTGCACAAAAAACTTTATTACTTTTATCTTTAACCTTTTTATAAAATATCTATTTAGATGGGAAAATATAAAATATACTTTTGTCTTGGAATAAACAAAGAGTAAATTTTATATTAACTATAACCAAATTGAAGGAAGGTTAGAGGAACTTGTGCTGATTGGGGAAGCAGGGACTAGTCTCTTTAAGTAGGTTGATAATTACCCACTCCTATGGGATATTGTGACAAAATGACTGAAAGAATGGGAAGCCTGTCACAGGGCAAGATAAATCAGGGTGGAGAGTGACTCTATAAGTTGGGATGGTGCCCAAGAGCTTGTAAAAAGTCCAAACCAGGACCCCAGGGTTAACTGTCTTATTCAAGGCCCTTCCAATAACCTGGAAGGGTAGTTCTTCTACTAAAGTCTGCTGTCTTTAGTCTTTTGTCTTTAAGGGCTATATTTTTTTTTCTAAATTTCTGCTTTGCTAACTCCCCTCAAAGCCTGTAAAGGTTACTTTGCCTTGAGAACCAAGTGTCTCTACATTGACAGTTTTGGCAGTGGCAGATATGTTAAACCTATGCTAGCTGCTCATGCACTACCACCTCAGGACTCAGACAGTTACTTAGTGTCCTGGGCCCTCAAAATCTCTATTTTCATTACCCAAAGCTCCCTGATTTGGGATCTATTATAGATCTCTAGCTGTCAATTTGTCAGTGGGCTTTTTCTCTCCAACTGTCACTACACATTACTAAGTGGCTCTTCTTTCCAAGACAAGCAATTCTTTGTTTGTCCTCCAGATTGCTCATGAAATTCCCAGAGAAAACCACCACCCACTCAAAACTTAGGTAATATTGGTAGGGTAAAAGGGATATGGAAAAAATGCTATGACTTGATCATGAGACAAGAGGATAGGAAAAACACCCTGATCCTGAGCTGACCTGGAGACAAGGATAAGGGAAAAACTCCCTGGGTCCAACTGGAACTGAATACCAGGGCCAAGAAAAGAATAATCTGACCTCAACTTGACCCCAAGAACAAGATGAAGACAAGCAACAGAATTCCACCAATCCTTGAGTATCCTCAAGATCAGCCTATAGAATCCCATCATCCCTGAGCTTGCAACAGAGTCTGATCTCAATCCAACCAATATCTAAGCATTTCCCAAGATTAGGTCACTGAAAAAAATCCAACCAACCCCAGGCCAACCTGGAAAGCTCCCAACTCTGGAGCAGAGAGAGCCATTTTCCTGTTTATCTTTGCTTTTTTTGTTTTGTTTCTGTTTTTGTTTTAACCTCCTAGTAAATCTCTTATGTAAATCTTGTGGTGTAGTGTGGCTTTCAGCTATTCCTTGATTCCCAATTGCCAGGACACATTTCCATCTGAGATATAACATTGGGAAATATTCCCCTGCTGTTTAATAGTTCTGTTGGAGAAGTCTTTTCCTTTAGAGCAGCAAGACTTATGTCAATCATGAAATATAACTGATCAATTTTCTTTTTCTATTTCTTATTTAAATTAGAAGCAAGCTTTTTTTACATATCAATCTCAGTTCCCTCTCCCTCCCTTCCTCTGCCCCCTACCAACCACCTATTCCAGTCTCTTTCTGCTCTTCAGGGAGGATAAGGTCTTCCATGGGGGTTTTCCAAAGTCTGCCATATCATTTGGAGCGCAGCATATGCCCTCACCCATGTGTCTAGGCTGGAGAGTATCTAACTATGTGGAATGGGCCTGCAAAGTACATTCCTACATTAGGGATACCTACTGATATATACTGACAGCCACATTAAGGGGGTCTGGGTTGGTCCTATGCTGGTTTCCCAGCTATCAGTCTGGGTTCCAAGAGTTCCCACTTGTTCAGGTCAGTTGTTTCTGTGGGTTTCTGCAGGTCTTAAACCCTTGGTTCATCAGTCCTACCTGTCTGACACTGGATTGCAGGAGATCAGCTCAGTGTATGGCTGTGGGTGTCTGCTTCTTCTTTTGTTGGCTCCTGGATAAATTCTCTAGGATGGCACTTAAGTTAGTCATCAATTTCATTATCAGGGAAGGTCATTTAAGGTAGCCTCTTCACCATTGTTTAAATTGTTAGTTGTGGTCATCCTTGTAGATGGACATTTCCCTAGTGGCAGATATCTCATTAAACCTTTAATGACTCCCTCTATTATGGTGTTCTTTTTTTTTTTTTTTTTTTTTGCTCTCCTCTATTCTTGCCCCAAGTAACCTTCCTGCTCACTCATGTCCTCCTCTCCCCTCCTTTTCTCCCCTTCTCTTTCTTCTAAATCTCTGCCTCACCCTCTGCACATGATTTACTCAGATCTTGTAGTTATTCCCTTTTGTGTGGGACCATGTATTTCTCTGAGTCTTCCTTGTTTCCTAGCTTCTTTGGAGGTGTGGAATGCTGGTGATCCTTTGCTCTGTCTAAAATACATGTGTGTGTGTGAGTAAATGTCATGTTTGTTTTACCTCACTCAGAATGGTTACTTCTAGTTTTATCCATTTGCCTGGGAATTTCAAGTTTCCTTTTTTTTTTTTTCTGCTGAGTAGTAATCTTTTGTGTAAATGTACTACATTTTCTTTATCTATTCTTTAGTTGAGGGGTATCTAGGTTGCTTCCAGGTCCTGGTTATTACAAATTGTCTGCTATGAACATAGTTGAACAGATGTGCTTGTTAAATGAATGTACTTTTGGTTATATGCCTAAGAGTGAAATTTCTGGATCTTAATTTTTAACTTATAAATTTAAACTAACTACCCCATAAAATCTGTTTATTTAGACTGTTTCTTTAATTTTTTTTGAAATTTCATAAGAAACATTATATTTGTATTTTAAGAACTTTCAGCCTTATATTGATTTTTTTACCTTATTTAATATGCCAAATATTTACATATTATATATACATATAGGCACCACAAATAATTCTTTTGTGTATATATGAATTTTGTTTGTGATTATATACTTTTAAATGTGTTATGTGTCCCATTCCATATTTCACATATGTATATATATATATATATATATATATATGTTGTGTGTATATATACATATGTGTATAATGCTTTATGTACACATATAATTTTCTTGAGTCTCTCTCAGTTTGTGTGCTTTCAAAAATTTCTCATTAGTCACATTGGTTTTCTTTGTGTATGAATATATTAAATACATATTTTGTCATATTTGTCCTAAAAATGTCTAGTTACTTGTTATCAAATTAGAATTACATGATTCCATCTGTAGATCACTTATCAAATACATAAAATTCTTTATTGTCAATTTCAGAAGAAAATTAATTAACACCAAGTACTTCCTTCCTCACTTGGTAATGAAATATAAATTTCCCAGACTTCATTACTTTTTGTGAACCACACTTTCATCTATTGCTCATTTGTAAAGGTAATCCATGCAAAAAGACAGGCATGATACATAGCAGAATATCATTAGGCATCAGAATGTTGACTATTTTTTTCACTCGTGTCTTGTTGTAATCTAGGTCTCTGGGACATCCATCCCTTTCAGGCAGTGTCAGGGGTGGGTTCAGTCTTATAGTAAGCATCTTTTAATGGACCTGTCATCAGTTGGCCACTGACACAGTCTCTGGAACACACGTATATAAGCACATTCTTTAGGCTGGACAGGCTGTAAGTTGAAGGATATGTGGTTGGTGTCCTAATCCTACCAATGGAAGACTTGCTTTTTCACAGGAGATGTCCAGTTCATGCTATGTATCCACTATTGCTAAAAGTCTAAGCTAGAGTCATCCTTGTAGATTCCTGAGAGTTTCCCTTATACCAGGTTTCTATCTGACCCTGAAATGCCCTCCCAGCCATTACTTTCAGTACTATCCCCCTAAATCCATCCTTAAACTGATCCAACCTTGTCTCATACCCTAGTCCATCCACAAAGTCTATTCCCGCCACAGGGAGATACAACTTTGTTACTAGTAGTTTCCCACCAGCCTTGTTCCAGAGTCATGTCAGCCCAAAATAACACACAAAGGCACTATATTAGATATAAAACTACTGGCCTGTTCCAAGCATTTCTTATTGGATAGCTCTATCTTAAATATTAACCCATTTGTATTAATCTAAGTGTTTCCACGTGGTCTTATCTTACTGGAGGGAGGGACCAGACCTTCTCTCAAGTCCCTACATCTTGACTCTTCTCTACTGTATCTCCCAAAATACTCTTTGTCATCTAGCCTGGCCTATCTTGTCTTCCTATTTGCCAACAGTGCTTTATTAATTAATCAATAAGAGAAACATATTTACAGAATGATATCTCCCATTAAAAGTATTCTAAAGCCCTCCTTGTTACGTAGTCTCACTGTTTCTGTGGATTTTAGCATTGCGTGTTTTAGTTATTATCCACTTATGAGTGGGTACATATCATGTTTGCCTTTCTGAGTCTAGGTTACCTCACTCAGAATGATTTTTTTATATGCCTATCCATATTACTGCAAACTTTGTAATATACCACCTTTTTAAACTTCTATTAATAAATATAGTTACACAAGTGTCCTTGTGGTATGGAAGAGCATCCATTGCTTATATGTCCAAGAAGAGCAAACCTGGTGTTAAGGTAGACCAATTCCCAATATGACAAACAGAGGTAGCCTCTTATCATTACAAAAATAGTTATCAGTAACCAGTGCTGTGGTATAACGAATAATTGGAGTTTACAGAAGTACAAAACTACATTCAATTTTGTTTTAAAATAGAAAAACTAAGATTGATAATGGTATACTAAATATATAGACAGTCAGAAGATCCAGTTTATGAAGTACGTTAGAAAGCATGGTAAAGCCAAAATAATTCAGTTTTGATATACAATTCTGAAAATAAATCCAAGATTTTTATTTATGGGCAATTTATCTTTAGGACATTCAATAAAATCTTTCACAAAAAAAGAGTAATGTAAGTGTCTCCCTTTTTGTGTTTGTACCACTATATTGTCATAGTATTTGCATTTGCAAGTACAGTGAACAAGTCTTTTATAACTTTCATGTCTAATATTTATAGATTTTGTTATTATGCTTAATCGTGTTTTATCTGTGAATTTTTCTTCCTGAACACAATCCTCTATGTAAATTTCTTAAGTTGTATATTAAAAAACAGGAATCCATTCCCCTTCCAACAATTTCCTTTTATACTATGGACTAAAAGCATATTGTGTAACTCTTCATGTGCTAATGAGAGCAAAATGATCATCATTTAAGCATATATATTGCAATATACTGTGGAAAGAAAGGAGACAGCTGGTAAATAAATACAAATATGTAAAGACCTTTCTATTTAAAAAAAAGATAATTTAAATTAAGGCTGTAAAATATTGCCAGACCTATATTGGCAGAAGCACTAACACCAGGAAATATCATTGTTGTCTTATAACAGGGTGGAGATCAGCAACACACAAAGAATGAAGTAGGATAGGAAAATGAAACTTGGAGAAAAATGTGTTTAGTTAAGTTTCTGGAAAGAAAATGCAATGTAGCCAGGGAAATAAAAATATTGAAAACGATAAAAGTCCTGCTTTTAAAATTTTTACTCAGGGTTCAAAAAAGGAAACTACAAGTAAGTCAGGGGACTAAATTCTGAGAGAAAAAGAAGTTGACTCGTTTGCTTCTCTGTATGTTCTTTATTCTTCTTTGCCTTTTCTATCCTGCTACTCTGTTTCTCTATATCTATGTCTTTGACGCTCTGACTCTTGTCTTCTTTTATCCCTAATTTGCCTTTCTGTTTCATTGTCTTTCTATTTCTACCCAGTTCTTGGGGGTACATGTATGTGTATAATTGCAACGGTAATGCAATTTGTTTTACAATAAAGTGGGAGGATTGAGTTTTTCAAGGTCAGCAAGACGGATAAGATTTTCACATAGTGGCCCATTGCCAGGCTTCTGCTAGAAAGCCTGCCCTTCCCGCACCCTGTGTGATATCCTGCCCACTGTCCCACCCCTCTAGTTGAGCATTGAAACAGATGGTGTATCCAACACTCACCCACATTCAGGGAACTACCTGGAGCTGTTCTGAGCACACTAGATCTGCCAA
This sequence comes from Cricetiscus sungorus, assembly GCA_030556225.1. Taxonomy (NCBI): domain Eukaryota; kingdom Metazoa; phylum Chordata; class Mammalia; order Rodentia; family Cricetidae; genus Cricetiscus; species Cricetiscus sungorus. Next base: position 43,635,645 of record JANBXA010000730.1, read on the forward strand.
TTCACAAAGGACAACCCTGAATCCCTGCCTTCCTGATCTCTGATCCCCACTGCCTGTACTCTACTGGAGTTCCAGGTTCCTCCCAGAGATCCACCTATCCCTGCAGGACCATTCTAAGTCCCTGCCTGCTGGATCTTCAACCCCCATTGCTGGTCCTCTGCTAGAGAGACATCCCAGAGATCCTGGACCACCCAGTGCTATAGACCTCAAACTCCTGACCCAACTAAGCCCTCAGGGAGTATCATAGGCAGGGAGAGACCCCACCTGCACCCACTGGAAGAAATAATGGGAAGACAGCAATACAAGAAAACACCTAACAATAGAAAGAAAAGCATAACACCACCAGAATCTAGGGACTTTACACCAACTAGACCTGAACATCCCAAAACAGATGAAACAGAAGAGAACGATTTAAAAAATCTCATCATAAAAATTATAGAGGCCCTCAAGGACAATGTGAGAAAATCTTTTACAGAAATGGAAGAAAAAAACAAACAAAAAATGGAAGAAATGAACAAATCTCTTAAAGAAAGTACAAAAAGCTAAGACAAAACAATTAAACAGGTGAAGGAAACAGTTCAAGACTTGAAAACTGAAATAGAAACAATAAAGAAAACACAAACTAAAGGAATGCTGGAAATAGAAAAACTGGTCAAACAATTAGGAACTACAGACACAAGCATAACCAACAGAGTACACGAGATGTAAGAAAGAATCTCAGGCACTTAAGAACATAGTTGAGTAGATGCCCTTGTTGTACAAATGAGTATCTTTTGGGTATATGCCTAAGAGTGGAATTACTGTATCTTGAGGTAGACTAATTCCCATTTTCCTGAGGAAAGTGCCATACTTATTTCCAAGTGGCTGTACAAGTTTGCACTCCCTCCAGCAGTGGAGGAGTGTGCTGATTTCTCCACATCCTCTCCAGCATCAACTGTCTTTGGTGTTTTTGATTTTAGTCATTCTGGCAGGAGTAATATGGTATCTCAGACTTGTTTTCATTTGCACTTCACTGATGGATAAGGAAGGATGTGAGCACATTCATAAGTGTCTTTCAGCCATTTTAGATTCTTCCATTGAGAATTCTCTATTAAGTGCTGTACTCCAAATCTTAATCGGAATACTTGGTGTTTTGGTAACTAGCTTCTAGAGTTCTTTGTATATTTTGGAAATCATCCAGATGTGGGGTTGCTGAATATCTTTTCCCATTATGTGTGCTACTGTTTTGTCTTGTCAACTGTGTTCTTTGCCTTACAGAAGTTTCTCAGTTTGAGGAGGTTCCATTTATTAATTGTCTATCTCAGTGTCTGTGCTACTGGTGTTATGTTCATGAAGTGGTCTCCTATAGAATTCGTTCAAGGGTATTTCCCATTTTCTCTTCTAAGAAGTTCAGTGTGACTGTGTTTATGTTGAGGTATTTGATCCACTTGGACTTAAGTTTTGTGGATGGCGATAGACACCAATCTATCTGCAGTCTTCTACACACCAGCATCCAGTTGTGCCACCACAATTTGTTGAAGATGTTTTTTTTTTTTCCATTGTATAATTTAAGCTTCTTTGTAAAAAATCAGGTGTTCTTAGGTGTGTGGGTTAATATCAAGGTTTTCAATTAAATTCCATTGTTCTACCTGTTTGGTTTTTTGTGCCAATACAAAGATGCATTCAGGACTACACAAAATAGTGTTTTAAGTTAGGGATGGTGGTGCCCCTGGAATTTCCTTTATTTTACAGGGTTGTTTTTCATATCCTGGGACTTTTTTATTTTTTATTTTATTTTATTTTATTTTATTTTTGCCTACATAAAGTTGAGGTATGTTCTTTCAAGGTCTGTAAAGAATTGTGCCAGGATTTTGATGGGGATTGCTTTGAATATGTAGATTGGTTTTTACAAGTTTACCATTTTACCATATTGATCTTACCCAATGATATTTTATGTTGTTTGTGGCTATTGTAAAGGGTAATGTTTCTCTTATTTCTTCTCAGACCCTAACATATATATATATATATATGTTAGGACTATTGAGTTCTTGAGTTAATCTTCTATCCTGGAACTTTGCTCAAGTTGTTTATCAGCTATAGGATTTCCCTAGTAAAGTTTTTCAGGTCACTTATGTAAACTACCATATCTTTTGCAAATAGTGCCTAGACACATGGGAGAGGGCCTATGCCTTGCACCAAATGATATGACAGACTTGGAAAATTCCCCATGGTAGGTATCAACCCTGGGAAGGAGGACTGAGATGGGTTGGGTTACAATGGGAATAATAGGGGAGTGTGGTAGGGTGAGGGAACAGTTATTGACATGGAAAACAACCTTGTTTCAAATTTAAATTAAAAAATGGAAGAGAAGAAAACATCTTTAATTCCCATTGTGTTTTATCCACATGAAAAGAATATTAAGAATTAATTTTAAGGTGAAAAATGTTTATGTGATAAGATAACAATAGTTTTGCTCCATAAATTGTTAAACTTTTCATACTTAGAGAAATATAATATCTGTAGTTTTTAATTGAATAATTACCACCTGAAATTTAAGGCTATGTTTAAAATTAATATATTAAAGATAAGGTGCCTTCTTAAAAGAACAGATTTGTAATGCTGTAAAAATATTTTTCCTTCCATTTTGAGTGCATCCCTGAAGGCCCTTGATTTCTGTCAAGTATCATTAATTAGCATTTTATTGTCATTCAATTACTGTGAAATACTTTACATTTTTATAGGAATATAAATCATATAAAATGTTTTCTTTAAAAACATTCATAAAATTTAAATATATACAAGGATTTGTAAATGTTTTAGCAGTATATTGTAGCATTTTGCCTTAATTAATTAGGATGTAATTGTTTCTAGTAATTATTCCCAATGTAACATGGTATGAATATTACAAGATACTTATGAAAATTACCATTAACCTTGTATACATCTAGGAAAACAAACCTAGCAAACAACAACACAATAAAATAACTTACAAACAATTGTCCCTCTAAAAAGCTGATATATTTACTTGAGCTTTATATAAATTATTTTTACAAACTTTAGTCCTCTAATCAGATACCCAAATGATAAACAAATAGCTATTGAGGTTATTTAATATACAGTTTTAAAAATAAATTGCAAAGGACTTGTATAGCTCTACTCAAGCAGTATCTATCCATAAATGCTTCCATATAATTATTTCCAAGTATTTTCATATGAAAACCAGGCTTGAGAAACCCACAGAAATGGCTAACTTAAACAAGTGGATTGCTCATGGACTCCAGTTTCATAGCTGATCCAGACTCCCTGAATGTGGGTGTTAGTTAAGAGGAATAGGCAGTCTATGATGTCTCTGGTAATGGATCAGTATTTATCCCTAGTACATGAATGTAATTTGAGAGTCCATCCCAGATAGAGGGATACTCTCTCAGCCTAGAAAAATAGTGGAGGGCCTAGGCCCTGTTCAAATGATATGATAGACTTTGAAGACTTCCCATGGAAGACCAAACTCTCCCTTGGAAGCTGAAAGGGAATGGGATAGGGGTTTGTGGGGGCAACAGTGGAGGACAGGAGGGTGTAAGAAGTGACATGTAAGACAAGCTTGTTTCAAATTTAAATTAAAAAATTATCAAAAATTATCATAAAAAAGAAAAAATATATTTGTACTATTAATTTCATGACTATTATTTGTGAAGGTAAAAGTAAAAAATAGGAAGAGAACCTTTAAAAAGGTGACACTTAGAATATATAAAAAAAGTGTTCAACATGCATTGTAATTTAATGTATACAAACTCAAAAAAACACACCCAAATATAGACACTGGTAATGATTCATAGAACAATAACATTTAAATATTATCATTCAGGTGTAGTGGGATATTCACTTTGTCTGCTTCTGTGGCACTGACCACACACACTGGGGGTGGAGCAATAGGGTAAGGTTGGAAAAGGTAGGGTTTGGAAAGGATATAGGTAGATTAGCCTATCTTCTTGTGAATCATTTAGTAAGAGTGAGGTATTAGTATTACAGCTTAAATTGTTATATATTCTTATCTGTGGTAACGTATGTAAAATTAAGTTTAGTCCCTTCCTGGAAGAATTGTATATTATATTTTGTCATACTGTATGAAATCTTTCCATTTATGATATTTTATGCACATTATTCTTGCCATATTCTATGTGTGTATACTTTTGCTTATGTTCAAGACAATTTGTATAGTGATACTTATCATGCTCCCCTTTAGAGTTCTACCCCTTGTCTATACATTTTTACTCTACCTCTACTTTAGGAATATATATATATATATATATATATATATATATATATATATATATATATTATTAAGGTATTTATCCCTGCTTTTCTCAAAGAAGTTTTATCAGATTTTTTTTTAGCTAAGTTCCTGAGTATTACAGATTATCTTCACCCATGTTTCCTTTACCTATGAGATTAGTCAGACATAGATGCTTAATCTTCAATCACTTCATAGACCTGCAGAACATGGCATTTAAATGTTTTTATATTAGTACTCCATTGATATGAGACATTGTTGCTCCTGACAGCACCGTGCACTTTCCTGAAAGTATGTTGGACACTGTTATTGCTCCTTCTGGAGTTCATCCTCGCTTTGGCTAATGGCCTCTTGGGCTAGGAACTGCCCCCACTTTGACCACTGATTTGGACATGCAGTCCTATGTGCTTGCAGGAGACAGACATAGAAGAGTGCTGAACCTTGCCAAGTCAGGGTAAGACAGCCTTTCTACTTCCCTGCTTCTGTTGTGGTCTGTCAAGTACTCTTGGCCTTACACAAAACTGGCTGTACCAATGTTGCTGTGAGACCTTGGGTGACTGTCCAGGTAGCCTGTTGTTTCTGTCCTCGCTGCATCTTTTGGAATTTGCCCATCTGCACTTCCTGTCTACCCTAGTATCATTATTTTCTTTCTCAGGTCTTGACTAGGTTGTAGATTAAACTATCACAACTATTATTCTCTCTTCCTAGTTAGATATATTAGGTACTTGTATCAAGCCTAAATCTTTTCTTTAGACTAAAAGGGAAATTGTAGTGTGATATTCACTTTGTCTGCTTCTTTGGCACTGACCACCCCCATTGGGGTGGAGCCAGGGGCAGAAGTGACCCATAGAACTAGGTCTGAGGAGGAGCTGGGGAATGCTCTCTTGCTGGGGGAATTTGAAGAGGAGAGCATCCAGTGGCACTTGATGGTATTCATCTGTCTAGGTGTAAGTTATTTCTCCCTGAATAAACATCTATTCAGCCTATTTGTTAATACTGATCCTTATTAAACCACAATATTCAGGTGTTACTAAATGAGGTATTAGATCCTTAATAATATCATTCCTCTTTTACATGGCTTGTTAAGTTTCTCATAGAATTTCATATTAAAGAATAAGAAGATAATATCCAAGCTTCTTTCTGATGAAAATTAATCTCAAAATATCTCATCACTATCTGTATATACATAAACACATTGCAAGTCCAGGAGTATATAAAAGCATGTTGCAAATTTAAATGGAAAGTAAGGAGGATTTTGTTCCTTAAATAATTGAGTATATAAAAGATTATGCCTTAGAAACTGCAATTCTTTTTTTTTTTTTGTATATATTTTTTGGAGAGGGCATGTTTTATTCTAGACAGAGCTGCTCTGTAGCTTTTAAACCTGTCCTGGAACTCCCTTTGAAGACCTGGCAGTCCTTAAACATACAGAGATCTGCCTGCCTCTGCCTCCCAAGAGCAGGGATTGATGGTGTGCACTACCACTACCTGGCCAGAAGCTACAATTCTTAAAAAGCCTTTAGCTCAACTCATTTAATAATAATAATTCCCTTATATACACAGAAAGCCCATATAGTGGTTATATTATCTCAAAAATATTTAAGTGCTTTGATTGTTTAAAGAATGAGAAATTTTATATAGCTTTAACTAAGGTTTGTTTTTCAATAGTTTTATTAGTTGTCTTCTTCTCCTCCTCCTCCTTTTCCTCTTCCTCCTTCTTCTTTTCCTTCTCTTCCTGCTACTCCTCCTTTGCAAGTTAGGGTCATATGTGTTGCCTAGCTAGTTTTAGGATTGGTGCCTATTCTGATGTATAGTCAACCTACTGGGTGTGATTCCACTTCATAAGCAAAAAACTGACTCTTTTTAGATAGTTATGAATAATTGTTTAATGATCACTCTGCTTATTTATGATTTCATCTTTACTATGTTTTGCTCAGTTCTATATGAATCAAACATAATGAACTTGATGCATGCTGGCTATTCATATCTCAGCCTCAACATTAATATTTGTGAATCACTCTCACCTAATGTAATAGCACCATTTATTATCTTTTGCCCAATGGTTGTAAGTTAACATTTTATTTCAAAATTTAAAAGTTGTTTATCTTTCTATTTAAATGATAATACTAATATATAGTCAGTGACTTTTTGCTGGTCTTATTAATGGGATTAATATACTATCCGAAATGTTTTCTTCTTTCTCATATTTAGTTGTACTATGCCCATTCTCTCCATTGATATGTTCAAATAAAAGCTTAGAATTTTAAAAAGATCATGGTATCTTAACAATATTTCATATAATAGTTCCTCTTCAAGGGAGAATAATATATGAAATAGTTCTCAGAAAGGTAACTCATAAAAATTTATGCTACATAACAAAACAGTTTATTAATCTTATTATATCTACATATTTATTGTAAATCAGACCAAACTATTATAAATAAACTGTATGTTTGATGCTACTACTGCTTAATCTGTATAAGTTTCCCTAGTTTGTTTCTTTTAGAAATCACAATGTTTAAATGATAAAATAATAGAGTAAAAGATAAAAAGAGATTTACCTTTCTCTACAAAAATATAAAATGGCATTAATTCTTTATTTTTTTTTTTACTTTGGCAATTTTAGTAAATACCAGGTGTGACTTACTATATAAGTGTATACAGAGCCAGACCAAAAAAAAAAAAAAAACATTTTATGTTGTGATTAAAATTTCTTTACATGCATTTCCTGTAATACAAACTGCTCAAAGCTACACCTATAACTTCAACCAGATGCTAATTCTTTGAACTGTAATTAACAGTCTGACACTTCTGAAGTAATTTTTAGAATGATTATAGTTACTATACATTTATTCCCTTGAAGTGCTAAGTACTGTAATCATCACCTGTTCACTGTGAATCTTATTGCACCACAGGCTATTAACAACGGATGGCTTCATTTAACCAAAGCTTCATTTGTAATGAGTTATCAGTAACTGAATTTTTATATCCTAAAACTGAGCCAATAGATTCTTGCCCCTATTTTATAACATAGAAAGAATTCTCATGTGTTAAATATGATTTAGTGATATGCTTCATAACTGTTTTGAATTTATGCAAAGGCTCCATTCAAATTATCCAGAAAATATGATTGTTCTCAATTTTATTTTAAATTATTCTAAGAGAAAGAAAGTGGTGAGATTTAACAAGGAAACCATGTTTATATTTTTTTAATTTGTACTTTTATTTTTATTTGACTGGATTTTTTTTTTTTGTATTTTTTTTAATGGCACACAAAGGTTCAATTCTCATCACCACAATGTGAGTAGATAATTTTTAGGTATAGAGGGAGGACATGTGTTTAATAATCTTACATGTACACACATGAAATTATATCTAAAATTGTGGTGTTGTAGAAGCTCAGACAAGAATGTGAATTACCAAGACCCAGGGAAACAGAATGCTGTGGGAAAGAGAAAGATTCGTCACTTTGTACTAAATAACATAAAAATACACTCAGGATGTTCTGTTGTTTTAATGTGTACTGGGATATATATAGGTATTGATATGCACTGGGTATTTAAAATATATGGACTACAGGGTCCTGGAAATTTCCCACAAAGAGAGTAGTTGATCTGTTTAACTTGATTTAAACATTACAAAAATGCATGAACATTTCAAAATAGTATACAATCCCATATATATGAGGATAATTGAGACTTTAGTGACTGTTTAAATAAACTTAAAGTACAAAAGGCAGATTTTAAGTTTTAAGTGCTATTTGTTTTAAAAAGTAAATAAGTTAAAATAAATTTTGTGGTGGAATGTGCTTTTTGACTAAGTGTATATTTACACATACCATATATATATATTCACACATAACATCACTAACCTTTTTGTACATATATATTTTTTAATTTAGAAAAACTTATTTTACATATTAATGCCAGTTCCCTCTCCCTCTCATCCTCCCATGCTCCCCACCAGATCCTCATCCCTCCCCCCCATCCACTACCCAGGTAGGAAAGAATAAATCAATATATAGGAAGAGTATGCTTATTCTACTTTTGAAAGATGTAAAATAGATTCTAAAAAAACTGAATAAGCAGGTTCAATTTTGTGTTTTATTATCAGAGGCAAAACACAAATTTCATAACCAAAATATAAAAGTTCCTATGTTTTTCAATGAGATTTTATAATATATATGTATATATATATACATATATATATATATGTATATATATATATATATAAGCAGCAAAATTTTTGTCCTTATTGCTTCCCTTGATAATTTGTTTATCAGAGTCTTGTGCTTATTTCATATACTTTATTTTTCCTCATTAAAGAGAAATATGGATGGAGTAGCCTCTTAGCTGCCAGATTGCTTTATATTTGTCATGTTCTATGCTCAAGATGTTATTCATGAAAGCCCATTTTGTTCTGTCAGTCTGTTTCTTTAATTTGAACCCAGAACTAACTGACTAAGAAATGATTATACAGTCCTTTGAGAACTGTATAAGTGGAAACAGCCACTGGAATGGCTAGTATTGATCATTGAGGTCTAAATTTCCAATACCAAGAATCATATCCAATTAATAATAAGTGTACAATAAATACCCAAATACCCACAGACATGTATAAATAAATTGTGAAATATTATTTTTGTTCCTGTGTTTTGTTTTATACTTTTATGGTTGCTATTAGGATTCTAAAAAGAACAAAACTATCTTAAATAATATCTATAGTTATTCTCTATATTTGGCACATTATAATAGTCTAGAAACTTAGCAGAAGTCAAACAGGGGAAACGTTGGTTATATGATTTAAAAATTCATACAGAAAAATATTAAATTTTAAGTTAAGTGACAAATAACTTTCATTTTATAAATGCAATTTTTCTTTCTTTTGGAGGGATGTGTGGGGGTTTCATGACAATCCTGGATGCCCTAGAACTTGATTTGTAGACCAGGCTGGCTCAAACTCACTGAAATCCACCTGCCTCTGCCTCCCAATGCTGGGGTTGAAGGCATGTGTCAACACCACCAGGTAAAATGGAAAATTTTATTTAGTAATTGCTTTTTAATTTCTCATTTATCAACTTTTTTTAAGAAATATTAAGAGATGCTCTTATTATCCTCTTGAGATGGAAGTGAGCTGAGAGCTGCAACATCACTAATCAAGTTATTCTGGTAGGAGATTTGATTTGGAAGTATCATGTAGTGAAAGACAACATTCAGCATTAGAATATAGAGATATTTAAGGTAGCTTCTCTACTATTGCTTAGATTCTTAGTTGGGGTCATCCTTGTGAATCCTTGGAGTTATGTCCCAGCCTGTCAGGGTCAGTCAATGGGGACCCTGAGGGAGGGAGGAAGAATGAGGGGACAAGAGATGGGAGAGATGGAGACAAGATAGTATTCTGGACAAGTCTGGTTTCATGAATATAACCACAGGGTTTAACTAGTGGAGAAATGAGGTAATGGGCCAAAGGGAAAATATGAGGGAGGCAGAATGCCCTTCCAAGTAGGATGCAGATGTTCTGTGATAAGGTAAGTTGCTATGTGATAAGGTTCCTGCTAGGACTCTTTTAGGGTCAGGCTGCACCATATGTTTAGCAAGGGAACAGTTATAGAGGAATGGAAAATTACCAGTATGTTAGCATGTAAAAGAGTAGTAGGAAAGATGGCTATTAAGATGCTAACTTCGCTCTGGGGTTCCCCACAGAGATGTCCTGAGTGCAATGTTTCTCGTTAAGCCCATTATGACTCTCTCTATTAAGGAATCTCTTTTCTTGCCCTTCTTCTCTGTTCTTGCCCCAACTCGACCTTCCTGAGCTCTCATGTTCTAATCCTCCTCCCCTTATCCCATTCTCTTTCTCCTCCTTCCATCTCCTCACCACCCATGCTCACAATTAACTCAGGAGATCTCCTTCCTTTTCCTTTCCCCTTCTCTTAGGAGGAGGGGATGGGCAATCTTTGGGGTCTCTGGCAGTGGAACCAGTAATTATCCATAGTTCAGAAATAGGCTTCAGGAGTCCATTTCCTATAGAGGGATACCCTCTCAGTCTAAATACGTAAGGGAGGGTCTAGGCCCTGCCCCAAATGATATGTTAGACTTTGATGATTCTCCAAGGGCAGCCCCACCCTCCCTGAGGAGTGGATGTGGTGGAATGTGGGATTGGTGGGGGATATGGGAGGACTGGAGGGAGAGGGAACTGGATTTTGTATGCAAAATAAGATTATTTTTAATTTAAATGTAAGTAAATAAAAATGGAAACTTGCAAATAAATAAAAACTTCACACCAATTTTAATCAGACTGAGAATCAATATTACTTAGAACAGTACTATACAATCAGAGTATTTTGAATAGTGACAGTGAAGTTTTACAAAATTTTATTACTTAGGTAGTTTTTGTAGCATAAATGTCATGGTCTTTACAGTTTTATTGAAACATATATGTATGTATGTATGTATGTATGTATGTATGTATGTATGTGTATCTCCAGCACTTAAGAGGTTTGGGAAGGAAAGTCAGAAGTTCAACATCATCCATTTCATTTCAAAGCAAGTTGGGAGTCAGCCTGAGTTGCATGAGTAATTATTTCAAAGGATAAAGACTCTAGTTAAACTCCTCTAAAAGAGGAACTAATATTTATCCCTAGTGTACAAATAGACTTTGGTAACCCATTCCTTATGGAGGGATTTTATTTCAGCCCAGATACATGGAGTAAAACATAGGCACTCTCCCATATGATGTGACATACTTTGATAATCCCCACAGAAAGCCTTACTGTCATAGAGGAGTGGGTGGAGGTAATTTGGGGAGGGGATTGAAAAAAGGCAAGGAACAATGGGAGGGAGAGGGAACAGGGAATGATATGTAAAATAAGATGGTTTCTAAATAAAAAAAATTAATTATTGTTTTAAATTAGATCATAATTTGAGCTTCAAAGTGGACATCCATTTGGGAGTGAGATTATTCAATCCACTAGCACCACACAGATGATAATGTCAAAAGTTTGAATACAAAGAATATTTTCAAAGTTAAAATCTAGTGGAAATTGAATTTTCTAAAATGATTGTTTTTATCTTACATTATCTTCATTTGCTATGACATTTTATGAATGACAGTAATGGATAATTAGGTACTAGAATAAGAAAATACAAAAGTTAGAGGCAATCATGGTGGAGAGAAACAAGTCATTATCAATGAAATGTCTTTAAATTTTTTATTAATAATATAATTTAAAAATTTTACATGTCGATCCCAGGTTCCTCTCCCTCCCTGCCTCTCTCCCTCCCTCCTACTTACCCTCTTTTACCCCTCACATGCACCCTGACCACCCTCCCTTCCCATGCCACCACTTCCATTCCACATGGATGGCTATGCTATCCTGGTGGGGTCATGGAAATCTGTCAAGTCATTTGAAGTAGGGACTAGGACTTCTCTCCTATCTCTAGGTTAAGGGAGTATCCCTCCATGGTTTCCTTCTAGCTGAGACCCATATTCAGGGGGTCTGACTCAGTCCCATGCTGGAACTCTAGTTATCAGTCTGGGGGGCCCATTAGCTCCTCCTTGTTCAGGTGAGCTGTCTTTGTGGGTTTCTGAAACCTGGTCTTGTCCTCTCTTCTATGCATCTGGATTCTAGTTCGACTCAGTGTTTAGTTATGGCCATTTGCTTCTGTTTCCAACAGGTACTAGATGAGGGCTCCATGATGGTGCATAATTTAGTTGATGATCTCACTATCAGGGAAGGGCATTTATGGTAGCCTTTCAACAGTTGCTCAAAAGAGAAGGGAAGGAGAAGAAAGTACATGGAACTAGGAAGATTGAGTCAGGGTAGGACTAGAAGACAGAAAAGGGAGAGAGAGAACATAAAAGAGGGAGCCATTATTGGTTTGAGGAGAAAACTGAACCTAAAGAAAGGTCTAGAGACCTACAAGTCTTTACATATTTTGAACAATGGAAAAATAACATAAATAAGGACAAGAAATCTCATGATACTTGGGTAAAATTTAGATTAGTAACTGATGATTATTTGCTATGAAAACTAGTAGGTTTTTTTATGGTCTTTATGAAAAAATATCATAGTCTTTATGTTTTGCTGTGCTTTTATATTTTTAAGTAGTATGTGGAAGAAAAGCAATTTCTTAAACATATAAATATACTTATGATGGGAGATGTTATTCTGTATATATGTTTCTCATACTGGTTAATAAAGCCCTGTGGCCAATAGGAAACAAGAAAGGCGGGGCTAGGAGACCAGGAGAAAGAAAGAGGAAGTAGTAGGTTGGGGTCGAGATGTAGCCGAGGGAGGAAGGAGAGAAGACGCCCGCCACGGCTCCCCATAAGACGACCGCGTGGAAATACTTAGATAAGTAGAAATGGGTTAATAATTAAGGCAGAGCTAGCCCATAAACAATAATGGTAATTGGCCAACAGGATTGTATCAAATACAGAGTCTCTGAGTGTTATTTGGGGCTGGCGCGGCTGTGGGCTCAGACTGGCGGGCTGGCAGAAACATACACTCTACAGTTGGCGCCCAATGTGGCTATAAGAATTTTCACTTAAAACTAATAAGAGCTTAAGAAATGTTTTAGAAACAAAGGAACAGAGACTAGCAAGACTTCTTCATAGCAGAATTTTCTCAGTTGGATTTGTTTTGCTGTAGACAGAGAGTTGCACTGCTCCTTTAAGGGAGGTCTCCAAAATTAGCATAAGCAGCAAAAAAGCCAACTTGCTTTTAAAGAGCTCTACTAACAATTCATTGGTGTGTACGAGAGCTGCAATGAAGGTTTACACTGTGTTTTAAAAAAATACGCTGGCTTGGGAGAGAAAAGGAAACAGGATAAAATGGTTTAAAAAGCAAAAAGAAAGTAAAATGGATGGTTGTGGTGGCACATGCCATTGATCCCAGAACTCGGGAAACAGAGGAAAACAAAATCTCTGTGATTTCAAAGTAAACCTGGTATGCAGTGAATTCCAGGACAGATAAAAGTTACACAGAGAAACCCTGTCTCAAAATATGTAAAAATAGAAGTAGAAGAAATAGAATAATAAAGCCACATAAAGATGGAAAACACAGAGAAATTTTGGATACTATACACGCTTCTGTTGTCTTTAAATTATTTGATTGCTGAGAAAATAACTACTGATAAAAGAAATGCTGCTGGATTAATTCAATTTATATATTTAAAAAATGCTTTGACTCAAAAATTTAAGCCTAAGGACAAGTTACTGGGGAAAAGGATTTCTAATTTTGTTTCCACAGAAAATGAAAAGCTGTGGATTCTTTCCAGACTTATATGGTTTGATCAAGCAAGACCTCCTGAAGCAACGTCAATGGGACATTGCAAACTTTCAGCCCACTACAGCCAAGATTTCTAAGTCTTCTTTGGACCCCAATGACAGCGCCCCCTATCAGCAGGAAGTAGTTTGGAAAGAATGACACCCAAATTCCCAAATATTGTTTATAAATGTTTGTTTTCATTTAAATGGGCTTGGTTATAAATTGTTAATGGCACAAACAATCTTTTTAAAGGTAAAAAGGGAATTATGGTATAGATATGAATACTTTGCTTTGGAATGGATTTTCTTTTATTGATACAATTTAAGGTCAATTTTGTGATATGTATATTTCTCCTCTTGTTTAGGTATTGTGTTTATATAGCTCATTGGAAAATGTAATGTATAATTTAGTACAGATTAGAGAGTTACCTATGATAGTCAAGCTTGGAGTTAGTTAGGTTTTCTAGATATATAGAGATGTATTTGAGATGGATAGGCATTCTTCAAACCTTTCAAAGACCTACAGAATATGGCATGTAAAATGTTTTAGGGTTTTTCTTGGCAGTAAGGCACAACTGCTCCTGGTAACACCACCTACAGAAGAAAGGAAGATGGACATCGAAGAAACACATTATGGAGTTTGCTTCCATCATGACAAGACTAGCCATATGGACAAGATACTGTTCTTGTCTGGACTCTTTGACTTTATGCTGTAGAAACTGGACATGCAGGACCCACAAAAAGATGACTGCTGATGCAAGATGGACATTGCTACAGGATTCCTGCTTCATGGAAGAGGCTGGCAGACAGCCAGACAGTCTACAGGACACAGAGAAAAATTACTGGCAAACTGCTATTACAGGTGGACAGTTTAAAGTTTCTTGCTTTGCTGAGGAGTCTGGAGACACACTATGGCCTATGGGCTGAAGATGGAACATTACAGAAGAACTTCGGGTGACTGACCAGGCAATGAGTTGTCTCTGTCATTTCTAGAGTTTATATATTATCCTTCTGTGGTCTTTGAAGGAGTTGAAGACAGATAGTTATGGTTATAGTTTTCCTTAGTTAGGATTAAAGATAAGTTACATATAGGACTCTGGACTCACAAAGATAGGATAGATGATATTTTCTTTAAGTCTTACAAAATGTTAATGGACTAAATATTGTTAACTGTGATTCTTATTTGATAACTGTTGTATGATATATTTTGCTATGTTAAGGTTAAACCCCTTCTTTTACTTTAGACAGAAAAGAGGAGATGATGGGAGATGTTATTCTGTATATATGTTTCTCATACTGGTTAATAAAGCACTGTGGCCAATAGAAAACTAGATAGGCGGGGCTAGGTGACTAGGAGGAGGAAAGAGGAAGTAGAAGGCGGAGTCGAGATGTAGCCCGGGAAGAAGGAGGACACCTGCCTCAGCTCCCTGATAAGACGATACGTGGAAATGCTTAGATAAGTAGAAATGGGTTAATAATTAAGACAGAGCTAGCCGGTAAATAATAATGGTAACTGGCCAAAAGGATTGTATCAAATACAGAGTCTCTGAGTGTTATTTGAGGCTGGCACTATTTCACTGGATTTTTCTTGTCTTTCGGTAAACTTTGTTCTCATTTTATTTATTCATAACTTCAAACCATAGTGATTGAACAGCAATACCTCTGATGAACAGTTATTGTCTTAAAGTACAACATGATGGGATACTTGATGCAGTGTGGTACAGGGCATCTAACTGCTATAGAATTATTATGGTGCTGTGTGATTTATTATGAATCTCAACCATCATTTCACCATCCTGTTGTCTCCTTTATTGTTAGAGTGAATACTTTCGATGGCATCTTATAAATCTTTGCTTTGGCCAATATATTTACTGTGTCTTAACATAGCAGAGGTATGCCTACCTTTCACTACCTCTGAGATTTAGAGGTATAATTTCAATTTAATGTGAAAAGTTTTAGCTGGGTAAGTTCCATCAGCCTCTTTTTTTGTCAAGAGGAGAATATGCCTATTTATTTTCATGTTCAGTTTATATATTGATCTCAATCAACACCTTAAATGTGTACTGTGGTATTTTTAAAAATAAGGGTTTATTTTCTTCCTAAGTTTCTCACACTCACAAAATAATCTGTATTTCTTTTTGTAAACAAATGTGAAGTTTACAAAAGTTTATGAAATAAGATGACTTTTTCATCTTAAAACACTGTGGGCCTGGTTTTGATCCTTCTGACTTTTTCCTCAGGCAGATATGACCTTTTGTCCTTATGTTAAGCAAACCAAAATGACAACATAGATATAGCTGCTTATTTGAGATAAGCTAAATCCAAACTGAATTTTGAAATGTATGGTGTTTATAAATATAATATTATTTAATTAAAATGTAGAATAGCAGACATGTCCACATACACACACACACAGTAATCTGTTGTATACATATGTGGTCTGACAGCAAAGCCATAAAAATATGAGTAATGGTTACTTATGTTCTATATTTACTTTTATCTTTCTTCTATTTTTACATTTTTATTTAAATTACTGACAATCTTATTTTATATATCAATTCAAGTTCCCTCTCACTCCCCTTGCCCACCACCACCTCCGATCCCATCCTTCTCCTGCTCCATAGAAAGAGTAAGGCCTTTCAAAAGGTACCATCAAAGTCTGTCACATCATTTGGGGCAAGGCCTAGGCCCTGTCCTGTGTATCTAGACTGAGATACTATCACTCTATGTGGAATGGGCACCCAATGTCCATTCATACACTAGATATAAATGCTGTTCCATTACCAGGGGCCCCACAGGCTGCCCAGGCTTCCTAACTGTCACCCATGTGCAGGGGGCCTCGTTCAATCCTATGATGGTTTCCAAGTCATACAGCCACATTGAAAACCAGTATGGTGGCTCCTCAGGAAACTGGGAATCAGTCTACCTTCAGATCCAGCAATTTCACTCTGAGACTTATACCCAAAGGATGCACATTCATAGTTTTTACCTTTTAATTCATTGTTATTTTATTATTGTTAATTTTACCTCTTGCACAAACTTAGTTTTAATGAAATAAAGCATACCTGAACACATAAACACCCTGATATGTACTGTTATTACCATTAGTAGTCATAGACCATAAATTGATGGGTATATGCTGTCTTTCTTATTATTTAGTTAAGTCCTACATAGAAAAAAATCATAACTATTACTCTGTATATTTACTATCTTAACATTAGTCTACATAAATAAATAATATCACACTTTAAGGAAAAAAATAAGCTTTGAAATTTTTAAGGGGTATTTATACATAGTATTGAAAAAGCTAACACATCTATAATCTCCAATGAAAAAACAGGAATTTAAAATATATATTTAAAGCTACTTAAGCAAAACAAATTGCAAGAGAGTTAGAGTAGAGTACTGAACTTCTGAATTGACTTTTCAAACAGAAAACAAATAAGCAGAAAAAGAGAATTGAGTTGACTTGTCTAATGGACATGTCAGATGCTCAAAACCAGTTTGGAGAAGCAAATAAGGGTCTGAGAGAAAGAACATGGGAAATTTGCCATTCAGAATTAACTTTGTAAAGACATTTTCCTGTTTTCATAACTAGCTAATTTGCTCAATATTTTGAAATCAGTGTGCTAAACCAGGGAGTTTTTGATATGTTGTCTGTTTAATTCAGTTTTCCTATTTCATCCTGTCACATTCCAGTCATACCCTAACCTATCTTATCTATTCTTTTTTTACCTATTCTTTTGCTGTGAGTATACTTTTAAGAGTAAATATTGCCATTAAAATTGAAATATTGAAAATAATAAATCATTGTGATGTCCTTGTGTTTACTTTCTCCCATTAAATATTTTATCAGCTGGCTCTTAATGTGTCTAGTAAACTATTACGGAATTGTTATACAAAAATAAATTTATATACATTCATGTTCATGAGTGCATTCTTGTTTCCAAAGAAAAACTATAACAGTTTAAGTATTTTCTTCATCAAAGTACCATTTTATATTTCCAGATGAGCATTAAAATTTAATGATCTGTAATTTATTGATTATTATGTTGAATAGTTAAAGAAATCAAAATGCTATAAAATATGACAAATGTAATATTTGACAATTAGTAAAGTAATATTCATGTATGTCATCACATATATACAAATATATATATATATGTATGTATATAAACATATGCTTATGTTTATATTTGAATAAAGTAATTTAATGTATGAAACATTACAATTTTATACTTTTAAGAATAACAAAAATATAAAGTAGTGAGAATTAATTCTAATAATTTTTACAAGATGAAAGTTTACTTTCATTTGTGAAAACTAATTTTAAATAATTTAAGAAAGATATGATAATCAGTATGTAGCTTACTATGTATCCAGTAAATATATTACTGATTTTCAGTGTTTGGAATCTATCCATAACTCAATAAATAATTTACTAATTGTGACTTCTTCATTGATTAGTTTCAGTTTCTTAAATTTATATTTTCACACTAAATACTCCATTAGTCCACCAGGCAAAGTAAGAACATTATGTAGGACATATGTTTCTATGTGGCTACCAAAAATTATATTTTGCTTATTATTATATTAACTGACACTATTTCAACTAGTCCTTTTTAGATTATTATGGCAAAACTACTCAAGAATTTCCAGATATGTTACTGTGCATTTCTTCTCTGGAACATGAATCCTAATCACAAAGATTCCTCAGGAACGAAAAAGAATTTGAGTGTCAGGGAATTGTAATTCAAGCATTGATCA
This sequence comes from Cricetiscus sungorus, assembly GCA_030556225.1. Taxonomy (NCBI): domain Eukaryota; kingdom Metazoa; phylum Chordata; class Mammalia; order Rodentia; family Cricetidae; genus Cricetiscus; species Cricetiscus sungorus. Next base: position 43,653,946 of record JANBXA010000730.1, read on the forward strand.
TCTACCCAACTTACCAATAATAGTCAACTTATTGTGCAATTAACATTTTCTGTGATGCTCCATGTTCATAAAAAAAGCAAAATTAAACATTTGCCTATTTATTTAACTGGCAAAGTCCAAAAGTATTTTTGTTGTACCAGAAACTGTTTTGCATATTGCTTAATTAAATGGATAACTAAAGCTACTCATTATTTTTCACTTGGATAATTTCAACTGAAGCTTTCTTTAGTTAGATTTTTATATAGTGTTGTAAAGCAATATAAAGATAAAGGTGAAATTGAATGGAAATCTACAAATGAAACTACCCTGACAAAATGCACTCAATAAAATAAATGACTGGAACTCGGGCACTTAAAATGGGATTTATTCTCACAATGAATCTGTGTATTGACTTTAAAATTTTGTATGTATACATATACATACTTGTTTTCTCATATTTTATTATTTCCTATATATTTTGTATTTAAAATACAATGTACTTAAGGTAACTATAATTATTACCTATCATTGTTTGATAATCACTTCATTTTTTTAAAACTAAATATGAGAGGTACTTCATTTTTCAACTGAAGTGTAATCTCTGTGGCTTTCACTTTTGTTTCTAGATATATAAAGTCAGAGCTCCAGAAGACATAAAAATGTGTGCCTCTGAGTAAAATGGTATTTTATTGCTTAAGGGACATTATGAAAAAGGTCAACTTCTGAAGAATAAGTGCAGTTAAGTTACTGCTAATATTTTATCATGTACTTCACCTGAACTTTCTCTGAATAAAAACCAATGAAGTTAAAAATATCTATAACCATTGATCATTCATGTGTACCCTTAATAAGTAGAAATACTAAATTGGTAAAATTAATGATAATAATTAAAACTATATACTATACCTTTAACTTCCTCAAATGTTTTGATTCCCTACACCATACAGTTTAATACTCCAGTGAATCAATAACCTTGTTATACAAGTAAACAAAAATCCAAAGCTGTGGAAAATAATTTATCAAGAGAAAATATGTTTCACTAGAATTTACATTAATACTAAGATTGTTAAATCTAGTCACAGAAAAATGTCTACTCAGCCCTTTAAATATTATCCAAAAATCTGAAAAGTCTTTTATATTCCAGCTTAAAACACTTGTCTAATCAAACTGTGACAATAATATCTGGAGACCTATCTGTGCTAGCTCTGACCTTCTGGAACCAACCAGGGATCATAATCCCTTGAGGAAAATGCACCTCAAAGGAGATTCTCCAAGCTGTGATTAGAACAAAAGAGTTAGATGATATGAAGTCTCAAAATGCCCTTAAAACTTTTCTAGGTACATTTGATACATTCTTGAGTAGAAGTGCATAGCTTCTTAGTTATTTTACATACTAAGATTTAATGGTTACTAAACTTTTTCAAACAAAAACTAAATTTAGAAAAAAAGAGCTAAATGAAATCTTGTCTCTTATAATGGATTGGATTTTTATTTCTTTTTTTTTCTTTTAATTGAAGATTACATGTTGGTAGTTGAATAGTAGAAATCAATTTGAGTGATCCAATGTAGTACATACCTGAACATGGATGCTTGAGTCTTGAGCTTTCCTCTCACACATAACATATTTTATTCCCTTTTAAATCTCAATTGTCAAAACTTAAAGCATATGATTTTCTAGTTCTGAAATATTTTCTTAGAAGACAAAAAGAGTATAAACACCACTAAATGAGGTAGATAAGGATTGGTGGTAAACCCAGTGTCAACTGAATCAGTGCTTTACTCCCAAGAGCTCTCTTTTGCTTCCCTCATGGAACAGTGGAGGAGATTGTCCTTATGTAATAGGCACCTCTTAAGGCTAATTTAAAAACAAACTCAGGTGCTATGCCGTGTATCTGCAATGGTTTTGTTCCACATCTGCACAATAGAATATATATAGTAAAAGACACATCTGTCACAACTTTGAACATGGTGCCAGCAAATGACAAGAATTTCAGAACAGAATTAGTTGAAGGCATTCGATTATTAGATCGCTTTCATGAAGGGAAAAGTAACAACCAAGACCTTTAAATTTCTTCCTCACATTTTTTCCAAGGACATGGTATAAGAATCTTTCACTCACAACTACTCACCTGCATGAGGTACTGACATACATATTACACATAAAAACCAAGGTTAACAGATACTTGATCTCCATAACTCAAAATGAAGTAGGGCCTTGCTACTTGTTATTATTCAGGCTTCTGTACTGGCCTGTCCTTGAGTTCTGACAGGATAGGCCCTCATCTGCAGCCACTAAGAGCACCACGTGTGCATAGTCACTATGTTTCCTTCTTAAAGAGCCTTCTCTCTCTCTCTCTCTCTCTCTCTCTCTCTCTCTCTCTCTCTCTCTCTCTTTCTCTCTTGCTCTCTCTCTCTCTCTCCTCCTACTTCTGTCCCTGCAGGTCCATCTCCCCCCTCCTTTTACAATCCATTTCCTTTAATAAAATATCCCTCTGCCTCTGCTTGAACTCTGTTTCATGGTGTCTTTCTCAAGCTACTTTTCTTAAATTACAATACTACTTATCTGATAAAGCAAACTGTGTGTCTCAGGTATTTAATATTGTGATGGGAAGTTGACTCAAGGTCTTAAAATCCAAACTGTACTAAGATGAACCTGAACTAGCTCTATAGAATGTCAATTTTAGAATAAAAATATTTTTGCTTATACTAGAAATTTACAGATATTTTCTAAATATAAATAATTACCTTATCCATTTCATAAGTGTGTATGATAATTTTGACTTGTTCTAAACTAATCTGAGTCTTTAAACATAATGATATTAATCTGATTAAGTCCTTATAATTTTCAAAATTTTATTAGTGGTGGTAGTTATGTGGTTACAGTATCAGCTTATATATTTATAAGCAGTGTAGTAGAAAATGTATTTATGTAGAGAATCAAAATGCAAGTATTTTAAGTACTTTATCCAAGACTATGTTCTATTCTGGAAGAAGGCCAGCTCATGGATTATTAGCCCACTGTCCAATTTTTCATTATTTCTTTTCCCATTGCATATTTGTTCATTGTCTCGTTTGACACTGATCTTGGAACTGTTCATGTGACTTAGTGAGTTCCTATTGAAAGCAGCAATAGGAACACACTAAGCCTAGAAAAAAGAAATATCTTGTGATTATTTCTAATTTCTGAGATGTAAAGAGTTCTTTACAAAATATTACGTGTAAAAATAAGAAATTATGCTGTTATTTTTCAGCTTTATTCTATCTGTAATTCCAATTCATGAAATGCTAACTGATGTTAGATACACATTTAACTTTTAAACAATTTTCCTATTTTTTTTTGCTTTTGTTTTTTTTTTATTTTGTCTTTCTCCCAAATTTAAATAATTATTTTATGAATATTTTTAAATTGAGACAAGCTTGTTTCACATATCAATCCCAGTTCCCTCACCCTTCCCTTCTCCCCTGCCCCACTCCCAATCTCCATTTCATTCACTCTCTGTTCCCCATGGAGGGTGAGGCCTTCCCTGGGGGATTTTCAAAGTCTGTCATATCATTTGGGGCAGAGCCTAGGCCCTCCTCCAGGTGAATAGGCAGAGTCAGTGTCCATCTATATGGAATGGGCTCCCAAAGTCCATTCATATACTAGGGATAAATACTAATCCACTAACAGAGGCCGCATAGACTTCCCAGTCTTCCTAACTAATACCCATGTTCAGGGGGTCTGGGTTCATCCTATGCTAGTTTCCCAGCTATCAGACTGGGGTCTGCCTCATTCAAGTCAGCTGTTTCTGTGGGTTTCTCCAGACTGGTCTTGACTTTTCTTCTCATCACTCCTCCCTCTCTGCAACTGGAGTTTGGATCAGTGTTTAGCTGTGGGTGCCTGCTTCTGCTTCCATAAGCTACTGGATGAAGGGTCTAGGATATCAAATAAGATAGTCATAAATTTCATCACTGGGGAAGGACATTTAAAGTGGCCTCTCCATTGTTGCTTAGATTGTTGTTAGTTGGGGGTCATCCTTGTAGATGTCTGGGCATTTCCCTAGTGCCAGATTTCACTTTAAATCTATAATGGCTCCCTCTATTATGGTATCTATATTCTTGATCTTCTCTATTCTTTCCCTGACTCAATCTTCCTGCTCCCTACTGCCCTCCTCTCCCCTTCTCTTTCTCCTTACTCTATCTCCCATCTCCCCATGTTCACAATTGGCAAGGGAGATCTTAGTTCATTCATTTTTTAGAATTTCAAATACAATGGTACCTTTATCTTCAGGTTGTCTATTTTCTTTTTTTAGTCTTTTTAATAGTTGAGAACTCTGTACACTCACATAATCTGTCTTGATAAAACCTACTTGCAGTCTCTCCCTTCCACTTTCTTCCCTGTTATAAAACACTTTTCTGTTCAAAATTTATGTGTTCCTTTTTTTTGTTTGTTTTCTTAAACACACTATGTTCAGTTAGTATTGCTGTAATTGTAATGGGTGTAGGACAATCTTTGGGGTATGGGTATCCTGTAACGGCCTAGGCCTGTTATAATCTGAGTCTTCCCTGCTTTCTCCAGCAGGCATCATTGATAACAGCTAGTAGTGGAAATTCCTGGGCCCTTCTCCATCCATGTTGGAGTTATAGATAATTTGATTTTGTGCATATACCTGGATAGAGTCTTAGCTCTGTAGAGAGCTGTGAAGTGCAGTGCCTTAAAGATGGCACTGGCTTCCGCCTTCCACCTACCCAAGGGTGAGTGCTCTCTGTCATAAAAAATCCCTTATTTGGTTAAGTCTGTTCAGCCTGTCTGCTTCAGCGTTAGTGTAGTCTATCTGCAGGGTCCACGTAGCTCACTGGGGTTGGTTAACGCAAGGGCATTTAAGCCTGTGCAGAGGTCCCCCAGGTCTCCCACAGGTCAGAAGAACATATTTCAAGGATCCTGATTAAAACTGCATGAAGAAGATCTTCCTGGAGTAGCGTCTTCCTTGCTGGCAAGGGTCAGGCGTGGCACAAATGGCGGCCCATACTGGGAATTTTTCAGATCAGAACTTCTTGCAGTCAGAGCAGCACTGGCAAGTTCCCAAGGTAAGTTGGACCAAATTTAAGGCCCTCAGTAAAGAGGCCATAAGGTCTCCTGTAAGGAGCAATAAAAAGCCCCAGGTAAGTTGGGACCAAACTAAAGACTGTGGAATTAAATGTCAATAAAGTCTCAGGCACTGAGTGAGAGGTTGTAATGAACAGAAAGTAAAATTTTCAAAATGGGGACTACTCAGTCTCATCCAATTTTTTTGGCTCTTCAGGTGCTACTCTTGTCAAAGAAACTTAAAGAATAGCACACTAGAAAGATTCCTGAGTGAATGTGATGCCATTGAACCTTGGTTCGTAGTTTTGGGAGACCTCATGCTAGCATGTTGGGACAAGTTAGGCAGGGATCTTGACTTTTCTTGGGAACAAGGGACGCTAAAGTCCGGAGTCCTACCAGTTTGGAAATTAGTTCATAGCTGTATCGAAGACCAGAGGTACTGAAAGAGGCAATGGAAAAAGCAAAAGCTGTGCTAAAAATGTTACAAGAAAAAAGATCAAAAGAGGTTGAGAGTACAGGAGAGTCAGGTACAGATGAAATAGATTCTGAGGAAGAATTACAAGCCCTTGTAAAAAAAGGTTCAGAAACAATACCTTAAGAGACAGAGGGCGAGGGAGGGGAGAAATGCTGATGTGGGGAGTGGAGGGACCTTCCTAGAACAATGCCTTTGGTGCCTTCTCCTGATCAGAGTGAGGAAGGGCGAGGCCAAAGTACAGGGCTTTCCTTTTGCCCTGAGGTCTGGAAAGCCTTATGAAATGAACAAGTAAATCAGATTGCCATAAAAGCATGGAAGTCATTACCCAATAAGGCAGAGGTGAGTGGTAACCTCACCAAGATACTGCAAGGCCCAATGGAAATATTTTCAGATTTTGTGGCCTGTTTGGTAGAGGCTGCAGGGAGAAATTTTGGCATTACAGCAGACATAGTTGCAGCTATCTCTTTTGCAGTTGTGGATTCAGTCATGGCTGCTGTGGCTATGAGTACGTCGGTGCAGATAGCCTGTAAGCTAAATGAGATGTTCAAGAATGTGGCTACCGCCTTGGATACTCAATCCACAATTGGTGCGCAACTAAAAGGAGGTTTAATGATTGTAAACCAAAGAATTAATCTGGTGCTGGAGCAAATAGATACCTTGTGGCAGCTGGCCCAATTGGGATGTGAAATGAAGTATCCAGGTTTGTGTGTTACCAGCATTCAGTATGAGAACTTTACACATGCTGCTAATTTGTCACGACAGTTGTCTAGCTATCTTTTAGGAAATTGGTCTGCTGACTTTGTTGACCTGATGTCACAGTGGCGAGTGGCCATCGTTGCAGTGAATTCAACACATGTGGATGCGGGACTGGCTGCCAGATTGTCATCATGGTTCCTGTTGCCATGGATCATCTGAAAGAGGGGGCAGGAATGGAGCCATGGCTGTCCTCTTGTTGCTTATTTCCTTCGTGGGCCTGTGGTGCCTTTGCAAGATGAGGTTTTCTCAGAAGCAGTATGCAGCTATGGTGGTCCAGGCATTTACAGACATTGAGGCAGAACAGTCTCCCTAAGCATTGCTCAAAGTCATGAACAAGAATTGATCCTTCATGCTCAGGTTGTATGGCTTAGCTCAGCACTCCGAGTTATCTCTGGAAGTGAGCAACTCCGAGAAGGGCTAGTCTGGTTGCATGTGGGTTGGTGTCCAAGTCCCCACATCTCAGAAAAAGATGCCAGACGGGTGTGACACTGACTTGGCACACAACCAGGATTCAGGGTCATTACAATGTCCACTGCTTTACTGGAGACCAGACTACTACCTTTGCCTGTTGTGCTATTAAAACAAAAAGGGAGAACTGTAGAGAGCTATGAAGCACCATGCCTTAAAGTTGGCACTGGCTTCTACCTTCTACCTCCCCAAGGGTAAATGCTCTCTGGTGTAAACAAGCCCTTATTTGGTTAAGTCTGTTCAGCCTGTCTGCTTCACATTAGAGTAGACTATCTGCAGTTTCCACGTAGCTCACTGGGGTTGTTTAGCACAAGGGTATTTAAGCCTGCCCAGGCATTTCCCCGGGGTCCCAAGGGTCAGAAGAACATGTTTCAAGGATCCTGATTAAAACTGCATGAAGAAGATCTTCCCAGAGTCGCGTCTTCCTTGCTGGCAGGGGTAGGTGTGTACAAGCTCCTGTGAGTTTATGCATGTGGAACACTGCCAGTGCTAGATAATATTATTTTGTTGGCTGGGTGGTGGTGGCACATTCCTTTAACTCCAGCACTTTGGGAAGCAAGTGGATCTGTGTGAGCTCGAGATTAGCCTAGTCTGCAAGAGCTAGTTCCAGGACAGCCTTCAAAACCTCAAAGAAACGCCGTCTCAAAAACAGCAACAATAACAGTATCAAAACAAATCAAAAGTACTATTTTTCTATAGACATCTCTTTCTTGGTCATCAAGGTTTTTCTCCCATCTTAAAATATGATTCCAGAGGCTTGGCATGAGTGGTGTAATACAAGTATCTCTTTTATAACTTATTTCTTCATTGTCTGACATTTTCTTCATGTTTACTGCTTGTGAATCACTCTATTAGTCACCTTTTATTACAAAATATACTTACCTAATAAGGGTTGGGAAATGTACTAACATAAATACATAAAGATAACTCAGGAACAGTTTATTAATATGCATCATCCAATGGTTTTTAGGTCAGTTACCAGTACCTGCTATGGTTTATTTCTTGTAAAGTGGGATTTATAACGAATCAGAAAATGGTTGGTTATTTTCTTGACAGTTTTGCTGTTGTTGTATCAGTGTGCATATTTTGTGATTTTAATTATAATAGTAAATCATAAGTACACACATGATAAAATTCTTGATCCCTTTCCCACTAGTAGCATGCATTGAACATTCCAGCACTATGAAAGCATCCTGGTTAGTAACAAATTGACTTCTTTAATTCTTTTGACTCAGTCTTCCATGTCTTCAGCAATAAGTTTTATTTATTTTCCTTTTATATGTGTAAAACATATGCTGCTCTCTGAGTGACTTACAGGTCCTCTTACCTCTCTGCACAGAAAATTCTGTCTCTGAAGCTATTACGTAACCAAAAAGATAAAAATTAACATCAGAACTAACAAAAAGCAATTTAATAGAACAAAATAACCAAAAACAAAGAAATCAAAAGGAGCATTTACCAGACCTGCTTAGGTTCAAGGTCAACAAAAGCCCAACACTGGAAAGGGATGAAGATGCAAAAAGTCCCAGGCCCTATCCAATAATCTATTTGTTTTCCATTGTTTTCAAACTTAAATATTTATTGATTTTTTGTGGATTTCACATCACACATCTGGATCCCACTCTTGTCCATGCCCCTTCCTTGAAGGTTCTCTATCCTTGAAACTGCATTCTCCCAGGATATAACAAGATACAATTTAAAGGGAAAGAGGGAGAAAAAAGAAACAAAAAGTCTTACTGTGGAAGTTGCAGTATGACAGAATGAGTCACACAGTAGTTTAGTCCATACATTGTTACTTGTAATTGTGCATTGTTTGTGTTGTTGATCTGGCTTGAGGTTTGTTTTTTTTTTTCTTTTTTTTTTTCTACATCATAAATACTGAGCCCCCACTGAGGATTCACCTGGTCATTCTATGTCTTGGTGATTTTGTAACTTTGGGTGTGCCAGACCAATCCTTTCCCATTCTCCAGCAAATCATAGTTGGGGTGGATGATGGGATGGCTAACTCAGCTCTGGTCTAAGAAGCTACACGTAAGTAATACTTCTCAGGACAGGAAAATTAGTTTTCTTCTATGAAGTGTCACTTCACCAATAGCTTAGGTCAGGCCCTGGGACCAGATGTTGGGTAACAGCAATGTGTTGTGTCTATTGCATTTGCAAGAGGGGTCCATATCTATTGTTATAGAAGACATCACTGGACAGCAACTCTAATAAAGGTATGTACAGCGAATTTTAATTTGGCTTAATAATAAAAACAAGAACACAGATATAGGGGATAATACTGAAAGATCAAAGAAGCAGAGCAGCCAGTCACTAGTTTTTACCTTTACTGAATCCTCAGACTAGATTCTGTTCCTACAAAATCTTAGACCGAATGCTCTGAGCTTCAGTCTCCACCCACCTTATACTCTTCTCTCTTTCAGCAATATTCTTTCCTGCCTCTACTGCTTAGTGCTGGGATTAAAGGTATGTCACTCCAGCCATGGGGATTGAAGGCATAAGCTACCATCACCTTCCCTCTGTTGTTCTTTTAAACTAGTTCAATCTTCTGTAGCTCAGGGAATCCATCAACTCAGTATTGTGTCTTCCTTTGCCTCCCCGGTGCTAGTCTTTTATGTCTAACTAGTGGGTAGCTCCACACTTTGATCTTTAGTCAAGCTCTAGTTGATAAATCACAAATAAAATATCACCACAGAAGTAACTAGTTTCTGACACTAGGTATTATCTAGGAGAAGTATAGAAGTATTGTTTCTCCATTATACAGTAACTCCACTCAAACTCTTGTTATATGTGAATATGAATACGTTTAGAAAGCTTCTATAATGGTAGTTTATCCTTTGACATTTTTAAAAGTTTTTTATATTGTTTGGTAGTTTTATTGAGATGTTTCCACATAGTTTCAGTTATTTGATTATACAACAATAGAAAAACAAACCAAAATAAATAGCAATTTGGGTTGAACAAATGATTTAGGTGTTAAGATTACATTTTGCTCTTGTAAAATATATGAGTTAAAGACTCCCAATAGCAGTATGGTAGCTTCCAGAATAATGTACCTATGTTCAATAGGACCTGAGACACTCTTGTGACCTCTGGGAACACTGGGCATTTCATTCCATATAGTACACACATATGAAACAACACACACACACACACACACACACACACACACACACACACACACACATGCACATACATATTCAAAAATTAGCAACCAAAAGTAAAGAGATTTTTATTGAAATAACTGAATGTAAGATAGTGAATAAAAATCACAAGCATATATTGAAGAATAATGACAGTGGCCAACTTACTATAAAACAGTTTAAACTGATTTTCAGTTCATAAACTATGAATTAAAAAAACAATAGAGTACATGAATAAAGTAAGAAGCAAATGGACCATATTCAGATTATATGAAGATGTGAACTATGCTATTTTACCACATACTTCTGAGACTTAAAATATGTGCTGGAACTCAGGAAATTAGCTATCATACTGCCAGCTAAAAATTCAAGAAACCACCAGTACATATTTTCTACTGAAAGTATTCAAGAGTATTCACAGAAATGATATTAGAAGTTGAAAAGAGAAATAGAAATAACTGAAAGGAACAAAAATGACAATTTCAGTAGAATGCAAAGCAGCATACTGCATTTTTAGTCACTCTATAGAGTAAAAATAGCCAAGTGAATTAACATGAATGAACCACACAAATACATCCACTGAGCAATAAGGCAGAACAAATGTATAAAATTTTTATTAACATCATACAAATATATTACAGAAAATTAGTACAAAAGCCTGCTTCCTGAACATAATAACACTAGCACAGACACTGATATCAACAATTAATAAATGGGACCATCTGAAATTGAGACACTTTTGTAAAGCAAAGGACACAGTCTCCAAGACCAAATGGCTCCCCACAGACAAGGGAAAGATCTTCACCAACCCCGCATTTGACAGAGGGCTGATATCCAAAATATACAAAGAATCAAGAAACTAGTCACCAAAACACCAAATAACCACATTAAAAATGGGGTAAAGAACTGAACAGAGAATTCTCAATAGAGGAAAACAAAATGGCTAAAAGACACTTGAGAAAGTGCTCACCATCTTCAGCCATTGAGGAAATGCAAATCAAAACAATACTGAGATACCATCTTATTCCTATCAGGATAGCTAAAATCAGAAATACCAGTGACAGCTTATGCTGGAGAGGATGTGCAGAAAGGGGAACACTGCTCCACTGCTGGTGGGAGTGCAAACTTGTACAGCCATTTTGGAGATAAGTATTGGAGTTACTCAGGAAAATGGAAATCAGGCTACCACAGGACCCAGTAACTCCACTTTTAGGCATATACCCAAATGATCCAAATCCATGCTACCAAGACATCTGTTCACCTATATTCATAGCAGTTTTATTTGTAATTGCAAGAACCTGGAAGCAACCTAAATGCACCTCAACTGAAGAATAGATAAAGAAGACGCAGTACATTTACACAATGGAATCTCGAAATTTGTAGACAAATGGATGGATCTTAAAGAAAACATTCTGAGTGAGGTAACCAAGTCACAAAAAGAATATAGTATGTACTCACTCTTATATGAATTTTAGACATAGAGCAAAGGATTGCAAGCCTAGAATTCACACTGCCAGACAAATTAGGATACAAGGAGGAACTTAAGAGATTCATACAAGGTCCCTCAAAGAAGGGGAAAGAAATACGATCTCCTGAGCATAGTGGAAGTAAGGATGGCAGTGAGTGGAGAGGGAGTTAGGAGATAGGAAATGGGAGGAGAGGAGAATATGTGGCACCAGGAAGACTGAGTGGAGGGACGAATAGATGAAAGCAAAAAAGAAGATACCATAATAGAGGGAGGCATTTGAAGAGAAAACTGACTCTAGAGAAATGTCCAGAGACCTACAAGGATGATCCCAACTAACTATCTGAGCCACAGTGGAGAAGTTACATTAATTGCCCTTCCCTGATAATGAGATTGATAACTAACTTATATGCCATCACAGAACACTCATCTAGTAGCTGATGGAAATAGAAGAAAACACACAGCTAAACATGGAGCCGAACTCATAGAATCCAGTTGCAAAGAAGGAGGAGTGATAAGAAAAGGGTTCAAGACCAGGCTATAAAAGCCCACAAAGACAGCTAACCTGAACAAGGGGGAGCTCTTGGACCCCCATACTGATAGCAGGGAAACAGAATTGAACCAACTCAGACCCCCTTAACAGAGGTCTCAGTTAGAAGGCCTGGGCAGTCTCAGCGACCTCTGACAGTAGAACCATGATATATCCCTGGTGCATGAACAGAATTGTGAGCACATTCCCCCATTGAGAGATACTCCCTTAGACTAGACACAGTAGAAGGGCCTAGACCCTACTTCAAATGACTTGAAAATTTTCATGATCCATCCTGAAAGCCATCACCCTTCCTGTTGAGTGGGTGGGGAATGGAACCAGAAGGGGGATCGTGGAGCATGGGATGAAGGGAGGGAGAGGGAACTAGGATCGATATGTAAAATAAGAAAAAATAACAAATATATAAAAAAAGATAAAAGAAAATGCTTAATTTAACAATACAATGTCTTTTCTAAAAGAAAAATAGCCACATATTGTGTACTAAAACTGAAAATTACTTACATTTGGGAAATGTTTCTGTTAATTAGGAAAGAATAAGTGGCTTTAGAATCTTAATTTTTTCATAAAAATCAATATAATCTAAATTTTATTCCAATATATTTTGTTCATGAAAGATTAATCATCTTCAAATGTATTAGATAGTTTTTATTTTAAACAATGAATACATGCAAACTGAAAAGGAGACTCAGTGCTTTGGAGTGCTAGCTGGGTTCTAGAGCACCCATGTTTGCTTGGTTCTTACAACAAAATATATTCATATCTGTGTCTAATCAATTGTAATAAAAAGGATAATTTTAATAATACTAGTGATTATTCTCTTTTAAACTTTAATGGTAAATGATAGCACATTAAATTAAACTTTGAATAATTATTTTTTTAAAACTGAAGTATCACATTTACATCTTATTTTGTTTATAGAATATAAATGTATGGATTGGTGTTAATTCAAATGGTTAATAGTTTTGTTTATTTTTGTTTATTTGTTGTAGATCATGGCTTGAATTTCTAGCCTGTTATTTGACAGGCCATTGTTTCACTACATAGATATATCCCTTGATCATGACTGATGTTTTTATATTATATTTAAATATGAACTTATCAATAATAACCTATATGTTTTCAATAACAGTGATTAACTATATTAAGGAGCTAATATAGAAGGTTAAAAAGCTTATTGAGAAGCAAACAATAAATACTTTATACTTAGGTACTTGTTTGTGAAGAAAATCTAGAATTACATACACAGTTTCAGAGATACATAGATACACATATACATAGCATATATGTACATATATAAGCATGCATATATGTACACATAAACACATATACACAAATGTTTATATTCCATAAAATATGTACATATTCATATAGGTAAATTTGCTACTGCAAGATGCTGCTTTTTTATTTAGACCAAAAAGGGGGAATTTCAGCACTTACAGGCTTCATTTATTCCTTGATTAATTAGTCAAATCCTTTAAGCAAGCTCTAGAATTCTGCATCAAAGCACAGACCAAAGCCATGTGGAAGACTCATAACATACCCTGATCAAACAAAGTGAACACATGAAATGGCAATATATTGTGAAAAGTGGCTTATTGGTTATTATTGGTTAAGAAACTAAGGAATTATTTTTGTATTGAAGGTATAAAAAGTATGTTTGATAGTTTTTTAATTACATTACAGTGAAATTTTTCAAAGACAAATTATGAATGCCAACAGAGAAAACTGTGAAATACCTTAACTTGTTGATTTCATTCCTTTTGATCTTTGAAGAGGAACAAACTTTACATTTTAAGGATTTTTAAATTCCTATGTGTTATATCAGTTTTTCCATTAACACTTCATTATAGAGTGATAACTCAATAGCTTTCTGAACCTCATTTTTGATTATGGAATATTATTAATATATCATTAACAACAAAAGTCCATTGTTTAGGGTTTGCCTTTTGTATACAACATTCTATGTGTTTTGAATTATGTCTAGCAGAAAGCATTGCATCATTACACAATTACATATAATACTTGTATCATTCTTCATATTTCTCCATTTTTTATTTTAATTTATTTCTCTGGATAATATATGATAATGTGTATCATTTCAAGGTTTTATTATTTTTACAGCTTGCTTGATCATGCTGCGTTTATTTTATTTTTTATTTTATTTTTTTTACTTGAGTTTCCCCATGTTCTTCTCCCTGTCCCTCCTATCCTATGTTACTACCCACTACCCCAAATCCACTCCTTCTTTTCTGTTGAGAAAAGTGTAAGTCTCCAATAGATATCAACAGAACATGGCATAGCAACTTGCCATGAGACAAAGGACCTCTGCTGGTCTTAAGGCTCAGCGAGGCAACCCACTATGAGGAATGAGGTTCTAAAAGCTAATAAAAGAGTCAGAGATAGTCTTTGCTCCCACTATTAGGAGTACCACTAGAGGACCATGCTATTCAGAGTGCTTAGGTCAGTTCCCTGCAGGCTCCCTGGTTGTTATTCAGTCTCTGTGAGCTCCTATATGCCCAGGTTAGTTGTTTCTGTGAGCTCTTTTGCAGGATTTCCTGAATCCACCTAATGTTTGACAGAGGGAGTTCTCTTCAATCAGTTGTGGGATGAAAACTCTCTGATGACAATTTAGTTAGGCACCAATCCATGTATATAGTAGAATATCATTAGAAATCATTACATTGATATTTCTTCCCTCCAGTTGTGTTTCGTTCTATCCTGAACTTCTGGGTAATCCATTATGTCGGTCTTGGTGCTTCAAGCAGTATCTCGGGTAGGCTTATTCTCCTGGAAAAGGTTTTTGGCTAGACTCTCTTTGGTTGGCTACTTCCTCAATTTCTAGGCCACTATTATCTCAATACATCTCATAGGCAGGATAGCCTGTAAGTCAATGGTTATTGGACTGGGGTTTATTTTGTTTTGTTTTTTCACTCTGTCCACTTGAAGTCTTGCCTAGATAGAGGAGAAGGCCAGTTTAGGCTATGTATCTGCCATTGCTAGGAGTCTTGGCTGGAGTCATTCTTGTACCTTCCTGGGAAGGAGAAATAGAAGAGATGTTAGGAGTAGATATGAGGGTGTGACAGATTATTTTGGTGGAGCAGATAGCAAGGATACAGAAAGATAGTACTGGAAAAGGGGTAGGGTCATTTCATGGTAAGAGAAAAACCTGGTACAAATGTGATTATTTATAATATATATGTAAATTACTATACCTTATAATTAATTTGAAAATTAGCATTTTTACATTAATCTTTTTTTCATCTCATTTAAGTATTTATGTTTTAGATGTCAATATAATTATGTATTAGTCTATTTAATTTAAAGGTTTTTCAGACTTATCCATAGCCACTAATTTTTCTTTATTGTCTTCATATTTTGAAGAAAAGAAATTCTCAACTTACTCTATCAACAATTTATTGAAATTTTTATGAAATTTTAAAAAGTAATATATATGCATGGGCACTGGAGTTGATAGGGGTATAGTGCACATGGATTTAGGAAAGCCAGAAGAGAGCTTTGGGAACATCAGAAGTGGACTTAGAAGTGTTGAGAACCAAACTCAGAACTTCTTCAAGAGGCGTATGTGCTCTTAATCACTAAGGCATTTTTCAGTCATTGGGGAATATTTTACTTTGAAACAACAGTATATGCATTATTGCATTTAATTGTTACTGTATTTTACTTGTGTATGTTTAAAATCTGTTTACATGCCAAATTGAAAATAGAATATTAATATTATTAGTTTCAGATATGTAGTCTGATTCTTGGGGGGAGTTGAGACTCTTGACATCTGTGTCTGAGACCATTCTTTCACACCGTTATGGACATCTCGCCATTTGGAACCATAAGCCAAATTGTCTATGCTCATGATTTTGTATTACAGAAACAGAAAAGTAGCTAATACATTATCAATGTTTCACTTTAAATATTTTGAAAAGTCATGTAAAAACCAAATTGTATTTTAAAAAACTACTGTTAAAAGTTTATGATGAAAGCAAAAGAATAGTTCAGAAAGTTCAGAAAACCCAAATATGATAATGGAAAAGTTGACAACCATAATCAAACAATGCTTAAATTTAAGGAGGGAGCTCTGTACGCTTTCACTCCTGTCTCTCTGGAACTGGATTCTTGGAGTGTGGCTCAGTGCTTAGCTGTGGGTGTCTGCTTCTGCTTCTATCAGCTATTTGATGAAGGCTCTAGGATGGTATATAAGGTAGTAATCAAGTCAATCTCATTTTGTGGAAGGGCATTAAAGGTAAACTCTCCACTATTTCTTAGAAAGTTGGGGTCATTCTTGTAGATCTCTGGACATTTCCCTACTGCCAGATTTCTCCTTAATCTATAATGGCTCTCTTATTATGGTATCTCTATTATTTCCCTGTCTGAATCTATCTTTTTGATGGCCTTTGAACACTTTCAACTGATTTCTCTAAAACTGATTGTTTTAATGCTCCTGAATCACACTAATGAATAAAATAAGCATATGTTCTATTGGTTATTTTTATGTATATTATGTGTAGTATTGTAGGGATCTGAGATTGACTACGTTTTGGTAGTTAGACCTATTCTGTTTCTGAACTAGGGCCATTAGTTTGTAAGTAATTTTGTATACAGATTAATATATATATGTTCAAAATATTAAATACATATTTAACTGTCTGAGAACAAGGTCATGGTACTTGTGAATTTCATCCGAAATTAGTGCAACTCCTCACTCTTTTTCTCATAGGCTACTTTAACAGCTTTGAGAGGGAGGGCCTAGTACTGATCCAAATGATGTGACAGCTGATCTCCTATGGAAGGCTTCACTCTCCTAATTGAGTAGATGGAGGTGGGACTGGTGTTGATCAGGGTCATGGGAGGATGTGAGGGAGAAGGAACTAGAATTGATATATAAAATAAGATAGTTTTTGATTTAAATAAGAAAAAATTAAAACTCTTTTTATATTTTTTAAATAAATATATATTGGAAACCTTTTTCCAATAAATAAGAGTGCCATCTTTTAAATAAGTCTGTATAGCTTAGAATTGTTTTTAGTGTCTTCATTATCCACTTTTTAGCTGAGATATAAATATAAATCACTGATGAAATATTAACAATTTCTTGTAGAGTACCTAAACATGTTTTTTTTCCTTTTTTAATTAGTTTTTTCTTTTTTTGTCTTTAAAATTTATCTTCTTTTTAACATACAAATGCTAGTTCCCTCTCCTGCCATTTTTATCAGTCTCTCATTCTTTCACCCCATCCACCAGTCAACCTGTCATCTGCTCCTCAGAGTGGGCATCGCCTCCATGGGGAGTCATTGAAGTCTGTCCTATCATCATGTTGAGGTAGGACACAGGCTCTCAGCCCTGTGTCTGGGTTGAGCAAGGTATCTTTTCAGAGGAAATGTAATCCTTTTACCTTTTCTTCTTTTTTTTGAGTATATGTATGAGGTGAAGGAAGATTATCTTTCATGTCCCAAAGTGGACTGGAACTCTATGATGATCAAGTTACCTCAAAGACCTCCTACCACACATATACACTGCCACCTTTCCTTTGCACTCTGCATGCTGGGTTTCTAGGCATGAACCACCAACTCAGGCTCAGAAATGATTAGCACAAATTTTAAGCCATAACCTAATATGTGCCTATATTTATTCAAATTTATATAATAATGTACAGATTTCAAAATCCAGAACTACCCTTAATAATTTTTCTCACGTCAGATCTTACTTACTTATTTTTTCAAGGCTTTTAGCACAATTATTAATTTCTAAGTGACCTCTGTAAGTACAACATTTAATTGCCTGCTTTTTGACATGACTACAATCCTAATTTCTTATTTATTTCTTCTAAAATTCAAGGTATCTGTCTAAATTTAATATACTAGTTTTTTTCTATTATTAAATTAATCTATATGAATGCATAATGTTTTGTATAGCTCTGTAGCTGGAATATTTTTCAGAATAGTTTATATGTCATGATCCTTCAGTGTGAAAATTTTGCAAATAAAATGGTCACTTTAACATACATTTCATAAAACTGAAACTTTATGTGTATGTTAAGGAAAATATGTCTAAATGACATCTTATAATATTACAATGTAAAGTGACATTTTTAAAGTAAAACTCATGTTTTTCACAAATGATTATGTTCATTAACCTTAAAACCAGTATCAGTTAATAATCTGAAAATAAGTACCGATATTTACATATAATAAAGAACAGAAAGTGTATTTATTAATTGATAACTCCCCTGGAAGTTTCTTTCTTAAGAAAGTAACTACTTTCTTATAGAAAGGCTTCTAAAAATTTCAATCATATTAATACAGAATGTTTTGTGGTTTTAGTTATATTCCACCAAAATATCACTGTGCGTGCTGTTAATAATAACCAAGCGTTTTGGGTGCTGGAGAGATTACTCAGTAGGTAAGGTCACTCCTTGCTGTTGTAGATGAACTGAGCTTCTTACTTAGTCTCTCTATGGTAGCCCATGTCTATCTCTAACACCCGTTTCAGGGTATCTAATACACTCTTTTGACCTAATTAGGCACCAATAACTTAAATGCTGCACAACACACATGCAGAAAAAAAACACTCAAAACTTAAACCAAAAGTTAAAATTTGAAATATATTTCAAAGTGTTAGCAATTATCAACAGTAGAGATTAAAACAACATCTGAAAGGGTAATCAGGAAACCACTTCTACAATTAAAAGCATCAATAATTACAACTGTAGGGGACAGTATTGGGCATTTATAAACATATTCAACATTTTCATCTTTGTGCTTTTTGTTTCCAAAAACTGCAAACTTCAAAATACTATATGATAACTTATAATACCAATATTTGATAATTTTTTAGCCAACTACTTAAAAAATCACAGTAGCCACAAAATGTAGACAAAACTTCTTATCTAGAACTCACCTTCATGGAGATAAGGAAAAACATCATCTTGAGAGGTCACAATCTTTTTCTATAATGTATTGTTTTTAAATTCTTCTGTGATGATTTCATTCTTTCAGGCTGTTAAAGCTTCTTGGAAGCATGAAATAAAAACTAAATTATCTGAGATCAGCATATGATGTCACTTTATTTACTCGTAAACTTCAAGGAGCCAGAATGGAATTTGTACTAAGTACATATAGTGAGTACAATTTAGGATGCAGAATAAAAAGGATGTTATTTGCTTACTAAACACATGTTTTAAAATAATAATAGTATAATGTATTCATAAAAGCCTGCCATATACCATGAACAGCCCTGGTAATGAAGCTTTCAGTGGTAGATCCTAGGACTTTTGTAAAGCCATGTAATCCAATTAAGGAATAATAATTAAAAAAGAAAGAAAGGAAGGAAGGAAGGAAGGAAGGAAGGAAAGAAGGAAAGGAAAAATAACACATACAAGCATGCACAGACATAGTTACATTCTTTTTCAATTAAAAAGCTAGAAAATAGTTGCTGGATACCTTTTATGAGATACTTAGTGACAGATATGAACTCTAACAAAAAATTAAAAATTAAGAACATTGGTGAGCCAGGCATTGTTGGCACATACTTTAATCCCAGCACATGGGAGGCAGAAGCAGGCAGATCTCAGAGTTTGAGACCATCCTATTCTACAGATCTAGTTCCTGGACCAGGACATGTTCCAAAGAAATACAGAGAAACCTTGACTCATAACCCAATTCCCCCTCAAAAAAACAAAAAAATTAGCCAACAAATGTTTGGGTATAAACTATTGCCATTCCAATTCTATATAACTAGTGCACATTATTACTAAACATGCAATGGACCTTAAATTGGCCAACTCTGATTTCAGGAACCTGTATCCATTAACAATTGTACATTCTGTGCACATACACTTTGTGCCTACCATTGTCAAACCCCATACTCTCAGATTTACTGAAGTCTTTCAGAGTCATGTATTGTTTTATGAAGAGGGTGAATGAATGAATTGAATTTCAAGCCAGAAATACCATGCTGAAATGTTTTCCCACAAATTCTTTAGCTTATTTTCATTTATTTTTACTGTTGAAATTCTAATTTGATCATGCTATTTTTTTCTCTTTCCTTCCACTATAACCTACCATACACCATTCCCTGATGACTATAAATTTAGGGCTCATATATATTTGTGTAAACATGCCTAAACAAGACCTATTAAGTCTGAATAATGCTACTTATATGCATTTTTTTTTGAAGATGAACTTTTTGGCACTAGACAACAAATTGGGATGTTCTTTCCTGGAGATGGACACCTCTCCTCTTCCCAGATTCCCTCTGTTTTTATAACTCTTTGTGTAGAGTTGAGAGCCCATGGGTTTTCTTCCAGTTTGACAAGCATTGGTGTCATATCATATCATTGTTAATTATTACACACATACCAGGATGAACTATCTTAAGTGTCATATGTTACACAATGACAAGAAGAAAACATAGCAACTTAAGTTATATAATTTTCCTAAAAAATGTGTACAACGCCCTTCTTATGTTGTCATATCATGAGTCATATCATACTCAATCCAACAAACCCATTTGTCTTTTATTAGTCTTTCCATGATTCTGAATTCTCTCAACATTGCAGATAAAATTAGTGTCAGCATGTGTTATTTCACAAGTTCTGTATCCTCATTGCAAAAGTATTTGAAAAATTTTTACATAGACCAAATAAATACAAATATTCATGTTATTATTACCTGATTAACACAGCACAGTGATTTATGTAGTGTGAGAAATTGTAAATACCTAGAAAAGACTTCTCAGAGGAAGTTTCATTTACAAAATATAATTGCTACCTCCATTAAACAGTGAACAGCTGACCAGACCTTTCTGCTTTTCCTGCATCTAGGACCAAGTTTCTGCCTATAGCTTCCTCACATCTCACAGAGATCTATCTTTGTTTCAAATACTTAAATTCTTTAGTTAGAGGATTAGAAAAAGTAGCCAACTCTGAGTTTGTTTTATATAAAAATAACTCATGAGTCAAGCTATTGTTATGACAAAATTTGACACAGCCTGATTTTCCCATTTAATTTTGCTGTTGTTTTGTTAATATTTTTTTCTAAAATGATGAGGTAAACATTTTATTTGTAAAATGATGAGATAAATGTTTCACTGTTTTTTTCTGTCTGAAAGGTATTCAGTGGTTGACATTAACTTCAACCTTTCTCATTGTTCAGTATGAACTAAAGCAAATACTACTCACTGGGCATTTGTCCCACTGTTCAATGGTCTGGATGCTCTTTGTTTTTCACTCAACACAATGTTTAAAAACATTATTCACAGGGACATCATTGTTAGAAATATTCAATAAAAGTCAGGTGCAGGGGCTTTCATGTTTATTCCTAGCATTCAGTGGCAGGTGTATCTCTATAAGTTTAAGGCCAGCCTGGTCTCTATAGTGAGTTCCAGAACAGCCAGAATTACATAGTGAGACCCTGTCTCATAAAAACCAAACCAAACCAAACCAAACCAAACCAAACCAAACGAAACCACCAACACCACCACCACCACCACCAACAACAACAACAACACACACACACAAAAAAAAAAAAAAAAAAAACAAGGAAAAAGATAAATGTTTAACAGTATCTGGGATGGCTGTATTATAAATATTTTTAAATTAATCATAACAAATAAACAAGAATATAAAATGGAAATCCAGGATATACCATTTACACCTGGACTCCAGTTTTTCCTATTTCAAATGGTGCCATTCCTTGATGACTAAGAATTTAAAAATATGAGACTAGGGAGTACCATTATAAAACCACAATTCTTTGATTGATGGAGTGGCTTAAATGAAACCATTTTTATTTCAACACCTTTTCTGCACAGAGATTAATATTGTTTCTGTCAAGAGTATCTAAATCAAAATTTCATCTCTAAACAAGCAGAAAATTTTCTAGACTGTTAAGAAAATTAGTACATCAGATGATAATATTTTCACATTTCTTTCCAGTTTTGAAAGCAACATTTGTGGTAGTCATCAACTACAAATTTCTGTCAGCCTTTGGCTAGGCAACAGTTGGAAGTCTGGATGCTGAATAATGCTAGGAAAGCTGTTTTTTTTTTTTTTTGAGCCTGAATCTGTGGATGGGGTCACTAAGTATCCATGTTACCAACCCAACACTAGTTCAGTTGTTGTTTAAATGCATTTCTAAAAAGTGTGTGTGTGTGTGTGTGTGTGTGTGTGTGTGTGTGTGTGTGTGTGTGTGTGTGCATGTTCGTATATAATCTTTGGTCTTATAGAATTCTCTTGTTTAAAGTAAGTTTTTATTTACATTAAAAACAATCTTAATTTACATATCAATTCTAGTCTGTCTCCTTCCCTTCCTCCCATTTCCCACACAATATTCCAATCCCACACCTCACATCCACTGCTCAGAGAGGGTGAGGCCCCCCATGTGGGATCATCAAATCTGTTACAATATTTGAGGAAGTACCATGACTATTCCCAAAGTATCTAGTCTGAGAGAGTAACCTTCCATAGGGAAGGGCTCCAAAAAGCCCTTTCATGCACCAGGGATGAAAACTGTTCAAGAAACACCCAAATGACATCTATGTTCTGGAGGTCAGGTTTAGTCTTCTGCAGGTTACCTAGCTGTCAGTCTGGAGTTTATGAACTCCCACTAACTGAAGTTAGATGTTTCTGTGGGTTCCTCAACAAGGTTTTGACCCCTTTGCTCATCACTCTTCTCTCTGCACAACTAGATTCCAGGAGTTCAGCTCAGTGCTTAACTGTAAATCTCAGTGTTTGTTTCCATAAGCTACTAGATGAAGGCTCTATGATGGCATTTTAGGTACCTCTACTAAGATATCTGTCTTCTTGCTCTCCTTTGCCTCTAGATCCACCAATTTAGGCATATACCCAAAGGATGAACATTCATACTAAAAGGCTATTTGTTCAACTATGTTCATAGCAGCAGTATTTGTAATAGTCAGAACCTTAAAGCAACAACAAAGCCCTCAACTAAAAAAAATGAAAAAAAGAAAATGTGGTACATATACACAGTAGAGTACTACTCAGCATTATAAAAAAGTGACATCTTGAAATTTGCAGGCAATTGGATGGAACTAGAAGAAACCATTGTAAGTGAGATAACTCAGAAACAAAAAAAGACAAATATGGTGCATACTCACTTATAAGTGGGTATTAGACATGGAGCAAAGGATAACCAGCCTACAATCCACAACCCAAGAAAAGCTAGGAAACAAGGAGGAACCTAAGATAGACATACATGAAAACCAGTATTTATCACTAGTGCATGAAATGGCTTTTTACAGCCCATTCCTCAAACAGCCTAGCTGTGGGAGGGGGTTAATCCTGCTTTAAGTGATGTAAACAGTCTTTGATGATTCTTCATGGGAGGTCTAACTCACTCTGAGGAATATTTCCTATGGAGTATGCAGTAGAGAGAAGTTTGGGCAAGTGAAAGAAAAGAAGGGAGAGGGAACTGGGAACGATATGTAAAATACAAATTTTTAAATAAAAAGTAATAAAATAGGAAAGAAACAGAAAGCTACAAAAGTTGTTCACATATCAAGTTATTTTAAAGTACAGGGCTTATTAAAATTGATCAAAGAAACAAGAATGTATTAAAGCATTAGAGAGAAAATTACAATCAACTATGTCAGATATTGTTAACAGTGACTCTGATACAAGTACTTAGAACTCATTTTTAAACGTAATGCTGACCTTTATGCAAAAACAAAAATTGAGTTTTAAAAGTGATTGCCAAGTGTCAATAATCAACAAAATAATATGAGATAGAAGAGGGAGTGTTGCATATTAGCTTTGCAGTTTAGACACTATGTTATGGAAGTAATTTTATTTTTGCATGTTTTGTTTGAATGGCAGCTTTGCACAAGCTATTACTGTACCAGTGGTCTGTACCCATAGTTGTTAGTTATAGATTGTTAGTTATAGATCCATTACCAGAAAGAAGAACATGGTGCCATAGAACACAGAAGTTGAGGTGAAGTTAAATGTTTTGAAGATTAGAAACTCTTTATGTATTTTTCTAAAGATTTTGTTTAGAAGAGAATATGCAGTTGAAAATACAGAGGCAAAACAGTAAAATGTTTAAACAGTGTCCCAGAATCATTACAAGACAAGATATCTGTGACTTTATGACAAGTGTCTTCAGATAGATTCATATTCTGTACATGTACAATGTCTTCTGGCTAGGGTTTATTCAACTTTATGCAAACTAGAGTCATTTGCACAGAAAGCACCCTGACTGGGCAAATCACATGGGCCTATGGGGAAACCTGTGAAGCATTTTCTTGGCTAATGATTTATGGATAGGGCAGTGTCTATGCGATTGATATATTTAATTTTCATGTTGAGCACAGAATAGAAACCTAGCTATTGCATAGACAAATACCTGGGCAAGTACTAGACAAGTGTAGGTGTAATAAGAGATAAAATATTTAATATGAATTGATTTTAAGTGTTGGGAATCAGCAGTCTGCTAACCCTGCCCCCGACGATGGGTGGGATGCTCTTGGCCATGTCATCTCTAAGTCAGGCTTTTACCTGGCTGTTCAAGCATTTACCTGGTTGGCAGGGGACTCAGTTCGCATGCTCAAGCCCCCCTTTTAAGCAAGCACGCCAAGTGGCCCCTCTGTCTCTGTCTCTGTCTCTGTCTCTGTCTCTCTCTCTCTTTCTCTCTCTCTCTCTCTCTCTCTCGGGCCCCTTCTCTCTTTCGTTGACCCCTTCTCTATCTTTCTCTCTTCCTCTGGGGCCCCTTCTCTCTTTAACCACCTCTCTCTTTGGCTCCTTCTCTCTCTCTCTCTCTCTCTCTCTCTCTCTCTCTCTCTCTCTCTCTCTCTCTCTCTTTCTCCCTATCTCTCTCTCCTCTCAGCTTTCTTTTCTTACCCCTCTCTCAACAAACTCCATGTAGGTGCTGAGTCTCGTGTTTGTGTTTTTTAGACAATAGCTTTAGCAAAAGAACAACATTAACATTAAGAGTCCAGTTAATTTAATAATATCATCACAGGGTAAAGATTGAATGGGAAAACTGAGGCGTGAAAAAGGTGGCATGCATATCAATGTTGAAAAGGAGGTTGAAAAGTGATTAAAATTTGTAATATCAATATAATATTCTCTGATTCTGTTTTAAATTAACACCTTATTAAAATATCCATTTATATTTTTTGAAATTTTTTACTTTAAATTTGAAACAAGCTTGTTTTACATGTCAATTCAAGTTCTGGCATCCTCTGTCCTACCTATTCACCCCACCAACCCCTATCACTTCCCTTTTCTACTCCCCAGTGAGCAGACTTCCATGGGGAATCTTCTATTTCTATCATATCATTTGGAGCAGGGCCAAAGCTCTCCCTCATTGTCTAAGCTGAGGGAGTATTCCTCTATGTGTAAGGGGCTCCCAAAGTCCATTCACATATTAGGGATAAGTACTGATCCATTACCAGAAGCCACATAGACGTCCCAGCCCTCTTAACTAATACCCACATTCAGGGGGATTGGATCAGTCCTATGCTGATTACCCCTCTGTTAGTCTGGGGTCCATGAGCTCCCCCTTGTTCAGCTATCTCTGCGGGTTTCTGCAGCCTGGTCTTGACCCCTTTGCTCATCACTCCTCCCTCTCTGCAACTGAATTCCATGAGTTTGTCTCAGTGTTTAGCTATGGGTGTTCACTTCTGCTTCCATCAGCTACTAGATGAAGGCTCTAGGATGGCATATAATGTAGTCATTAATCTCATTACCAGGGACAGGTATTTAAGTAGCCTCTCAATTATTGCTTAGATTCTTAGTTGGGGTCATCCTTGTAGATCTTTGGACATTTCCCTAGAGCCAGATTTCTCTTAAATCCTATAATGGCTCTCTCTGTTATGATACCTCTTTCCTTGCTCTCATCTATTCTTTTGCTGACTCAATCTTAACTTTTATAAATATAAATTGTTATCACCCTGAGATTATCTCCTTTATAGAATGCCCAATTTGTGTGAAATAATTGATGAATTTTTGATTATTCAAAAATTACATAATAGACAGTTTTTTATGGCAAAAATCTTTTATGCACAGAAGTGTTAACAGATATCCTCTGGAGATAAGCCTTGGATCTTTGTTAATTACTATAAGTGTTGTGAAATCTTGCTCAGGGTAACACCATCTTTGAAATATAGTGTCACATTGTCATAATTTTTAAAATGGTACATGCTCTTCATGATGAAAAGATATTTCATGTTACTAGAAAACAGGTGACCCACATTCTGCCAATGTCAACTGGGTAAATAGAACAAACACTGATTTAATTATTCAAGAAAAGCCACTGACTCTACTTCAAATGTTCTGAAAAAAAACCAGTGAACCTTAAGGGTAGAAAAGAATTTTGAGGCAATATCTATGGAAAGTTTTCATCTTATTTTTTGATAAAAAAGTAAAAGGCATAAGTTCCTATGCAGTGATTTCCAAAACATTGTGGAATCTTTAATTTGTGTTATGTTTTGTGTCTGTATTTTAATAAACTTTAAAATGACTTAATATTCATCTTAAGTAACATCATAATAGTTTGAAATAATGGGCTTATGCTATGTCTGATAATGTTAGATAAAAATGATTTAGAGATGATTCAACCTTACCCTTTTTGCTTAATGAAAAAGAAATGATAAAGACTTTGTTATATTTATAATAATTTAACAAGCTCCTAGTGGAAAAGCAGAGTAACTTCTAAGAAATTGCACTATGTCTCCTCTGTTACAGAATTTTGAACTCAACTCATGCAGAAGAAATGAAGCAAAAGTGTTGAGCAGAGAAATCAAGATATCACATTTTTTTTTGCTTCACTTCCTGAAGTAACCATCATTCTAGGTTTACGTGACAACATAAAGTTAAAATAATAAAGGTAGCATAGTTCTGTGACAAACATAGAATTTTGGTCAATAAAATAGAGTTAAGGAGTCACATAGAATCACACACTGCTTTAGTAATTTAATTTCTAAAAGAAACAGAAAACACCCAGGAGAGAAAAGACTCAATGTTCAATGAATGGTGTAGGTCAAATGTAAAGTTACATGTGGAAGAACAAGACTGGACTCTTACCTCACCCTACATAATTTTCAACTCTATGTGGATTACGGAACTCAGCATAAGACCTGACCCCTTGAATCTGATAGAGGAAAAAGTAAGGAATACATTTCAACTAATAGGCACAGGTATCCCAACAAAAATTAGTAAAGTGCACCTCACAATATGTTAAAAGCTTCCAAACAGCAAAGGACACCATTATATGGGTGAAGAGGCAGCCCCAAAATGGGAAAAGATTTAACAACTACACATTTGTGAAGGGTTAGTATACAGAATGTACACTAATCTCATACGTGCCTTAGGGAAGAATTCTCTTTCTGAATTAGAAATACATTTCAAATTTGGAATGTAGCAAATTGTTTATTCCCAGGACAAAGGCAAATGCTCTGTGTTATACAGCGACTTACATCTTCACCCCTTTTCAATCTAGAACCATCATATATCATACATGCTCAAGCATACACACATGCACACTCACAAACACACACACACACACACACACACACACACACACACACACACACACACACACAAGTCTTTTGTTTTGTTTTATTTTGTTTTTTTGAGACAGAAATTCTTTGTGGTTTTAGGGGCTCTCCTGGAACTAGCTCTTGTAGACCAGGCTGGTCTCAAACTCATAGAGATCTGCCTGCCTCTACTTTTGAGTGCTTGGATTAAAGGCATGTGCCACCACTGTCTGGCACACACACACATACACACACACACACACACACACACACACACACACCTTTTTTTCCATGTAGAAATAGAGCCTGATGGCAGTCTCCCTCATCTAGTCTCCTATGTTGATCTGCTCTTTTGCACTGAGGCTGCAGTGCACTATCCAATGAGTAGATCTCAGCAGCTACACTCTGAATGTAATGAGCTCTTTATGGGTTGTGTGTGTATGTGGTGGTTGGGGGGATGCCCATATTCCCAGAAACTTCAGTTTTCACAAAACTCCAAGTAGCATCATTGATGGTGCTCGTATACTGGTTTTGTTTATTAGAAAAGAAGACTTTACCTCTTTTCCTTGGTTCATTTATTCCACCACTATTGAACTCATTTGGTAGTGGATATTAAAATATTATCCTTACACCTTTATTTGTCCATAGCAGAATTCCCCTGTCTGTCTAACCAAAGAGTGTTGCAAAATCTTTCAGAGAAAATGTTATTTGTTACTGTATTGTATCAAATGTGTTACAGGACTTGTCAAATCTTTTATTATTATTATTATTATTATTATTATTATTATTATTATTATTATTAGTGTTGTTTTACAGCCTGTCCTGAACTTCGCTCTGTAGAACAGCCTCTCCTCAAACACACAGAGATCCTCCTGCATTTACTTCTGCCTCCCAAGAACCGGGACTAAACATGTGCACCACTAAGCACGACTTGGATTTATCAAGTCTTAAATATTTGCTTGGTCTAAAACTTCCTGTACAAATAAAATTGTTGAGAGTAGCAAATACGTATGCTTCGATAATCCTAAAGTTTCTAATGTCAGCAATGGATTTTTATATATTTTGTGATTAAACAATATTTATTTACAAAACATTGGAGAATAAGTATTTGAATTCCTGATACCAGTGTGAGGAGTCAGATCTGTTTCAGATATTTTAAACTGTGGTGTTAAATAATTTTATCATTATATTCAGAAAAAATACAAGTTTTGAAATTAATAATTACATT
Source organism: Cricetiscus sungorus (assembly GCA_030556225.1). Lineage (NCBI taxonomy): Eukaryota > Metazoa > Chordata > Mammalia > Rodentia > Cricetidae > Cricetiscus > Cricetiscus sungorus. Next base: position 43,682,582 of record JANBXA010000730.1, read on the forward strand.
TTTAATCTAAAATCACACATTTCTCTCAGATTTTTATGGCATAATACAACTGACCCTCCAACATTCCACTGTGACATTATTGTCCTGTTTCAACATGTTGTGAATTTTTGTTGCTATATCGGAAGAGCAAGCACTGGCAATTTATAAAAAAACTCATTTCTCATAGAAATGGAAGTTTGAAATCCAATATAAAGGTGATAAATTCTTCTTGTTTATCATAAAATACCTGAAGGTATCATATGATGAGAGTACAAAGGGAATGGAATAAAAATAAAAAGATATAAGAGAGTTCATGTTTATGACACAGGTACTGCCAACACAACTCATCAGCCTCTATAATAGTGGCACATATCCATTATTTATCTATTTATGTAACATTTGTCTATGTAACTATTAAATATCAGTCATCCAGCTATCTATTTAGCTCATATCTGGCATTTATATGTCACATACTTGTCATATATCTGATCTAGAAATCACATTTTTAATTATGTATGCTGTCTTTGAAAAGCAAATAATATGTATGAATACATATAAACTCAAATAACTATTGAGTGTCACAATATGGTCACATGTAGGAGAATTTTCCAATATTAAAATCTGCTTTTATCATCAATAAATGTTAAAAATCTATGTAAATTCAGGATGTGTTTAAATAAATTTATTTATTGAACTTATTGACAATTATTCTTGATATTAAATACTTTTACCTTGTAAAATATAGCTTTAGAATTACTGCTATAACTTAAGAACTATGAGACTACATGCAAGGCTACTACATGTTAGGAATACTAAGTGCAATGGTCCCTAAACAATTACCTTTTCACAATTTGTATACATTTAATTTAAAAGTGGTATGCAAAAGGAATTATTAAATGCTACATAATTTAAACCTTCCCATACACACAATAACTAGGGTTGATTTAAAGTAAGTTATGGACTATTTTATTTGAAATGGATAGTAATTTGCTTGCTAATCAAAAAGACATGGAATATGCTTCAACTTCCAGTGATTTAAACACACCCATTCAAACACTAAGACAAAATAATTTGACATAAATATTGGGGAAGAGGAACTCTGGTTGGTTATCATCACATTTGAATATTTAAGGAGAAATGCAAAATTAAATGGTAGTATATTTAGTTTGTTTAACATCAAGTCCAAACGCACTTTTCCAACTGGCTTTGACTGGCCCAATAATAAATGAAAGGATTTTTGCTAACCCACTTAAGGGTCATTTGTCATTTGAGTCTCTGAGCAAGGGCTCCATGTCACCAATGTCCTGGCTGAGGCTTTCATCAGAGGTATATATATCTCTGATATATATATATATATATATATATATATATATATATATATATATATATATAAAATTTCCACATCATAGTTGTCTCGTGTAATTGCTAGCTTCCTTGTTCTTCTCTTTTCCTCTTTGCAGTCTCTTTCTCTCCTTCATTCCCTCCCTCTGTCTCCCCTCTCTTCTCTGTGGCTTGTTTATTTCTTTAACTGTGTTTTCATTTTTATTCACCTTCTTATATGCTCCGAAGGATTAAAATAATCACAGTGATATGGTGCACTCTATCCTTTAAAATTCAGGTTACAATAGGGGTACAAAAATAAAAGTGATTATTACCATTGAAAACTTTTAAAAATTAATAACTACAAAATGTAACCATGATTTTATCTTTCAAAACACTAATAATTTTATCCTATATACCAGAGTATTTTGTTGTTAAATGAGGCTGAAGAGCAGATGTGTATTGCTTGTGTCTAGGGTAAAATTCCAATTTTGCAACTGTAGATATGGCTAAAATAGATGTTAATATTATTAGTCACTTAAGAGTTGTCTTTAATAGTGCCCTAAACTTCCTTCAGGAAAATGCTGTATAAATATTTGTTATGAAATACATTCACAGCATTATTATTTGACTATATTTTCAACATTTCAGAAACTTTGTGTCATTCCACAGGAAGTTTGTGAATCACCTTACATCTTGAACATGTTGTATTTCTGTTATGTGTATCCACCACTCTTCTTTTAGTCATGACAAAATAAAAACTGTATCAATCAATATACAAATATAGTATGGATTCTCTGATGCTCAGAAAGCAGGCTTTCATGGCTTTTAGGTGTTAGACAGTCCTACACTATAATCATGATTAATTGCTAGCACTATCAGAGAGAGCCCTAGATGCATTTAAGAATATATCCAGCTTAGCACTTTGTACAATTGAAGGCTCTCCTCTTTTTTTATTAGTGTAACCATTAAAACAACTTACTTTACCTATTCAAAGGCAGAATGAACTTTCAGGGATTTAGAAGCAAGCTTAATCTAATAACATAATGTTTGTTTATTGCAAGAGCTCTACTTTGCTAAATGAAATTTGTTGCTTGTCTGCGGTGTTGAAGTAGTGTTACAAGGAGAAACAAGTTGACTTCTATATTGTATGATGATGGGAGATGTTATTATATATATATATATATATATATATATATATATATATGTTTCTCATACTTGTTAATTAATAAAGCACCATTGGGTCAATGAGATAGCAAGATAGGCGAAGTTAGGAGACAAGGAGGAAAGAGGAAGTAGGAGGGAGGAGTCAAAATGTAGCCAGGGGAGGAAGGAAGATGCCTGCCGCGGCTCCCCGATAAGATGACCACCACGTGGAAATATTTAGATAAGTAGAAATGGGTTAATAATTAAGGTAGAGCTAGCCCATAAACAGTAATGGTAACTGGCCAACAGGATTGTATAAAATACAGAGTCTCTGAGTGTTATTTGGGGCTCACATGGCAGTGGGACCATGGCGGAAGGACCGACAGCAGCTGGTGGGAAAAATCTTCCTTAACATAATGGTGTCAGGAGTGGGATTGAAAACTTTCACTTAATACTTAACAAAAGCTTAAAAAATAGTTTTTAGAAACAAGGGAACAGAAACTAGCAAGACTTCTTGGTAGCAGCATTTTCTCGGATGGATTTGTTTTGCTGTAGACAGAGATTTGCGCGGGTCCTTTAAGAGAAGTTTCCAGAATTAGCATAAGAGGCAAAAAGCCACCTTGCTTTTAAAGATCTCTGCTAACAATTCATTGGTGTGTACGAGAGCGGCAATGAAGGTCTACCCTATGTTTTAAAAAAATATGCTGGCTTGGGAGAGAAAAAGAAACAGGGTACAATGGTTTAAAAAAAGAAAAAAGGAAGTAGAATGGATCAGTGAAATAGAGTAATAAAAAAGCCACGTAAAAATGGAAAGCAAAGAGAAATTTTGGATTCTATACGCAATTTAAATTATTTGATTGCTGAGAAAATAACAACTACTGATAAAAGAAATGCTACTAAATTAATTCAATTTATATATTTTAAAAATGCTTTGACTCCAAAATTTAAGCCTAAGGACAAGTTACTGGGGAAAAGGATTTCTATTTTTGTTTCAACAGAAAATGAAATGCTATGGATTCTTTACAGACTTATATGGTTTGATCAAGCCAGACCCCCTGAAACAGCTCCCCAGGTGATCTAACATTCAAAGCAGTTGAGAAAAAACCTTGAAGCTACTGCCAGGATTTCTGCTTCTTCTTTGGACCCCCATGACAGCGCCCTCTACCAGCATGAAGTAGTTTGGAAAGAACGACGCCCAAATTCCCAAATATTGTTTATAAATGTTTGTTTTCATTTAAATGGGCTTGATTATAAATGGCTATAACCACAAACAATCTTTTTAAAGGTAAAAACGGAAGTATGGTGTAGATATGAATACTTTGCTTTGAAATGGATTTTCTTTTATTGATACAATTTAAGGTCAATTTTGTGATATGTATATTTCTCCTCTTGTATAGGTATTGTGTTTAAATAGCTCATTGTAAAATGTAATGTATAAATTAATACAGATTATAGAGAGTTACGTATGATAGTTGAAACTTGGAGTTAAGTTAGTTAGGATTTCTAGATATACAGAGATGCATTTGAGATGGATAGGCATTCTTCAAACCTTTCAAAGACCTACAGAATATGGCATTTAAAATGGATTAGGGTTTTTCTTGACAGTGAGGCACAACTGTTCCTGGAAACACCACCTACATCATAAAGAAAGATGGACATCAAAGAAACACATTATGGAGTTTGCTTCTAATATGGCAAGACTAGCCAGTTGGGCAAGGTACTGCTCTTCTGGACTGTTTGACTTTATGTTGTAGAAACTGGACATGCAGGACCCACAAAAAGGTGACTACTGATGCAAGATGGACATTGCTACAGGATTCCTGCTTCATGGAAAAGGCAGCCAGACATTCTGTAGGACACAGAAAAAAGTAACTGACAAACTGCCAATACAGGTGGACAGTTTAAAGTTTCCTGCTTTGTTGGGGAGTCTGGAGACACACTATGGCCTATGGGCTGAAGATGTAACATTACAGAAGAACTTTGGATGACTGACCAGGCATGAGTTGTCTCTGTCATTTCTAGAGTTTATATATTATCCTTCTGTGGTCTTTGAAGGAGGTGAAGACAGGTAGTTATGGTTATAGTTTTCCTTAGTTAGGATTAAAGATAAGTTACATATAGGACTTTAGACTCACAAAGATAGGATAGATGATATTTTCTTTAATCTTAAAAAATGTTAATGGACTAAATATTGTTAACTGTAATTCTTATTTGATAACTGTTGTAGGATATATTTTACTATGTTAAGGTTTAAACCCTTCTTTTATTTTAGACAGAAAAAAGGAGATGATGGGAGAAGTTATTCTGTATATATATATATATATATATATATATATATATATATATATGTTTCTCATAGTAGTTAATTAATAAAGCACCGTTGGGCCAATGAGATAGCAAGATAGGTGGGGCTAGGAGACAAGGAGGAAAGAGGAAGTAGGAGGGAGGAGTCAAGATGCAGCCCGGGAAGGAAGGAAGATTCCCACTGCTGCTTCCCGATAAGACGACCACGTGGAAATACTTAGATAAGTAGAAATGGGTTAATAATTAAGGTAGAGCTAGCTCATAAACAGTAATGGTAACTGGCCAACAGGATTGTATCAAATACAGAGACTCTGAGTGTTATTTGGGGCTGGCGCGGCTGTGGGCCCAGACTGGCGGCAGGCGGGATGGAGCTGGCAGGAAAAGCCTGCCGTAGCAGTATACCACTTTGGTTCGTAAACAAAACAGTTAAACAAGAAAGAAAGAAAGAAAGAAAGAAAGAAAGAAAGAAAGAAAGAAAGAAAGAAAGAAAGAAAATGTTTTTTTCCTCAATAGAAAGCTTCCAGGGGATATCATGCATACCCTAAATTAACAGTTTCTTTTCCAACCCTTTCAAATCCTATTTAAAATTTTAAAAATAGTTATTTAGGGACTGCTTTTTAAACAATGTTTAAATTTATCTTTACATCACAGTTGTCTCTTTCTCCCTACCTCCCTCTCTCCCACTCTCCTATGCTCCCTGACCACCCTCCCATCCTATACCCCGCCCCACTCCAAGCACAGGATGATGCCTTTCAGGAGCCATCATCAAAAACTGTTAAGTCATCTGGAGTAAGGACTAGTCCCTCCATCCTGCCTCTAGATTAAGGGAGTATCCTTCCATGGGGAATGTATCCCTAAAGTCCTTTTGTGCACCAGGGGTACATCATGGTTTCACTGTCAGAGGTCCCTAAGACTGCCCAGTCCTTCTAAATGAGACCCATGTTCAGGGGGTCTGAGTTGGTCCAATGCTGGTTTCCCAGCTATCCATCTGAGGGCCTATTAGCTCCTCCTTTTTCAGGTCAGTTGTCTCTGGGTTTCTGTAGCCTCATCTTGCTCCCTCTCTGCTTCTGGATTTTAGTTTGGCTCAGTGTTTAGCTGTGGATGTCTGCTTCTGTTTCCATCAGCTACTAGATAAGGGCTCTATGATGGTGTATAAGTTAGTCATTAATCTCAATATCATGGAAGGGCATTTATGGTAGTCTTTCCACTGTTGCCCAAGTTGTAGTTGGGAGTGTTGGTGGGAGTGCAAACTTGTACTGCCATTCTGGAGATCAGTATGGCATTTCTTCAGAAAAATGGGAATCGGTCTTCCACAGGACCCAACAATCCCACTCTTTGGCAATAGATCCACATTCATGCAACAAAGTCATCTGTTCAATTATGTTCATAGCAGCATTATTTGTAATAGCAAGAACCTGGAAGCAGTCTGGATGCTCCTCAACTAAAGAATGGATAAAGAAGATGTGGCACATTTACACAATGGAATACTACTCTGTAGAAAAAAAAAAAAACAATGGAATCTTGAAATTCCTAGGCAAATGGATGGGACATGAAGAAACCATGTCACAAAAGGAGGACCATGGTATGTACTCACTCATATACACATTTTAGACATAGAGCAAAGGATCACCAGCCTTTGATTCACACCACCAGAGAAACTAGGATATAAGGAGGAATCTAATAAATTCATACAAGATCCCTCACAAAAGAGGAAAGGAAAAACATTGAATCAAAGGAGAGATAGATGAGAGAAGAGAGAGAGAGAGAGAGAGAGAGAGAGAGAGATACCATAAATATAGATAGCCATTATAGGTTTGAAGAGAAAACTGACTATAGAGAAATGTCCAGAGACCTACAAGACTGACCTCAACTGACAATTTGAAAGACAATAATCTTTAAATTGGAAATATAATATATAGAAAAGTATATATGAGAGACTGTGAGGAAAGGACAAGTCAGTCATTCTCTTGTAAAATAAGGCCATGTAGAAATACATAGACCAGTAGTTATTGATTAATAATTAAGACAGAGCTAGCCAATAAGATGCCATAACCATTGGCCAAAAGTTTTATAATTAATGTAAGTTTGTGTGTGCTCCTTTGGGGTTGAAGGGCTAGGTGGGACCTGGCTGGATAAGGAAATTCCTGCAACAATCCACTTAATTATATATATATATATGTTAAAGCGATATGTTTATTTAACAAGTAAATATATTGAAGGCATTTCAATATATAAGATCATGCCAAGATCATGGAACAATAAACTGTTTCAAGAATATTAATTAATATCACAATAAAACCTGAAACTTTCTTTCTTCCTTTTTTTCTTTCTTTCCATATTCATTCATCTTTGTTTCTCTATTTTATTATACTTTTAGTTTTACATTTTAGATGTTCAATCTACTCCAACATTACTCATTGACAAATCTCAGGTTTTCTAAAAAAGTTTTGGAATGATTATAAAAAATAAAAATTTGTCAATACTTACATTGTACTTAAATTTGTCAATACTAAATTTATATTAGTATATTTATACTATATTTTGTCACCTCATAAAATGTACTTACTAGTTCTACAGTGTTTTGTTTTTGGTTTTTTTTTTTTGGTTGTATTTTCTATTACTTTTGTTTCTAGGTAGGTGCATGTTATTCACAAATATGAATAGTTTAACTGTTTTTCATCTGCTTTTATTTGTTTGCCCTGACTATGTGTTTATTTTGAAGAAAAGTCATTATCTAGTCATCCTTATTTTTGTCTCAATATTAGGGAAAGAGTACCAGTCTTTAACATTACATGTAGTATTACAGTTAAACTTAGTTATTATTCATTTATTGTTTTTCTTCTTTTGAGATTACAATATAATTGCAATATTTCAGCATTCCCTTCCATTTATACCTTCAAAGTTTCCCATAAGCCACAAACTGTTATCCTTGATATTCAAGGCATTCTTTTAATTAATTATTATTAAATGACTATATAAATTTAACTGTGTTAATTTCCCTAAATATGTCTATGTCTTGAAAGATTTACTAAGAATAGACCTAACATTTTTACACCTGCTGCTTTTGCATGTGATTATGTGCTCATATAAATTTTCTTCTTTGTGTTGTTGTTTTGTTTGATTTGACATTATAATTATTGATTTAGAAACCTTGAAACAGTTTTGCTTACCTGGAATAAAACTTAACTGATTAAAAAGTATAATCCCTTCCTTCAATATGATTCTAAATTCTATTTGATATTTTAATTATCTCATTATAATATCAGATTAATAACACTATGCTATTAATTGGATAGTATTTCCTATTGTATTTTCAGGAAGATACAAAATTGCTGGTAGCTTTTTAAAAAATTATTTAGGAGGATTTTATTATTTTAATATAATTTTTATTTAAATTTGCAACAAGTTTGTTTGACATATTAATCCCTGTTCCCATACCCTCTATCCTCCCTTGTTTCACATATAGTCCCCTGGAAAAAGGGGGAAGGGACAAGATCTCCCAAGCAAATAAGATACATGGGGAAAGGAGAGAGAGAGTTAGGGGCAAGATGAGGGGAGAGGTGGGCATGTTGGAGCAGTAAGATTAAGTCAAGGGAAGAATAGAGAAGAGCAAGAAAAGAGATACCATAATAGAAAGAGCCACTATAGATTTTAAAGAAATCTAGCACTAGGGAACTATCCAGAGATAAACCAGGAAGACCTCAAATAGCAATCTAAGCAATAGTAGAGAGGCCATCTTAAATCCCCTTCCCTGATAATGTGATTGATGACTACTATTGTGGTTTAATAAGGATAGGATAAACAAATTGGCCGAATAGATGTTTATTAAGGGAGAAACAACTCAAAACATAATACAGCTAGCTAGTCATGAGTTTTCTCGAGCAAAGCAGTCTCAAACCTGTTTTAGGGTGAAATTTGTTGTCCAGATGCATCAGGTTGAGTCAAGTGGAAATGTCCAATTGGGGCCCCATCTTCTTTCCAGCGGGTTCAAAGATTGCTGTTGGGAACTCTTATTATTACTCGTGGAAAACTTAAATATCAATATCAAAGTAAATTTTATAATTTTTACGGTATGCATTAAGGAAAGGCAACAATAAGCATTTAAAATGTATATGAGAAAATTAGGATTTCAGAGAGAAAATTGAGAATAACTGAATGAGTCCATAGATTTTGTTTTCTTCTGCCTTACAACAATTGGCTTTTTGATATAGGGCAGAAACTGTGATTTTAATCTTAACAACATGCTTGAATTTAGGGAAGGAAAGCCAAATCCAACTCCAAAGCCAGCATATGTTTACATGAATCAGGACTACAGAAATACTAGATAGTAAATAAAAATAGATTTAAGTATAGAAGCAGTTTACTGGACTTAATATTTTTACCATATTTCAGATTCCTCTTCAATAAGTGATTCTTTCTGGAGAGCTGTCTTCTCTTCTGTAGGTACCTACATGTTCATTGTCTCTTGGCTGTTTGAAGATAGGTGTTCTCTGTTTTCCTGTAAAGACAAGAACAGAACACTTCCCCTACCTTTGAGAAGTGTCTGCACATCTCATGGGACCTAATTTATTGGATGACTTGTCATTTCTCTTCATTAAGATGTTTCTCTTGTTCAACACGGATCTTGATTAACAGAGATGGTATCCATTGCTTTTCTTCTCCTGTAGATACAAATGCAAAACCCATACCCCAACGTAACACATATCCTGCTTTCCATTCTGAGGTCAATACATCCTTGAAGTACACCGGCTGATTTAGTTCAAAAGTTTTATCTATTGTCCAGTGTCTTTCAGCAGCTGTTTTTCATTTTTCATCAGCATTAAGAAAGTTTAATGTTAATAAAGCATTATGTAATCTGTGTTTGGGTGTCTTGGTTTCTCCTACCTATTTATGGAGCATTTCTTTTAAAGTACGATTAGATCTCTCAACTACTGCTTGTCCTGTAAGATTGTTGGTATACCAAGTGTGGTTTCACTTTTATGTGTTTTATGTTATAATACTCTAAAAAAGTGTTTCATTTGCTGAAAATATATGCCAGAGCATTGTATTTTTTATTTGTGCAGGTATGCTCATAATGGCCATTACCTCTAAAAGGTGTGTGATAACAGAATCAGCCTTTTCAGAGCTCAGAGCAGTAGCCCATTGAAACTTTAAAAATGTATCTATAGTGTGATGTACATGTTTTAATTTTTCCAAATTATGCAAAATGAAACACATACATTTGACATATTTCATTTCTATTTATAGCTTTAGGATTACTGCCTGGTGGTAAAGGAGTTTGGTCATAGACTGTGCAAGTAAGACTTTTCCTTACTATTTCCTTGGCTTGTTGCCAACTGATAGAAAAATCATTTTTCAAACCTTTGCTGTTCAAATGGTGTTTCTTATGAAACTCTGAGGCTTCTAGCATACTTCCTATCAATAAGCGATCAATTTCCTCACTGCCTTGTGCTAGAGGAACTGACAGACCCGTATGGGATCTAATGTGTGTTATATATATAGGATGAATCCTCTTTCTGATAGTATCTTGTAACTGTATAAACAATGAAGTTAACTCTGTATCATCAGGAATAAATTCTGCAGTCTCTATGGGTAAGACTACTCTCTCTTCATATTGAGAGTCAGTAACTATATTGAGGGGTTCTGTAAAATCCAAAAGTACCTTGAGAATGGCATACAATTCTGCCTTTTGTACAGAATTGTAAGGCCTTTGAACCACTTTGCTTATTTCTCCTGATTTATATCCTGCCTTACCAGATTCGTTTGCATCAGTGTAGAATGTAGGAACTCCAGAGATAGGTGTTTCTCTTACAATGCATGGAAGGATCCAAATCGTTTTCTTTATGAATTTGATTCTTTCACTTTTGGGATAATTGTTGCTAATTATTCCCCCAAAAATTACTGTATGCTCTCTGCCAATATTCATTATCTTTCCATAAGGAGGAAATTTCCTCAATAGTTAAAGGTACTATAATTTCTGCTGGATACCTTCCTGTTAGTTGACAAAGTCTTAATGTACCTTTTATAATCAAGTCAGAGATCTTTTCCATATATGTTTTTAGTTTATTATTCTGTTTATGTGGTAAGAATATCCATTCTAATATGATGTCTTCTCTCTGCATCAAAATCCCTGAAGGATATTCTCTAGATGGCAATATAACCAGAATACAGTCTAGATTTGGATCTGCATGGTCCACATGTGCTTCTCATATCCTTTTTCTCCCCATGCTAATTCCTTTTCTGCTTCAGCTGATAGTATTCAGGGACTATTCAAATCCTTGTCCCCTTTGAGGACCATTTTCAAGGTTCTCAAATCATGCCATTCTACTCCAATAATGGTTTGCAGTTGAGAAAAATCTCCTAGTTTTTTTTTTTTTTTTTTGAAGATCATAAAGAGTCTGGTCGCGATCTCTTCTGATCTGTACTTTTTGTGATCTAATTTTCTATAGACATATTTTGTATCCTAAGTAGTTGATAGACTCTCCTTTTTGTATTTTTTCAGGGGCAATTTTTTAATTCCCATAGTGGTAAAACTTTCTTTACTTTCTCAAACTTTTTTTCTAATACTTCTGCATTAGAGTCAGCTAACAACATATCATCCATGCAATGATAGATTATGGATTGTGGAAACTGTTTGCAAATTATTTCCAGTAGTTAGTTTTTGTACAAAATATTGGCACAGGATGGGGCTATTTAGCATTCCCTGTGGCAAAACCTCCAATTGATATCTCTTCACTGGTTGAGAATTATTGTAATTAGGTTCCATGAAGGCAAATTTCTCTTTATCTCATTCTTGTAAAGGTATAGTGAAGAAGCAATCCTTTACATCAATGACCACAATAGGACATTTTTTAGGTATCAAAGAAGGCAAGGGCATTACAGGCTGTAAAGAGCCCATTGGCTGGATAACTTTATTAATGGCTCTCAGGTCTGTACGCATTCTCCATTTACCAGATTTCTTTTTGATAACAAATACAGGAGAATTCCAAGGGCTGGTTGATCCCTCGATATGCCCAGCATTTAGCTGTTCCTGAACCAGTTTTCTAATGCTTCTAACTTCTCAGAGGTCATAGGCCATTGCCCTATCCATTAAACATTTTAAGGGTAGGGCTTTTGGTTCCTCTGTTTGCTCAGCACTTGCATTCTGTCTTTGTACAGCCTGGATATTTGGTGTCTGTTTGTATAGTACTTTATAGCATTTTATCCACAATCATGAGGTTGTTTATAGTTCTTATCTAATACTGGAGGAATGTTAATCTGTGTATTCCATTGCTGTAATAGATCACGGCCCCATAAATTTATCACTACATCAGCCACATATGGTCTCAACCTTCTTCACTGTCCTTCTGGTCCTACACATTCAATTCTTCTCATGCTTCGTGTTACCTGAGACAGGGTTCCAATCCCTAAGAATTGAACATTAACTTCTCTCAGGGGCCATTTTGGAGGCCAGGGTTTATTAGTTATTATAGTTACACCAGCCCCTATGTTCAGTAAGCCTTCAAACAGTCTGTTATTCATTTTAACTATCTAGGCCTTTGACTGTTTATAGAGGTTTGCCAAAATATATGTATTTTATTTCCTTCTGTCATGTCTGATTCAACTTCTGTCACTAGTTTGTCATACAGAGCAATATGAGTTTTTACAAATTGTTCTGTGGGAGATTGTCCTTCACTATGACTGGGAATGTTCAGACCACCTTTGACATGGGGGCCTTTGAGACACCCCCCAGGGAGTTTCCCGGTGGTAAAGGGTTTCCTTGATTGTCTCTAGACGATCTAAACTCATTTGTCTAGTATCTGCCTTTGCCACACCTTCTACATAACCCAGGAGGCTGAGGCCTTCTGTTTGATTCATTCCTGGGAATATTATTTCTAGAGATGCTTTGCCTACAATTTCTTTTTAGATTTTCTACTTTACCACAGTTATAACATCTGACATGTTGATATCTCTTCAAACCCTTGGAGATGGCTTCTTTTATCCAAGCTTCTATGTCACTATAGTTAAGACTTCTATTATCTTGATGTCTTCTCAAACCTTTAGCTTCTCCTATCCATGCTTCAGTGTTATTGCCATTATACTCAATGTTGGCTCTATATAGGACCCATTCATCCAAAGGTGCTGATCGAATTTTTAAAGGCCAAAACACTTGTTTACATTGCGGATTTGCATTCTCATAGGCTAAGGATTCTATGAGTATTTGTCTAGATTTTTCATTAGTAGATACAGGGAAAGCTCCCCTGACCCTAACTGGTGTAGAAAATTTTAAGTTTTTTTCATGACCTGATACCTGGAGCGCTTCTTCTGATGTATTAGATTGAAGGTCTTCTAAGGCCTGAAGTCTATTAACCATTGCTTCTTTGGGTGTCTGAACTTCTTGAAGCATATCCCTTTCTAGAGTCTTCATTGCATCGGTTAGTTTCTTACTTTCTCCAACTACGAATGATTCCATGTTTTTGATATTCTCATCCATAGATATTATCTGAATGGCATGTAAACTGTCTTCCAGAAACAGTATTCTATCCACTAGCTTGCCATTATCCTCAGACATGGAAGAGATTCTATCTACTACTCTTTCCAACTGATGTTCCAGTTTTTTAACCTTATTAGTAGCTTCATCCAACCAGGAATGAGCTGTTTCTGCAAGCATGTTAATGCACTGCATTGTTTCTGTTTTGGTTGTTGAGGCAACATCAGACATGGAACAAATTTTGTTTTCTATTTGGTCATTTTTATGTTCCATGTTTTGTAGCCTACCTGTCAGCTCTCTGTTGCCATCTACAATAGTCTGAACCTTTTTTCCTTAGCATTCTATGTTTTGTGTTCTGTCATTTTCAATGTTTTGAATCCTTGTTACTAAGTCTCCTATTGTTTGTTCAAGTTCCTTATTGTTAGCGCTAATCTCAAACCATTTCTTTAAGATCATCATATTAATAAACCCATTAATAATAATAAAACCATTACTATTACAAAAAGGTGTACATATTGATCCAGTCATAACTTTCTTCTGCTAAGATTTCTTCTATATATAAAGTAAAAGAATTCCTAAATTCCTGCATTGTATACTTTTCTGCCATAGCTATGGAACAATTGATCTCAGATATTGTATCAGCTTAAATTGCAAAAGATGTTACAGTTACCTTAGCTGTAATTACGCTGTCCTGGAGCTTTAATGCTTTTAGTATTAGATCTCAACTTGCTGTCATTACACTTGGAGGTGTATCAGTAAATAGCATCCGGAAACAGAGGATCCTTCCGATTTCGGTTCTACCCGGAATTTCACTACCAAATAGTGTCTGGAAGTATACTGCCGAATAGCTTCCAGCATCAGAAGATCCTTCTGATCCCAGTCCCTGTAGAATAGCTTTTAACAAACTAAGACAAGCAAAATTTTGTTAAATGAAGGAGTGAAACGAGCCTTGTACAAATTGTTGAGACCACAGGGATAACAGGAGCCGACTGCAATTGTTGCTTGTATATTTTCCACCAGCCTGCTGGCCTCCGCTGCCCCAGCTGCTGCCAGAGCAGGAGCCCACAAGCACACAAACTGGGCATTCTGAGTCCGGGCCTTGTGTGGCAACACAAAAAGCAGGGCTGATACTGCAGGGCTCTGTTGCGAATGCAATCTGAGGGAATGGGCAGAAGATGAGCAGTGGTCTCGGGGCCACGATGGAGATAAAAGGATTTCTAGGGCAGGGTGTGTTCGCCTGGTTTTGCAAGGGACCCTGCCCTTTCGGGGAAAGTGGGGGATGGGTTGTGGCTTGTGACACTTGGGTGAAACCCAGGTGCTGTGAAAGTCCTAATCACGCTTCTGACACCAGATATTGTAGTTTAATAAGGGTCAGGATAAAGAAATAGGCTTAATATATGTTTATTAAGGGAGAAACAGCTCAGAACACAGAATGCAGACGAATGCAGCAGTTGGAACTGCATGCTCCTCTCTCCACATCCCACCAGCAAGATAGTGTTCCCCATCTTTTTGGAGACCTAGTTCCACAGGTTGCTTCTGCCCCTGGCTCCACCCCTCAATGGGTATGGTCAGGGTCACAGAAACAGACACAATGAATATACCGCTACAGACTACCTTATATGCCATACTAGGAGTATTTTATAATGCAATAGTCTAAACAGAGATACATCTCAATATCAGTTTCATATTCATAAAGTAGATTTCATTAATAACCACAGGAATGTTTAGATTACTTTTATCCTGATATGCATTTTCTATATGCATATATGTTACATTTTCTCTTTTCACACTTTTGATTTCTTATAAATTCATTTATGTTTTTTCATGTACATGTACATTTGTGAGTATGTGTTTGAGTATGTGTGTGTGTGTGTGTGTGTGTGTGAGAGAGAGAGAGACTTTGTGATGCCATTTCCTAACTAGTACATGGTGAGAATAGAAGTGAACATCAGTTCCTCAAGAGCTGGAGTTACAGATCCTGGGATCTGACATGAAGTCTCTGAAAGATCAGTATGCACTCTCAAAGAGTGATTAATTTCTGAATAACACGGTTGGTCTTGCTTTCACATGCATGAATCCATAGGTTGACTATATTTGGGATTTAAATATACATTTAAAATCTTTGCTTCTTATCATTTTATAAATTTACACATTTTCAAAATTCTCTCAATAATTTTTAAGGTCTCACCCAGTTTTTCCCTGATGGGATGTGTCACTCTGTCATTTGGTAAGATAAGATGACATGGAAGTACTTAGATTAATAGAAATGGGTTAATATTTAAGACAGAGCTAGCTAATAAGAAACTAGTAACTGGCCAACAGAATCATATCAAATACAGAGTCTGTATGTGTTAATTGGGGCTGGCATGGCAGTGGAACCAGACCGGCAAGCAGGAAAATACCAAATACATAACTTCTTCTGCACACAACTTTTCTTTGACAGAACAAAGTTTTCTGAGGTTGTAATTTCTATTGTTCCACTTTCTGATATTCTTATCCAAATTACAACACAATCTGCTCATTGTTTTGTCAATCAGTTTATTTAGCTTTGTTCTTTCTTATACTTTTCTTCATATCTCAGTTTCTTTGCTGGATAGCTAATACTTTCTTCCTTTGTTGTAAGATAATTTGTAAATGTAATTTTGCAATAGTTTTAGGATAACTGCTTAAAATATTTATCAGATGACTCTAAAATCTTTTCTGATTATTCTAGTAACTTTATGCTGTCATTGTTGTCAGTCTCTTTATTTCCTGGCTATAGTATAAAAATTCATTTTAATGGAAAATGGAAATGTGTGTCATTACGTTATGAGTCATGGATCTTATTTAATCATTTATTTTGGCTAGATTCTCTGACACTGATTTAAGTGGAAATGGTAGAGAAGGGGTTAGTGGTGCTTTGTTGTTCAAAGTGCAGCCATCCAGGCTCATTTAGTACAATTGACTTGAGTATGCAGAGTCCCATTCCATTTCTTCTACATGGTTGGAGTTTCCTTTCTCTACATGTGAGCTCTGGTGCTATGTGAGTATGAAATGTTTTCAGTGACAAGCAAAAGAAATAAAATTAATTATTTTGGGCTTTCTAGAACATCCTAGTTTCATGGAAGCCAGTTTGAGTATAAATATCTACTCACAAATAACATGTTTTTGTTCATGGAGAGGAGGCAACCGTGATTTTCTGTGATGCCTAAAGATAGAATTAGAACAATATTTGAATGCTCCTTTTTCCAGATCAGCCTGAACTCTATGATGAGAGTGTTTTAAACAAACTCAAATTCTGAATTCTGATTGTGTTTTCTATACTTAGGTAATGTTTCCCAGTGAAATTCACTTTCCTGTCATTATTGTCACCATTTCTTCAACTGGTCTAAAGCATATGAAGCAAAAAGAAAACCAAATAAATAAACCAAGATGTGGACAAGATATCTGACAAAGCTAGAATCTTTAATTTGTTTCTTGTATTGTGTCTACTTAGTGGGAGGAATAAGGAAAGTAAAGCTATCGTATTTGCAATTTTTTCAGTACTCTTTTCTATTAAAATACATCCCAACTCTATTTTCCCTTCCTTTGCCTTTTTCCATCATTTTCCTTCCTACCTTCTGCTTTCCCTAGATGCAGTTCTTGTGTCCTTTCAGAAAAAAACAAAATGGAATCCCCAGTAATACCAGCTAAACATAGCATAAAATGATGCAATAAGAATAGGTATAAACTCTCATATCAAGGTTGAACAAGGCAACCCAGTAGAGGAAAAGAATCTTATGAGCAGGAAAAATAGTCAGAGATACCCTTGCTCTCACTGTTAGAAATCTCTCACTCCCCAAAAATTAATTCACCCTTTAGGATTCCTGTACTTAATTGGTTACTTATTTTTATTCTCCTCATTAACATAAAATCTTCACAAGAAGACAAATATAACTATAGTAAAAACACAATGATATAAATCATTAAAAAATAAAGTTATGTCCACTTATGTAAATAAGCATAATCTAATACTGAAATAACATGGACATTTTCAGATAAACAAGTAAAACAATATATTATGCTTCTATGAAATACTTAATTTTTATTAGAATCAACAATTTAAAGAACTTAGACATCAGACTACTTTCCTTATCATAAATCCAGAGGGTCAATGTCTTAATAACAGGTTTCAAATGAGAGCACATGGACAGGATAATGACCTTCCCTCTCACTTCCATAGACTACTTCAAGTCTCTGCCTTTTTCTACTTTCATTCCTGCACTGCTTCAAAGCTTCTCTGTTTGGCATTCTTGATTGGTTAGTTGTAGTACAGAACACTGGATGGTGGCAAACTTTGGATGCAGCATGTCCAGCTAACTGAATCAACATAAAAAAATAGAGTCTATCAGACAATTATGTGTTTTCTTCAGCATTCTCATATCTGTGACCTCACATTTATTATGTTATATGTGGTTTGAAAGAAAATATACTCATCTTAAGCAGTGACTTTATAAGCATATATTTCAACAATACATTACTAGGAAGTGAAAATAATATTCTTCATATTACAAGTTTCACTTTTGCTGTAAAAGTCAAATTACACATTGGAGATCTCACAAAATAATCAGTGTGTAAGGACGATGGACACATAATGATATTTGATTTCTTTCACTAAATAGATACTGATTCAAACATAGTTTTCCTGGAAAATTGTAATGGTAAAAATAAATATTGAAATTATATATATATATATATATATACATATATATATAATACAAAATGAGATATGTAGATTCATAAATAATAGCATAAAAATCAAATGATGAAAAAACGACATAATCTACAAAATTAAATTAGACTTAGAAGTCATATAGATAATTTAAAATAATACTGTGACAACAATAACACACAAAATCAATAATTAGCCATTATTACTGTCATTGTAGCAAACAGTTTGTAGCATGTACTGGAGCTGCTTCCAGCTCACTAATTAATATGTATATTAACATAGCAGTAATGTTTGTTGGTAGCTGAGATTATTACACTATGGAAAAATCTAGAAGATATAGAAGTATCTTATAAAAGGTCTCACAAATTTTGAGGTAAATATATTAGCTTTAATAAAGTTAAGAATATCAAATAGAAATAATTAGTTGCTATAACTTTATCATATTGTAGTATTTAACTGTCAGGTTCAGATTTTAATTTGTTTTATGAAAGGTATATTATTAGTATGTCATTATATTAACATTATAATTATTTATGATATATTATTTATAATATATTTATACATTTCATCATGTCATATTTCATATAGTATATTATTATACACAACATGTCACTTTTATTTATCAAAAGTCTCTTTCCAAAACTTTTTCTTTAGAAGTAGTATTTTATTTGATTAATAAATTAATTAGTTGTTCTATTTGGTATATGTGTGCCTATGATTGTAAGACCCATGTGTAAGGATGCATGCATGCATGTTTGTGTGTGGGTACACATAGCTGTCTATATATCTGCAACCCATAGAATGTTATGTGCCCTCTATAATTTCTACCTATTACTTTGAGTTTGCTTGTCCCTCAAATATGTGTTTTGGTTTTCTTAAATAAGCTAGAAGTCAACAGTCTCCAGTGTTCTTCCTATGTTCATAATCCTGATTCTGCTGTTAAAAGATTTATAGCAGTAGTTTTTAATCCTCCTAATATTGCAACTGTTTAATATAGTTTCTCTTGTTATATGATCCTCAACTATAAAATTATTTTGGTGCTACTTCATAACTGTCATTTTGCTACTATTATAAATTACTATTTAAGTATCTGACATGTAGGATATTTGATATGTGATTCCAATGCGTGACTATCCATAGGTTGAGAACCTCTAATTTATGGGAACAATAGCTTGCTTCATGTGTTCTTGGAATTTAGACACTGGTCATCAAGATTATAGGTGAGTTCATATTTCCAATAATAAATTCTCTTCTCTAGCACCCTTCAATATGAAAACATTATTGATTTTGTGTATAGGTATTTGCTAATGTTTCTGTATTTGTTATGACTTGAATCAAAGAAGCAAGGACTTTGAAATTAAAAAAGCTAACTACTATGTTTCTTCAATTTCTTATTCAATGTTTGTAATTTAAGCACAGTTGTGTCAACTTGGTAGTTACAATTTTTAATAGAATAAAATATTGAAAATTATCTACTTTACCCACATATTCACATGTACATTGAAGTACATGTGAGAGACAGGTTGCATTTTTATTTGCTGCATTTTTTTTTATTTATGTAAAGATATTGCATTTGTTTCACCTTGCCTGTCAAAGGCACTTGATTGGTCTACAGAAAAGCTGAACTGCCAATAGCTAGCCAGGGGAGGGATAGCCACAGCTGACAGGCAGAGACAATAAGTAGGAGGAGAAATATAGGCTCCAGAGAGAAGGAGGAGAGAACAAGTAAGAAAGAGAGGGACATGCCCAGGGACAAAAGCAAGGCAGCTTTCAGTATGAAAGACACAAGAAGCAGGAAAAGTAAGATGAACAAAAGGAAAGAAAGCTAAAAGCCATGAAGCAAATTTAGATGAAGAGAAACAGATTAAGTTATAAGAGCTAGTGAGATAAGCATAGGTTAAGCCAAGCATTTATAACTGATAATCAATCTCCATGTCATGATTTCAAAGCTGTTTGGTTGCATAAAAGAAAAAGCTTAGAATTCTGTAGTTAATGAGCAAATTTAGTTTTACAGAATGGATTAAATCAGAGAGGAAAAGAGGAGACGCTTATGTTCCTTTAACCAGAGAGACTATTGAAAAGGATTATGACTAATAAAAACTCAGGGTCTGAACAGATCTGGAAAAAGTCAGTGCACACTGGTACCAGATCCAAACCTAACACAGCTGGCAAAATACCCAATAAAATGTGTCTGAAAGGCAACAATCTCCAGCTCAAGAGTCTTATAAAACAAAACAAAACAAACCAAAAAAACCTGTCAGCAAAACCACATCAACATACATATATTTAATCACACTAAATTTAATTCTCTTCTATTGGAGGTAAAACAAATCAGATTTTTTTTTCCTAATGTATCCACATAAATAGTCCTTTTGTAAAAAACAAAAGGAAAAGAGATAAGAATTTGGGGGCTTCTGGTAGTGATTCAGTATATATCCCTAGTATATGAATCGACTTTGGAAGACCATTCCACATTGAGGGATACTCTCTCATCCTAGACACACAGGGGAGGGCCTAGGCCCTGCTCCACATGATATGACAGACTTTGAAGATTCACCTAGCAAGGCCTGACCCTCCCTGGGGAGAAGGAATGGGATGAGATGTGGGTTGGTGAGGGGAGGACCAGAGCAGTAGGTAGTCAACACTGAAAAAATTCAGTGTTACTTTGGAGGTTTATTGTCTTATACTGTTTTTTTCTGAGCACTTTTTTAACTTAAATGTAGTTTACTTATATATTATTGTTTCAGATTTTCTGTGATTTTGTGTTTCTATGTATTTTTTGTTTCTTGTGCTTATTCTTTTGCTCATGTTTTTTTCTGTTAATTTTGTTCTATTCTGGTTTGCCTGTTTTTTGTTTGTTTTCGAATGAGAGGGAGGGGCAAATGATGTGAATTTGTGTATGTGTGCAAGTCTGAAGGATGGAAGAGAAACTGATGGATGGGAAATAGATAAGAATATATTACATTGAAAAAAGGGTCTTCTTCAGTTAAACAAAAAGGAAAAAGGGGTTAAAAAAAACATAAAATTAACAATATCTTTTCATAATTTTCAGTCAATGCCAGGTTCTATTAAATAAGTTCCCATATGAAAACATGAAAAACTATATAGGAGAGTGGTTCTTAACCTGTGTGTTGGTCATGACACACCAGAATCTGTGTATCAGATATTCTGCTTAGCAAATATTTACATTACAATTCATAACAATAGCAAAATTACAGTTATGAAATAGCAATGAAATAATTGTATGAATTGAGTCAACTCAACAAGAGAAACTGTTTTAGAAAGTCACAGCATTAAGAAGGATAAGAACTACTAAAATGCGAGATGTTGGTTTCCACAACATTCTAGCAGTATTACAGACACATGGGTGCTAGCTTTCTGACATTAGGAAACAAAACTTCTGCCTTGTTAATGTCTTAGACAATAATTATTGTGTTTTGTTCATTTTCATAGCAAATTATAAGCCTACAGAATATAGGGATCATTTTCAGTGATTATATTTGTCTCCACTGAGTTTAAAATGGTTGGTATAAAATTAGCTTAACTTCCTATTATCTATGATATGGGGCATATAAGAAAGCTCATTGAGCCAAGAAAAAATGTAAAGAAAAATATTTGTTTTACTGATTTACATATTTGTTTATATTTAGTGCCAGGCTATAGCAAGCAAGACATTTTATTTTAGTTTCTGCTCATATACACATGAGCCATGCAATCTGAGGTTGCCTGCTTCCAAGTTGTAAAGTATCAGTTGTAATATCATGGTAGGAATCAAAAACCCACCAAATAGATAGAAAATGTGCTTTAAAATAGACATCACCAATTTATTTGTTTATAGCCAAATTCCCCTGAGTATGCTGCTTCCATTTCTTTCTCCTTGATACATGGATCAAGTTTGAGATTTTATCCTCCCAGGGACATATGGTAAGGAATAAACAAACAGGTCCTTTTTCTTTTCAAAACTTCATACTGTCCTTCACCTTCTATGGTCTTTGAAAGTTTTTCCCTCATTTAATCTATTTTATGGCACCTTAGTGCCCTACAGGAGTCTTCTACTGCCCTACTTATCTTTTCTATGGAGGATTATTTTAACGTCTGGCTGTTTAATAGTGACTAAATATAGTAGAGGGCATGTATTAGGACACATTAAACAGAGTTCTAGTTATTTTTGTGTATAGGATAAAAATATTACTATACATTTGCTATATCATATTATGCTAGCATGTCTGCAAGTATTTTAAATGATTTATTAAAGTATTATTTTAAAACATAAAACTGTGGTGGAGTATATTTTGCTAAATGATGCACGTCAAAGTCATGTAAAGTATCTTTTAAAAAATCATGAAAACAGAAGAAATATTTAATGGAAATAATGCAATACATTCAGTTTCCTAAGTTCCTCAAACAATAGGTGTTATTACCTAAGATACAGACCAAAAATAAAACACCAAAAATCTGGGTGCTAGAAAAGAATTTGCAATTGGTACAGTATTAAGTAAAATCCAAAAGACTTGAGTTTAAAATGGTCTATATGTTCAAAAGGCTATTGCATCAGATTCAGTGTGTGTGTAGAATAATTAGGTGGTTGAGAAATTATAGTATATTTTCATTGTAAAATCACTCTTAGTATGCTTAAAAGGATGGAAGTACAACTAAAAATTGGTGGAAGGGTAACAGGTATTAAGAATCATAATTTATTTGATTTGTTGAGAATAATAAATTTTCCTCCAATATATCTAGCGATAGGAAAAATTACAGGGTCACATTTACAGTTGCAAATTACCCCTCCAACTGGTAAGGAACTAGGGGTTCAATTAGTTCTCATGAGGATATCCATTAAATCTATAGTGACAGGGTAATTATAGCCAATATATAAGGTACAAAGTCTGTGTGAAATGTGTAGTTCTGCAGTTAACTATGGGAGTACCATAGTTTCTAGTTTAAATGTATGGGACTAATCAATAAATATAATAAATAACTACATATAGAAAACATGCTCAGGGAGGAAAGATAGGTGGAAATATATGTTATATATGTGCAAATGTAAAAATACTAATTGTGAATCTTAAATTACTGAATAGAATAAAGAATTCCATGTGTATATTACATCAAACATTTCCACACACATAAAAGAACTTACAGGAAAAGACATTGCATCAGAAAAAAAATGAGTAAAACTTCAGTGACTAATATGAAGATTGTAGCTGCTTTAAGTAATATGAATTCCTACTTACCTGCCATAATTTGTGAAGCATACATCTCTTTGATGAGGCTTAGGACAATTTTTCTAAACACATTCATCTGTTCAGGATGACTCAGAGAGATAGTGTCACAACCTCTGCTTCTGGATGTGACACTGCAAATAGAAATGAAAGTAGATCAAATATACAAAGAAATGACTTTCTGCTATATGTAAGACTGTCATTCCTGAATAAATAGGAACTTACCAAAGCTTTCATCATTTCTAATAAAAACAACAAGGTCTAGATAAAACAACAAAGTAAGTATTTAGTAGTAACAAATACATCATGAATGTGGTGAACAAATTTTAAATGAAACTGCATACTTTTCTTAGTGGTGGGACAAATGGATATAAGAATAAAGAAAAAAGAGCAAGTCAGGTATTCAAATTGCACAAGAAGGCATAAAACATGGAGTAATTTAAATAGCCCAATTATCAGCATAATTGAGTAATGGAAGGAGGCTGGAATAACTAGAGAATGATATTTACAAACTGCAAAGGATACAGTAATCATAAATTTTGGGCACTAACCAATTACCTAAGTTATAAAACTCCTGGAAAAGCATGCCTTCCTCAGCTTTAGCATTAAGCCATTTTTTGTCTCACTCAGATAATGGAAGCACATTGTCTCATGGAGAAGTTGCTTTGGTACCTGGTCCATAAATTTTATGAAAATTTTCCCATCTGTTGTAGAAAGGAAATTGTGTTGGAGGCCCCATGAAACTAAATAAGAAGCCCGAGTAACCTTTGGATTCTGTTACCATGATATAGGTGGTATATAAGCATTTGGCTTGACCCAGTAGAATATTTCACTGAAAAACAAAACAAAAAACAGAAACAAAACAAACAGCAACAACAAAAACTGGTGGTAGGCAAACTATCCATAAAATGGGATTCTAGTTTTCTCCTAAATCATAAAAAAAAATATTTTCTGTTTTAATAGGCTATGTGGTTTTTTTTTACAGGATCCTCTTTTTAGACTCAACATTATAACAAAAGATGAATGAAAGTTTTGATATTGTCATTTCATAGTTTGAAGAGCAAATATTGACTATGGAATTAAACTCAGAGGCAATAAACACCAACAATAATGAACTGGAACTGAAACACTGATTTAGAAAAATAGAATGCCATTGAAATAAAAATTGTCAGTGGTAAGAAGTCACTTAAAAATGATAAAGAAGAAGCTATTTTTTCTTCTTTCTAGTGGTGCTGTATCCAAAGAATAGGGAAATAATAAGACAGCTAGTAATGAAGTCCATTACCACAATGAGAGATTAGTTTACATTTCCCTGTCTGTGAGAATAGGCAGACAAATCAATAAAGATACATTTGGTCAAAAATGTACTCCAATTCACTTTATTTCTCTGGCATTTATTGAATACTCAACCTAGTATTAGGAAAATACAATCCCTGATAATACTTGAGCAATTTCTAAGGGTATAAAATCTGTCTAACAGATTAGGTAGACTAGTAATTATTGAACCTATGTTATCAGACTACCGACAAATTAAAATAGAAACAAAGTGATAGAAATATAACTGGAGAATTTTAAATCTTAGGATATTAAAGGACAAGTTTTCATATAGACTACATATTTAAGAAAAATTAAAGGGATGTTTATGTGTTGAATAAGTAAGCACAAACAGTAGTGTTTACCAAGCAATTAACAAATCCCCGATGATGATAAATTACAGAGCATTACATAAGCTATAAACTATTTCAGTACTCTTAGAATGAGGAATGAAGGAGCAGAGGATTTTATTTTTTGTTTTATTTTAATGTTCTTTTAGTTTTTGTTTGTTTGTTTTCTTGCTTTGTATTTTAAAGTAAAAAAAAAAAAAAACTGGATTAGCTCAGGCCAATATCTCAGTAGGTAAAAGTGATTAGTGCATAGAACTCGCATAATGGTAGAAGACAACTGACCCCACAAAATGTGCTCTGACCTCCCCATGTGCTCAGTATAACCTTCCCCCCTATACAATAAATAAATAAGTATAAGATATGGGGCTAAAGTCACTTAAAGGAAGAGTTATAATGCATACATTACAAAAAAATTCCATAACAAAACACAAAACTAGGAAAAAGAGAAGGGGAGGAGAGGAAAGCACTTGTGACTAGGAAGATTGAGTCAGGGTAAGAATAGAAGACAAAAAATAGGAAGGGAGGGAGGGAAGAAAGGAGGGAGGGAGAGAGAGAGAGAGAGAGAGAGGGAGAGAGAGAGAGAACAAAAAGTAGAGCTATTATTGGTTTGAAGAGAAAACTGAATCTAAAGAAAGGTCTAGAGACCTACAAGACTGACTCTAACAGTTTGTTTGAGCAACCATGGAAAGGCTACCATAAATGTTGTTCCCAGATAGTGAGATCAACAATTAAATTATCCACCATCATGGAGCTCTCATATAGTACCTATTGGAAGCAGAAGCAAACACCCATAATTAAACACTGAGTCAAACTAGAATCCAGATGCAGAGAGAGAGAGAGGACAAGACCAGGTGGCAGAAACACATAAAGACAGTTAACCTGAACAAGTAGGAGCTAATGTGACCTCCAGACTGATAGCTGGGAATCTAGCATGGGACTGACTCAGACCCCCTGAACATGGGTCTCAGCTAGAAGACTGAGCAGCCGGAGGGACTTTAGAGAGTGGAACCGGGATGTATTCCTGTTGCACAAAAGGACATTGTGGGTACATCCCCCAGGGAGGGATATTCTCTTAACCTAGAGACAGGAGAGAAGTCCTAGTCCCTACTTCAAATGACATGACAGATTTATATGACCCCACCTGGATAGCATAGCCCTACATGTTTAATGTGGGTGGGAAGGTAGGAGGGGAGGGTCATCAGGGTACATGTGTTGGGGAGAGAGGGTAAGAGGGAGGGAGAGGGAACTGGGATCTACATGTAAAATGTTCTGTTAAGACAATAAAAGCAGCTAAATAAACCCCACACTCTATGCATTTTTGAAGAATAAGAAAGATAAAAAACTGCAAATATCCATCATTAAAGTTTGACACTACTAATATCACTAATCTGAGAGATATGGAAGCATGACAAGCTCAGTAATATGCTTTCATGGGAAAGGATGTTTGTCACCAAACTAGAGGATCTGAAGTTGACTCTTAGAATACAAATTGTGGAAGGGGAGATTCTACTTCTGCAGGTTGTCCTTTCATCTCCACATGGTTGTCTTGTCTTGCAAGTCCCACCCCTGAAAGATGTAATATTTCATAAAATTAATTTTTATAAAGTTATGATTTGGCCTAATTTAACCATGAACTTTAAAACATATTTAAACTTCAAAGCTCACAAATAAAATATAATTCATTTATTTCAGTGCATTCATTTTATGTTAAAAATAAAACTACACAGGCTAAATTTGACTCAAATGATATGAACATTTTGATTGTTTTTCTAGACAATGTTTCACTATGTAGCACTAGAGAGTCCTAGAACTCTCTTATTTCTTATTTTACAAATCAATATCAGTTCCCTCTCCCTGCTCTCCCTGCCTCCTTCTCTTCCTCCCTCCCATGTCCAACCCCCTTCCATCCCATTCCTACCACTCCATAGGGAGGATGATGCCTTCTAGGAGGGATCATCAAAATCTGTCAAGTCATTTCAAGAAAAGACTAGGCCATCTCCCTTTCCTCTAAGCTAAGGAAGTATCCCTCCCTTCGTGAGAAATGTGCTCCCAAATTCCTTTTGTGCACCAGGGATGCATCCTGGTTTCACGGTTAGAAGTCCCTTAGACTGCCCAGGCCTTCTGAGACTCATGTTCAGGGTATCTAAGTCAGTTCTGTGCTGGTTTCCCAGCTACCAGTCTCAGAGTCTATGAGCTACCCTGTGTTCAGATCTGTTGTTTCTGTGGGTTTCTGCAGCCTAATCTTGACACCATTTTGTTATCATACCTCCCTCTCTGCAGCTGGATTCCAGGAGATCATCTCACAGAGATACTCTTATGTCTACTTCTGGAGCATTTGGATTATGGCATGCCCAACTAATATTAATTTTTTAAACAGGATATTTTAGCATTAGAGTGTGTAATTTCCAACTGTGTCATAATTGAGACTAAAAAGGCATAATATATCCTGTGCCCCTTAATCAATTCTGTTTTCTTTACTAGCACAGTTTTCCATTTGAAAATGTCAAAGTAAATTGTTATTTCACTTTAAGTATATCTAGTACTTTTCTTTTATTCCAGTGTTATACATATGCATATGCTATTTCATATTTAAAATTGTAGCAAATACAAGGAGTCTTGGAGGTATACATTTTGAAATACATTAATATTCTAGTGTTCTTTTTCTTTTTTACGTTTCTTCATAAGTTCTTGTAAGTTCAGATATCTAAGCTTAGTGCCAAAAAAATATTTATTTCAGGCACATAATTCTACATACATACTTAAATAAAACTTAAAATTTCATTATTTCCCCCAGGTCCACTTCTACCTTTAACTGTCAATCTTCTAATAGTTAATGCTATTTTTATAAGCATGCTCTTTGATTCTCTACTATAATTGACACTTTTAGCAATTTTCTGGGTTCTTTGCTAAAAACACATTATAATAATTTTTGTTAACTGGTCATGCATGGTAAATAAAGTGTTAATAAAACCATAGTTTTCAACTGCTTAAAATGTTGCCATTTTCCTAGTTGACATTGTATTATTAAGTAAAGGACTGGAGTGTATCAGAGAACCAATATTTCAGAGAATCAGTCCCCAACTATAATTTATTTTTTTGTTTGATTTATGTAAGTCCATGACTCCATTTATATTGGTACGAAAATGTGTTTCTTAATTACAGAAAGCCTAAAATGTTATTAATTATCCAACTGATTGAAATTATTACTAAGCTTATTGGAATGTATTAAGTAACATGTACATACTACAGCAGGCTTCACATGAATGTCCCTTATTCAATGAGAATAACAATCACATTCTATATTTCATTGGCCAGATGCATTATGGTATTGAATGGCAAATACTTTTCTTTTGAATGGAATGAGACCAGGATGAAAAATCCTAATGTGTTTTTTATCATCTACAATTGTATACACAAATTTTATGTAAGTCAAATGAATTTAAGCATATATAAAACATTGTGAGTTAATTATAACAGACACAAATGCACAAGAATTAAATGACTGAGAGAGCTGAGACATACTGGGGTGGGGGAAGCAAGTCTTTGATAACCACAGAAGCATTAACATTACTATGACAAATGAATAAAATATATAGAAAAGTGAAGTCACCAAAGACATGTCACTCTTTACACCAAGCCCTAGGCATTCGAAACTCAGAAGAAATACTTTCCTGTGTTCATCCTGCATTGGGACATGAGTCTGACATTTAGACTCACTGCTGTTAGCATACTACTTTACATGCAGGTAATGAAAAGATGTGTTTTCTTGTAATGCACCTACCCTTGACCAGCAAAAAAGATGCAACTCAGGGAAGATCTTCATGCAGTTTATTCAGGATCATTGAACAAGCTTCTTCTGATGCCAGGGGACAACCCCCACAGGCTTAAATCCCCTTGTGCTGACCAACCCCAATGATCTACATGGACCCTGCAGAGAGGCTACTCTAACGTGGAAGCAAACAGGCTGAACAGGCTTAACCAAATAAGGACTTGTTTAAGCCAGAAAGCGCTCACCATCAGATAGGTGGAAGGTGGAAGCCAGTGCCATCTTTAAGGCACAGCACTTTGCAGCTCTCTACTTTTTCTCATAACTTATAAATATAATATTGGTATAAAGTGTATAAATAGCATAGCTTTAAGCATTTTAGAATGTTTATTCAGAAGTTACAGTCAGTACTGTGCCTACTTAGAGTATTATGTAATTTTCAGATATTTTTCTATCACAACAGAAACTCTTGCTTATTACCAATCATCCTTTACATATCTTCATTGATCCTTTTACTGCTGATAATTTTCTATCTCTAGAGATAAATCTACATTCTTGTTCCAGTTTTTTTGCTGATATCATAGAAAATTCTGATCTAAATAAACTAAGGAAGGACATTATTTATTTTGCTTACACTTTCAGGTTATAGTTCATCACTGAGCAAACACATGTCAGGAAATCAGTGCAGAAAATTGAAGTAGAAACCATGGTGGAACACCTTACATTTTTGCCTTGCTCACTGTTTCATACTTTGTTTTCTTTTTAAATATGTCATAGGACCAGGGTCAAGTGCATATATTATGATAGATCTTCCTGAATCAAATAATAATCAAAACAGTGCCTTACAGGCATGTCAATGGGACCACTCTGATGTAGGGAATTATTCAATTGATACTTTCCTCTCAGCTAACTCTAAACAATGTCAAGTTGAGAACTGAAACTAAAAAGGGCAGCATGACATGCCATATGAATAGGATACTGCAATATATAATTTTTTCTAAAAATACATTCATTTTATTTATGACTGATAAAACCATTCATTTAAGTCATTTAAAACTAGTGGATATTTCCTGTAGTATTCTACATCTAAAAGTTCTGTAGAAAATTTTGCTATTCAGCTAGGACAAAAGTGTATTGTAAGAGATTCATATATGGTCCCTCAAAAAAGGGGGAAGGGACAAATCCCCCAAAGCACATGAGAAGTCGGGGGCAGTGAATTCAAGTATTTTGCCAAAGCTTTGTTTTGGTCAGATACAATTAGAAAACTGAGACAAAGAAGTACATAGTGTTAATAGGTTTGTAGAGTATGGAAAAGAGTAGATGGGGATAATCTAGAAACTTCAAAGAATTCAAAATATTACAATAGTTACTAACTACATATAGATAAAAAAGTGCTGACAGAATGGTTCTCTTCATTCTCAGGGATACATTTGGTGGTTTTGTGTTCTTCTATTTATATTTTTTACTGTGCATATAAAACTATATACAGAAGTGTTTCATTTTCCTTATCAATATTATATATAGTCACTACTTTAAAACGTATTTTTCTCTAATCAATAGTGTTTACACAGGAACTACTTATATTTTGTCAAATGGATCTATAATAATCTTCTAAGTTGAACATTTTACCTATAGAAGCATTGCATTTTAAAAATCAGTTTTCTAATTGTTTCATAGTTAGTTTTAAGGGGTAACCTCATTTTTGTGTCAATTAACACAGAGTTTATCTAAAAGAAATATCTGTATAGAATTCCTGAATGTTATATCATTTGTATTTCCAGTTGCAATAATACTGCCAGCTCAATTGATAACTGGATGCAGTGATTTTCGGATTTTCATCCCCTTAAACAAAATAAGACAATGCTTATCAATCAAAGAATGGTTTATGATCATTCTTAGTGTTTTCTGTGTTTGACAATTTGATTCAACAAAATGGTTCAGTTTTTTTTTTACTGTGTTGTTAATTCATTGGATTATCTTTTGTTTTTAATATTTGCAAATAGATTCAGGAACCTTGTGCATGCTATGCAAGTGAATTATATCATGAATCTTGATCATTTTTTTTTCTTTTTCAATCTTATTTTATTTTCAGGTGTGTGTGTGAGTGAGTGTGTGTGTGTGTGTGTGTGTGTGTGTGTGTGTGTATGTGTGTGTATGGTGATCTAGTTACAGGCATCTGCTAAGTTCAAAAGAGTTTATATTGCCTGTAGCTTTTGTTCCTAACAAGTGTGGGCTCTGGAAATGAAACTGATATCCTCTGATAGAGCAACAAGTTCTCATAACCACTGAGACATCTGTTGAAAAAAAATCATCATTTACTTCTTCATATATGTTAATTCTTACTCAAGTAACTCATACACTTTGTTATCAACTTGTTAGGTTTTTTTTGTTTGTTTGTTTAACAACGTTGCAGAAATTTGACATGCCACAGTCTCTTACTTTATAATAATGGATATGTGTATAATCAAGAAAGTTATTGTACTAGGGCTGGATCATTAAAGAAACAGAAAGTATGGGGTATATAATAATAAAAGAAGTTTAATATATGAATTGGCATGTATGATTAATGATTGCTAACCAATCCCATGAATTGTCATCTGAAACATTATGACAAAGAAAATCAGCTGTGTATTTCATCTGACATTTAAATGGATGAAAATCAAAAGCTCCACTATCTGAACATAGAAACTATGTGCTGAAACATTTTGTTTCATTCTCTGTCTCTTTAGAGAAGTGAGGTTGAATCCTCTTCTCTTAGTTTTTGATGCAGGTATTAATCTCTTTTGGAAGCACCATAGTAGATGCAACTAGCAAAGTATCCTTCAACAGCAATCTAGGCACATTTTAGTTCAGTTAACACATATTTACATATTATATTTTATATTTTAAAAAGTTGATTCCATTTCCACTATGAAATAATACATTATTATTTCATAGTGTTGGATTGAAATTATGAATTTTGGACCAAGACATGGATGGTGCAGAGTCTGTCAATGTTCACATTATTGTACATGGCATGTAGCTGTATAAATCAAGCATGTAGAGAAGCAAATGTCAGCATGGAACTATCAGAAATTACGGACATTTTAAAAACTGAGAAGAAGAGTTATACTTCAAATACATGTTCAATTTACTTCACACCTATACTACTCTCCAATAGCTACTAAAACAAAATATCAGAGCCCATGCTGTTATGAAAATTGTCTCATCTCCAGTTCAAGATGTTTGAAGGCAAGGTAAATGTGTTGGTAGTTTCATTTTCTCCTAAGTATTTTCTCTGTGACCTGAATGAGACTGTCTTGCTTAAGGTCCCATATGGTTGTTCATCTGTGTCTACATGTTTTCCATTTTTTTTCTCTTTTCAGTATAACAATATAACTTGTTGGGCTAACAATAGTAATATTTTCACTGAGACAGGACCTAATTAGTAAGTTATTCCCTAACCTATTCTTCAGATAGCTACATCTGATGCCCTCACAGATAAGGACTTTATTTTTCAGACCTAAGCAGCATTATTTCCAACTTCAATAAAACAGACAATGCACAGTGACACAAGATGTTAACATCATATACAATACTCTGTATCAACACTTGGTTTCTAGAAACGTTCCAAGAAAATCCAACTGCCTCAATGAAGATTGGTTTTTCTTTTAACACTGTAAAAAAAGGGAATTTAAATTTTATTTTGAATTAAAAGCAGATTGTTTATCTACTAAAGTAATTCACTGCTCTTATAAAAGACACAAGCTATGTTTCTGCTTCTATGGATGGTGGCTCATGAATTTTTGCAACTTCAGCTCCATGGGATTTAATGTTTTCTTTTGCCTTCCTTGATACACACAAACACACATACACACACACACACACACACACACACACACACACACACACACGCACACAATTACACATGAACAAATAAAAAAACAAAGCTTTTTTGTATATGTAGATACCTAAACTACTCCTTAGACTCATATGATAGTAGGCAAAAACAGATATCAAATATGATCAATGGTTATCCATGATTATTTATATAATAATTTATGAATTTATGACTTTAACCTCTGACATTGTACACAATAATTTGCATCCATACTTAGTTTGAAACTGTAATGATTTTAAAATGGAGATTGTCTTGTGTTATAAAGGTGGGTTCAAAGTTATTACATGAGTCCTCAACAACAGTTGAGCTCTACAGGCTCTGTTAAGGGAGTCCTGTCAATGGAAGCAATGAGTAATGCAAATTTGCAGGTCAAAAAGACTTCACAAGAAAGGTCAATGTCAGATAATTTAAGAAGAACTGACATGACTATACTTGGGAGACCACCTAACTTGGACTCTGGTAATTTTTCACTCTCCATCCTCTGTCATTTGACTCTCCCCTTCCTTTTCCACAGTCCTGTATCAGTCTTCTTTCAGAAACTTTTCCACCCATTCTATCTCCATTTTCATTGAACTCTACCAATCCTTGAGTAGACCCAACCATATTCCCCTTCCCCATCCTCAGTGTTAGCCATCTATAACTAGAAACAGTGGGATCCCCTGTGATCACAACTGGCAAAGACTCTAGTAGGAGAATCACATTATTTCTTCCTTTATATATTCTATAATTTCCTTGATAAATCTTAGGAAAACGAATAAAAATTGGAGGCTTAAGATTAAAATTAATAAAAACAGAGATGAAGATGGGTATTAAAACAGACCCCAGAAGAATTCCAGATAATCATAAGGACACAATTTCAATGTGAACACAGGACTCATCTGTATTT
Organism: Cricetiscus sungorus; assembly: GCA_030556225.1. Taxonomy (NCBI): domain Eukaryota; kingdom Metazoa; phylum Chordata; class Mammalia; order Rodentia; family Cricetidae; genus Cricetiscus; species Cricetiscus sungorus. Next base: position 43,715,909 of record JANBXA010000730.1, read on the forward strand.
CACTTCCTGTTGTGAAAAAAATACATTTTGTATTTTTCCTTATTCAGCTAGCTCCTTTTCATTATAAATGTTCATTATAGTTAACAGTAATCAACACATTATCCATAATAGGCATGTTTGCTATTTCCTCTGACATAGAATTATTCCACTCAGTCAGACTCTTTGCACAAGGTCAAAAAGCAACCATATTCTTCACCAAAATATCTTCAGTAAAATGGTCTCAAAGCCACATACTAACATTCTTCTCAACTGAAACCTCTTGAGCCAGGCCCCAACAGTTCAAATCACCCTCAACACCACTGTTTGCCATGTTCCTAATAGGACTGCCCATTAAGTCCCATTTAAAACATTCAATTATGTTTTTGAAATCCATTTTTACAATGTCCACATTTTTCCAAATAAAAACATACTCTATCCTATCACAAGAATACCCTGCTATCAATTTCTGCCTTAGTTAGGGTTTTTGTTGTTGTGAGGAGATACCATGAATAGGACAATTCTTATAAAGAAAACACTTCATTGTGGTTCGATTAGAATTTCAGAGGTTTAGTCTATTATTCATGGTGGCATGCAAGCACACATGATATGGTGTTGTAGAAAGAGATGAGTATGATTATATTTTATTTAGGATACAACAAATAAAGCTTGCCTAAAGATTAGAGTAAAAGGCTAGTAACACAGCTCGCCATAGAGGCCAGGCATGATGGCCCACAGCATTAATCCTAGCAACCACAGTAGTAAGACATAAAGTCAGGCAGTGGTGGAAAACGGGACTCTGGAGATAGATATAGACAAATCTCTGTTATTTCAAGGCTATCTGAGCTACAAAAAACTGAGCTAGTCTAAAAGAGAAACACTGGTCCCTCACTGGAATGACATGTCTTTAATCTCAGTACTAGAGAGGAATATAAGGTAGGAGCAAACCGAAGCTTATTGAAGTCTAGGGGCAGTGCAGTCTGTAGTCAATATGGGTTTTAGTGGATTTTTCATTAGGTATGAACATTGATAGAGGTTAGATCTCTCTAGTAGCTGTGTGTTTGCTTCTCTAATCTTCAGCTTTAACCTCAATATCTGTCTCTGGGTGTTTGTTATTTTTTGCTACAGATTAGAGTTCTGTATCATGATCCCCAGACAGTACCACATTGAGCATACTTTGAGCATAGAAGACATTAAAGCCAACCCCCACAATAACACACTTCCTCCAAGAAGAGCATCCTTACTCCAAAAAAGCAACAACCCTTACTAGTGCCACTCCGTATGGGAGTCTTTTTACTTTCAAAACACACAAGAGGGAGAAATTCCTGGAGCCGATCTGAGCACAATAGACCTGCCTAGTGTAATCTCCATTGGCCTGGTCTCTGAACCCCACCACAGTCTTCTACTATATTTCTGGGCTCCTCACAGAGAACTGCCTATCTCTGCAGGTCCACTCTGAGTTCCTGCTGGCTGGGTCCTTAGCCCCCATGGCAGGGACTTTGCTAAAGAGGCCTTACAAAGCTGGGGAGTGCCAGCTAACCTGCCTATCTGTGTGGAAAAATACTAAGTATCAGCCCAGCCATTGTCCCCAATCGTCAGGCCTTGGCTAGAGGCCTTGGCTAGAGCTAGACCTGACTATACCCGAAGAAACATTTTGTGGGCTAGCCTCTGCAAAAGAGGCCTCAGCTGTCCTCTGCTGCAGCTTGATCTTTGACCACAACTGTCGAGCCCGTGTCTACCAAGAGACCTCTTAGAGAGCTTGGACCACCCAGAACTAAAGACATCAAACTCTGACCCACCTAAATCCATAGAGAGAGGGAGAAACCCCACCAACACCTATTGAAAGAAGCTATGGGAAGATGGCAACACAAGAAAACACCTAACATCAGAAAGACAAGCATAACACCACCAGAATCTAGGGAATCTACACCAACTAAACCATAACACAAAAAAGCAAATAAGTCAGAAGAGAACGACCTAAAAATTATCGTCATAAAAATGATAGAGGCCCTCAAAGATGTGATAAAATCCGACAAAGAAATGGAAGATAAAACCAACAAAAAATTTGAAGAAATAAATAAATTTCTTAAAGAAAGTACAGAAAGCCAAGAAAAAAATAATTAAACAAGAGAAGGAAACGGTTGAAGACTTGAAAATGGAAATAGAGACAATAAGAAAAATACAAACCGAAGGAATGCTGGAAATAGAAAAACTGCACAAACGATCAGGAACTACAGATGGAAGCATAACCATCAGAATTTAAGAGATGGCAGAGAGAATCTCAGGAGCTGAAGGTAAACTAGAGGAAATAGGTTCATCGAACAAAGAAAACTGTAATTTCAACAAATCGTTAACACAAAACATCCAGGAAATGTGGGACACTGTGAAAAGGCCAAACCTAAGAAAAATAGGCATAGAAGAAGGCAAAAAAGCCCAGCTCAAAGGGGCCAAAAACATATTCAACAAAATCATTGAGGAAAACTTTTTCGATCTGAAGAAGGACGTGCCCATGAAAGTACAAGAAGCATACCAAACACCAAATAGACAGGACCAAAGAAAAAATGCCCCTTGACGTATCATAATCAAAACACCTAACATACAGAATAAAGAAAGAATATTAAGAGCAGCGAAGGAAAAAGGACAGGTAACATATAAAGGTGTCTTCCAATCAAATAGACCCAAAAAGCAAACAGTTGTGGCTATCCTAATATCTAACAAGTTAGTCCTCAAACCAAATTAATCAAAAGAGATGAAGATGGTCATTTCATATTCATCACAGGAGAGATCCATCAACACAAAGTCTCGATTCTGAACATCAATGTCCCAAATACAAACGCACCCACATTCATAAAGAAACACTAATAAAACGCAAAGCTCAAATAAACCTCACATACTTATAGTAGGAGACTTCATCACACCACTCTCACCACTAGAAAGGACCACCAATCAGAAACTCAACAAAGAAACAAAAGAACAAACAGAAGTTATGTCTCAACTGGGTTTAACAGACATCTATAGAACATTTCATCCAAACACAAAAGAATATACCTTCTTCTCTACTTCACATGGAACCTTCTCTAAAATCAACCACATACTCGGTGGCATAACAAACCTCAACAGATAAAAAAGAATTGGAATAATCTCCTGTATCTTATCAGATCACCATGCTTTAAAGTTGGAATTCAACAATAACACAAACCACAGAAACCCTACAAACTCATGGAAAACGAACAATATGGAATTGCACCACACCTGGGTCAAAGAAGAAATAAAGAAAGAAATTAAGGACTTCCTAAAATTCAATTAGAATGAGGACACGACATATCTGAACTCATGGGACACCTTGAAAGCAGTGTTAAGAGGGAAGTTCATTGCACTGACTACCTATATGAAGAATACAGATGATAGTCACATTAGAGAATTAACAGCACAACTGAAAGCCTCAGAACAAAAAGATTCAAACTCACCCTGGAGGAGTAGATGCCAGGAAATAATTAATTTGAGGGCTGAAATCAATAAAATAGAAACCAGGAAAACAATACAAAAAAATCAATGCAACAAAAAGTTGGTTTTTCTGCAAAAATCAACGAGATAGACAAACCTTTATCCAAACTAATGAAAAAGCAGAGAGAGATCATGCAAATAAATAAAATCAGAAAGGAAAAGTGGGACATAACAATGGACACAGAGGAAATCCAGACAACTTTCAGGTCATACTTCGAAAACCTCTACTCCACAAAGTTTGAAAATTCAAAGGGAATGGACAAATTTCTGGGTAACTGTCACTTACCAAAATTAAATCAAGAATAGACAAACAACTTAAATAGACCTATATCACCAACGAAATGGAAGCAGTTACCAAAAACCTTCCAACCAAAACAAGCCCAGGGCCAGATGGCTTCAGTGCTGAATTCTACCAGAAATTCAAGGAAGAGCTAATTCAGATACTCCTCAAATTGTTCCACATAATAGAAACAGAAGTCACATTATCAAAGTCTTTCTACTAGGCCACAATCATCTTGGTACTCAAGCCACACAAAGATACAACCTGATTTTGACAAAACAGCTAAAAGAATACAATGGGGGGAGGGAAAGGAAAGCATCTTAAACAAATGATGCTGGAACAATTGAATGATGGTGTGTAGAAGACTGCAGATAGACCCATGTCTATCACCATGCATAACTCAAGTCGAAATTGATCAGAAACCTAAATATATATCCAGCCAAACTGAACCTCTTGGAAGAGAAAGTAGGAGGTACCCTTGAACAAATTGGTATAGGAGATTGCTTCCTGACCATAATTCCAGTAGCAGAGACACTGAGATCAACAATTAATAAGTGGGACCTGCTCAAACTTAGAAGCTTCTGTAAGGCAAAGGACACAGTGGTCAAGACCAATTGTTAGCCCACAGACTGGAAAAATTCTTTTTCCAATCCTACATTTGACAAAGGGCTGATCTCCAAAATATAAAAGAACTCAAGAAACTAGTCAACAAAACACCAAATAACCCTCTTAAAAAATGGCATACAGAACTGAAGAAAAAATTCTCAATAGAGAAAATCAAATAGGCTGATAGACACTTAAGAAAGTGCTCAACATCCTTAGCTATTAGAAAAATGTAAACGCATTTGAGATAACATCTTACTATTGCCAGAATGGCTAAAATTAGGAATAACAATGACAACTTATGCTGGAGAGGATGTGGAGAAATGGGGACACGCCACTGCTGGTAGGAGTGCAAACTCATACAGCCATTTTGGGGATCAGTATGGCGGTTCCCCAAGAAAATGGGAATTAGTTTACCACAGGATCCAGCAATTCTTCTCTTAGGTATATACCCAAATATCCCACTTCCATGCAAAAAAAACATGTGCTCAACTATGTTCATTGCAGAATTATTTTTAATAGCAAGAAACTGGAAGCAACCTAGATGCCCCTCAACTATAGAATGGATAAAGAAGATGTGGCACCTCTACACAATGGAATACTACTCTGCAGAAAAAAAAAATAATGGAATCTTGAAATCTGCAGGCAAGTGGATGGAACTTGAAGAAACCAACCTGAATGAGGTAACCCAGTCACAAAAAGAGGAAAAGGGTATGTACTCGCTCATATATGGATTTTAGACGTAGAACAAAATATTACCAGCCTGTAATTCACACCACCAGGGGAACTGGGATACAAGGTGTATACTAAGAGATTCACATATAGTCCCGCACAAAATGGGGAAGTGACAAGTCACTCAGAGCTCATGGGTAATGGTGGGGGCAGTGAATGGAGAGAGAACTAGGAGAAAGAGAAAGGAAGGAGAGGAAAGTTTGTGTGACTAGGTAGATTGAGTCAGGGTAGGAATAGAAAACAGAAGAGAGAGAGAAAGAGAGAGAGAGAGAGAGAGAGAGAGAGAGAGAGAGAGAGAGAGAGAGAGAATATGTAAAAGAAGGAGCCATTATTGGTTTGAAGGGAAAACTGAACCTAAAGAATGATCTAGAGAACTACAAGACTGAATCCAAATAACAATTCAAGTTACTGTGGAAAGGCTACCATAAATGCCCTTCCCTGATGGTGAGATCATCAACTAAATTATCCACTATCATGGAGCCCTCATCTAGTACTTGTTGGAAAAGGAAGCAGACACCCATAACTAAACACTGAGTTGAACTAGAATATAGATGCAGAGAGAGGGGACAAGACCAGGTTGCAGAAACTCACAAAGACAGCTGACTCGAACAAGGAGGAGCTAATGCCCCCCACCTAGACTGATAGCTGGGAATCCAGCATGGGACTGACTCAGACCCCCTGAATATGGGTCTCATCTAGAATGACTGAGCAGTGTGGGAGACCTCGGACAGTAAAATCAGGATCTATTCCTGGTGCACAAAAGGACCTCATGGACACATCCCCCATGGAGGGATACCCCCTTAACCTGGAGACAGGAGAGAAGTCCTAGTCCCTACTTCAAATGACTTGACAGATTTACATGACCCAACCTGGATAGCATAGCCCTACATGTAGAATGTGGATGGGCGCATGGGAGGGGAGGGTGGCCAGGGTGCATGTCACAAGGGAAAGAGGAAGGGGTGAAGGGAGAGGAAACTGGGATCCACATGTAAAATTTTTAATTTATATTATTAAAAAAAAACAATATAAGTATGTCTATCTTTTCCCATATATGGAAATTTTCTCTGGTTACAGTTGTCTAGGCTGGTGTCTGTATTCTCTTAAGCATCTGCATAACATATTCCTAGGCCCTTTTGTCTTTTACAATTGCCATTGAGAAATTGGGTGTAATTCTAATACATCTGACTTTTTATGTCACTTGGCCATTCTTCATTGAAATTTGTGAAATCCTTTCTTCTTTATGTCAACCTTTTGATTATTGTATGGCTAGTATTATTTCTTTTCCCAGTCAAACTCTTTATGTTCTCTGAGATTCTAGTACTTTTATCATCATGTCTTTCTTTAGTTTTGTATATTTTTTTCTCTAGTTTTGGTTAAGATGTGTTCTTTGTGTGCTGAGATACTTCTCCTTCTTCTATTCCTATACTCATTAGGTTGGGTTTCTAAAATAGTGTTTCAGGTTCTCTGGTTATTTTGTGCCAGGAATTTTCTTTTTTTCTTCTTCTTTTTTTTTGAACAATGTATCAATATCTTTGAACAATATATCAATTTATTCTGTGGTATCCTCTACACCTGAGATTAAAAGTAATACCCATTAAATTCTAACACAATTCTTTGTAGAAATTAAAAGAACAATATTCATCTTACCATGGAACGAATCTAAAAATAGAAAAAAAAAATCTAGGGGAGCCAAAACTGTCTCAAACAATTTGGACAATTAAAGAATTATTGGAATTACTGGAAGTACCACCAATACATAACATTTGTTGTAATACAAGACATAGTAAATAAATTGGTAACATATTGGCATAAAACATTAATACTGAATGATGAAATCAAATTTCAGACCATACTTAAACCCATACACCTATAGACACTGGATTTGTCAAAGAAGTAACAAATACACACTGATAAAAAGACAGCATATTCAACAAATAATGCTTATAAAATAATGTGGGAGCATGTAAAAAGAAACAAATTGAACTATATGTACACCTTTCATTTTTCCCAAAACTCAACAAGAAAGGAATGAAGCATCACAAATAAATATGATTCCCTGATTCTGATAGAAGAGAAAGTAAGGAATTTTTCTGAACTCATTGGAACAGAAAGAAACAATTAGTACAATCTTTAAGATCAACAATTAATAAATGGGACATCATAGAAATGAAAAGCTTCTACACTTCAAAGGATTCTATTATTTAGACAAATACCACTCTACAGAATTGAAAAAGAGTTTACTAATTACTCATTTCACAGAGGGTTAATATTTAAAATACTAAAAAAACTAAATGTCTTGACATCAAGAAAGCAAATAACCCAACATATAAATGGTACAGATCAAAACAGAGTTCTCAAAAGTGAAACAAAAATGGTTGAGGACTACTCAAACAATGTTTAACATTTTTAATCATCAGAGAAATGCAAATCAAAACAATTTTGAGATTTTAATCTTACACCAATCAGGATAACTAAAATCAATAAAATAAATGACAGCTCATGCTGGGGAGGATGCACAGAAAAGGAAACAGCTATCTAGTGCTGTTAGAAATCAAAGTGTTACAGCCTGTATGGAAATCTATGTGGTAGGTTCTCAAAAGCTGAAAATAGACCTATCACAAGACCCAGCTATACCTCTCTTGAGCATATAAGTAAAGGACACTTCATCCTACAAAAGTTAAAATTGCTCATTCATGTTGCTTGATACTCTATTATTAATTAGTTGAAATTTCCTAGATGTCAATTAACACAGAAAATTGGTACATTTCTACAACCTCATATTACTCAACTTTTATTTTAAAAAATGAAATTAAGAAATTTGGAGGTAAATGGATGAAAACAAAATTACTCCCAAATGACAAAATTCAAACCCCAAAAGGTAAACATGGTATACGTAGCACAAATTCCAATAGGTCTTTATTATAAAAACCCAGAGTCAGATATTAAGGAGGAAAGCTGAAATATCAGAGAAAAAAGGCATCCAGCTACTAACCCTTACCCCTATTGTAGCAGGAATAATAAAAACCCAGAGATAGAGATTGGGGTTCAAGCTAAAGATAAAAGAAGCCAAGCAGCCAGACACTAGTTCTTACCTCTGTCTCAGACTGAAAGGGTGATCCTCGCTCCACAAATCCTGAGTATGCCTGGAGATGGATATGTCTGAATACAGTATGAAACATGGAGCTCCTGCCCTGTATACCTCTGTAGTACTGGAATTAAAGGCATGAGCTCTACTTATATTTTAGACTAATTCACTCTTATTTAGCCCTAGGTAGCCTTGAACTCACAGAGTTCCATCTGTCTCTGTCTCTTGAATAATGGTGGTGATATGGGGAGAAAAAGTGAAAACTAAAGGCCACCAAAGGCTTACATAGCAAGACAATACAGTGGAACTTTCTTACAATAGTTACATATATGTAATATTACTGAATCAGTTACCAATTCATGGGCATGAGTGAGCCTTAAATAGATATGTCCCATCACAAAATCAAACTTTCCATAAGGATATTAATATTGGCCAATGTGGCCCCATGGAAAACTGTAAACAATTCTGGCTCTTGCCAAGACTATTTGTTACTATCCACAAACTGATATAAGGTTGCATTTTCAAGACAATACCTACTTAACTCACTGAACACAGAGAAGTGGAGCTCATAACTACCTATATCCTTCTACTCTACTGACTAGTGTTCATTGTAGTAAAAGGTAGTGAGTGTACTACCAGAGGAGAAATGTAAATAGCAGCACTACTACAAACACTTCAATCTATAATGATGATCTATTTTCACGGCACACTGTTGCAAAAAGGGCACAAATATTTTTTGAAGTAATCAATGAACTATTATGATTGAAGTTAAGGACCTTTCTATTTGATAGATCCTGTGTCTGTCATTGTTCTAATGACCAAGAGTCTGAGAATAAATAGGTCATGGACATAGGGAGAAACCAAATAATACTGTTCTGCTAAAGGGACATAGCAATAAAGAAACTTTAAGAACATTCTGCTGTGTGTATCCATACATCATAAGCTCACTTGGCATCACTAGAGAAGATATATCCTACAGTAGATAAGAACTATTACAGATACCCAACACTAGACCTTATGTAGAAAGTGAGAGACTTATGAATACTCAGTCCTAAACAGGATGCTTTCATTAAATTTCCTCCCATCAGGGCTCAGGTGACTAAGAGGAAGCAGAGGAGGAAAGGTTATAAAAAAGATAAAGAGGGGATGGATGATGTGATAGAAAGAGTGCCTTCCAGGAAAAATTAGAATTAGTATACAAAGGCTTTCCACAGCATTTATAGATAGGACCTGAATAGACCCAAACCAGCTGGATCTTAGACCTTAAATGTGAAAGTGGACACAAACCATCATTAGAACCAAGAAATTACCTTGAATTAACAAGTTCTCACAAATGAAATATTAGTTTTCCCACAGAAATCTCACCGTACATTCAAACCAAAATCCAGGGCAGGGGCTTGGCCAGAAGTAGATGAGTAACACAAAGTAAATAGAAAGGGGTTTTTGAGGGGATTTCTTGATTATTATTCCTGTGTTTGAGCTTTTTCTTCTTATTTATCTTTGGCTTTTATATTATGGTTTCTTATTTTGGGTTATAGGTATTTTGTGTGTTTCTGGAAATGTATGTGTTTCTTGCAATCACTCTTACTTCTTTTTTAAATTTTGGTTTTATAGTTTATTCATTTTGTTTTATCATTATTTATTATTTTATTTTAATTACCTATTTTTTAAGTGAGAGAAAATAAGCCATAAAGTTAGAAGAGTGGTAAATAGGGATGATTTGAGGGCACAAAAAGGAAAATAAAATATAAGCAGGAAATATTCTATGAAAATAACTTTGTTTTCAACTAAAATATCAAATGAAACAATGATACTCTCATGCAGTAACTACCCAGATAATACCATGGTCCTATGTTATGGTTTAATGTGTTACCTTCTTAAAGGCCAGCCATGTGCTTCATTTCACATAGGTAAGAGAGATAGGTAAGAGGTACGGGATGGTTTCGTAAGTAAGGGACACACAAATTGCCAGGTACTTTTCAAAGTTTATAGGCTATAATTAACAAAATTATGGATTGAATACCGTTTGAATGATTGGCCTTGGTTCTTCCATACTAGAGTAAGGAGTCACCAAGTTTAAAAAGTCTGATGTGATTTAGGACAGATTGAAAAAAATTAAGAAATAAAAGTTATTAAATATTATTACTGGTAACAAATTCTTTGAAGCATATTACAAGGAATAATTTCTCTGATAACAAGCCAAATACTGAAAATGTGAAAGCAATAACAAGTATATTATGAATGTAAACCATTTTAATTGATTAATAAAAATTGAAATCTAACATATTTAGTATAAATAAGTTTCCATAAATTTTACAGGCATCAAACATAAAATCATGAAAAATTAAAATAACATTAAATGATTGATTTAAGTCAGCTACCTTTCCAATGCTGGCCCTGAACTTCCTTCTTCCTATTGCTATAGTTTTTAAATTAGTATTTTCCTTATATAGTACCAATGGTCACACATGATATTAACAATTTATCTTACGAGAGAGCTATATAGTTTTTTAATGTAAAAAAAGATACTTTTAAAACATTTACATTAAAAGAAATCATTTAATCTTCAGAGCCTATTGTAAAGATGGGTAAAAATTCATAGCATTATGAGGTTAGTACTGTAAAATTTATACAAAAGTGATGGCAATAGATATAGGACTAAGTAAATGGTTAAAATTTCCAAGGCAAAATAAAACAGAAATGTAAATAATAAATAATATGAAATAGAAATAAAATATAAAGTAGAAATAAAACTGTTACCTAGAGAATTGTTTCCAAATAGACACATCAGGAAAAAAATACTACAAAAGCTAAAACTCTACTTTATGCAAAGATACTATAAACCTAAACTCAAAATCAAACTAAATCATTAAAATAAGTACGAATCATGAGAAACAGTAATAAATATTATTAAATGAAGTTTCTTGGGGATATATTATTAATTGGCAACAATATAAGCAAAAATGCAACTTACAATATGAACAACAAGGTAACAATCAAAATATACTCCTCAGTTATTAAAGTACAAATAAATTTTATTAATAGCTTTAGTTTTGTTCAAGAACTCAGGGCAAATAGAGACCTCAAGTAACAAAAATATGAGACAAGTTAATCAAATCAGTTTGTAAAATTAGAATTATAATCATCAAAGTGATAAACTTTAATGTGTTTCTTTGTCAGTGATTGTTTATCAATATAGTGAAATGCTTCTTTCTGTTATCTATGAAATAAATCAGAAACCTGAACAAAAAGAGAGTCTACATATTTCATCCTGTTAGGTCCAAACTGCCCCTGTATAAAAACCAGTGAAAAATATCATAGCACTGTAAAACTGCCCAAAAATTTTACACATATACTAACAAAGCTTTATTTGAAAACTTTTAAAAAAGTAAATTTAATATTAAGTATGGTTACCACTGTTTCACAAATTTACAGAAGTCACTGATATACATATTATTTGTAATTAATTTTGAAAAACAAATCATCAGCAAATAAAGTTAAAATGTATCATTCAACTTCATAGAAAGCATTTATGTTTAAAAGACTGTAAGACTTTTATCTAAGTCAGTAAAAAATTAAAAATTTATCCCAAATTGTCAGATATTAAACATTCTGTTAAATGTGTTATTCAATTTTTAGGAGAAGAAAGACAAATGGCATTTGATTTAGAATATACAAATAAAACTACCAGAGTTGATATATATATATATTTGAGACTAATTTTATATTACTAAATACAGCATGTTAAATACTCAATTTTCCATATCCATATTTTAAAAATAAAATCAATCTTACCAAAAGATTACAACATAAGTATCAAATTGATTTGACAAAATAAGTGACATATTCATCTAAAGCAACTTTAAAAAATAACAAAATCAGAACACTTAGGCTGTCTGTGTAAGCACTAATTATAATAGAACAGTAATATGTGACAAGTAGGTGAGTGTCTTAATATTGGGAGACAACAGAAAGACAAACAAGAGAAGACAAATTCTGTAAACAGATTTGTTCTGTTTATGACAACTGCTTTTAAGCAAAATACAAGTTTAGTTGGGAAATAAAAATTCAGATATAGCAGTTTTACCCTTCACACTATGTGGTATATTACAGACTTAACTATACTTATTAAATTGAAGCAACTTTGAAAAGCAAATGTGAGATAATATTAAACTTATATTAGTAACTGTATAGAAGTCTGATTTGGAAACTTAAGTTTATTACTATATATAATTAAATTATATGAAAACATCAGATGATTATTACTAAAAATATTAAGAAAATTATGGTAAGATGAAAAAATAGGCCACAATGTTATAGAAATTACTTATAATATTAAAGGAATTTAACTATGCATATTTACTCTTTAAAAAGTCTGGCCAGGCAGTTCATTGTTAGCCCCAACACATTGGAGGCAGAGGCATATCTCTGTGAGTTAGAGACCAGCCTGGTCTATTGAGCTAGTTCCAGCTCCAAAACTACACAAAGAAACCTTTTTCAAAGCAAAACAAATCAAAAATACCTTATGACTGATTTTTAATATAAATAAACAGGAAAATGACTTTTTAATAACAATTCCATGAAATTGTGCAACTATTAATCCAAGAAAAATGATGAACAACATTAGAAATTAAGAAAAAATGTTAAAGGTGGAAATGTTACCAAATACTTCAAGGAAAACTGAATATAAGCAATAACATGTAGTATACCAGAAACTGGTTTTTAAAATGTTAAATATTATAGAAGATTTAAAAATATGTTCATCAGATACATTTAACAAAATATTTAATATTTGTTAACCTACTCAGACTCCAATTGTTTAAGATAAATTTAAAGTGTACTTACTAAAAGACATTTATGCCATAGTGATATGTATATTATAGAGGTAATCGACTGTTTTTGCTTGTTTGCTTGTGGATTTAAGGCATACTATAAAGGAAAAAACACTTCTCTGGTAGGACAAATCTGGCCAAGAACCCAGTTGTGGAGCTCCTAACCTCAAGAAGCAAACTTACTGCTACTCTTGTTAAATGGTCATAGCATCAAACTGCCATCACATTTGTATTCCTATATGGTTAACTTCGTACATGCAGCTCTCACAATTCACCACAGTGGTTAAGTGGTTATATAGGTTTCTTTGCCTAATGGATAGACATTATTGTAGAAACTCACAATGACTCAAACCAAAAAAAAAAAAAAAATTTGTAATGCTCAGCCATAAATACATGAGTCATTGTATTACACATCCTTTTCCACAGGAGTTAAAGACTATTGGCAAAATGCATCAGAAAAATTTTCAGAGACAGAGGTTAAGAAAAGCAATACCTTCTGGGAAGTACAGAGCCAGTGCCTATGTATACTCATGGTAGCTTTGCTTGTCTGTTCAACAACCGCCCAAGATAAGCCAGTCAATACTGAGGCATGGAATAAGGAAGAATCATAATTTGTCAATGGATGCTAAGAGGAAAAGTCAATGTTACAGGAGATGTTCCACAACCAATATTACATAATCAGCACAAATTAGACTCAATAGGATATAAAAAAAATACAAAACATGAACTTCGAAGATAATAGAAAATTGGTCTGGAAGATATTATGGGAACATATGAATAAACAACATTTTATGCATGCATGAAATTTTTAAAAATCAACTAAAATATTAGATACAGCATGTAAATGAGAATGAAAACTATATTTAATAATCAGTGATTAAGAAGTACCTAAAGTCTATATAAATAAACATAAATATTATATTATCTATTCAAGAATAAACTAACCAGAAAATGAGGGAAGCACATATTAATTTCTTTTATTTTATATATGTGTAATTTATTTGATCATTTTTTTCACTCACCTTTTAAAAATTTCTGTGGCTACTACTCCATCTTCCTCTCTAAAATTATCATTAATGTCCATTTAAAAAAATTATGTACATTTAAACAACTTAAACTAATTGATATACAATAGCCTGTTGAAACCATTTAGAGGGGTTTATATATATATGTACATATATATACATATATATATACATATATGTACATATATATGTGTGTGTGTGTGTGTGTGTGCTTTTTAGAGGAAACTATACTAGTTAATCTAGCAAACAGAATAAAAGACAGTAGTTCAAAATTATTACTTGATTACAAAATTTTATTTGCCTAATCTTCTAAAATTATGAATAAATTCATATTGAGAGCAAATAAACTATTGCCTGATGGTAAAGAATAGGGAAATCAGAAAGGACAGTTATGAAGACAAATCACAATGATTATAATCATTTGGATAGCATAATATACATACTAACATACTTACATGTATACCTGACAAATATCAAATATTACATTTCAATATAGACAGTTTATGTTATAATATCCTGCAAATCTTTTTTTGGCTTTAAAACTCTTTTATTTCATATAAACACATTTTATACATTAGTTAAACATTCAATTATATACAAGACATTCTTTGCTTTTAGCAATAGGCAAAAATAAAAAAGCAATGTGATTTTAGCATGTGTTAAAGGATAAGAATTAAAGTTTTACAGTCCACATATCTTAGTTCTCTTTTTCCTTTTATTTAATTTTTTTATTTCATTTTGCATTCCACCTCTCTTCTCAGCCTACCCCAGTATATTTCTCTACTCTGGTAAGGGTCAGGGCCTTCTTCCATGCATTGAGACTAAACATGGCATCCCACCATAGAAAATGGGCTCCAACAAGCTAGCTCATGTACCAGGATTATATTGTCATCCTACTGACACTGATCATGACACCCCACCCCAAGAAATAGGATCCTAAATAAGAAAAAAAAGGAAAAAATGGGCAGTGGGGGGTGTGTGTGTGTGTGTGTGTGTGTGTGTGTGTGTGTGTGTAATATTATATCTGACTTCACACAGGGTCTGGATTGAGTTATGGGTTTTCATACTAGTCCTGTCTGTAATAGCTCTTAACCTTGAAGAAGTTACATGATGTAGTGAAGTAGCTTCCTGATGAAATGGGAATAAATAGAAAATCTACTTCATTGTGAAATCATAATTGTATAGCACATGTGGAATGATGGTTTTAGTCTTAGCTAATGCTATGCATGTAAATGTCTTATCTGTATTTAAAATTAATCATCACAGATGATTCTTTCATGAAAATGATTTTCCATGTTTATAGTATATGCTACAGTTTCAAATGCAATAGCCTATTTTTTTTAAGTACTGTGAGTTTAAAATAAATAATTTCCAGTAAGGAAACATACACCACAAAGTTTAATTCCTTATTACCTTTACAGCTACAGCAGAATGCCTTGGAGTTTCTACTTTCTCTTTCAATTCTACTGCTATGTTTAAGAAATCATTCTTTGGGATGTCTGAAATAATCTATCCACCACATAACAGGAAACATGAAAATTAGTCATTTTAAAACTGACTTATTTTGTTTTTAAGAACTTTTAGTATATTTCCACTGGAACAGCAGTAATAACTTCCTTCCTTCTGATCAACCTTTACAAACTGAAGTATGCTAAGAATGAGGTGAACTAAAATAGCAGAGAAGAAATCTGGCTAAGATCTACCATAAGTGCTACATAAAATGTAAAACATGTAAAACTACGCAATAAAAGTCTAGAGCTTCTGAAGTAATAAATGCTAATGTGGCTAACACTCAGGAGAAGAAGGGTGGCAAAGGAAAATGAGCTGCAGGGTTCTTTTTCTGAGAGCATTTTCCAAATTGTGATACACTCAGCAAATTAGCTTGACTCTTATTAAATTTACTTTCATGTCATCCAGTTTTCAATTTAATAAATGATTTCTAATATGTGCTATTAAAAAATTTTTAGTTTTATGTATGTTACTAAAGGAAAATAGTTGGTATAAACTGAGCCTGAACAGAAAAAGGTTAATGTTGAAGCTAAAGAGATTTTTAATTAATTGGCAGAAAATCAGAGTGACAATTTTCATACTATTGCAGTCAAGAAAAATGAACTATTACATTTTTTTTCTGGTTCTGAACAAAAACTAAAGATGTGGAGAACAATTAATTGGAAGGAGCATTAAACATCATGTTCCCTACTAAAGAGGAGGAGCAAAATGATGATTATTTTTCTTGGTAGATGAACAAGTAAGAAACATTTGAAAAGCAATTAACTCCTGACCACTGGGTCAGAACACAGTTTATTAAGAGTTTCCTTGTCAAATAGTTTACAGTGCTTCAAACTTGACTGAGACATTTTCTTAGAATGAGTGGGTACTTAAGAATTTATTTTAAAAAATAAAATTAGGGAACTTCATTTTGAATAAACTTGAACTTTGTAAAACATGACAAATGTTTAGACTAAAATTAGTTAATCATGATATTTACTATAATACCCAGACATATTACTTCTATATAGTGTACACATATAAAATATGATAATGAAGTATATGATTATGAATCCTTCAAGATATATAAAATTTATACTATAATGGTGAATTTAAGAAATAACCAATTATTTAGTAATAATATACCTATCTGTGCTTAAATGTTGAACTGTCATACAGTTAGTTTATGGTGGATAATATAATAATAAAAATGTTACTACAATCAGGTTTTATCATCAATTTCGCAAAACAAAAAGATGCACTTAGAAATTTAAATACTAAAAGGCAGTTTAGTGATAAAATGTTATACTGCAAAGCAGGCCATTTAGATGGTATATGAATGAAAATGGCAAAATCAGTGAGTGCTTTCTACTAGATTCAACTAAAAACAGGTAGAGAAATTGAAGAGACATGAGATATCCAAACGACTGAAAAATAAATAAAAGTTAAATTGGCTCACAAAGACTTTCTGGGGACAGAGAGGACATTGGTGTCATGAAGGAGGAAGTATCAAACAACTCAAAAGACCTTTAGTTGCACACATGTATTATTAAAACTTTTGTGTATGTAGTTGTACCTTTTGGTATGTAACAAATTATTGTGAGGATTCACAGGGTAGGAAAAAATGGTTTGTTAGATTAGATACAGGTTTCCATCTCCTATCTGCTACCTGCTATGAGCCTGACCATAGAAAGCTACTTAAACTCCCCACTTCCACTGAAAAGTGATGTTGGATATAATAATGTCTAGTTCAGAAAGGTGTTACAGAGAATAAAGAGCTAGGCACATGGACACATTGGTTTTTATTTTTTTATTATTGCCTTAAGAAATTGCAATAATGTATTCAAAACATAGTTGAGCAATTGCCCTTGTGGTATGATTAATCATCCTTTCCATATATTCTCAAGTGTGGAATTGATGAGCCTTGAAGTAGATTAAGCCCAAATTTTTTGATAAACTGGCATACTGATTTCCAAAGTGACTGTAGAAGTTTGCACTCTCAACAGCAGTGGAGTAGTGCATATCAACCCAAAAATGTAATAAAGAGCAAGAAAAGAAATGCCTTAATAGAGGGAATCAGTATATGTTTAAAGAGATATCTGGCATTATGCAAATGTCCAGAGATCCACAATGATGACGCAAACTAAGAATCTAAGTAATAATGAAGAGGCTACCTTAAATGTCCTTTCCTTATAATGAGAATGATGACTACCTTAAATGCCATCCTGGAGCCTCCATCTCAGGAATCCACAAGGATAACTCCAGCTAAGACTGCTAGCAATATTGGACAGCGTGTCTGAGTGGACCTTCCCCTGTAATCAGGTAAGTGACTAACCTAATTGTCATCATAGAACCTACATCCCTTAACTGAAGAAAACACTGGGCTGAGCTCCTGGAGTTTAGCTGAAGAGAAGGAGAAAGGATCATATAAACAAGGGGGGGTCAAGGTCATTATGGGGAAAGCCACAGAGACAGCTGACCAGAGCTAGGGTGAGCTCATGGATTATAGTCTGAGGAACTTGTAAGGGACCAACTAGGTTCTCTGAAAGTGGGTGGCCGTCATGTGTCTTGATAAGTTGAGGGTACCACTGGCAGTAGTACCATGATCTATCCAATGTTCAAGAACTGACTTTCTGGAGTCCATTTCCTATGGAGTTACATCATGCTCAGCCATAGTACAAGTGGGGGGAAGCGGATTGGCCCTGTGTCAGCTTTGGTATTCCAGACACTGTTGAATCCCCAAAAAGGGCCTTTACATTCTTCTTGGGAAGAATGAAAGTGTGGGGCAGACAAGAGGAGAGAGGAAGAACTGGAGTTGGTATGAAAAATGAAACACTAATTTTTAAATAAAAAATAAAAGACAAATGTAAACAATGAACCCTTTATATTGTCAGTACAGAGAAAGTTTTTACTTTAGATAGTGTTGGAATTACTGCCAACCAAGCAATGCTGAAATGAACAAGTACTTCAAGAACATATAGGTTTAAAAGATTTAATCTCTTAGGCATATTTGTGGATTTCACAGTCAAAAGAGAAGAGGTATTATGAAGCAGGTACACAGATCAAAGGTAGAAACCCTGGGAAGATTCTAAATTCATCATTAATGCACACACAGTAAATATACTTGAATAAAAATCATAGAAGTTGACCAAAGCAATTCTAATAGTCACAGAGAGGCAACAAGGAACAATATGAAACTAATTTTCTAAGGTTTGCTATGAGACTCTAGGTGGAGTCTTCTCTGCACATACATTTTATTTTCTAAATTTTCACTGCCAGAACCCCAAAGAAGAGGGTCTCATACATCAGGAAAACTTAATTTGTAAGTAAAACCACTGCAAGTTCACATTTTTTTCTAGAAGTCTGGAAACACAATTTAGAAGGTACAATTCTGTTGTCTTTTTTTTCCCTCATGACATTGAATCTCAGGTACATTCTGTCCTTATTCTTAGAAAGACAATATAGGGAAAAGTTTAACCCTTTGGCCACAAAATGTATGTAAGGAATTTTACTACATAACTCAGTTTGAAAAGCAAATCATCATTTGATAAAGTTTAATGCAAGTCTTATATAATAATTTCCCTTCTGAGAATTATAGGCCAATAGAAGAGACAGAAACATGCTTCATAATTTTGTAAGTAATTACATTAAGTGACCCTTCTATTATTTAGTTAGTAGGGACATTAATACTATAGACACCTTAACAAACAAACACAATCAAAAGTATACCTCTTGTACATTTTTGTTGTGATATCAAAAAGTATACTAAATGAATAAAATAAATAGTAATATATTAAGATAAATGAAGCAGGTTGGGGGAGGTTAAAACAAAAGAAATATGTCACTTTTTTATTTGCCATTGTTACATCTTCCCAGGTATATTTCTTGATATAGTCTATATTAAGATAAGAAATAAGAGTAATTGGCATTATGCAATAGTGAGTCAGAAAAATCCAAGGAAAAATGATGTGCTCTTTTGGAATAAAAATGGACATTTTTTCTTCAGGTTTTAAGGATGGAACACAGCCATTTCAGTTCAGCACTGTGGGTTTGTAAGTCCTGATTTGCCATCACTCACATAAATAACCACATTGGTGCTATATTCATTTGCTCCTAGGATTTTGATTTCTTAGTGTTGACAAGGTAGGTCTGGGATTAGGTGGGTCTAAAAGGACATTTATTAGCTGTGAGACCATGATAAATGAATGAATCTTTCAGAGGTTCATTTTACTCACCTGTAAAAAGAAGGCAATAACCTGATCTATTACATAGTGCAGTGGTGTTAATAGGACACTTTGTCTTATATGATGCATTTCACAAGGCTCTGGGATCTCAATAACTCAGAGATTTGTAATTTTTTAATGATTATAATGATAGGAGTAATGATATTCCATCTGCAGGAGAATGGATTCATGTGATCTTATTTCCATAGACAACTTCTTTTTCTCCATTGCTTTCTTGAATTACAGACAATGACTTGACAGGCTTTATTGGCTTCACACACAAAACGTAAAGCTTTCAAGAAGATAATTGTGTGGGTAATTTTTTTCTCTTTTGGGGTTGTTTCTTTTCCCTAGGTATCACCTTTCTTTTCCTGGGGAAAAATGGCTCACTTATGAAAAAAATATTTTATAGTTAAAAAAAGTACTGCTTTAATGGTATCATATCTACTACATAGCTAAAAGCTTTTGGTTTTGTTGTCATTTCTTTACTCTTTCAGTAGAAATTTGACTCTGACTTGCACACATGAACTCCAACACAATTTTCATTCAGATTAATGATGTTACTATGACAGTGAACTTCACAATGTTGTTCTACTTCTGCTTAATAAATTATCATCATATATCTAAATATTTAAACAATACATCATGTGTACCATGTGTATGTGTTTGCATGTGTGTGTTTCTTGAAAACATTTTATTTCACTTTCATGGCAATAACTGCAAAACATCTTACTAAATTTTAATAAGATAACCATTTAAAATCTTGGTCTTAAGGTAAGCTACTGGGTAGTTTATCACTATTTTAGTGATAAAATAGAAAAGATACTGTCATACTATCAAAGCATTATTTCCTAAAGCAGTATTTTTTCTTTGAGACATTTTATTTTAATATAACACATAAACTAAATTCACATCATTTTTTTTAGAAAAAAATGAGATTTTTGACTTGAACCATATGTGTATGAAAGTAAGGTCAAGTTGGAGCCAAATCGATAAAAAGATGCCAATCTATTACGTGAAAGTAGTACTTGATATTTTCTACCTGGGTAATGAAGTTGGCTACTCTTGCTGACTGGCAAATCTCTATCTTGTTAGAATAAAGCCTCTAATTTACTGATTTTACTTTGGAGATTAATTAGATGTAAAACACATATAATGGAATTGAAATGATTGCAACCTTTGCTCTCTTTCTGGGAAAATAACAAACTTAAGCAAATAATATCTCCTCTTAAAACCAGTGAAAAACTGGAAAAATTTAATTTTTCCAAGTAATTCTCAGTATTTTTGTTATGAGGTCAGAAGATTTAAAAATAAACTCAGATTTGGAAGACATATCAATATATATTTTATTCTTATTAGCATTGTGAAACATGCTATAGCTTTCCATTAACAAGATTTATCTTGCTCAAAGTAGTTTTCAGCATAAATTTAATACTTATAAAAGATATTTTTACTATGCTTGCAATCTGGAAAAGTATTTTTTGAGTAATTTTGGCACTTTGGTAAAAATACAGAAGCAATTGATACTAGAAATAAAATGAATCAAAACAACTGAAAAAGGGAGTGCCATATAGTAAAAAGTAAAATTGTATTCTACTATTTTATTTAAAAAGATATACAACAATAAAGAAGAACAGCAATTTCTAAAGAATAAAGCATATTTAGTAGAACACATCAAAATATAGATTTATTGCTGTAGAGGTACTTTAAGTGTACATTTGTTTGGTGTTATTACTTCCAAATTATGCTTAAGTTATGTTTTTATTTACTTTATAAATATGAACAATTTTAATCAATCTATGTGTTAAAATAAAAGATTTCACAGGTGAATGGAGTATATGCTGCCGTCATTCTCTTTCAGCTTTTAGACACCAAATATGTTATTGCCTTATTCAAAACTATTAATGATAAGGTTGCCAAACCAGAGAGATCTCTAACAGGAATCAAATATAATTACCAACATTAAACCTGAGCCACAAATAAAGTTCAGTGGCCTATGGAATATGAGTCATCTTAGAATTGATTACAAATTCTGAAAATGACTTCTTTGCTCATTTATTAGATTTTGTTTCTTAATGGTTTGTTAATAGCTAGTAGGACAGCTCACTTACCAAGGCAGGGAACCAGAAAAACAGATTCTTTTCATATTAACTTACACAAAAGTTACCACAGGTTCAAGGATTATTGTGGGAGATATAACATGCTGAAATAGTGTAGAGTATAATGTACTAGAGGACTATAAGGAAATAATATCCACTGTACACAGGATATCTTCCTATATTAACAGCTGTTGGGACAGCTTGTGTAAGCCCAAGACAGACCAAATCTAGCAAAGAGTAGAGGATTTGTTATAAAATCACACCCATTGACAATTGTTATTGTAAAAAATGAAAGGCAGGTTTTCTAAGAGTATAGCCTCTGGTAAGTTTACCATGCTACAGTGGAAGAGCACACATTTAAGAATATTTGGTCAGTAGAAACTATCAGTAGCCTGCAATACTTGTAGGTTTATGGGACCACACAGACAAATAATCCCCAAATAAATTACCCATTCCTGGGACTGTGATTTTTACTAGTTAACCTTTGATGTCTACTAGGAGATTGATGCAACATTATCAGATATCTCCATTTAAGAGTTTTATGTATTTATATAGATGTATTTCAGTAAGCTACCACAGTATAAGGTTTCTCTATAACATTTTTATGTATCTTTTCCAGTATAATTTTCCTACTCTGGCCTCCCCTCTAACCTTGTTTATACCTTCCTATTCCAGAATTCATATTTAACCATATATATTAGTGTATTATTTTCTTGCCTGTTTTGCAACATTCTCTACAAGGTCTTTAGTAATTTACTAAAATTTAAGGATATTATAAACAAAACACACATATCTAAAGATTCAAAACTAACATACGCATATGGGAGGAAATGTAACATTTTATTTATGGGTCGGTGCTCTCTCACTCAGAAAGATTTTACCCAATTCTATTCATTTAGCTGCTAGTCTAACAATTTCATTTTGCTTAATTACTGAATAATGTTCTATTATTTTAAGTTTTGTGCATTTTTTAAAATTATTTTTCAACTGGCCAACATCTGGGCTGTTTCTGTTTCTCCTCAGCTATTTTAAATTAAACAGCAATAAACATGCATGAATAATTTTATATTATGTGCATGGGTAATTCCAGGATTTATGTATGTTTACTACAGGTGTAACAAGACAGAGAGGACATATTATGCCCTGGAACTGAAGTTAAAGGAGTTGAAATCTGCTGCAGGAATCCTGGGAGTCAGACCCTGCAACTAGATTAGCATCAAGTATGCTTAGGTATACTTGAGGTGCCTCTCTGGCCATGCATGAGCTAGATTTCGAATTTTTTACAAAGAAGTTAAGAGTAAAATAAACACAGTGAAATATGAATTATACAACCATTTTAAAGAAAATATAAAGAAATTTCAGTAATTATAATGAAAAACAATAAATCATGATTTTTAAAGATATTATTTGAGACAGAAGTATAAAGATAATGTAAAATGCCAAAGTTATTGATAACTAAATTAGCTTTAATGCACTTGTTGAAAGATGTGCTTTAATTATGAACACAGTTAAGAGAAATTAATGTGAAAACAGTACATGTAGGACTGAACTCACTGATTAATAATGAGAATATATTATTAAATAGTAACTTGATAAAATCTGAAAAATATTGACTAAAACTGAGAAAATTAATAGTAAACATAGAAAAAGGAAAGAAAATAACCACTTTCTACTCATGTACTAAATGCCACTTATTCAATAACTCATCATTTAAATGCAAAATTGTTCAGAGGATAGAAATACAGTAAGCATGTGTTTAATACTTGTTTCATTTTATTTTTCTTCTGTGAGGGAAGTATACACACACACACACACACACACACACACACACACACACACATATATATATATATATATATATATATATATGTCTTTATGTACTTACCTTCATTTCTGCTTTGCTTTTACCTAGCATTCTTTTTTATTATTTATGTATTCTTGTGCAATTAATGGCATGATTCACTATTGTACTATCAGTTAAATGTGTTCTTTTATTTATTCATGGCACAGCCCAACCTTCTTGTTTTCCTCATTTACCATTCCAAAGTACTGAAGCTTTAAATCTGTTTTCTTGTATCAGTTTTAAATGAAAGGTAAACTTTAACTGATAATGTCAAGTCACATAAAAGTTAAGTAATAAAATAGTACATCTCTAAGAAATACCATGAAAGAATAGTGAAATAACATTTTAATGAAATATAATAATCATAAAATTTAACAATGAAAAATCAAACAATTATACTAGTCAGTCAATAAATAATCAATGGATTAAAAATAAATTAGAATGGCTTAAGAAATGGTTCACCATTATGAGAACTGATTAGTCATCCTGTGAAACTGATTTTTATCACCCTCATGCAGGTCCACAACCATTTGAAACTTCACTTGCAGACACCTAGCATCCCCATTTGGCCCCTCTGGGCACCAACCACTCATGAGACACACAGAGGTACAAGCAGGTAAAATTATCATGCATATGTACTATTTTTTTAAAGGAAACAATTGAAATAGGAACAACGAAATAGTAAATATTACATGGATAAATTATATATTTTAGCGAAGGTTTTAATATAACTAAAATAAACATGTTGTAGTAAAAAGGAATGTGCATATCGCAAACATGAGTAAGAAATGTGTCAAGACTAGGCAGTGATAGTGCTAGCCTTTAGCCCAGAATTATGGAAGTACAAGCAGAAGGATCTCTGTGAGTGTGAAGGCAGCCTGATCTAAAAAGCAAGTTCCAGGACAATTAGAGAGAAACCCTATCTTGAAATACCATTTCAAACCCCCCCCAAAAAAAAAGAAGAAGAAAAAGAAAAAGAAAAAATGGGAAAAAAAGAAAGAGAAAAGAAGAAAGAAGCAAGGTAGGAAATGAAATGAAAAATAGAAAAATGTGTCTAGTAAAGAAGACATAATTTTCCTCAGGTGTTTTCTGTAGATAACTTTAGAAACTTTTTCTCATGATACAGACAAGTCAATATCCAAAGAAAATAATTTAGTGATGCTACATTGAAAACCCAACCCAAACTTAGGAAATATATACAAGGAAAATGTAACAGTGAATGAACTTTCAAGAGCTGTATACAGGCATACACAGGGAAGACTATTACATTAAGAATAGGATATTCTCTACATTCATGAAAAGCATACAATTTCATACTTCATAGGGTTAGCACAACATTTCATGGGGCAATTGATATGAATGCTAAGAAGGGCATGAAATAGCCAGAATATAAAAAGTGTAGTTAATGGAATGAATAAATAGAACACTTTTGTGTTATTGTTGGTTTTTTTTCTGCTTTGTTTGATCAATAACATATTTCATCAATTACATATTGATCAATTACAGATAAAACAATTACAATTGTTTTAGATGTTACTGTATTTTGGTGTTTTTGTTTGCTTTGAATTAAAAGCAAAGCCTTGCATGGTGTCAAAATCAAGAAGCTGAATGTTGATTAAATTTATACTCACCACACTGAAGATTACTTTGAAATACCTTAGGAAACAGCCTAATGTTCTTTTAAGTGTACACTATTTTTCTCCCTTGGAATTCAAACACAGCCAAATTGTACTTATTTTACAGGAAATGTAAAACATTCACTGGAAATGTTTACCAAGTACCATGGGAAAGTTCTATGGTACAAACAGTATTTTATTTTCATTTGCCCCAGTCTTAATATCATGTATTTCACTATTTGAAATATTTGTATAAATTTTAAGAAAAACTTTACTAGACAAATATTATGTATCTAAGATAAAATTTTGATATTTCCTGTATTTAATATTACTTCATCTACTTCTTTTACATGAGGCTTTTGTAATTGTTTATGCACTACAACTTGTTGAGATTGATTATATACAAATTATGTTTTTATTTATTGTACAATAAAGGCTTTAACCATGTACTCTAACCATGGATATCACTTGTTTAATTTTATGATCAAAATTATGGTATTTAAGTTACATGAAGACATCAGATTACTCATGAATGCTATTTATAGTAAAATTAAACACAAAACCTATTCTTACAGACTTTGGGAATAACTGTATTTGATATATTTTCACACACACACAAATGTTGTCGATATCATCTTTGTTTTCTTCCAGATGAGGACTACTAAATCTCTTTTGCTATAATGTTCATAATTCTGATTTCATTATGAACATTAAAAAACACACTTCAATTAGTTATTTTATAGAAAATGAGATCTGTGTAGTCAGGTATTGTCCCCTTAAGAAGATTGTCATAAGCTGTGAAGTAAAATGTGATATCCAGTAGCCAACAAAACTGAAATGCAAATTAAATTTAAACATAATGAAACTCACAATTGCTATATTTTAAGTTTAAAACATAGCTATATGGGTGTAAGGGATGTCATTATAAGCATTCAAAAACCAAGTTTGTTATCAATAGCAATGTGGTGAATATCAAATATTCAAATATAAAATATACCTCACTGACATTTAAATGTGCATATGTTACATATTACATAAGTTTATTTTGGACAGTATTGTTAAATGGAATCATTGCTTGACACTGGTTAATAAAAGAATTAAAAACAGATTTTGTTCTCTTCCATAAAATATCATTATTCCAGCTTTCCCTCTATTTCTCTCTATGTTCCCCTTTTCACCATTTATCCATATACACTCTTTCTGTCTCTCTTTAGAATCAAAGAAGCCTCCCAGGTGATAATAAGTTATAAAGTAATTTTATTTTAATAAGATAAAACAAATACTTACAAATTGGAATTAGACAAAACAAATAGAAGGAAATGATCCCAGAGAAGGCACAAGAATCAGAGACCCACTCATTCATACACTTAGGGGGCCAATAAAAATACTAAATTGAAAGTCATAATATATTCTGAGGACCTGGTGAGGACCCATGTATCCTCTGTGTCAGCCTTCTCAGTCTGTTGGAGTTCACTTGAACTTTGCTCATGTTAATCTAGATGACCCTAAATCTATTTTCAATAAAATGAGTACTTTTAATTTTAAAAATGTTAAAATATTTTCCTGCATGGAGTGCTTTATAATAATAAAACCAGATATGCATATGCAGTGACACAATTTAAAAAGACAAACTGCGCTTCAACTTTGTTGAAATATTCTGGACCTGCTGTAATATGACAGCTAGGCTCTCATGGAGACATGCTTTCCTGATTGTTATCAATTTTGTTCCTATGCTTGTGTCTAGGCATCTGGGCTTCATGTCTAGGTGCTCAGTTCTGAGATTGTTTACCTTGGGTGGGAGTTTTTGTTACTTGATTCTTTATAAAGGCTTTCCTGTTCTCTTGTCTCTATGTCTTGTCTCTCTCTTTTTGTTTATTTGGTTTTTGTAGACATGGTTTTTATGGACAATAGCCCTAGTGGTCATACAACTTACTATATAGACCAGACTGGCTTTGAACTCAGAGATCAACCAGCCACTGCTTCCTGAGTCCCTTGTCTTATATTGTAAGTCATTTTGTCCTATTTCACTGTCATTTATTGTAGGATGCCTGATTATTTCTGAAGACAAATCAAAGGAGGAGTGGATCCAGGGGTTAGGGTGTTAGGGGAAGTAGTTAGGAGAAGTAAGAGGATAAGAAAATGTGGTTGAGTTGTATTATATGTGAGAAAAATTTTATTTGTCCTAATAATAAATAATTAAGAAGAAAAAAGGTAAAAAAAAGAAAGAGAAAGAGAAGGAAGGAAGGAAGGAAGGAAGGAAGGAAGGAAGGAAGGAAGAATGAAAACAGAATCATTAGAGGAAATAGCTACAATATCTACAATGGTAGGAAGAAAATCTGAGGGAAAAAAGGTAAAACCCAAGTTTATACTATGTGTTTATTTATAGAATATATAATTTTTCTTTGTGAAAATATTATGCTGGTAATAGACAAATTATATTTCTATGATTCTGGAATAATTTGTTTTGATTTTAGTGACTTTTCATTATATAGATGTTTTACTTGTAATAACTACCAACTAATGATAATTTCAAAACAGGGGTAGTGGAGATTGTTTTATTGTTGCAAAGAGCTTTAAAATTCTTTGAGCACAAATGAAATTAACCTTTTTTATGTTATCATAAAACATTGTATAAATTTGTTTCCTCCTCTCAGATTCATGCTGTTCTATTGTGCATAGAGTCAATTCTGGGACTGGTTACATCTGCCCATAATGATACAAACATGGAAGACAACTCCACCATTATACAGTAGTTTAAGAATTGCCAAGTACAGCGTTTTTAGGCTGACAACAGGGATTACAAAAGCCTGAATGAAAGTGTGAAACATCCCTCTTCAGCAGTAAACAATGAACGTCTTAACATTCTGACAATCAAGTGTAATTTTATACAGATTGGAAGTTTGTTGTTTGAACGTTTGTAAAGAAGCTTTTTGGGAACATAACCTATGGAGAAAACATAGCATAAAAACTACTACTATGCATTTCAGGAAATACACCTAGAGCACTTTATGGCTGAAGTAAATAGTATCTTGTGGGAATACTGAAGCAAATCTTAAAAAAGATGCTCTTTTGAAATGTGATAATTACAATGGTGAACACACAGATAGAAATAATCTATTTGGAATGTTTTCTTGCTTCAATATGTTATTGGTAAGATCAAAAGTGTGTTACTTCCAAAACCCAATAATTATCCAAATTTCTTACATCACACAATACTTTCATCATTTTATTACTCTAAACCTCTGAAAATAGTCATGAGTTTGAACTTAATTTTATAAAACTGTAAATTATTTTAGAACTGTATCTTAAGTAGCACAAAGTCTTGCATTGTTAATAATGGCTCAAATTATGTTTAATCACAGTTGCTTGAGTGTTCTTACTGTTGTTATTCATAGAAAATAATTAAGCTATAAATTGGCTTTAGAAATCCTAATTTTTTGATGAAAATACCATTACCAGTGGCAAATGATGAATCAGTATATGAAATGAACCATTACATAGCTTATTAAAAATAAGCTATATAGAGTTAACTGAAGTGATGGAAATATATAATAAGTAGTTCATATCATAAATTGCTAGGTCTCTGTTTTTACATAATTATACTATTTATACATTGGTAGATTTTGGAACATTTAACAAAAAATTTTAAAAGTTTTCTTGCTATATTTTGTCAAAGATCAACATTTAATTATTTGTACTCAAATATCAACTAATAATATTTTCGAGGCTTTTTTCATTCTTCTTGTTCAACTCCTGTTTAACTGAGTTATAGTCTGTATAAATACTGGCTGAAGGCCAGAAAAGTTCAGGTTCCAATATTATACAAAATGAAGAGACCAAATGGTAGAAGGTGAATTTAACAGCTCCAGTCCCTGGTCTTTCAAATGATATACTATGGGGCTTCAGAATTAGCACCTGAGTAAGTCATTGTATCCCTGCCAAAATGTAAGACACTGTGGGTAGCAGTGTAATATCATCCAAATGCTCTGAAATAAAAAAAAAAAATTGGTAACCTCATTTGTAAATTGAGTGTGTGATTAATTGTGCTATTCTATTCAGTGGTTTATAGCTCTCAATTTTATAAATAAATATCAATATAAAATAGTATTCATGGATTTTAATATTGTCAGATATTTCAGAACTGGCTCATGTTTTGAGAATTTTATCTGTTATATAATTTTATAATATTGATAAAACCTTTTATATTTAAGTATTACATCTGTTTAGTGTTTTTGCAACTTTCATTATACTTTTGTGATCCAAATTCTCGTTGATAATTGTAAATGCTTTGTTCTGAAGTAGATTACTGTAGAGTATCTGTTTTATAAAAGAAACAACACAACTGATTTTGATGTCAAATCTATTTTAATTAACATCAAAATATCTGTAAAATTATGAAAATGATAGACACGTGATATTTTTGGTAGTCTGTTCCTCATGAGAACACACATATGGTGCCTGAAGCATGCAAATTAAAGGTTGGACACTATATATTAGAAATATGAGTACAATGCCAGGGCAGCATTCTAGTTTCCCCAAAAGAAATGAGGGCTTCATGATAAAATTTTGACAAACAAAATAGCAAAATTGTGTTAGCTACATAAATTAATGAACATGTGGAATTATTTATTGAACGTCTTCATTAATGCTATTAAAATGCTGGATTAAATTCAACTACTAATGGAAATTTTACTTCCTTCTAATTTATGAAACTCCCTGGGTGTTTACATACAAGTATTTTGTGTTTATGGATACAAGATTGTATGACCTTTGTTGTTAATGTAAAAATATATATATTTCCCGATTCTAAAGTAATAACAGTCATTTATATTCACTTGTTCACCATTCCAGGGATATTTTATAAAAATCATTTTGTTGTGCTGCATTTAAGTGCTCATTTACATTATTTAGGGTATATTTGTTGAAAATAACTTAGATTAGCTTTTATTTTACTTACTGAAGCTTTACCTTAAATGTCATCATTCAACAGATCAGAAGGATTTGCTCATGCTTTCTGTGTACAAATCATTTTCAGAAAATGGAAATGTAGTAAAAAAGAAAACATTTTTAAATGAGCTACTATACAAAGGGAGTAAAAGTATTTTTGATATACCTCTTTATGTACTTTAGTATGTAATTTTTGACAATGAAAAATATTCATAATAAAGTTTATTCAGTGTAAACCGAGTTATACCTTTCTCTCTTTTGTTTTCGGTTTTAATATAATGGTGTTGGAGTCTTGACAGATGTGATTATATAAATTTATTTCTCTTATTAGTTAATGAATAAAGCCCTGTTATCCATTAGGAGAGCAAGATAGGTGGGACAAGGAGACAAGGAAGATTCAGAGAGAAAGAGATTCAAAAAGTAGGACTTTAGAGAATAGAGGTCAGATCCTGTATTCAGTAAGATGGACCACATGAAAATAGTTAGATTAATAGACATAGTTTAATATTTAAGACAGAGAGCTAGCTGATAAGAAATGCTAGTATCAGGCCAACAACATTATATCTAACACAGAGTCTTTGGGGCTGGTGCAGATCTGGGACCAGGCCAGCAGGAAAACAGAATCTTCTTGTAAAAGAGTCTGACCAATGGCCTAACTCAAGGTAGGTATGAGATGATTAGCTGCTAATCTGAACACTTGATTTTAAAACCTTGCAGAGCTGGATATGGAGATAATTCAATGGGCAAGAATACCTACTACACAAGTTTGGTAACCAGAGTTGGTATACCCCAGTTACATGTGAATTCCTATCATTCCACCACTCTGAGATTTTGGAAGCATCATGGGCTTGGTGGCTGGCTATCAGTCTACCAATAACACAATGAGTTTCAGGTTAAGTGAATGACCCTGCCTCAAAGCAAAAGGATAAATACCATGATAGAGGAGGTCACTCAAACACTAATACATTTCCCATGCATACACACACATGTACACAAACTTCTAAAAGAATACATCTATTTCTCTGAAGACAAGTTCAGCCAGAACACTATACAGTAGTTTAAAATCTATTTATGAAGGCAGAATACACTTTTCTATGAAAATTAAAAGTAAAAATGAATCAGCCTATAAATGTTGGAAATTAATGGGCTAAATGAACATAATATCAAGTTGGCTTTTTTCCTGTTTTATTTTATAATTTTTGTTCATTTTATACCAAGCAATATGCCTCCCTTCTTATCACCTCCCTGCACCAAACCCCCATCTACTCTTCAGATAGGATAAGGCCTCCTATGGGGAATCAAGAAAGCCTGGCAAATTCAGTTGACTCGGACTAAGCTCCCACCACACCCCCCAGAATCAAGTTTGAGCAAGGCATCCCACCATACGGAATGGGCTTAAAAAGCCAACTAAGTTGCCTTTTATTCATGTATCTCTATACAGTTAGTTTAATGTAACTCTTAGTCCTAATCAGCAAAGCGGCTTTCTGTATTAGATAATGGTTAAACTAACAACTCACAGCTGGTGAGAGTGGAGAGCAAATGTATATGGTGGTCTCAGTCATACATCTGTATCTCACATTCTACACCTCAAAACACAAGGGAAACATCACAGAAAAGAGAAAGCATGTAAAGAGCCAAAAGCAGGAAGTAATACAGTGTCTTTGGGCATAACAGGACTTTGTGAATAGACGCTCAAGATTATACCAATCAATGTTCCAGTAGGAGAAGAGGTAAGGAGGCTTTGTATTGCCAAAAAATTCCCTGCACTTAATTGAGTAGCTTTTTCAGTTTGTGATTTCTTGCAAAGGGGGATGTTTTATATATATATATATATATATATATATATATATATGTATGTATGTATGTATGTATATATGTATGTATGTATATATATACTATATATATACATTTAAATTAAATACAATCTTATTTTACATACCAATCACAGTACCCACTCCCTCCTGTCCTCCTGTGGTCCCCATCAACACACCATTTCGCCTCCCATCCATTTCTCAGGGAGAGTGAGATCTCCCTTCGGGAATCACCAAAGTCTGTAACATCATGTGGGGCAGGGCATAGACCCTCCACCTTGTATGGTTCTGGATAGATTACCTACATTTTAGGCACTAACATCACATGCATGCACATATGTGAAATATTAATTAGACAGAGAGGGTTCTTCAAAAATAAGGAAAAAAAGAAGAGGAGGACTGGGAATGGGAGGAAGTAGGGAAAGAGAAGGAGGAGAAGCAGAATGAAGAGGAAATGGGAATTAAATGAGAAATGGCTCAGGGTTAATAATATCTACTGCTCTTACAACCTGATATCAGTTCTTAAACCTTACATCAGGCACTTTACAAACATCACTCCAACTGCATGTGATCTGATGTCTTTTCTGATTTGGGTGCACTTATTCAGATCTCCCTCTCTCCCTCTCCCTCTCCCTCTCCCTCTCCCTCTCTCTCTCTCTCTCTCTCTCTCTCTCTCTCTCTCTCTCTCTCTCTCTCTCTCTCTCTCACACACACACACACACACAAACACACACAGACACACACACACTAAAATAAATTATTTTTGAAAAGAACAAAGAAAAGAGGACTTTATTATGAGAGGATCATGAGATTTGTGTAGTGGCAGAGCCGGAGGACTTGGAGAGAACACTAAGAATTTATATGAGAAATACATAGCATACGTGTATCAAATTCCCAAAATACCTTTAAAAGTTACAGTGGAGCCAGACGTTGGTGGCACATGACCTTAATCTCAGTCCTCAGGAGGCAGAGGCAGGGGAATCTCTGTGAGGTGAAGGCCAGCCTGTTCTACAGAGTGGGTTCCAGGACAGGCTCAAAAGCAATACAGACAAACCCGGTTTTGGGAGGGGGGAGAGGAATAAAAGGTTTCATTGAAAATTTAAGTGTACAGACATTGGTAGTTTAAATTACAGACTTGGATTTTTAACTGTAGATCTCCACATTAAAAGCACTTGTATGTATTATAGGATGTCCAGATATAGAGAAACCCAATGACATTTAATTTCTTGATATTTAAATAATACTAGTAATCCACAAATACTTATTTGCATCAGTTTGCTTCTATTTCACAAAAAAAATATGGTGGTTCTACATTTTCTTTCATATAAAATTATACATTAATCAAGGTTTCCTGCAAACTGTCTGGTGTGTTCTTTCCTGTGCATCAAGGGCCTGAAAAGGATGAAAAAATTTGGTAGAAAAACATAATTAGGACTAAATACAGATAATTTTGCTAGATTATGTTTATATTTAGATTCATGCCCAAAACATGCTCACAAAAAAAACTTCAGACTAAGACGATTGCAACACTGAATTTTGCATAATTTTTAAGATGATAAAAGTATTCAGATAAACTTGAGTATAATGAATCTTGTTATGAAACCAGTTCTCTATCTTTTAAAACAGACAAAGGCATGCATGAATTAAATTAAAAAAATATTTTTGCCACAAAGCAATAAATTAAGCAATACAAAAAATTATGAAACAGGCGTCAAAAGAAATTTATCCATTTGATTGGCATAGCAGCATTTCATGATCAATTAAAATATCTCACCATACTAACAGATAAGGATAAAATGCATAATCCACTTAATCAGTGCACGAAATTCTTGTAAAAAATTTCACATTAGACTGTCTTTTAGTTAATGATTTATCAGTAGTAACACAAAGAAGAAAAAAATGACTAGAATACTCACAAAAGAATGTGGTGACACTGAATTTCTAAATTTTTGCACCAATTTTTTTACAAAATAGAAAGTAAGTTTTGTTATTTTTGACATATATTCTTATATGGTTTATTAATTTTTTTCCTGATGCTTGTTTAAAATATGTAACATTAGAAGTTAATTTTCTTACTAACTTGGTAAACATTTAAGAAATTATCATTTAATTCTTCTGTATAAAACTCTGTAGATTTATGGATTAAAATATAAACAGGCCTGGCTTTGATCTTCAGCAACTCATAAAGAGTGCTACACAATTGTTACCCAAACACTTGAGTAGTGGAGGCAGAATAATCAGAAGTTTAATTTAATACTCAAATGCAGTAGCTAAATTCAAGGTCAAGTTATTTTTTATCATTGTTTTAAAAATCAAAGAAATTCTATTAAACACTTACATGATAAGTGATAGTTAACTTAAAAAAAACAATCATAGGCATTATTACTTTGTGAGATGTCTGCTATTACGCACAGATCTCAAGTAAATTTGAAGTATCTTTTTTGAGAGATATAATGTTTAGGTAATTGTGATTTTTAGGGATTATGTATATTATTTCACATCATTCAACATCTCTAGTTATTTGTATTAATTAACCATTTCAACACAGTATCTGGAAAATATTTAGATATACATTCAGAAAATGATCTGGAAATTGCCCAGTTTAATATTGGGATATTTTTCTACAATTACATATGTAAATAAGGTTAAGAAGTTATGCCAAAGCTAAGTACTTGCTCACATTGCAACATGACGAACTGAAGTGTGGATTAAGTCTGGATTTATTCCAGTGCTATTAAATATCTCGGCTGCTTGAGTAATAGATCTTTATTTATTTTATACTTTTATGCAAATATTCATTCTTAGAAGGATATTATGTCTTTATGTCTTTTGTCCTTGATTTTTGTTCTTTTTATGCATTTATCTTTCACATAATATTTCCACCCACAGCTGCCCTTATTCCACTCCTCCCCTACATTCCTTTTCCCCAAATCCACTGCTTCTCTTTCCCTTCAAAAAAAAAAGGCAGGCCTATTCCAAAATTATATTTAAGAATTTTTTTGCGAGCTTATTCCATTGTCATGTTAGATTATTGTAAAGCAAAAATTAAGGAAACATTTATAATTTTAAAAGTATGATTCATTTATATTTTTTAGAACTATAAGAATCTCCAAGTCTTTTTATGACTGGGAATAAATGCATTTCTCTTTTATTGTAAACACCGAAACATTAGTTTCTTAGCCCACTTTAAAAGTTTGACTTTTGATAGTGAGAAATCTCCTGGGACTTAGTCTTACCCCAAGCTGTTTTCAGAGCTGTACAATGATAACTTTATGGAGAAAATGTCTACAAACAGTGCAGTCTCAGGAGTGCTACAGAGCTCCATCTGCTTTAAGACTGTCAGCTTAGGCTTAATGTAGTTCATAAAATTCCTACAACAGAAAATTCCTTTTAAAAATTAACTTCCTTGGATGTATTGATTTGGAAAATGTAATTCTAAGGATCTGATCATAAGAAAATTAAATTGATTCAATTCAGGAAATAGTCTACAGTGCCTGTTTTATTATCCTATAATTTCATTCCAGCACAATGGCATTATGTTTGCATATATAACCTGTACTCATAATCTATGATTTCAAGGCTTTTGAGGAATGTTAATTGTAAAGTAGTAACTATTGAAGATTCATGTAATAGTCATATCTATGCATGAAGAATTAATGATTCATTCTTAATTAACATTCCCACAGAGTTAATGAAATTATTGAAGCATTTTCATACTTATGTGATAGCTAAATTTGCTGTCCTTGGGACAATGAAGATGTCCTCTTATCAAGAAGAAGTAAAATCACTTATTCTACTGAATTTGATTTTATTTTATATGTTTAAAATAGTAGCAACTCTACAGTCAAGTTTGGGTAATTTATTCTTAAATTCATCTAGAAGTAAAACAAAGCTCAGTAAATAGATCCATACAATGTTCATTTTGGTAGTATTAATAAAATTGATAAGTCTTTGGATTTAAAAAAATATTGCTATAAAGAAAATACTTGACTTGTCATAGATCATATGATTTAAGTTTTGGGTGGCTTCTGACAAAATATAGCATATAATTTTAGACCTGAGAAGAATAAAGTTAGAAGAATATATGTGATATACTTAAAATCATAAAACAACTTAGTGTAAATAGTTCAATGACTAGATTTTCTGAATTCAGATCTTATCAAAACACTTTTAACAGTGTAATGGTATTTCCCAACCTAATGACTTAAGAGGCTCTTGGAATATATGGGAAATGTAAATCATCGGGAACAGAATACCTTTGAGATTGATTTCAATATCAATCAAAATAAAGAAGTTACTTAATTTGGAAGAACATCTATCTGCCTATCAATTTATTATATTTATATATGAATATATTTACCTCTTAAATATTGTTTTTTGGTTTGTGTAGTGCATGTGTGTGTAGGTACACATATATGTATATGCTCTTTCCCATACCTTTTCAGATGTCAATGGTTGTCTTCTATTGCTCTCTATAACTTATCTTTTAAGATAAGGTATTGAGAAATATGTATGATAGTTATTCAGAGATAAGATTTAGACCCCAGAGTTCACTGACTGGGTTGCCTGACAAGCTAAGAAGTTATGAGGGTTGCCTTGACTCCAAGTTACTTTTTCTGTCCCACACTAGATATAAAAGGACATGACCTTGTCAGCTGGCACTGTAGTTTTTGACTTTTGTTTTATATTTGTATGTTTTCTCTCCTGGCCATAATTTAGAGATATAAGAATAACTCAAACTATTAACTTTATACTGTAAAGTGGTAAATCAGTAATTAGTCACAGATTCTACAAATCTGTCAAGTAGATATATGAGAAATTATAATTTTTGGTGAAAAAATACTCATTTATAGACAAATACAGGATATAAGAATTAAATTCTAAAGACAATTTGAATCATGATAAGTTATAAAAGAAGAAATAATATTTATTTTTCAGAAAATTGCTTTTTGAAATCAACAATTTCCATCAATTATAGTTATTTTCATTGCAAACTTGTGTGAGATACACACACTGACATTAACTATCTGAGCTCTAAGCTTGGATTAGCATCATTAAACAAGGGTTTCTGTAACCTACAGATTTCATGTTTAATATATTTACTTTGTAAGCTTACACAACTTTTGGCAGCTTCATATACTATTATTGGCCTTAATGCCTCATTTTTTGCATGCTTATTTTTAATCATTTTACTCCTTAAAATTCTCCTCACAGTTGTATCAATTGATTATTTTCTATTTTTAAAGCTCAACACACATACTAATACATGATAAAACCACTTTCAACTAGCCTAGTTCCAGAGCCACATCAGTCCCAAATAACGCACAGAGATGCTGTAGGCCATTGTCTAGAGCTTCTTATTTGCTAGCTATGTCTTAATTAACCCATAATTACTGATATATGTATTTCTACATGGTCTTATCTTACTGAGAACACTAGACTCACATGTCTTCACTTCTCAAGACCACATAAGTGACTCTCTTCTCTCCTACCTTTATCAGAATCTTCCTTATCTCCTAGTCCTGCCTATCTTGCTTTCCTATTGGCTAACAGTGTTTTATTCATCAACCAATATGAGAAATATATTTACAGAAGACTTCCCCCATCAAATACACTTATATAGCATTTTTAGTCACTTAGACGACTTAATTTTTTTTCCTTTTTCAATATCCTTATGTCTTCAGATTATAGCACATACCTTTGCTATAACATTTATAATATGACCATTATTGCAAGCAGTATTATCTCTATAAATCTTTCCCTGTACAAACATCATTACATTAGATTAGATACTAATATTGTCATGTGTTAATCTGTGTACTTGTAATTAAAATGAAAATCAGCATTTCATATTTAAAATGCATTTTCAAGTGTGCATGAAAAGAGGGCTCTGTCATTAAAACCACTTGTTCTTGTAGAGGTTCTGAGTTCCCTTCCCATCACCAACTTGGTAGTTTACAACCATCTGAAGCTTAAATGCAGGGTAGATATTATTGTATTAATTATATTAAAACATTCATTTGCAATCCATAAAGGAAAATGTGACATGAAATTATAAATATTTAAAGTAAGAGAATGAATAAAATCATTTGCTTTATTTTGTTACACTATTTTTATTTTAATGTTTGTGAAATATCAGTTATATCAATATTATATTAAAAGTGTTAGTTATTATGAGATTTTCTTGTAAGTTCACCTGTGTCCTTAAATGTACAGTATTGGTGAACACTTCAAGAATAATCAACCACAGAACAAAACTCTGCAGGAAATCCAACAACATTAAGCAAAAAACCAAAGGACATGGCAAATAAATCACTTAACTATACATGAAGATGGTAAGATGTGTTAATAAAGGAAAGGAACTACAGTTAAACTTGAAGAGAAGAATGAAAATGGCAATGGTAAAATGTTCATCAGTTATAACTTTATTTGCAAAAGCTACACCATTTCATTAAATATCATGGAGTGCATGCATTTATAAAATGGACAGCCATATGATGATTATTGTTTTTAAGAAACAAATTCCATTTTTATATCAAAATGTGATATTTCATCAAACAGAAAACAAGGAGGGAAGTAACCATATAATATATATATATATATATGTATATATATATATGTGTGTGTGTGTGTGTGTGTGTGTGTAAATATATACAAATATATTAATCAAGATCAGTGAAAATAATGGAGAAATAAATGCAATGAGAAAAATTAATTGTATGATTATAACATCTGATAAATAAAGTAAAAATCTTGGTCTATGAAATATACAGACTACAGTAACACAAATGGGATAAAACATGAGACCCTCTACTCTCTACCTATTCCTCATACTGGGTTGCCTTGCCCAGCCTTAATACAAAGCACGGAGCT
This sequence comes from Cricetiscus sungorus, assembly GCA_030556225.1. Taxonomy (NCBI): domain Eukaryota; kingdom Metazoa; phylum Chordata; class Mammalia; order Rodentia; family Cricetidae; genus Cricetiscus; species Cricetiscus sungorus. Next base: position 43,754,846 of record JANBXA010000730.1, read on the forward strand.
TAGTCCTACCACAGTTTTATATGCCATGTTCTTTTTGACACCCATGGGAAGCCTGCTCATTTTCTGTATAGAAACCGAGGAATGGATGGGGAGGACCAGAAGGGAGGCTGGAGAGTAGGAGGACATGAGGGAGGGGAAACTGCAGTCAGGATGCAAAACAAATGAAAATAATAATTAGTAATAAACAATTAAAAGTAAACTTTAAAATGTGTTTTTGGACATGCTCACAAACTGCCCTCTGTCCTGGCAATTCTATAACACTATGATGAACAGTACATGGTATAGAAAATGGGAGAGAAGGAGAAGTGAAATGGTCCCTGTACTGTGGAGACAACCAGATTGAAGACAAAAAATATTGAGGAACAGGCTTATATGGGTATCTCATGCTGCCCCATGGAACCAAGGGATGTTCAGGCCTATTCTACCAGTGACTGTCATGTCTTGCTCTGTGGACCAACCACCACCCGTGTCTGTGTCAATGTTTGTGGCCCATGTTATCACTTAAAGCAGTCAGGAAACACAGTATCTTGACCACCACCTGAGGTCATGTTGATGTTCAAGGGCCATGCTGCTGCTAGAGCCATAATTATGTGAGTAGCCTGAGCTGCCTCCTGAGGCCATGGTGATGTTTGGGCCCAAGCTGTGGCCTAGTGTCATATCTAGTTCTGTGTTACTACTGCGGCAGGGGTCTATATTGATGTTCATAAGTCTTGTTACCATCAGGGTCCATGGGATAGCTGGCCTTGATGGGATATCTTAGACACCAAGATATGTCCCTGCCCCCCCACTGGCCACTGCAATGGTAGAGATGACCCTGACCCTTGCCTGAAGGGAGTGATCCTGGTGAAGCCTATGACTGATTAACTTGATGGGGGATGTTATTCTGTAAATGTGTTTCTCATACTGGTTAATGACTAAAGCACTGTGGGCCAATAGAAACACAAGAGAGGTGGGACTAGGAGACAAGGAGGAAGAAAGAAGTAGTTGGGAGGAGTCACGATGGAGAGCCCAGAGAGGTAGCATGCCAGAGCTTGCCGGTAAGATGAGCCACGTGGAAATATTTACAGTAGTAAAAATGAGTTAATAATTAAGACAGAGCTAGCTGATAAACAATGATAATAACTGGCCAACAGGATTGTATCAAACACAGAGTCTCTATGTGTATTGGGGTCTGGTGTGGAGGCAGGACCAGACAGGTGGTGGGGAAAAAACGTGCTCATAACACCAACTCAACTACTACACAGGCTTACATCCAAAGATATCAGTTAGCGTACCTGAACATCTATCCCATCTATTACTTACTGGAGTTTAAGAACAGACTGGGCCTACAGAACCATAATATCAGAATCTCTATTACTTGAGTTAACAGCAAGATATCTGAGAGATGTTTCAGTGAAGTCCTGGTATTGATGTTATAGCAGAATCCAGAGGCCTTGAATCTGACCAGTAATCCACTGCAATGAACCTTTACAAGTAAAGCTGTTTGGGCAAAAGGGTATACTAAATATGACACATGTAGACTCTAAAGGCCACTATGATGACAAAAGAATGTGATGAAGAGGAAGATAAGATGAATCAATGAAATGATTGTTTTGTTTTTATTTTACTTTTTATTTATTTATTTTTTTTCATGATAGAGGCTACAAGGTAGGAGAACAGACACGGCAGGACTGGGATTTGTGTGCATGATGTAAAATTTTCAAAGAATCAATTTAAAAAACTATTAAAAGAAAAATAAAAGATAAAATGCATTCCATAATAATGAATGAATTAATGAACAATGCAAAGCATATTTAAACTGATGTACAGTAGCTTTGTATATAGTATCTTAAAACCACAAATGGATCAAATTTCCTTCAACATGCAAATAGGTCAAATACTATATTGTGTTTATTAGTATTTCATTCATGTTACACACTAAGAAGTAAACAACTGTTGAAATGACTAAGGATGTAGGAGAATCCTGAGATTTTGTTTTGCAGATGAAACTTAACAAAAGCTATTTGCAACATACAATATTATTCACATACAACTTAGAAGAATACTTTGGACTCGCTAGAAACAGTTCATTCCTGGTGAGTATTGGTAGGAATTAAGGGGCCAGAGGAATCTTTCAATGAAGAATGCATGCATTGTCAGTTTGTAGGGATTATGTTGTGAATGTGTGCATGTTTGTGTGTACACTTAACATTATGTGCTTCGTGTACATTTCATTCTTTGTTCGTACTGTTTACTTTTTGCCATACTAATGCTGATAACACAGAAAATGAATTTGAAAAATAATTCAGTAAAACAAAAAGTTCAATGTATATCATTCTAAAGGGATTTAAGTAAATTTCACTCAATATTACATAGATATATCACTTTAATATGCATAAACATACACATACAAATTTATATAAATTGGTAGTTGGAAATTAGGCTTTTTCAAGATTTCAAATGCTTCTTAGTTTAAGTATTTTAAAAGACTTCTAGCAGAAAGTTTAATTAAGGTTGTCTAAGAAAGGCTCAATATATTTCTACTGCTTAGAATTTAATATATGTAAGTGTAGACACTAGATCAATATACCACATCCTTAAGGGTAAATCAGTTAATAGTAAGTAAAAGCAATCCATTCACCCAGTAAACATTCTATCAAAAGGACGACAGGAATTGTCAGTAAGACCAATAATGAAGCAACAGGATCTGAAATATGGACTTAAGCAATATTTTCCTTGGTTTGTTTTGTGGATAATTGTGTAAATAGCACAACAGTTTTATTTGTGATTTCCAGGTAAGCCTGAAACATATACATAATTTGACATTTTTTTTCTGCAAATGCCTACACAATTGAATAAAGTGGTAAAAATGATAAGATCATTGTAATCACAAATCAATTTTATTGCAAGTCTTTCATGCTACAGATTTTTAATATGTAACAGTACGTGAAGTATCACAGCCACTTTATTTGAGTGAATAATCAAATAAAGTAAGCTGTGGCTCCTTAAGAGCTGAAGTTGGTTACAGAGAAAATGCGTAATACAAAATATAGTGTGGTGATCATGAATGCTCTATAGAGTTGTAAAAAAGACTGTGTACTAAACATGGATTAGAAGACATTTGTACATAATAAAGATTAATTGTACTGCTGTTTGTGCCATAATTAATTGTATATTTAAGCAAGAGTTTAATTTTACTTTTCTTTAATTTTCCCACAAACAAAACATGGAAAGTGGGTGATGCTTTAAATAATTACACAAAGTATGTCATGGCTACACCTGGTAGAAAATCAGACATAGCTGATTGCATTGTGTTTATGTAGTACAATTTTGTTTTCCATGTATAACCTGATAGACATATATGTTTGAATGTATTTAGGAACTGTGAATAAAGCAGCAATGGACATGGGTCTGCAAACCTCTATGTAGAGTGGAAAATAAAATTATGGAATTTGCAGAAAAACAAAAAAGACAAAGTTGGAAAATATATTTTAGTGAGCTTACTTGGCCCTAGAAACACAAATGATGCCTGCTTTCTTCAAAATCTGATTTAAGAGTCTGTATTTACCTTGGAGTGTCCCTAGGGGCCAGGGAGCTAAAAAGAGGCCATGGCACAACAGAGAAACACTGCAAGAAACAAGATAATAGAAGATGAGTGTCATTAAAATAGAGTTGGTGAATGCACAGCTAGGAAATCAGGTAGAGCCAAAATGAAGGGAAACATCAGGTATGGGACAGGTTAAGTAAAAATAACTTGTTGTGAGTTAATTTAAAACTTGAGTTGTTGAACTCCCTTTGTTCGGGCCTCTGCTAGAGTTTTCAGCTAGAGAGTACTAGGCTCCAGCTAGATCTGCCTATGCCAGCAAGACCATCCTGAGTCCCTGCCTGATGATCTTTGACCCCCTTCCCAGGGCCTCTGCAGAAGACTAATCTTTGAGCCTCTTTGCCAGGCCTCTGTCAGAGGAGAGATTCCTATAGAGTTAGAACCACCCAGAGCTATAGACATGAAACGTCTGACCAACCTAAGCCCACTAGGGGGAGCACCATAGAGAGAGAGACCACATCTGCACCTCCTGGACGTAGCAATGGGAAAATGGCAATACAAGAAAACACCTAACAATAAAAAAAAAATCATGACACCACCAGAATCTAGGGATTGTACACCTACTATACCTGAACATCCAAAGCAGATGAAGCAGAAGAGAATGACTTAAAAAAATATCTTCATAAAAATGAGAGAGGCCCTCAAAGATGATGTCAGAAAAATCTCTTAAAGAAGTTGGAAGAAAAGAACCAACCATAAAATTGGAAGAAATGAAATCTCTTAATGAAAGTATGGAAAGCCAAGAAACAACAATTAAACAGGTGACAGAAACAGTTCAAGACTTGAACGATGAAATAGAGACAATAAAGAAAACACAAACTGAAGGAATGCTGGAAATAGCAAAACTGGGTAGATGATCAGGAACTACAAATGCATGCATAACCAACAGAATACAAGAGATAAAAAGGAGAATCGCAGGCATGGAAGATAAACTAAAGAAAATAGATTCATCAACCAAAGAAAATCTTAAATCCAACAAATCTTTAAATGAAAACAACAAGGAAATTTGGGACACCATAAAAAGGCCAAACCTAAGAATAATAGGCATAGAGGAAGGCAAAGAAGCACAACTCAAATGTGCAGAAAACATTCAACAAAATCATTGAGGAAAACTTTCCCAATCTGACGAAGGACATGTCCATGAAAGTACAAAAAGCATACCAAACACAAAATAGACTGGACCAAAGAAAAAAGATGCCTCAACACATAATAATCAAAACACCTAACACACAGAATAAAGAAAAAATATTAAGAGCAGCAAAGAAAAAAGGACAGGTAACATATAAAGGCAGACCTATCAAAATTATACCTGACAACTCTAAGAAAACTCAAGGCTAGAAGGGCCTGGATACATTTTCTAAGAGTACTAAGAGTCCACGGATGCCAGCCAAGGCTATTCCCTGCAAAACTCTCAATCAATATAGATGGAGAATACCAGATATTTAATGACAAATTTTCACAATACATATCTAGAAATCCAGCCCTACAGAAAGTATGGAAGTGAAACTCCAATCCAAAGAAGTTAACTATGCTCACAAAGACACAGGCAATAGAGCATCACACTTCTCCAGAACCCAAGTGTAAAGCAGGGCAAATTTATTCACAATATCACTGCCAATAACAAGTCTAAAACCAACAAGCATTAAAAGTCAATGGTCCTTACTTTCCCTCAACATTACTGGTCTTAACTTGACTATAAAAAGACACAGCCTAACAGAATGGTTAAGAAGAAAGAATCCATCCTTCTACTGCATATAAGAAACACATCTAAGCTTCAAAGACAGAAATTACCTCAGGGTAAAAGGTTGGGAAAAGATCTTCCAATTAAATGAACCCAAGATACAAGCAGGTGTAGCTATGCTGATATCTAAAAAGTTAGACTTCAAACCAAAATCAATCAAAAAAAAATGAAGGTGGTCATTTTGTATTCATAACAGGAGAAACCCATTAGCACAAATTTTCAATTATGACCATCTGTGTCCCAAATAAAAAGGCACCCACATTCATAAAAGAAATGCTACTAAAACTCAAAGCTCACATTACACTTCACACACTTATAGTGGGAGACTTCAATACCCCACAATCACCTATATACAGGACCACCAGTTAGAAACTTAACAAAGAAACAAAAGAACTAACAGAAGTTATTTCTCAATTGAGTTTAACAGACATATATAGAACATTTCATCCAAACACAAAAGAATATACCTTCTTCTCTGCTCCACATGGAACCTTCTCTAAAATCTACCACATACTAGGAGCATAACACACCTCAACAGATACAAAAAATTGGAACATTCCCCTGTATCTTTACAGACCACCATGCTTTAAAGTTGGAATTCAACAACAACAACACAAATTGCAAAAACCATACAAACTCATGGAAACTGAACAATGCACAATTGCACCATACCTGTATAAAAGAAGAAATTAAGAAAAAAATTAAAAACTTTCTAAAATTCTTGAGTTTGCATACACAACATAGGTGAACTTATGGAACACCTTGAAAGCAGAGCTATGATGGAAGTTCATTGCATTAAGTGTATATATGAAGAAAACAGAGGATAGTCACATTAGAGAATTAAAAGAAAAACTGGAAGCCTTATAACAAAAAGAAACAAACTCACACTGGAGGAGTGGGTGCCAGGATAATCAATTTGAGGGCTAAAATCAATAAAGTAGAAACAAGGAAAACAATAAAAAAAACTAACACAACAAAGAGTTGGTTTTTCAAGAAAATCAACAACATAGACAAAGCTTTATCCAAATTAACTAAAAAGCAGAGAGAGAACATGCAAATTAACAAAATCAGAAACAGAAAGGGGGTCATAACAATGGACGATGAGAAAATTCAGACAATTTTCAGATCATACTTTGAAAACCTGTACTCCACAAAATTTGAAAATTAAAAGGAAAAGAACAAATTTATGGATAACTATCACTTACCAAATTTAAATCAAGAACAGATAAATAATTTAATTAGACCTATAACCTGTAATGCAATAGAAGCAGTCATCAAAAGCCTAAAAGCCTTCTAACCAAAAAAAAAAAATCCAGAACCAGATGGCTTTAGTGCACAATTTTATTAGAAATTCAAGGAAGGGCTAATACAAATACTCCTCAAATGGTGTTCCACACAATAGGAACAAAAGGTTCATTGCGAAACTCTTTACAAAGCCCAATAATCTTGCTACCTACACCACGCAAAGACACAATTAAGAAAAAAAACTGACACCAATATCCCTGATGAACACTGATGGAAAAATACCCAAGAAAATAATGGCAAACTGAATCCAGGAATACTTCAGAGAAATCATCCACCATGACCAAGTAGGTTTTATTCCTGTGTTGCAGGGATGGTTTAACATACGGAAATCTATCAACATGATCCACCATATAAACAAACTGAAAAAAAAATAACCACATGATCATCTCCTTAGAAGTTGAAAAGACTCTGAAAAAATTCAACACACTTTCATGATAAATGTCATGCAGAGATCAAGAATAACAGGAACATACTTAAACATAATAAAAGCAATATACAGTAAACCAAAAGCCAACATCAAACATAATGGAATGAATCTGAAGGTGATTCCTCTAAAACCAGGAATAAGACAAGACTGCCTTCTCTGTATATCTCTTCAATATTGTACTTGAAGTTCTAGCTAAATAATAAGACAACAAAAGCAGATCAAAGGGATACTAGTTGATAAGGAAGAAGCAAACTTTTATTATTTGCAGATGATATGAGCGTGTACATAAGCCACCCAAAAAACTCTACCAGGGAACTCCTAATGCTGATAAACACCTTAGGAAAGTACCAGGATCCAAGATATACCCCCCCAAGAAAAAACAAACAAACAAAAAAAAAACCAAAATCAGTAGCCCTACTTTATTCAAACAACAAAGGGGCTGAAAAAAAAAAATCAGAGAAACATCACCCATTAAACTGCCACAAACAACATAAAGTATCTTGGGGTAACACTTACCAAACTAGTGAAAGAACAATATAATCAAAACCTTCTTTCCTTAAAGAAAGAAATTAAAAATGAAAACATAAAATGAAAATTTCTCCCATGCTCTTGGATAGGTAGGATAAACATAGTAAAAATGGCAATCTTGCTAAAAGCATTCTACAGATTCGACACGATCACCATTAAAACAACAGCACAATTCTTCACTGACCTTGAAAGGATAATAATCAGCTTTATTTGGAAAAACAAAAGGCCCAGAATAGAAAAAAAAAACCCTGTACAGTAAAGCAACTACTTCAGGAGGCATCACTATCCTCTTTTGTACCTCTACTACAGAGCTGTAGTCCTGAAAACAGCCTGGTATTAGCTCAAAAATAGACAAGTAGACCAATAAAATCAAATCAAAAATCCTGATATTACCCACATACCTACAAACGCCTTGTTTTTGACAAAACAGCTTATAGTATACAGTGGCAGGAAGAAAGTACCTTCAAGAAATGGTGCTGGCACAACTGGATGATGGTGTGTAGAAGACTGCTGATAGACTCAGATCTATTGCCATGCACAAATCTCAAGTCCAATTGGATAAAGACCTCAACATACATCTATACACACTGAACCTCCTAGAAGAGAAAGTGGGAGATACCCTTGACAAATTGGTACAGGACACCACTTCCTGAATATAACTCTAGCAGTCCAGATACTGAAATTGACAATTAATAAATGGGACCTCCTCAAATTTAGAAGCTTCTGTAAGGCAAAGGAAACTGTTGATAAGACCAAACTGCAGCCCACAGACTGGGAAAAGATCTTTACCAATCCTATATCTGATAGAGGGCTGATCTCCAAAATATACAAATAACTCAAAGAACTAGTTGGATATGGAACTGAATAAAGAGCTCTCAATAGAGGAAATCAAAAAGGTGGAAAGACACTTAAGAAAATGTTCTACATCCTCAGGCATCAGTGAAATGCAAATCAAAACAAATGTGAGATACCATCTTACTTCTGCCAGAATGGCAAAAATTAGAAACAACAATAACAACTTATGCTAGAGAGGATGTGGAGAAAGCGGGAAACTCCTCCACTACTGGTGGAAGTGCAAACTTGTACAGACATTTTGAATATCAAATGGCAGTTCCTCAGAAAATGAGAATCAATCTACCACAGGACCTGACAATCACCCTCTTAAGCATATAAACAAATGATCCACACCCAAGCAACAAGGGATGTGCTAAACTATGTTCATAACAGCCAAAACCTGGACGCAACCTAGATGCCCCTCAACTAAAGAATGGATAAAGAAGATGTGACACATTTACACAATAGAATATTACTCTGCGGAAAAACAAAACAAAACAAAACAAAAAAACAATGGAATCTTGAAATTCACAAGCAAGTAGACGGAAATTGAAGAAACCCTCCTGAATGAGGTAACCAGGTCTCAAAAAGAGGAACATGGTATGGACTCACTCATATATCGATTTTAGACATAAAGCAAAGGATCACAAGCCTATAATTCACACCACCAAAGAAACTATGATACAAGGAGGATTCATATAAGGTCCCTCACAGAAGGCAAATGTTCAAGATCTCCAGAGCATTTGGGGATTGGGGAGCTGTGAGTGGAGAGGTAAGTAGAAGAAAGAGAAGGGGAGGAGAGGAAAGCACTTGGGACTAGGAAGATTGAACCAGATGAGGGTTAGATGAGAGGAGAGACAGACAGACGAGAGAGAGAGAGAGAGAGAGAGAGAGAGAGAGAGAGAGAGAGAGAGAGAGAGAATTAAATAGGGAGCCATTACAGTTTTGAAAAGAAAATTGAGAAATGTTCAGAGACCTAAAAGACTGACCCCAACTAATAATTTGAGCAACAGTGGAAAGATTACCATAAATGCCCTTTCCTGATAATGAGAAAGATGACTAACATACCACCACCTTGGAGCCCTCATCTAAGAGCTGATCGAAACAGAAGCAAACACCTACAACTACCAATGAGCCAAACTGGAATACAATTGCAGAGATGGAGAACAAGACCAGACTGCAGAAACACATAGAGACAGCTGACCTGAACAAGGTGGAGACATGGGGCCCCCAGAATGACAGCTGGAATCTAGCATGGAACTCACTCAGAGCCCCTGAACATGGGTCTAGCTAGAAGGCCTGAGCAGTTTAAGGGACCTTGGAATTTGGATCCAGTTTGTATTCCTAGTGCACAAAAGGACTTTGGCGGCACATACCCTATGGATGGATACTCTCTTAACCTAGAGACAGGAGAGAAGTCCTAGCTCCTACTTCAAATGACTTGACAGATTTAGATGCTCCCTCCTGGAGGGCCTCACCCTACATGTGGAGTGGGGTGGAGGATGGGAGGGGAGGGTGGTTGGGGTTCATGAAAGGGTGGGAGAGAAGGAAAGAGGGAGGGAAGGATGTAGGAAGGGAGGGAGAGGGAACTGGGATTGATATGTAAAATAAAAATAATAAATAAATAAATATTTTTTTTAAAAAAAACAGAATTGTTTTTTAATAATTTAAGGAGGCATGCATTGCTTAGGGTGGAATGTGCTCATCCTATGAGCCATAGGTCTTCAACCAAAAGTTCTCCTGCCCAGTGTGGCATACTTTCTTATGAGTTACAATAAGGTACACTGCAGAACAACACAAGCTATTGCTATTGTTCCTAGTTTTCCACTAAAATTAGATGGTAGGTCTTATTCCTTATAACAAAGTCCATCACACACTTTGGTATAAGATTAGAGAAACCAATCAAGTACTAATCTGGAAGCTTTGTCCCTGCTGGCTGGCATCCATAGTATCACTGCATGGGAATAGACTATGGAGGATGTTGAGGAAAAAAAATCATCAACAGTCTGAACTGAGTTCTTCAGACCATTGATACCAGACTGTCTAACAGGATATGCCAATTGGTCCCATTGGATTGGATTTTAGGTGCATTCAACAGAATAAATGCATGTGGGGTACTACAGGTTGGTCAAACACTCATGGTTGGGGAGATCAGAGGCACTATTATGGTATCTACCTCTAACAGTAGCTGCAATTTTGATATGTGGAAAATATGTCAAACTGCCTTCTAAATATGTATATTTATAGCCATAGGTCACAATGACTATCAACCTTGGCCAGAGAAGCTTCTGCTTGCAATGAGCAAAGGTTAATGCAGTGACTTATTAGAGGGAATACAGAACTGGAAATAAGTGACTTGACTGCTCAGTCCTAAGCAGGTCATCCTCATGTGCCCCTCTGGTTCTCAAAGACTATTGTGGGGGAGGGAACAGAAAGATTGAAAGAGCTGGATGATGGGGACGAGGGTTTTCAAAAGCTGCCTTCTGCACCATGATCACATAGCAGCTGTGGCTATGTATGTAAGACTGCACAAGACTTGGCCCATCAGCAGCCTGGCCTGGAGCACAATCTCTATGGGGGAAAAGGGGAGTGGGAGGGTATTTCTCATAAATCCTCACCCTCTCTCTGAGCAGAGAGATAATGGTGGCTGGGAAAGAAGGCATCCTATTCCTCAATATCCTTAGTATCAATGACTACTTTTTTCTCATGCTAAAGTTAATGACCCTCCACTCCTGCTCAGATAGGCAATGAAGTGTATTGAGACACAAAAAAAATCTATCAAAACAGAGAGGGAACTTGTTTCAAGGAAGTGGTTTGATGGAAAAAAGGCGAGAAAAGACATGTATTTATTTGTTAGTTTTTTGTTTGTTTGTTTGGTTGGTTGGTTGTTTTTTTGGTTGGTTTGTATGAAACCAGGACTTTTGGGGCACATTCCCAATGAAGAGATACTCCCTTAACTTAGAAGCAGGAAGGAGGTCCTAGTCCTATTCCAAATGACTTGACAGATTTTATTGACCATCCTCCCTGAGGAGTGTGTGTGGGGGAATGGGATTGGAGGGTGGTCCAGGGGAATGAGAGGGAGGGAGGGAAAGAAGGAAGGAGAGAGGGAGAGAGAGGGAACTGGGATTGATATGTAAAATAAGATAGATAGTTAGATAGATAAAGGAAGGAAGGAAGGAAGGAAGGAAAGAAGGAAGGAAGGAAGAAGGAAAAGAAAGAAAGAAAAAAAGGAAAGAAGGAAGGAAGGAAGAAAGAAAAAGAAAGAAAGAAAGAAAGAAAGAAAGAAAGAAAGAAAGAAAGGAAGGAAGAAAGAAAGGACTCCTAATAAAAGAGGATACATAGCTATAACTAGCCACCTACTATGACCAAACAAGGCAACCAATCGAAGGATTGGGATAGCAACCCAGCCAGATAACATTTGACCTATAGACTGTTAGGACTATGGGATATGCTGAGGTAAGGCTGACAAAGAGAATACATTTTATTGTATGGTGAAAGGAGAGTAACTTTTTTTGGCTGTATCACAGAAATTGTCTACAAAATGCGACTTTCGGCTGGCACTGGTGCTGCCTGGCAGTTGCTTTGGACTTTAACTAATGGAGGAATTCTAAGTGGATGATGGGGATGAAGTCTACTTTCTCTCCTATTTGCATACATCATGTTAATGCTGCAGAAGCAAGTCTCTTTTGCAGTGGATCTACAGAAAAGTCTGAATAAAATCTGAGAGTAGAACAAATCTTATACATAATTACTTCCTGAGAGAACTCTGACACTTTTATAAATTGTTTGACCAAATAAATAAGTTTACAAAGCACATAAGGTAGAAAGTATTCACCACAATGTGTTTGTATGTACCAAGCCAAATAGGAAAATTGAATAAATAATGCAGTTTATTTTCTATCATAATATATAAAATATTTCAGACTAAATTTACCAGTTTGAGGCCCGCTTCACAGAAAGAATTCATGTATCCTGCTACAAATTTTATCAGTTGCTCATGGCTGAAAATTACAAAGCAGAGCTAAGAAAATTTAAAAAGGCAGGGAAATATTGAAATACATGTCAAGAATTGTAATATCAGTGTTAAGATTTTAATTCTCTACAAATTAACATGCAATTTAATCCAATATCAATCATAATCAAAAAGGTTTTCTGTATATTTGTTTATAAAGGTAAACAGGTTTCATAATCGAATAAGGTTTTTTGTTTGTTTGTTTGTTAACAGATTAGTACAAAATAAATAAGTCTTTCAATGTACAAATGCATACATATCACCTGAGGTGAGAGAATACTGATCCTTCCCAAAAGGGCTTATTTTCAGCTGTGCTATCGTCCTACAAGTAAAGACTGCTGCTGTTTTTAAGATTATCATAGAGTGGCCATAAAATGTGGAATTGAGCAATTTTGTTCCTTTATAACAATATTATCATTGCAATTCATAGTGAAAATTGCCTTATCAAACTACTGTGAAATAACTAAATCAAGATTTAGAAGAAAATATGCACATTATCAAGAATTCACACTCAGTAATTTTTAGAAATTATAGTTATTATACAGCCCCCAAAAAGTTAAAATTCTGGAAGACAGAGGATAAATTTGTAAATGTATAGTGAGAAAATGTGTGTAAATAGTGCCTCAAATATATAATTTATAAAAATAGAAAATGGGCTCCAATAAACTTAAGCACTATCTTTTAAGAGCCCAAAACTAAAAAATGAATATGCCTTCTTAATTATATGACATTTTCATTATGCTTGTTATGCATTTTGTATGCATGTCACATACAACACAAATATAACCCAAAACGTATTTTTGAGTTTTTTAAAGTTATTCTTTAATTCATTTATTTTTGTGTTTATTTTATTTTTAATGATTTGATAATGATGAAAATGTAATCCTGAATGTAGTTTCCCTTCCCTCCTCTCCAGCCATTACTCACTGTGCTGAGGAATCCAATGTCAATACAGGGAAACTGAGGGTCAGAAAGTAAGTAACTTCAGTTCCACATAGCTGACTTCCAGCAGCTCTGATGATCCAATATGAGCCTGTCATTCCAGAATCTTCGCCATCCTTAAATCAAGTCAAAATATCTGAAAACTGGGGTACGATGCTCATATCCATTGTATGGCTCTTTCTTCTAGTCAAGATATGATCTTGTGACTAGCATCAGATTGAGGAACTGAAGGATGTATAACTGAAGGATGTATTTGAGAAGTTACCTGGATCGAGATCTAGGTAGAACACTGCTCCAAAAAGTTTTGTAAATTATATGCATAAAGGCTCCCTGAAGATCACAGCCCTGACCAGGACAACATGGGAAGACTGAACTAATAATGTGACTTCATCTCCCTTACTCTCTGCCCTGCCTGCTTACCAAGAAAAGAAATGTTTTTAGTGAAAGGAAAACTGCCCAGACTTCTTGAAATATTGGCAAAGACTACAATAAAAACAAATCAAAAAACTCTAGAGAATTGAAATAACTGATATGGTATGATATATATGCATATATATGCATATATACATATATGTGCATATATATGCATATATACATATATATATGTATATAGATATATATATATATATGGGGATGGGGTATATAACCCAACTACTGTCTGCTGTTTATTATTGTAGTTTGTGGCTTTTAAGTTGTGCAGTACAGTAATGACAGAGGGAGAAAATTAGAGTCTCTTCTGTATGTAGTATATTAAATTCAATTGAATATTTTTTTGTCTTTCCAAACTGGAACACTATGATATACCACCTAATGTTTGTAATGGTGGGATGACAGTAAAACTGAGTATTTCTGTGACTTTAAAGTAAAACACAATGGTTCATTGTGATGTCTTTTTGTCATAATTCTTTACAATTTTGAAAGCATAAGTTATATTTCATGACAGCATGAATACCCATTCTGATTCTGCTCTGATGCCTATAGTTTTAATTTTTGAAACTAGGTATTAAAGTGATAAACCTGTATATACAGTACAAATAGACAATAAATGACGTTTTTATTTTCACATACTCTTTTCTTTGGAAATCTTAATTTGTTCATTGACTACTATTTTCAAACATAAAGATATACCAAATTGTTGTTATTTTTTACTGTGATTCTTAAATATTAAATTTGAACTTGCTAACTAAATTAAACATAAAAATTGTATTTTATATGAAACTGGTATATTCAATGTTAATTCATTTAAACACCTCTTTGTGCCTTGGAATCCTTCATGCTGTTTAATACTAGTAAAAGAGGAATTATGCAACAGTCACAATAACAATTGCAATGGACACGTACTTACCATCCATTAAAATTGAAAGTAGCTTTATTATTGATCATTTATTCATGGGCATCATTCTATAAGTGATCACTCTTTCTCTTCATAAGTGTTTTACATGTTAGCTTGCTTTGGATATAATTCCCAGAATACATTAACACATTTTATTATGCAACAAATTTTTGAATTTTGGATTGAAGTATGAGCATCATGAAGAATTTTAAAAAGTATTTAAAGACTTCTAGTAGTTGGCTTGCATTGTTCACATAATTTCTGAAGTATCCCAATAATTATAAGCTGAAGCAGAATATGTAACAATTCATGATTTTGTGAAAATTTGAAAATGAGACCTGAATTTCCTTCTTTGATAAACAACTGTATATACAAGTTTCATATTATTGAAAGATAATTTTGTTGTATTTAAAATAGTATAAAACAGAACTGTGGGAGTTTTTTTGAGCTGCTAAGTGTAGTTTTGAGCCACAAAATTTATGAAGTTTTCCAAGAAAAGTTTTAACGACATTGTGATTGGCTCCTGTTGACAAACTATCTTTCCACTACATGCACTTATATACAGAAACAACTTGGAAAGAAATTTTATACTATATTTTGATTTCAATCCATAATATGTAATAATTATTTTTAAATATCTATCTGAGCTGACATTTTTATTTAAGTAATCTAAAATAAACAATCTACTAATCATCTATACATGCTCTTCTCTTCATAACCTAAAATTTGGGAGGAGGGTTTCTGTGTTTTATTTCTTTCTTTATTTATTTCTATTTTATAAGAAATTTGTGCTTTAATTATTTAATTTCAGTTAACTGAGAGGCTTAAGTCTAGAGAAATTATATTATACCGAATATTGTGTTATTAAGTTGGATTCTTTTACCCACTTCCTGATGCCATTTAAGTCATAGACATTGGACTTCTCATTAAGTTACTCATGCCAGGAAAGAGCCTGTAGAAAATCAATGTCCATTACTAGGTGCTTCATCAATCCTAACATAGTACTTCCTTCTCCTCTTGGCACAAAAAAAAAAAAAAAGGAAAATGAAAGCTTGCATTTATCAAAGGTCTTAATGTCACGTTCTGAAGTTTATGGTTATGCTCACAGGCACAAATGCATGAACTGAGTGCCCTTGTGTATTTTACAATTCCCTGGTTAGATATCATAAATTGAGCACAATTACCATGATTATTCTTTAATGAGATTCAAAGAACATGAGAATAGGAATGGAAAATGTACAAATATCATAATAAAATTAAGGGAAAATGAAAATATGAAAGCATCTATATTTGAATGATTGCAATCATTAGAGGCCAACCAAATTACAGTTTTTAAGGAATCTATTTTTCAATATATAGGAACTAGTAATAAGAAAGAAAAAGTTGAAAATTACTGTGTCTATAGATGTCCATAGTTCAGATGAGATGGTGGACAAGTGTACACCCATTCACTGATGTCTAGTGAGAGAATATGAGGAACTAGAAAGTCTTGTAACTAGTGTATGAAAACTGTTATGAAATACCTAATGCATTTTCTCAATCAATAAAATATAATTATTTTATTCAGAAATCACACAATTAGCTATAACTATTTTTGTAGTAAATGAAATTAGTTTATACAAAACAGAATGACTAAACTACTGCAATCATTGCAACAATTTTCTTTAGCTAAATTATGGAACCACCCTTGATACTCATCACCTGATATTAGCTTAAGTTAGAGTGTAATATACACACAATGGAAGACTACTCAATATTAAGAAATGACTCAAGTACTTTGAAGCAATTTGGTTGAACTTGAAGACATTGTGCTTTGTGAAAAAATCTCATGCTGAGAAACAAATGCTACATATTTCAATCATTTATGAAATACCAATCATAGATAGAGGTAGAGAAAGAGGTAGAAAACGTAATTCTTTTTATTTTCCCCTATAACTCAATAAGATATCTACTAATAAAAAATGTCTAATGCCTATGTCATAAGGACTATGAAGGAATAAAGTGTTTCTACTGTTATGGAATACAATAATTTTCTCACTAAATAAACATGCATTATATATGTTTGTGTTGGACAATGATTTTTGAACTTGGTAAAAATGGCTTATTGTTTCACCTTGCCTGCTGAGGCACTAATTGGCATAATAAAAAGCTGAATGGCCAGTATCTAGGCAGGGGAGGGATAGGCAGGGCTGACAAACAGAGGAAAGAGGAGCCCTCCAGCCAACCCTGGGCCAGACAGACAGACATGAAGGAAGCAGGAAAGCAGGACATAAAGAATCTTGGGAAAACACATAGATTAATATAAATTAGTTAATTTGTTATTATTTTAAATAAAATAGCTAACTAGAAACAAGCCTAAGCTAAGGCTGAATATTAGTAATTAATAATAATAAGTCTCGGTTTTATGATTAGGGGGCTACGGATCAAGAGAGCCAGCTATATACCACACTTTGAAATTACTAATATTTGAAGAAGCTTACATCAGGACTATTAAGAAATATTATAGAACATCATGTATATGGATCATAATATAAAATATATCATTCAAAAATTAGCCATATTCACATACTACATTTAGATGAATGTTTAAATTATTTTAAAGCTAAAGGAAGTGACTTCTGTTTTAGTAAAAGAAGCATCTCTTCCTCTTTGCAGATAGAGCAGATATTGGAAATGTGAGATAGAGAGAACATGGATGACAGGTTCCTGACAACTGCAATCAAATCATAAGGATTTGTTCACTAGTTCTACAGGACAGTATGGATAGTAATGACAGACTTTAGTTTACTTACCTCTTCATTAGTGATTTCCCCATTTACAACATGAGAGATATTTTTCACTTAGAAATAAGCAGGTAAATAAATGTAATTAAATAAAAATATTTCTGGTCACGAAAAGCAAAATAATGTTCCAGTAAAACTTATTCACAATTGAACATCAAATAAATGTCATATGATAAGATGAAAAGTAATATGTGCTGTGTACACTAGGGTATCATTAAATAGGCGCATCACAATTATAAGTACCTGAAAATGATTATGAAATTTTGAAGGAAATAGTCCATACTAAAGATTAGATGCATAGTCACTGAAAAGATCCACAATTTTTGTATAAGTAGGCATATCTATATTGTAAATATAGCATATCTTTCAAATCTGTACTGGAAATTCATAATTATTAAAGTATTTTTTTTTGTTCTGAGAGAAATCCTTCTCTAACTTAACTTTTTTCTATCTGGTTATCTTTAACTCACGTTAAAAATAAGGTCTTCCTTCTCACTCATCCCCACATATATGACTGTTCTTTGACATAAATTTTAAGATGTGGGATTGAAGAGATAGCTCAGTTGCCAATGGCTATGCTCACAATCAAAATTCAATGCAAAATGCAAAATATAGCATGCATGGGAAGTTGAAGCCTATATACATACATACATATATACACATAATATATATGTTAAAATCTGTGTTTCTATGTTCTACGATGAACAAAAAACATTGAGTGCAGAATTAGAAATAAATGTAAATATTTAGTTTTGATGAGAATATAAATTATAAATAATTGAGTAGCCTTAGAATTCAAGGACTGTTTTTTATGAAAGTGCTTTAGGCAATTTGCTTCCAATGCTTGCATGGAAAAGGTTCTTATTTATAATCTGTCTTCATTTCTTCTCACAGAATAGGCTAAAGCCAAGAGGAACTTTAAGAAATCTCCCACCTCTGTCCGTGGAGTAACTTTGCAACTTAATGGTCATTAGCTTCAAGGTTGTCTGCTTTTACCTTCAGGTTACGTACAAGAATAGAACTTTAAATGAAGGATTATAAAACTTCCTTTAACTAATGAAATCACATTGCATCCATTATAGGGCCATGAATGCAAAAATAACTTTATTTTATTATGTTTTAAAAATAAGTACACTATCGTGCAGAACAGACTGTGGTGACAATTTTAATGTAAAGAGTCTGTCACCACTGGTCTTTTACCTATAGAGTTAATGAATTCAGATATGAAAACACGGTCAAAATTTATAAACCTAAAAAATACAAAGTAATTATTTTGTTCCATGAAAGACAAAAACTTATACTGCAATGTAATCATAAACCTTTTGAAAAAGAAATGTTGGGATATTGACATGGTGTTTCAGGAATGAGAGGGATTAAGAGTATAATATTCTTGAACTTCATTCCACTTGCCTGCGAATTTCAAAATTCTGTTTATGTTAAAAATGTTGTACCTTAAGATGCAGAGATGCTGAAAATGTGGTATTATAACATACCATTCATCTATAAGAGCATGAAGTAATGGATTTATATAACATTTCCTTTGGAAATGCTAGACAAATCAATTGAATTTCTACATATGAGAGTAATTATTATGCCATTTCAATTAAAAAAATTTCTGTGTAATATGAAGCCTTATAAGTTAAGCAGTGTTAAAGAAAAAGCTTTTTTTTTAATTTTAGGATTTCAATAACTTAAAAAATATAAATGTTCTTTTAAGAATTAATTCTGTTTTTTGTTTATGTGAGGCTTTAATAGGATTTCACAATATCAAATCAATAAATAAATGCATGAATAAGCTTTTTAAAAGAGTCCAAACAAGGAACCTAGCAGCATAAATAATGCATTTGGGTGGGAATTTTCTGTAGGCTCAGATTCTATCCTTAGTGCCTGCTGTGTTGTCTGAAAGGAATCATTGGCTTTATCTGAAAATGTATTCAACATCATCTATCTTCCATGATTGTCAATGGGGTATCTTTAAAGGCCTGGTTACAAGTTTTCTGATCTGTATATTATTTTTTTCTTTATAGTTTAAGATTTAAGTAGCCCAAACTAGCTATTTGAATTACTTTTTTTGGAGCCTGTTCCTTAAGGTGGAACTTACTTTGCTCCACCTTGATACAGGGGTTGGGGGTTGGGGAAAATTGTCCTGGCTCAATTTGGTATGCCATACTTTGTTGAGTCCCCAAGGTAGATCTTACTGCCTCTGAGGAGAGGATGCATGTTGAGAAGGGGTGGAGGTGGGGGAGCAGGTGAAGGGGAGGAAGGGGAAAGTTGGTATGTAAAATGAAAAATACAATTTATTAAATAAATAAAAAAGAGATACTCTCCCCCCCCCCCCCAAAAAAATTAGGGTTTTGAAGAAGACAAGAAAATGCAAGAAAAGGAAACTCAAGAAAACAATTCCTTGTTTAAATTATTTCAGTAGTTGTCAAATTGAATGATTCTACAAGATTCATTGAAGTCAAGACACTTACTTTTATGGGTTTTGCGAGGAAGCCAGATGCTCTTGAACTGGAATTGAAAAAAAATTATGAACAACCAAGAGGGTTCTGAGAATTCAACCTTGGTCTTCTGGAAGAGTAGACAGTGCTCTTAACTACATTTCATAAACTAAAAAGTTTGGTATAAAAGAATGGTCTAGGGGAAACCCATGGATGTCAATAGGAGTAGAAAACAGAATGGACATTAAGGAAGACTGGAGGCTAAAGAGAAACTGGAGAATCTGGTGGAGAAAGGAACAGTAGAGAATAAGGGAAGAGTTAGAAGAGGGGGAAGCATTTGTAAGATAAGATGGAAACTTAGTGTAATGAAAATATCCTAATATCTAAGAAGGTGATTCTAATTAAGTCTGCTAATAATGGCGAATACAGACCTTCAAGGAACTGAGTTTCATGCTATTGAGTTGTTGGCCAAGGGAGGGTTATTGTAGAAGTCTTCAAATAGCCTAGGCTGTTGCTGAGATAATAGAGGTACTCTCTAAAAAATCGTAACAGGGTCTCATTGCAGAGGAACACACCCAAAGGAACACTTTCTACATGAAGAAGTCAAACTTGTACCTTCACAGAGCTTTCGCTTCTAGTTTCTACTGTCTTTGATGTCTGAAGGTACTCGAAAGGCTACCAAAAGTGAAACGTGGATACCAACACAGCCAGAAAACCTATGGTCAACCATCTGTTCTGCTCTGAAATATACTACATCAATGGTGGTACAAAACTTCTGGTAGTAGCCAACCAATATCTGATTTGACTTAAAACTCACTCCACAAGTAGGAAACTATACCCAACACCTCTTTGGTAATCAAGAACTAGAGATTAGATATAGAGGCCTGGGTTAACACCAAACATTACTAGTCTAATTTTGTTTAGTATTTTTTTAAGAGTCAATAAAATGACTCCTAATGATATTATGCTGGATTCGTAGATCGGTGCCTTATCCAGTCATCACCATAAATGCTTTCTCTGGCAGCAGATGGGAGCTGATCAAGAGACCCATAACCAGATATTACATGTAGTCTTTAAATGGAATGTCTCCATCAATCTCCTTCTATCAGAGCTTAGGTAATCCCTCAGAAAAAGAAGGCATAAGGATTATAAGAGCCAGAATAGATGGAAGACACAATTGGAATAATCCTTACAACCAGTTAAGTAAGGCATATTTGAATTCATAGAAATAAGAAGCAACAACCACAGGGCCTATGTGGATCTACACCAGGTCCTCTACACACACACACACACACACACACACACACACACACACACACTCACACTCTCTCTCTCTCTCTCTCTCTCTCTCTCTCTCTCTACACACACACACACACACACACACACACACACACACACACACACTAGATTTTAGCTTTAGTATTTTCATAGGAGTATAGAATGAGACCAAATGGGTCTTTGATTGTTTTTTCCTGCTTTTACAGTGCTTTTATTCCAATTGGGTTGCCTTGTGCTGCTTAAATATGATGATTTTTAATTTATCATGTGATATTTTATTTTGTTATATTTGATTGTTATCTCTTAGAAGCCTTTTCTTTTCTAATGGATCCAGAAAGGGAGTGGATCCAGAAGGGAGTGGCGCTGGGAAGCAAATTGGAGGAGTAAATAGAAAAGAAACTGTAACCAAAATATAATGTATGAGAAATGAATTTATTTTCAATAAAACTTTAAATAGAAAGTCAAATCATAACAAGTGTCATAAAATGTCATGATTTACAGTGTCTTTGAAATCATACTCCTTTCAAATATTTAAATGTTACAAAAATGCAACCTAATTTAAACAAGCAGTAAATACATATTGATTAGTAAATTGTTTTAGGAATATAGGACCGAAAAACTATATAAAATTTTAAAGTGGGATATCAGTCATCCCCATAGTTTGTCCTCTTAGTATGATAACAAAAGGAACTGGAGGAAAATATTTAATAACTTTTGCAGATAGTTGTGCTTATAGCCATAGAAAGGAAACCAAAAATAACGATAGATATAAAATAGATAAGAACATTAATCGTCATTCAAATTCCTCTTTTGATGATTGGGTTTATAGCGAAGTCTTTCCATGTACTGCTGCTGGACTAAAATGTGAAATACTTCACGTAAATCTTTGGACTTTAGACACAATAGCTTATGTGTTTGTTTAGAAGTGTAGAAGAAAATCTTTTTTCTTTTCTATTCTTAAAACAACAAATATGAGCAAATAACTGATAGATGTCTTATTTTACATTTATTAAAATAAATCAGCCCTGTTATGATTCTATTACCTTAATACTCTCATGAGATATGTGTAAATGGGAAATATATAGTATGTTTTAAATGTAAGCAAGACTGAAATGTAAGGTAAGTATTACATTTTTCTACATAGATGTTGAATAATTTAACTGGATTTTATTACATTTTTCTTTTTTCCTCTAGTTTTGTTCTACTTTGTCAGGGTAGTTCACAAAATAATTATATTTAGTCTACAAATTGAATTGAATTCTTGAGCGACATAGAGCAGTTCAATCTGTTCTCCAATCATGAAGAAATAGGATCACATAAACAGAATACATTATATAAATCTGAAAGCAACCAAATATATGTTTTGATATACTCAAGCTGAGGTTCATTTTATTTAATAAGTTTTCTCAAGACTGCATATACTAGACTATTTAATATTCATTAATCTACAAACTGTAATGCAGTATTTTATACAAATGTTATGTTTATGTAATGATTATAAAAATTAGAGAATGATATGACATTTGAAATATTTCAGATGCAACGAAACTTAGTAAAATAAAACATCATTGGAATATATTTAAGATTTGACTCGAAGAAAGATTGTAATGTGTAGCTTTCTGGAACTCTCATAATCTCATATGTGGAAGACGTTATGTCCCATAAGTGCTTAGTATATTGTACAACCTGGGATTAATTTTTCATGTTTTTAAACTTCATCCATATTTTTGGTTATGTTTAAAAATGTCCATAATATAGAAAAAGACCCACCGCTATATCCACATGTGGTAAGGAAGGAGCAAGGCAATTAAACCTCATCAAAAAGAAATACATACCTTAAAAAAAATACTGTGCTGAATACTGACGATTCAGCTTTACCTCTGTGGTGATGAAACGTTATTCCTTTATTGGTTCACTGCATGTGCGTCTCTGTCTCTGTCTCTCTCTGTCTCTGTCTCTCTCTGCTCTCTGTCTCTCTCTCTCTCTCTCTCTCTGTGTGTGTGTGTGTGTGTGTGTGTGTGAAAACTTTTGTACTTAAAGCAGCAGGACATCTATGAACTACAAAATGAATTGATACCTGGCAGAGCTGTTCCTGATAGGAACCTAGTTGTGGAATTCACTGTATTTTATTTGGGAGTACAACTCACTCCATGTGGACAAAGAAGTAACTTGCTGAAGTTTGTAGTTTTGTGAGGGAAATCAGAAGAAAGTGTAAATATAAAGGGTGATGAATATCTTCCAATACTCAATCATCTTAAATGAGCAAATAAAAAGATAAATATGATGCAGAATCAGAGACTAGATAAGAGGCTATGATGCAGTAGGACCAGGTGTGGCAACACTTCTCCATGTCCTAATACCTATGCAGTTAAAAGTTTCATCACTATTTAGCATGGGTACCAAATATAGTATATATATATGTATATATGTATGTATATGTGTGTGTATGTTGTGTATGTATTGATTTTCTAAATTATTTCATTCCCAAATAGAATGTTTTAGATAATAAATTTAGTAAGTACACAATAAATCATACAATAGAGATTTGCCTTTAAGCTTAACTTAAAATTATTTACACAGAGAGGAATGGGAAACATTTTGTCAATATTAGTTATAAGAAAATGCAGTTCAAATTAAAGTAGAATTTCACATTGGATAGTTGAGTTGTTAGTAATTAAGATTTAGCAGTCTTAGTTTTTGGAGGGCTGACATAACCTTTGCAAAATCCCCCTCACATTTGAAGGACTTTGGGCTTTGAATCTGCCTGAAGTTAATTTTCACTGTGTTTAATAAACATTGCAGGGAAGAATCTAATGCTAAGGGAATAGAAGTTTGAAGTGAACAAGCCAGGGCCAGAGAAGTGGTCAACTTCATTGTAGGAAACTTTTCTAAATACAGGAAGAGAGAGATAGCCAAATTTCTTTCTCACCTTTATATATAAAGAAATATTAGAATTAACAGCCAAGTTTCCTGCAAGACATGAGGAACACCAAAAAACACTCTTGTTAACCTACACAATGGAAAATAACACCTGTAGATGGGAAACATCACAAGCCTCATTTACACATTGAAGCATGGCAGGAACAGAGTGGGAAAACAATCAGTCTTATTGGTGGGAAGAAGATGAGCCACACAGGGGAAGTGATATTCAGAAAATGTAAGTGCTAATAAAGTGCCACTAGGGATATGTGTTAGTTAATGTTCTATGCAGTGGAGAGGTATGCCTCATTCTATCTAGTGCCCTAAGAATGGTCTATTCAAAGAAATTTACTTTCAAGTGCATTCATCAGGGTACTCTTCCTGATCATAATGAACACATACATAAAATCATAGTCACTGATGAACTTACAGCTTTGATGGAGTTTGGCAGAAGGAAATAGTAATTGCAATTTACAGTGTTCTGAGAAAGCCTAGAATGATGACTAATTTTTGTTAAAGCTTTCTAGGCTTAGTGACTAAACACTTAGAATGTGGAAGAGGAATAAAAAGTCTGATAACTGAACAAATTTATTCACTTTCAAATTTCTGTTCAGAAATGATTTGTAGAATTTTCATTGTTGCAGTATACTGAGATTCCATTGGGTTTTGCACAACACTTTAATTAATGATTTGAGAATTTCATACAATGTATTTGAGTATATTGCCCAACTCCTCCCTTTGCCAATCTCACAACCCTTCTATTTTTCCTTGGTATTACTTCAGTTTTTCTTTCCTTCCCCACCCTCACCTGTTCCTGTTTTTGTAGCAGAGCTGGTTTCAGGATGGAGACCTGCCTTGGTGTGTCCTAGGCTTATCTGGGTTTCATCAAAAAAAATTAGTACGAAAGAAAGAAAGAAAGAAAGAAAGAAAGAAAGAAAGAAAGAAAGAAAGAAAGAAAACTGATGGTTCTCTATCCTGTCTATACTGCGTGCCTTATACTTTTTATTTTCCCTTGTTTACTTTAAGCAAGGAAATTCATCTTCCACCCTTTTCTTCAGAAACTTTATCTGGAATTTGATGCTTATATCCATACAGGTAGTATTTTGAGCCAGATGGTTAATATTACTTCCATGCTTTTTGAGAAAATGAGAATATAAGAAATAATATATGAATATAAGTTCTATTTGAAATTAAAATATTACTAAAAAATAAAACACTAAATATAAAGAATTCAGCAAAATGGAGTTTAAACTATTTCTAAATTAATAGACATCAACATTTATGAGGAACACAAAGAAAACTAGATTTTGTCCTGGCCATCAAGACATCAGACATTGTAGAACTAAGAGAAGAAAGACATTCTCTTTGTACCCAATTGTAATTCATCCCCATATACTTTAAACTTTTCCATAAAGATTTAGTAATCATATATAATAAAATTTAATTTGAAAGTTAATGAAAATGACCATGAAAAATTTCACTATGTATTAATAATTGTATTAAAATCAAATAAATATTTAGAATAATTTTAATGTAAATTATCTGATAATTTAATAACAAAATGTGACTTCTTATAAAATTCATATTCCTGAAATAGTACAAACAGTCAGATTATAATTTATTGTTTCTGGGCTGGGACTTGAGATTCTGATTCCTTTTGTACATATGATGCAGGGTTTGTCTGGAATACATAAATAGCAAAAAATTGAAAATCAAAATTTGATTTTAATTTGTCATCAGGAGAAAAAAAATAAACTATTTCGGGATTTTAACGTGATTTCTTGGTGTTATTACTGTTAGACATTTGGGAACGTCTATGTAAAAGAAAACATATTTTTAAAAGGAAAAGACTTACCATAAAATTGTATTTTCTCTATGATAAACAGAAATAGGTGCAGGGAAAGCTCAAAATTTAAATTATGGGTTACAAACATTTGTTAAAGATGAAACATAAAGATAACATATATGCTATTAAGTTTGTTATAGTTAAAGTATTAAAATTCATATGCTCAAATAAGTGTTATAACATAAATTAAAACATAGCTTCCCATTTTCAACAGAAATGCTTTATACTTCCTTAAAAGTAGTGGCTGGGAGATCAAAGATGTTAATTATATACTTTCCTTACTAAATTAGGAATTTGAAATTGGAATTAGATTTTATTCAAATTCTTCCATATTAGGACACAAATAAGTTTCAATACTGAGTCCTCTATTGTTCTATAGGTTAAAGATTTCCTTGGCAAAACTTTCAGCTGTCCGTAGCTCTTTGAACTCTTTGTCAGGAGGTGAAATACTGTGAATTTCTTTTTCTGTGTTAGCACATCTTTTGATATTGTCATTGTTCAATCTTTTTTTTGGATTAAATGGATTCATTTACAGGAGAGATGGTTTCACAGAAGATTTTGTTGCATTCTGGCTTTAAAAATCTTTCTGGCCCTTCCTTGAAAATGTTCTCTAGCCCATAAAAGCATGAACTTTGTTTCATATGCATCCAGAGGGTTGTGTATCTCACAAAATTGATGTCTACAGTGTATCTAGTTGTTCATTTATGATTTTCTGTAATGATTTTCATTTGTTCTAAAGAAATTCTCCTTTGATGAGGGGTGATAGAAACACAAGCCTATGTATAAAAAGACAAAATTAAGAATGTAGTTTAGGCATTATGTAGGTCTACCAAAATGGTGGTAGTAGATTTCCTTTTAAGACTAGTGATAGTACTATTCCTGGGCAGTTGGTCAGGAATCAAGAACCAGATATAATTTCCTTCCTGTTGAGTGGGACTTAAATCCAATCATTCAGCTGTTGGTTACCATCATGAAAGTGTCACTTATTATATCTGTAAAGATACCTTGATATGTCAGTCACTGCCATGATTCATAGGTTTCATGGCTGGGTACATCTATTAATAATTATTCCTCCCTTGAAAACTCAAATAGTACTGCCTTGCGTATAGAAAGTAGACCATAGTAAGGAAGTTTTTAGGTTAGAAATGTGTCTTCAGAAATAGGGGCTTAACTTAAACATCTGAGAGTTGACCAAGATCAACAGAAAGAAAATATTATTTTAGAATCTCACTTGAACTATACCATCCATTTGAAAAACAAAGAGTTAGGTAGATTTGAATAAACTTCAATCTGTAGAGCATTAATTTCACAGAAACCTACCTTTTGCTTTTATCCCAATTACTTCCAGTAACTACATGACATACAGAGCCAGAAATCAAATCAAACCGTGCTCTTGACCTGTGAGGATTCCTAATCAATTCATACCTATGTTGTAGATTTTTAATACTAAATGGATTACTTTGAACTTCATGGTTCTAATAATGGAGAACATGTATGTTCTTGGTTAAATCTAGAACCATATTTAGTTTCCTTAATTGCCTTTAATTACTTACCTAAATATATAACCTTAAACATTTCACTGTAAATTTCACCCTTTGTAATGCACCCAAAGCAAAAGAATGCTTCTATCAATCTAGCAGCAAAGAATGCCATCAATTAACATGTAAAATCTGTATCAGACATATCCGTATAAGCTACCTAACAGGAGTCTCCAACAATGTATCTGGTAAATATATTGATTTATAACCATATTTTGGTCAGTGACTACAAAGTTTCCTGTAACCAGGTCCACAACGAAACATGTCACTTGGAGATAATGTGCATCTTTATTCCAAGGTCATGCATACACACAAAAGAATCTAAATCTTACTTTGAAGTGAGAGGTGTGGCTAGTTGTCAAAGAAGAGGACAATCAGAAACAAAGCTTTCTTATTATTCTAGAATATGTTTAAGTTACTTTTCTGAAACATTTTCCATTTGTCTTCTCTGCCTTACTTTTTATTAAAATTTAAGTAAAATTAGTAAGAATAATACAAAAATCATAAGTAGTTCTTTGCCATAATTTAGGCTAAAATTTTTGAACATGCCAATTATGTTTAAGAACTTTAAAAGGATTGCTGTGTTTTTCATCTCATGTCTCACAAAAAGACATGAAGAAAGGAAAAGATAAATTAGACACTTTGGTTACTCTGATAATGCATGTTTTATAATCTGATTTATATTATAGATCTCAAAGAAAGGAACATTGTGCATAGCTAATGTTGCAAGTAGACAGTGAAAGAAATTCCACATGATCAGAAATCCAATTAGCAGACACCCTGTAGCTTCCCATTAACACAATACTGCAATTCAGTTCAATTCATTTTAAAAACAATTGGATTTTAATAGAGTCTCTCATGGCAGAGCAGAGAGGACTGTGATTACAGGATTGGTATCATAGTTCTCCTTCAGTCAAATGCTGCTAGGAAAATGTTATTGTAAATACAACTTCATGCAATTAAAAAACTCTAATATTATTAACTTTTTTATAAGTCAGGATTTTACATTATTCATGAAAAATAATAAAATTTAAAATTATGATACATAATTACTCAGAGTCACTTAACATATTATCTCCATGCAGGTTAATTATATTTTTTATATGGAATCAAATGACTTTTTTCATTTCATAATTAGAGACATTGTTTGACAAATTATTATCAATCATTTCATCCTGTCTTCACAAAGAAATACACTATTTAGGACTTATTACATTTAGGAATAGCAAAGTGCAAATACATGATAAATTCTGACATGTGAACCAACAAATAATTAATACTTAGCCCATGCAAAAAAACTTTATTAATTGTTTCTGAAGAAATAGATATTTTTACCATTGAGATTAAAGGTCTAGGAGAATCCACTGATTTAGAAGAAACATAAAGGAGAGAAACATAAAGGAGAGAAGAAAATTGTAAAAAGATATTTTTGACATATAAAATTAGAATAGCAGTTAGCATCCAAATGATACAAGGTATTTTGTGTGCATCAAAAATAAATTTGGTTATTGTGAAATTCAAATTTACCTAAGCAAAGAAGTATAATTCTCTCTGTGTATGTCTCTCTGTCTCTCTGTCGCTTTCTCCCCCTCTCTCTTTCTCACACACACACACACACACACACACACACACACACGATATATAAAAATATTGCGTGTGATAGCTTTTAGTATTCTTTGTTGGAAATCAGTTAATATAAATCCTTGATATAGATGTAGTTCTAAGAACAACAAACAGAAGCACAAATGCACATTTTTGCTTGGATAAATGCTTTTGTTTTCTGCTTTTTATCTGAAGCTGTCACAATTTAATATGTATATTAAATAAATACATAGATATATATACATATATATTGCTTTTCATCTTTAAATTATTATTAATTGAATAAATTTTTATTTTTTATCATTATATACATGTACACATAAATACATGTTAACAAATGTTAATGTTGGCTAATTTACAAGTACCAAATCATGAAAACAACCAGATGCTTTTCCTTAGAAGATAAAGTCTGGCCAACAATGCTTTGGGGTTTTCTTATATGCTCTTGCTATTCATTGGCTTTCCTTGGGGAAAGGAAATAGGATTTACTGTGATAGCTCCACAGATAATATGACACCATATGTGTGTGCATGCCATATGCAAGTGTGTGTGTTATATATGTGTGACTGTCTGTATGTATGTATATTTAAATTATCCTCTTTGGTAAAACTAATCATGATAAAAAATTACCTATCCTACTTCAGTAAGGTTTCATCTGAGGTAAATTCATGTCCAACTGCATTCTTCCCAATTTTATTTTATTTATTTATTTATTTTATTATGAGTTAGAACATCACCAGCATGTAGGTTTGGAGGGAATTGTTAATTTAATACTAAAATATATTCACATACACAAATACACACACAAAATAACATGTACACACAGATATAACTAGGAAATTTTATAGTTTCCTCTATTTTTTGTTCTTAAAATAAAATCCTAAACTACAATTTGGCATTGTATGTTTTATTTTGTATCTTCATCTACAGTTTTAATATTTTAAGCATTTTCCCATAAAATTCCTCACTGCTCACTTATCACTTCTTCTTGGTCAGCTTGTTTTTGTACTTTCAAAAGAAAACTGGAAAATTAAATAGAATAAGGAAGTAACTTTTTCTAGTGAGTGACAGAAATCTTATTTCATACTTTCACTGTCAGTGTTGAAATCTATTTGTATCTGTAAATAAAGGTTTTGTGTAGAAGGGTAACCTATTAGAATAAAAGAATGTGGTAAGTTTTGCTTTGAGGATATAGAAAGTACAAGATTGTTACATAATAAGGACATTTTAAAAACAGTGTTTCATTACAACAATTTTTCATTTGCATAATTGCATTTAATTGAAGGTTTACATTCCATGTAGTTTACTTTTTTTTCATTTCATTGAAATGTATTTTTTTAATCATGTTTTTCTCTTGTAACATGTAGTTTTTATCAGTGAACTCATTTCCACTTTTCCTGTTTCAAGGCCAATCACCATCTTTATTCATTGCTATGTAAAATCACTATACATTAGATTCTATTCCAGCAGCATTGGAATAAATATAGTAAAGGAATCTGTCAAACATTCTCACATGGTGACAGGCAATGAACTAGTTACTGCCAAATCTCCCTGGTTTGGGTAAGATGTAAAATGGAGAGGAATTGATTAATTTTCTTTTCAATAATGCCTTTCTTGTGAAAGTGAATCTTTGTTGTTGTTGTTGATGTTGCTGCTGTTGCTGTTGCTGTTATTGGTTTCACAATGGAAACCATTGGTCAATTAGGTATCACTAAAAAAAAAACAATTTAATTGACTATATATCATTCCTACACATCTGCAAAATAATGGGAAAAGTGATGTGACAGTCAGGCAGTACTTTCTTTGAATATCTAGCTTCCATAAAGTAACTGAACTCAAGTAAGACTGATGCTTCTTACACTTTGTTGTTTTGACACAGACTAGGGCAGAATTGTTACTGCTTATAGAGATTTGAATAAGAATGGTCCCACAGCACAACTCTTCTAAAACTTATTCACTAGGGAATGGCAGTTGCCCTGTCTAAGAAAGATTATGAGGTATGACATTGTTGGAGTAGCTGTGACCTTGTTGAAGGAAGTGTGACACTGAGAGTGGGCTTTGAGATTTCAAGGACCCAAGTTAGTCTCAGTGTAGCTCTCTCTTACTGCTGCCTGCTGATGAAGATACTGAACACTCAACTCCCTCTCCAGCACCATATCTGCCAACATGCTGTCATGCTTCCTGCAATGAACTAAACCTCTGAACCTGTAACCATTCCCCAGTTAAATGCTTTGTTTATAAGATTTGTCATGGATATAGTAAACTTTCACAGCACTGGAAACCTGAATTAAGACAATACTGGAATAATGTTTTTGTTGTCAAAACTTACAAATCAAGGAGTCACATCAAGCATAACACAGACTCTTTGTGAACATTATATATGTAGCCATATATATTATATATACAATATATAATATATATACAAATATAGAAAGAATTATTAGAAAATACAAATACAGATAACTGATAATGACAAAGAGTGTCCTCACTTCACAATTCCTTTATGTACATTTCCACTAAAAAAAATGTAAGAAATATGGCAGACAATGAAAACAAAGGGTTATGTCAATTTAATTAATATTATGAGTTTATTAATTTTTGTATATATTTTTTGCTGTCTGGAAGATTTTAAGTTGCTAATGAAGCTAGTCTGTTTTTATTTTCTTTTCTTTGTTTTTAGTTACACTGACTAAGCACAGCAATATGTATTCTTAATGTATTCTTAATGCCAAACTTGTGTGGTATACTTTAATAAGGTAGAGTGATCATTTTTATTTAGTCACCTTCCACTTTAGCTTGTTTTCTGCCAGCCAGCCCGCTGCCATTTTTGCATGCTGGCCCCAAATAACATGAAGAGACTCTGTATTTGATAAAATCCTATTGGTCAGTTACCTTAATTGTTTACGGGCTACCTCTGTCTTAATTATTAACCCATCCCTACTTATCTAAGTATTTCCATGTGGTCATCTTATTGAAGCACAGCAGCCGTCATCTTGCTTCCTCTAGGCTCTACATGCTAACTCCTCCTAACTACTTTCTCTTACCTCCTTGTCTCCTAGCCCCGCCTATCTTGCTTTCGTATTGGCCCAACAGTGCTTTATTGTTTAACCAGTATGAGAAATATATTTACAGAATAACATCTCCCATCATTCCACTTTTTTAAAAAAAAACATTTATTTA
Source organism: Cricetiscus sungorus (assembly GCA_030556225.1). Lineage (NCBI taxonomy): Eukaryota > Metazoa > Chordata > Mammalia > Rodentia > Cricetidae > Cricetiscus > Cricetiscus sungorus. The sequence continues at coordinate 43,787,138 of JANBXA010000730.1, forward strand.
TTTTATGCTGGACATAATTATATATGCTTTTTTTTTAAATGAAAACAAACATTTATAAACAATATTTGGGAATTTGGGCATTGTTCTTTCCAAACCACTTCCTGCTGGTAGGGGGCACTGTCATGGGGGAATCCTAAGAAGATGCAGAAATCCTGGCTGTAGTGGTCTGCAAGGCTGCATTGTCCAATTGACGTAGCCTCAGGGGGTCTTGCTTGATCAAACCACATTAGTCTGGAAGGAATCCACAGCTTTTCATTTTCTGTGGAAACAAAATTAGAAATCCTTTTCCCCAGTAACTTGTCCTAAGGCTTAAATTTTGAAGTCAAAACATTTAAAAAATATATACATATATATACATACATATATATCTATATGTATATATAGATATAATTAATCAAGCAGCGTTTTTTTTTATTAATAATATAGTAACTCAGATCATGATACTCTTTAGTGAAATGTCTTCATTGGAAATACAAGTAGTGGTTTTTCTTTTATTTTGCATTTCTTCTTTGTATGTTTTGACTTCTAGAATTGTTTGCTTTCTTTTTGTTCTCTCTCTCTTTGCTTTCTTTCTTTCTCTTCTCTTCTTTTTTTTTTTTTAAATTAAACACAGTGCAGCCAATTTTCTGTCTCTAAATCCTGTATGTTTTAACTAACTCTTGGCATTTTTTAATCACAATGGAAGTCAGAAGTGGTAAAAACTGAGTCAAATGAAAGTACCAGCCTGCCACCTTCTAATTCTCACCCTCACCCCATGAATCTATAGCATGCAGAATTTTTTTCATGTCCCCATACATTCTGCTTTTTCATGAAATATTGTACATATGATTAGGTGCCAATCTATTATAGGGACTCATTTATTTCATCTAACAGTATATAGTTAATATTCATCCATGTTTAATGTGGCACAATGGAACGTGTTTTAAAACTCTATTAACATTAATTACATATAATAATGGTTTTGATTTTGACATGTTCATACATGAATACAATATATTAACAATATTCACCCTCCCCTGATATCCTTGTATGCCTCCCTTTCAGCCTTACTAATCCCCTTCCTTTTCCCAACTCTACTTAACTAGATTATCTCTATTTTTATGATGTTTTAATTTGTTCATTTATTTTATACAGCCAGAAATCAATTTGGAGATCAGATTCTCTCTGTACATAGTCTTGGTATGAAGTGATTTAGGGTCCCACAGAGATATATTGATTTCTTCTGTTGTCAGAGTCCCTATTGAAACAAAGATCTGCACTGTATCCCATCTCTTAAAGGGATATAACACTTAGCAATATTACTATATTGGAACCAAGATTCCAACATAACTCTTGAGGAAGAAAAACATATTCATCCATACCTCTCCTGTTAAAACTTGGGATCTTCGTGAAAGAAGTAAAAATATTTAAAAAGCCAGAAATGGTAGTATATCTTACATAAATAATCTTTTCTGGACATTTCTGAATTCATAGCAGTCGTCAAACTACAAGACTTGCTAAATCCATATAAATCTGAGTATGAGCGGGAATGAGGGACATGCAGTCTCACTGTTAGAGGAGGAGCTCTTGGTATTTGTTAGCTCCTGGGAAAGGCAAAGTCAGTATTATTTTATTAATGGTTAAGCTCTCCTCCAGGGTAGGCACAACATAATGGGTAGGACATGATGGATTAAAGAGAACAAGAGAGAGGAAGAGAATAAAATAGAAAGAATACCAAGTAGGGAGAGTAGAATGGTAACAGTGTTAGGAAAAGGGTTTGAGAAGAAAGATTTGAAATTCATTATAGAACACTGTCTAAAATTATCAAATAAATATTAAAAATATTATTTAAAAATAAAATAAAATGTAATGGATGTTCAGGATGTCATTTGGTAGCAGTAATAGATGAAATTTTGCAACTGATGCTTATTGGAATCATGGGTGCTTTTTGTGAGTGCTCATACGCTTTGCTGTCACATTTCTTTCAGACATCTTCTCAGTTGTGACATTTTCAAGAGGCTGTTGTTTACTTAAATACCTTCCTTAAAATCTTATTCAAGCAATGACTTACTGGAGTTTAACATTGTTTTCTACAAATTTTATTTAATATATTAGTTAGCTTTTCATTATCTCATTACCATAAAATTTTAAGAAAGCAAATGGATTTTTGTTCATCTAGTCAGCTTTATCACTAGAACTCAGTACAGTGATAAAATGCAAATTCCATTTCAAAATTATATTTGTACCCATCTGCAACCTTAAAAAGTGTTTTTACCCCCCCCCCACCAAAAGTATTTTGTAAACAAGGCATGATGGGACTGGGGAGAGAATTCAGTAGTTCTGAGTGATTTGTGTTATCAAAACCGTGGGTTAGGCTCACAGCACCCTCATTGGACAGCTCATAATTTCATGTAACTTTAGCTCGGGGAGATGTGCTTCACTTTTCTGTGTTTTCCAGGTACTGTACTCCTGTTTACATTCTTCCACATATACACACATAAAGGAAACTAAAGAATCAAATTTTTTAAACTAAATAATGAAAAAAAAATGCAGACTGTATTTGGGATAAGTCATTTAATGTTAAGCATTGTGTGTTTTTAATAGACAATTCATTAACCAAAAATGGTCATAAACTTATTCTGGTGGAAGAAATATATGTCATATAGTTTTAAAAAAATACAAAAATAATAATTAAAGCAAACAGTAAAGAGTAGATATAAAATTTTCCAAAAGAGGCCTAAAGAGTTGAGTAGCCATCCTTAGTGCATAATTTGACACATTTAATTTCAGTGAAAATATGACTATTTCAAATTAACAAATAAGTAATTTTTTTTTCAAAATGAGGGACTATCTGTCACAATAGAAGACAAAATATTTCCAATAATTAAAATAAGGTAAAAATTTAATATGTGTCACAACATAAGGCTAACATTTAAATTCATTTTTTGTATGAGTTATATAGATATGTATATGCCATTTGAAATATGAAAATTCTTTAAAATATTTTAAATAGGAGACCTTCTGATAATAACACCTATTTTAGAGTAGAAAAGAAAGTGTAACTTGTACACTGTGGAAAGCAGATGGCCAGTTGCTTTCAGTAGAAGCACTTGGAATCAAATTGTACACATCTCAGAGCGGAGTAGATTTGAAGTATATGACAGAAAGAAAAAGAAGTAGTTTGAGTATAGGAAATATGGAGGAAGAAAAGTAGAGCTATTTAGTGATATATTAGCTATGATGTATTAAAGAGATTGAGATGCTATACATTTTTTACTACTTGCTAAGCTAGAAAAAATTAATAAATATTAATTTATTAATTAATAAATATTACAGAAAAAAATGAGGAAGGGGAATGATTCATTTTGTTATTCTCACACAGAGTTCCCTTTTATATGTGTGGAATTTTAGTTTAGCTATTAGATAAGTGGCTTATAATCCTTGTGAAGATAATAAAATAATATAAATTAACTGAATTTAGTAGCAGTGATATGTACATTTTGATGAATCTAATCTTGAGTAATTTCAACAAGAGATGGCTACATAGGAAATAATAAGTCAAATAGGAAAATGAAACCCCTAAGTAGTTATGGTCACAAGTTAAAAGCACCATGGATGACAAAATAAATTTATTAACAAGAATGTCTTTGGCAGGTTTGATTCTACTGTGGCTTTAAAAACATTAACAATTTCTGCTTATTATTTCTGAAGAGATTACTATTGTTATTATAAATGTGTTTGTGTATGGCCATGGCTGATGTCTAAGAAACATGACTGGGAAGTCTATGGGGATTCTAGTAATGGATCAGTATTTATCCCTAGTATAGAAATGGACTTTAGGGGCCCCTCCCATAGAAAGGTATACTGCCTCAGCCTAGATATATAGGGGAGGGCCAGACCCTGCTCCAAATGATATGGCAGACTTTGAAGATCCCCATGGAAGGCCTTACCTTCCCTGTGGAGCAGAAAGGGGATGGGCTGTGGTTTGGTGGGGATGATATGGGAGGATGAGTGGTTGAGAGAACTGGAATTCACATGTAAAAGAACTTTGTTTCAAATTTAAATAAGAAAAAAAAAGGAAGGGAAAAAAAGGCTCAAGTTCAAGTACAACAAAAATAGAAAATCATTAGCAAGTCCATATCTTAATTGAGACCAGGTGTAAATAAGTCACAAACCAAGGGAATTATCTGGAGATATGGGCCAAAATAAATTTAAAGTAATATTGTAGCTTGCAAGAAAATGGTCCACATAAGGAGTTCAATATTTGGAGGTGTGGCCTTACAGAAGTAGATGTGATCAAATTGGGGAAGTGTGCTTGAAGGTCTCACATATATTAAAGCCACACCAAGTAACACAGACAACTTCCTGTTGCCTGTGAATCAAGATATAGAACTCTCAGCTCTTTCTCTAGCACTGTATTTGCCTGCTTGTTGCCTTGCTTCTAGCTACCATGAGTAAATTTTTTTTTATATGTGTTGCAGTAGTCATGATGTCCCTTCTCAGCAATAGAAAGCCTAACTAAGACAGACATTGGTACCAGGGACTGGGGTATAATAGATCATACCATGATTATATTTAGAAAAATATGAACTTTGGAAGTTCAGATTAGGAATGCAGTGGAATGGCTTTAAGTACTACTTAATGACCATACTAATCAGAGCATGGAAGACAATGGTGCTGAAGGTGATATGAACTTTGAATCCTGTCTCAAGAAATTTCAAGGAGAACATTAACAGGTGTCCTTGAAATTGTTCTTGTGTTATTTTGGTAAAGAACGAGGCTGCCTTTTACCCTTGTTCAAAGAGTCTACTTTAGGTTAAAGTGAAGAGTTTCTGATTAATTCCTTTGAAAGCGGGAATCTCAAAACAGCCTAGTGTAATTATTAGTGGTAACTCTAATGAAGATTTGCAATGAAACCCAGTAATCTAACAAAGGTGAACTAGCAAATGTACCCCAAAATAAAAAAAAAAAAAAATCTACAAGGAAGTATAATCAGGTTAAATCCTGTATTCAAGGAAATAAACAATCAAGAAATGCAATAAATAGAGTGGTGACCTCAGAGGGAAAATCTCATATAGATAAACTTACATTTTATGATAGAAAAAAAAATAGAAGATACGCTTAGAGCCAACTACAGTGTACATGCCTTTTATCCTAACATTCCAAAGTCAGTGGCTGGCAGATCTCTTGTGCTTACAACCAGTCTGGTGTATAGATCCATTTCAGCAAAGTTAGGAAGTAAAACTAACAATTCAAAACAGAGAACTTCTGCAAATGTAATGGTAAGATCAGTGAGTTCAAGGCCAGGCTGGTCTACAGCCAACCATAGGTAATGAAGAAAACAATTAAAAAAAGAAATTTGGTGCTGATGAAATGGAATGAGGGGACCATGTTCCAGCCCTAATAGGAAGAATTTGGCAGCTTCAATCACATGGTTCAGCCTGTAGAGTTGGGACAGAAGAAAGGCATTGTGGAAACTCTCCACAACTGATAAAAGTCACTGAAGTCAGGCATGTGACATACAGAGGAACAGCCTGGAATTCCATGGGAGCCCAAAGACCTTGGAGATGCCAGTGTCATAGGATACCTGTTGAGAAAGCTGATAACAATGAGTAGAATAAGCCCAAGGGAAAACTGTGTTGGAGAAAACAAACAAGCAAACAAACAAACAAAAAGGAATTTGAAAAGCTAAACACTGTTTCAACATCAGACATGAACATTCAGAGTTTGGAGTTTCCCGTTTTCCCAATGGTTTTTTGGTTTTGCTTTGGTCCCATATTCCTCACCATAATCTCTTCCTTACATTTTGTAAAAGTAATGCATACCCTGTGCGATTATATGTTGGAAGTATTTGATCTGTTTCTTGATTTTTTTTAGAGGGGATTCCAGTTAAGAGATCACATGTCTCCCAGAAGACTCTATAAACTTTGGACTTCCAATCATTTTGGGGAATGTGATAGACTTTGGAGAGTTTTAAAATTGAATTTAATTCATTTTGTATTATGATTTTATTTCAAGTTCATGAAGGTTATGGAATGTGTATTGAAAGAAAATGGCCCCCAAAGTGAGTGATACTATTAGGAGATGTGGCCTTGTTGGAGTAGATGTGGCATTTTTGGAGAAAGGGTATCACTGTGGAAGTGAGCTCTAAGGTCTCATGTATTCTCTAGCTATGCCCAGTGAGACAAACAACTTCATGTTGCCTATAAGACAAGATATAGAAACTCTCAGAACTCCTTCTCTAGTACCATGTCTCACTGCATACTGACTTGCATTCTACCATAAAAATAACAGACTAAACCACCAAATTGTAAACAAGACACCACAGTGAAATATTTTCTTCTTTTTATAAAAGTTGTAGTAATCATGGTATCTCTTCATAGCAGTAGAATCCCTAACTAAGGCAAATATGAAGAAACTACATTATTCCACATATATTCAATTTAACTATGATTTACATAACCTAACACATGACTTGAGTTTGAATATACTCAAATACCTGTGTGTGTGTGTATGTGCAAATTATATATACATGTATATAATTTAACAAATATCTATCATATAGTATAATAGATTTTAACTAGAAGATAGATGAAAGATACTAATATTGAAAAATCAAATGAAATTGTAATTATGAGGTAATAGTCTAAAGATTTAATGGAAAGTATGAAATTGAGGACACAAAATCTAAATAGAATATAGCCATCTAATTTATTGCAAGGATTGAATTTTTATTTTACTGATTAAAATGAAGAATAAAGGAATACCCTCCCCAATACACATGTGAACCCTACAGATAGCAAAAGAAATAAGTATTTAAAATGAACAAAAGAATTCCCCTCACATAGCAGAGATTAGTAATACTCATGAATCTGGCAATATACTCTAATAAATGGGGGCTGAATAGGATATTCACAGAATTACATTGTATTAATTGGTAGTATGACCCAGTTGTAAAATAAAAATTAAGAAAACAATAACAGCACAGAAGTCATTTGGGAAAGTAAATATATGCTACCTCATTAAAGAGAGTTTATTTCACCTATCTCTTTTCCTTGGTTAAGAAGAACCCTCTCACTTAGGGAGAGAGTCTTTTGATGGAATGTGGCCCCATGATCAAATGATTGACATGACTGTTTTAATTAACATTTTTCTAGTTTGAGTAGCTTACAAAAATATTTCTTTACATAGACCAGATAAGTAGCTTTCCCTAAAGGGCCTTCCACAGATCCCTGATCATGGTTGTCAAACATATTCCCAAAGAACCTGTTAGATACAGATAGGCTTGTCGCAGGAAACCTGTCAGTAACTGGGAGACTGTAGTCCCGGTTGACCAGATTCATTCCTTACTAAGAAAATGGGAAATCAGAGTGATATGGTTTGTTTTGCTGACATTGGCAAAGTTTTGGCAATTTCTCTTTTGGTTATGGGATTACAGAGGAGAAGAAAGATGTAGACAAAGATCCGTATCACTAAAGTTGTATGCTGAATTGGGATTGGTGGAAGTGACTTGGAGACAAAAGGAAGCCAACTTTACAGAAGCAGAATTTTTCTTTAACCAGGGCAACTGATGGACATAAGACTTTCTATGTAAGTGAAGATTAAGCACAAGTGAAACACGAGCCTCAGAACATTTATATGGCAAAAAAAAAAAAAAATTAGGGGATGAAAGATACATACATTTCATCTGCAGTTGTAGTCTCAAAGTGGTATACAACAACAGAAGTTGGTATGTTAATCTTACAAGAAGTGTTCCAGAGCCTGAGAGTCAAAAGTTTTTGTTAGTTAAGTCACTTTTTCTGTCTAGATTACTCAGACAACAAAGGCCTTTTAGCACTAATCCTTCAGTGATGCCCAACCAAGCAAAGCAGAGACACGAAAACAACATAAATATGTAATAGATACTGAGAATGTTTTGTTTTCTGGTCTCTAAAGGAATGTGATTGATTTAAAAACTAGCACAATAGTACAATATAAAGACAAAATAAATAAGCACCATGAATGAACCTGCAGAAATGACCAGTTTCAATTGTATATACACATCCAGTTTGCATAACTAAACTAATTTTAAATTTCATTAAGATTAAAATCCAATAAAAGTCTGTTCAGTGGTATCTTACATAGACATAGAAATCTATATAATAGAAATTTTCTTAAAACTTGAATTTCAAGGTGAGATTTTCAAAGAGAGCACACAGGAAAAAATAGGAAAAATTATATAACAATGTATGTACTGGTCTGATACATGCTACATATAGACAAAAAGTTATTTGTCCATGATTATAACTATACATCTATGCTCACAGTATGTAATTTTAAACACATACATTTGCAAAAAAGTCTTGAATGATATAATACAAAAGCACATTGAAATCCTACATGTAAAGAGATAGGTATATCTGGCGAGGACCTCTATAGCTCAAAGCATTAGTTTTTTGATAAAACCAAGAAGATAGACAAACCTTTATCCAAACTAACCAAAAAGTAGAGAAAGAACATTCAAATTAACAAATGGAATGAAAAGGGAGACATAACAAAAGACACTGAGGAAATCCAGATAATATTCAGGTCATATTTTGAATACCTTTACTCCACAAAATTTGAAAATTCAGAGGAAATGGACAAATTACTGAATAACTATCACTTACCAAAATTAAATAAAGAGCAGACAAACAACTTATATAGAAGCAGTCATCAAAAGCCTGCCAAACAAAAAAAAAAAAAAAAAAAAAACAAAAAAACAAAAAAAAAAGAAACAGTGCCAGATGGCTTCAGGGTAGAATTCTATCAGAAATTCAAGGATGAGCTACTATGAATACTTTGCAAATTGTTCCATACAATAAAAATAGAAGGTTCATTATCAAACTCTTTTTACAAGGCCATAATCACCTTAGTACCCAAGCCACACAAAGACACAACTATAAAGAAAACTACAGACCAATATCCGAGATGAACATTGATTCAAAAATACTCAATAAAATACTGGCAAACTGAATCCAAGAATACAGCATAGAAATCATCCACCATGACCAAGTAGGCATCATCCAGGGGTTGCAAGAATGGATTAACATATGAAAATCTATCAAAATGATTCACCAAATAAACAAACTGAAATAGAAAAACCACATTACCATCTCCCTAGATGTTGAAAAAGCCTTTGACAATATTCAACACCCTTTCATGATAAAGGTCTTGGAGAGATTAGGGATAACATGAACATATCTAATCATAATAAGATTAATATACAGTAAACCACTGCCAACATCAAACTGAATGGAGAGAAGCTTAAGGTGATTCCTCTAAAATCAGGAACAAGACAAGGCTGTCCTCTCTCTTCATATCTCTTCAATATTGTATTGAAGTTCTAGCTAAAGTAACAAGACAACATAAAGAGATCAAGGGGATACAAATTGGAAAGAAAGATTCAAACTGTCTCTATTGGCAGATGATAGGATACTTTACATAAACAACCTAAAAAACTCTACCGAAGAAGTTTTATAGCTGATAAACACCTTCAGCAAACTAGCAGGATACAAGATAAACTCAAAAAAAAATATTAGCCCTACTTTATTCAGATGACAACCCGAGAAGCATCATCCTTTACAACAGCCACAAACAACATAAGGTATCTTGGGGCAACACTTACCAAACAAGTGACAGACCTATATTATACAAACTTTGTGTCTTTAAAGAAAGAAGTAGAAGTTAAAGATGATACCTGAAAACGAAAAGATCTCCCGTGCTCTTAAATAAGTAAGACAAACATAGTAAAAAGTAGAAATCTTGCCAAATCAATCAACAGATTCAATGAAACCCTCCTTAAAATCCTAGCACAATTCTTCACTGACCTTGAAAGGATAATAATCAATTTTACATGGGAAAACAAAAGACACAGGGTAGCCAAAACCTGTACAGTAAGGAATTTAAAGAGGCACCACCATCCTAGATCCTAGAAGCACTACTACAGTGTTATAGTCCTGAAAAGAGCTTGGTTTTTGCACAAAAATAGACAAGTAGACCAATAGAATCAAATAGAAAATCCTGGTATTAACCCACACATCTATGAACACCTGATTTTTGACAAAACAGCTAAGAGGATACAATGAGATATGGACAGCATCTTTAACAAATGGTCCTGGCACAACTGGGTGATGGTGAGTAGAAGATTACAGATAGACCCATGTATATTCCCATGCAAAAAAGCACAAAACTCAAGTCCAAATGAATCAAAGACCTCAACATAAATCCAGCCACTTGAACCTCTTAGAAGAGAAAATGGGAGGTTTTGAACAATTTTGTACAGGAGACTGCTTCCTGAACATAACTCCTCTAGCACGGACACTGAGAATGACAATTAATAAATGGGATGTCCTCAAACTTAGAAGCTTCTCAAATGCAAAGGACACAGTTGAAAAGACCAAACAGCAGCTCACAGACCAGGAAAATATCTTCACCAATCCTACATCTGACAGATGGCTGACTTCCAAAATATACAAAAACTAATGAAACTAGTCACCAAAACACCAAATAACCCTATTAAAAAATGGGATACAGAACTAAATAGAGAATTCTCAATAGAGGAAATCAAAAAGGCTGAAAGACACTTAAGAATGGTCTCAGGCCTAATAACTGAGACCCATTTAATGAGTCAGTGCAAAGCTGGTTTCCAAACTCTTAGTTTAGGGGTCCATGAACTCCCCCTTGTTTAGGTCAGCTGTCTCTGTGAGTTTTTGTAGCCTATACTTGTCCCCAGTTCTTATCACTGTTCCCTCTCTGCAACTGGATTCCAGGAGATTGGCTCACTATTTAGCTGCGGGTATCTGCTCCTGTTTCCATAAGTTACATGATGAGGGCTCTATGATGCATAACTGTTAGTTATCAATCTAATTATCAGGGAAGGAAATTTGAGGTAGCCTGTCCACTATTTCTCAGATTGTTGGTTGGGGTCATATTTGCAGGTCTCTGGACCTCATTCCTCTCTAGTCAGTTTTTCTATTAAAACTTATAATTTTTTTTTTGTTTTTGCTCTCAACTATTTGTCCCCCAACTCAATCTTCCTTATTCCAAATAATCTGCTCTCAACCACTTATTTTTTCTTTTTCTCCTCACTCCCTCTCAACTCATTTCCCCACCAACTCTGAAAATTGTTAAGAGAACTTTTTTCTTTCTCCTTCTGTTCCTCTTTGTTTCCTGCTTTCTCTGGTGGTGTAAATTTTATGCTGGTGATCCTTTTCCCTATGTCTAAAATCTATGCTGAGTGAGTACATCCATGTTCCTCTGTTAGTGACTGGGTTTCCTCACTCAGGATGGTTTCTTCAAATTTCATCCATTTGCCTGTAAATGTCAAGTTTCCATTGTTTTATTTTTTATTTTTTTCTGCAGATTAATACTTCATTGTATAAATGTACCACATCTACTTTATCCATTTTTAATTTGAGGACAATCTAGATTTCTTCCAGTGTTTGCTATTGCAAATAATGCTGCTATAAACATAGTTGAACTGGTGTCTTTGTTGCATGGATGTAGATAATGTGGGTATATGCCTAAGAGTGGAATCACCAGGTCCTGTGGCAGACTGATTCCCATTTTCATGAGGAACCCCATTATGACTGGAGTTTGCACTCCCACCAGCAGTAATCTTCTCTCTCCACATCTCTACAGCATAAGCTGTCATTGCTGTTTCTGATTTTAGCCATTATGACAGGAGTAAGATGGTATCTCAGAGTTGTTTTGATTTTAATTTCCTTGATGGCTAAGGAAGTTGAGCACTTTCTTAAGTGTCCTTCAGCCATTTTGGATTCCTCTATTGAGAATTCTCTATTCAGTTCTGTACTCCACTTTTAATTATGGTTATTTGGTGTTTTGGTGATTATTTATTGAGTTATTTGCATATTTTGGAGATAAACCCTCTGTCAGATGAAGAGTTGCTGAAGATCTTTTCCAAATCAGTAGGCTGCCCTTTGTTCTTGTTGACTGTGTCCTTTGACTTACAGAAGCTTCTTAATTTGAGGATGTCCCATTTATTATTTAATTCCAGTGTCTGTATAACTGGTGCTATGTTCAAGAAGCAGTCACCTGTACCAATTCATTCAAGGGTTTCTCCCACTTTCTCTAAGAGGTTCAGTGTGGCTGGATTTATGCTGAGGCCTTTGATCCATTTGGACTTAATTTTTGTGCATGGTGATAGACATGAGTCATATTGCAGTCTTCTACATGCCATTATCCAGTTGTGCCAGTACAATTTGTTGGATGCTTTCCTCTTCCTGTTGTATAATTTTACCTGATAATTGCTGAAGGTGTTTATCAGCTGTAGGAGTTCCCTGGTATAATTTTTCTTGTAACTTATGTAAACTATCTTATCATCTGCAAATAGTGACAGTTTGATTTTCAATTTTATCCCATTGATCTTATGCTTTCTTATTACTTTAGCTAGAATTTCAAGTACAATATTGAAGAGATATGGCGAGAGTGGACAGCATTGTCTTGACCCTTATTTTAGGGGAATAACATTAAACTTCTCTCCAGTTTGATGTTGGCTGGTGGTTTAATGTATATTGATATTATTATGTTTAGGTATGTTCGTGTTATCCCTGATCTCTTCAAGATATTTATCACGAAGGGTGTTGTATTTTCTCAAAGCCTTTTTCAGCATCTAGTGAGATGATCATATGATTTTCTTTTTCAGTTTGTTTATATGGTATATTACATTGATAGATTTTTGTATTAAATTACATTTGAATTTGTGACCTACATTGAGTCTGTAACTTCATTCAGCTTGCAAGCCATCACACTTTACCTTGTCACCAATCACTGCCTGAAAAAGCAGTATTGGAATCATGAAAACTGTATTTTTTTAAATAGAGCTTCATGTGGGTATGAGAGCAGATATTGATATTCTATGATATGCATTATCAAATATTTAGCTAATTTTCAATATATGTAAGCCAAATCTTTAATAATGTGTAGAGTTATACACATACAAAGGTGATGTTATAAATTGTATTTTTGTTCCGATCTCCAAAGTTTTTGTTGCTTTTGATGACTTTTATGATTTTATTTGTAGTTTGTCTGTTTTTTATAATAAACATCAATCCTTTTTCTCAATAATTCTATTAACCTATATATCATCCGTATGATTACCACCTTTCTATCATCTATCTATCTATCTATCTATCTGTCTGTCTGTCTATCTATCCTTTATTTACACTTGCTTTCCTTGGGATTTTAGACAGACTGTAGATTAGATTGACATTAGAACATGTTGTGAGCCAAATCTGTTCTGGAGCATATGACAATCTTCCTGTCTCAACATCTTGAGTTCTGTGATTATATAAATGAGCTATCACATCTATCTCATTATTTCTAGATTATAATGTGTTTAATTATTTTCTGCTTAAAATTACAATTTTCCAATTTAAACTGTTTTCATTATTGTTCATATTGATATTCAAATTTCCTGAATTTTTTTCCTATAGATGCAAGTATTCTTCAATTTGTATTTCAGCATATATATATATATATCACAGACTTGAATTTGTCTGTGTTCTGTTTTATTTATGTACAATTGTTTTTTTGTGTGCCAGTATCATGCTCTTAATGTTATTATGGTTCTGAGTTTTACTTGAAATCATGTATGGTGATACCCTTAAAAGCAATATTCTTTTGCTCACTCATGTTTTAACTAAATAGATTCTCTCATGATTCTATATGAATTTCAATGTGGAGCATTACAGTAGCGTGTATGTTTCTGCCAGCCCGCCAGTCTGGGCCCACAGCCGCGCGAGCCACAAATAACATTCACAGACTCTGTATTTGATACAATCCTGTTGGCCAATTACCATTATTGTTTATGGGCTAGCTCTGTCTTAATTATTAACCCATTTCTACTTATCTAAGTATTTCCACGTGGTCACCTTATCAGGGAGCCTCGGCAGGCGTCCTGCTTCTTCCCTGGGCTACATCTCGTCTCGCCCTACTACTTCCTCTCTCCTCTTCCTGGTCTCCTAGCCGTGCCTATCTAGTTTTCTATTGGCCACAGAGCTTTATTAACCAGTATGAGAAACATATATACAGAATAACATCTCCCATCATCTCCTCTTTTCTGTCTAAAGTAAAAGAAGGGGTTTAACCTTAACAAGCAAAATATACCATACAACAGTTATTAAATAAGAATCACAGTAAACAATATATAGTCCATTAACATTTTGTAAGACTTTAAAAAAATATCATCTATCCTATCTTTGTGAGTCTAAAGTCATATATGTAACTTATCTTTAATCCTAACTAAGGAAAACTATAACTATCTGTCTTCAACTCCATCAAAGACCATAGAAGGATAATATATAAACTCTAGAAATGACAGAGACAATGCATTGCCTGGTCAGTCACCCGAAGTTCTTCTGTAATGTTCCATCTTCAGCCCATAGGCCATATTGTGTGTCCAGACCCCTCAACAAGGCAGGAAACTTTTGTCTGTATCCTGTAGACTGTCTGGCTGTCTGGCAGCCTCTTCCATGAAGCAGGAATCCTGTAGCAATGTCCATCTTGCATCAGCAGTCACCTTTTTGTGGGTCCTGCATGTCCAGTTTCTACAACATAAAGTCAAACAGTCCAGACAAGAACAGTATCTTGTCCATATGGCTAGTCTTGCCATGATGGAAGCAAACTCCATAATATGTTTCTTTGATGTCCATCTTCCTTTCTGACGCAGGTGGTGTAACCAGGAGCCGTTGTGCCTCATTGTCAAGAAAAACCCTAAACCATTTTAAATGCCATATTCTGTAGGTCTTTGAAAGGTTTGAAGAATGCCTATTCATCTCAAATACATCTCTGTATATCTAGAAATCCTAACTAACTTAACTATAAGTTTTATCTATCATAGGTAACACTCTAAAATCTGTACCAAATTATACATTACATTTTCCAATGAGCTACATAAACACAATACCTAAACAAGAGGAGAAATCTACACATTACAAAATTGACCTTAAATTGTATCAATAAAAGAAAATCCATTCTGAAGCAAAGTATTCATATCTATACCATAATTCCCTTTTTACCTTTAAAATGATTGCTTGTGGTTATAACCATTTATAACTAAGCCCATTTAAATGAAAACAAACATTTATAAACAATATTTGGGAAGTTGGGCGTTGTTCTTTCCAAACTACTTCCTGCTGGTAGAGGGCGCTGTCATGGGGGTCCAAAGAAGACACAGAAATCTTGGCTGTAGTGGGCTGAAAGGTTACGATGTCCCATTGACGTTGCTTCAGGGGGTCTTGCTTGATCAAACCACATAAGTCTGGAAAGAATCCATAGCTTTTCATTTTCTGTAGAAACAAAAATAGAAATCCTTTTCCCCAGTAACTTGTCCTTAGGCTTAAATTTTTGAGTCAAAGCATTTTTAAAATATATAAATTGAATTAATCCAGCAGCATTTCTTTTATCAGTAGTTATTTTCTCAGCAATCAAATAATTGAAAGACAACAGAAGCACGTATAATATCCAAAATCTCTCTGTGTTTTCCATCATTACGTGGCTTTTTTATTACTCTATTTCTTCTATTTCTATTTTTACATATTTTGAGACAAGGTTTCTCTGTGAAATTTTTATCTGTCCTGGAATTCAGTGCATACCAGGTTTACTTTGAAATCACAGAGATCTGCCTCTGTCTGCGTAGTGCTGGGATTAATGGCCTGTGCCACCATACCCATCCATTTCGTATCCTTTTTTCTTTTTTAAACCATTGTATCCTGTTTTTTTTTTCTCTCCAAAGCCAGCGTATTTTTTAAAACACAGTGTAAACCTTCATTGCAGCTCTCATATACACCAATGAATTGTTAGCAGAGCTCTTTAAAAGCAAGGTGGCTTTTTTGCCACTTATGCTAATTTTGGAAACCTCCCTTAAAGGAGCCGCGCAAATCTCTGTCTACAACAAAACAAATCCAACCGAGAAAATGCTGCTACTAAGAATCTTGCTAGTCTCTGTTCCCTTGTTTCTAAAAACTATTTTTTAAGCTTTTATTACTTTTAAGTAAAAGTTCTTATAGCCACATTGGGCGCCATCTGTAGCATGTATGTTTCCGCCAGCCCGCCAGTCTGGTGTGCCAGACCCAAATAACACTCAGAGACTCTGTATTTGATACAATCCTGTTGGCCAGTTACCATTACTGTTCATGGGCTAGCTCTGTCTTAATTATTAACCCATTTCTACTTATCTAAGTATTTCCACGTGGTCGTCTTATCAGGGAGCCCCGGCAAGCGTCCTGCTTCTTCCCCAGGCTACATCTCGACTCCTGCCCCCTACTTCCTCTTTCTTCCTCCTGGTCTCCTAGCCCTGCCTATCTTGTTTCCTATTAGCCACAAGGCTTTATTAACCAGTATGAGAAACATATACAGAATAACATCTCCCATCACATTACTAAATACACTGACTAGACTTTGACTCATAGAGATCCACTATTCTCTGGCTTTTAAATACTGATGCATAGCACCAGCACTTCCATACCAGTTTTACATTTTTTTTCTATTACTGTGAAGAATGGAATTGAAATTTTATTGTGTTTCTATTGATTTTTTTGGGTTCGGGATTTGTTGTGTTTATACTAAATGTTTGAAATAAACGAGACCAGAATGAGATGAGCACACTGCCCAATTACAAGATGGAAAACAGCAATCAAAACTACAATACTGGTATATATGTGTGTAGTACTGAGTACTTAATAAGAGATTTAATCCACATAGATTTAAAACTGAAAAAAATAACATCTTTCATTTTATGTAGAACTACCAAAAATGTTAAACACATGTTTAAGATGTGGCAGATTAAGGTATAAATATTGAGAAGAAAGTATGGAAATAAATTTTTGAAATACTGATATAACCAAGTAATTATCACACCATAGAATTATAAAATATAGAGGATAAACCCTAAATATGCCCTCATATATTTTAAATCATGATGTATATATTTTTAAAAGGGTGGCTTGAAAGCAATGTTAAGCTATATATCAGGAAAATTATTTTTCTTGGCTAAATGAGGAAGCATATTTGAGATACTTCAGAAATAGATAAAAATTTAGGTAAATGGTTTGGGTATTTATTGAACTTATTAAAGATATTCAATTGGAATAAAACCATTTGAAAATGCAATCTCTGTCATTAGTCAAAGATGAAATGAGAGTCTAATATGGATAAAATTTAAATGTCTGATAATATCAAGTATTCTTAACAATTTTTAGAAACCACAATTTCACATTCTGTTATTGGGAGTAAATGGGTTGTTCAAAGCAACAACAGTTCATTATCAATGTATATTTACCATATGGAAGTTTCAGTTCTAGGCATCAGACCAAGAGAGAAAGCATATGTTAACAGGTTTGTTTATAATACATCAAAACTAGGGACAATCCATCTGGTCAAAATTTTATGGATAATTGTATCAAGTATAATTTGTTTAAATGGATGTACTAGTTAGTGGTGGAGAAAATAAATACATACAACCAATAAAATGACTGAGCATGAGAAGACTGTATGGGGTGATTGAAAATAAGCAGAGGAGATAATTTATTTTATAGTTCCATTAATCTATTTTAGAAGTAGAAAACATGTATGGAATGAGAGGAACCAGGTAAGGAACTCCTGGGAATTCAGGCAAAAAAAAAAGGAACTCAAACAGAGCCCTACTTGGTTAATTCCACAGTGAAAGAGAGCTAACACTTATGTTTCAATCAGATCAGCTATTCAGTTCTTCCTATGCTTTTCTAATGCTCAGTAACAGTGTCATGTAGCAAATATTTATTCATAATACAAAAGAAATTTGCTTTATATTTGCATTAGGAGAGTTTTAATTGTGTCCCAAGGTTTACCTAACTATGAACATGCTTGTTTTTAATTACTATTTACAATATCAGCACCAAATATCTGAAAAAGCATTTTATGAAAGGAAGGATTTATTTTGCCTCATGATTTCTGTGGATTCATTATGTTGTTACATGATCCCAGATCCTTGTTTATGGGGAGATCATAGTGCCAGGCAAACATTACAGGTAAGACACAATTAGGAGATGCCATCAGATCAAACAGAGAGATAAGTAACAGAATAACAAGAAAGATTTCTGGTAAAATATAATGTCACTCTTTAATATTAAAATAGAATCAAATATCAAATAAGTTTTGAACCCCTTTTTCATTATCCATTCAATTTTTAATAGATATCTAGGTAGAGTCGACCTTACTATACTGTAAAGCAAGCAGCGATGGATATGGGTAAGCAAGTATCTTTCTGGTAACATACAGGTTCTTTTGAAAATATTTACCCATGTTAATGGGTCATATAGTAGTTTCTTTTTAAATTTTTGAGAAATCTCCCTTTTGACATTTATAAAGCAACAACATTAAATAAGGATTTAGTTGTCACCACAACCTTGACAGCTAACATTTGTTGTTGTCATTTGTTTTCTTGATGATAGCCATTCTGAACAGAATAAGATGGAATCTCAAAGTAAATTTGCATTTTCGTATTTTAAAAGACTCTATTTTACTGTTATTACACTTCAGGAGGCTGTGTGTATCTTCTTGATTTCTACATGCCTGAAATATTTTGGTGTCTTGACTGTGGTAATTTATGCTATTCTTTCCATTCTAGACTAGTAAAATGAATGCTAGCTTCTAATTTTTGGTGAAGGGTTTATTTTGCCTCAGTGGTGGGGAAGTAGTAACTGTCTTTTCTCTTCATAGACCACACCTCTTTGAATAGACGTGGTGCTTCTTCTTTTGCATTGAAACACTTGATTCTGAGCATTGTATGCTCTCTGATAACTACTTTCAATAACAAATAAGCTTTTAGGGCAGAAGGTTTGATGGGACTCATGTTGCTTACAGATCAATAAAGGAATCATCAAATTTTCATTAATCACATAAACTATTAGACTGAGGAATAAGCATTTGCACACACACACATCCTTTTGATTGCCTCTCTCTTCTATATCACCCATGCATAATATGAGGAAAGAACACATCATCCAATTGCATATAAACTGTATCTTTCCTTTGATGTGAAAACAAATATTTCTCTTCAGTAAAATTAGTGGACACATCAGCAAAATATTTAGAAATTTTGAGTGGAATGTAGACAGTTCTTCAATAGCTAGTAGATTGCACAGAGCCATAATAACAGTGTTGTGTCTCTACAATTACAATAGGAAAACACCTACACATTCTGATATTATTGAAACTGAGAGATGACTGGCATAATCAATCTTTGTGGATCGCTGAGCACCTCCAGTACAGAATCAAAACAATAAAGCAGGATAATTCATGATTCTGAAACTACCTTGTTTTATCCCCAACATCTCATCAGGATTAAAGGCAATATTTCTTATTGAAAATTAACAGTTGCTTCTTTATTGTTTGCCAGTTTCTTTTTGTAACTTAGGTTGCAACCCTAAGTTACAAAAAAAAAAAAAAAAAAAACACTTCAGATTTCATTTTGCTTTCTGACTAGAACTTGAGGACCTTCTCAATAATCACTGTAATTGGTCACCACTCTTTGAACAAAAGCAGCAATACTGGTTAATTAAAAATAGAAATATGCTCATGGGTTGTTGTCATTATACAAATGTTCATTTTTATTTAACAAACTGGAAATTATGCCATTATAGTTCAGACCATTATTATATAATTCGTGAAACCAAATCAAAACACAGAATATTAGGAAACTATATTAAGAAGCAAAAATAATTTTGAAAACAATTCTCACTGAGAGAATTTTGTTCTGATGTTTTTGCACCAGTAGAAAGAGTTGTGGATCTGTGTCAGTCTTCTGAATAGAATTTTACAGTATTTTTAAAGGGTAAAATAACAAACAACATTATTAATTATATTGTTGTCATATGGTATTATTTGTGTGTGCAATGACAGGCTTTAGAGATCCTCAGATTATGGTAACTTTTTAATGCTAACCTTTGGTAACAAGTGCTAGATTTTCACAAATCTGATTTCCTCTTATCATATTCATAATAATCAATTTAACCAAATATTAAAAATAACAAGACTAGAAAAAACATGAACATCAGCATTATAATTTTAATAAATGAAAAATAAACTAGTCCTGTGGGACTGGAGACATTACTCAGTGGTTAAGGTCATGTACTATTCTTGGAGAGGTCCTGAGTGTTCAGGCTTCAACACTAATGTACTGTGACTGAAAATCACCTGTTACTCAGCTCCAATAGATACAACATAGTCTTCTGGTCTTTGGACAGCTGACCTCACAAATAGAAGTCCTGTACCTATAGACAGACATGCACATAAATAATTGAAAACAAATCAACTAAAATAAAAACTTGGGGCTAGAGAGATGGCTGATTCCAAAGGACATTTTGTGTTTTAGCAAGAGACCAAATGTCTGTTCCCAAAACACTCAGGCAGCTTACAAGGCACTGACTTTCCAGTCCAAGGAGAAGATCTACTTAAATATGTATGTATGTATGTGTGCAATTTTTTTTGGCAGAGTGAATCATTCTCAAGGTTTCAGGGAATGAGGCCACTTCTGGCATCAATGAGAACCCAACATACATGGGGCATAGAAACACAGGTATGCAAACATTCTTACTATTTTTTTGTCGATTTTTTAAAAATTTTTATTTTTTTTATTTGTTTGTTTGTGTTGGGAGAGAGAGTTGGGAGAGGAACATAAATTTGGGGGATTAGGGAGCTGGAAGGGTCTGAAAGGAGTTAGAAGTTTGATGGGAGATGATATTCTGTAAATATGTTTCTCATACTGGTTAATTAATAAAGCACTGTTGGGCCAATGAGAAAGCAAGATAGGTGGGGCTAGAAGACAAGGAATAAAAAGGAAGTAGTAAGGAGGAATCAGCATGTAAAGGCTAGAGGAAGCAAGATGCCGGCCGTGGTTCTGCGATAAAATGACCATGCGGAAATACTTAGATAAATAAAAATGAGTTAATAATTAAGACAGAGCTAGCCCATAAACAATAATTGTAACTGGCCAACAGAATTATATCAAATACAGAGTCTCTGCGTGTTTTGGGGGGCTAGCACAGCTTTGGGACCAGACCAGCAATGGGCAGGCTGGCAGAAAACAGACATGCTACAGGGGTTGAGAAGGAACATGATCAAATTATATTGCATTAAAATTGTTTTAAAGAAAAGAAAAATGTTTTAAACTAGAATCCAGATGCATAGAGGAAGATAAGACCAGCCTAGAGAAACCCACAGAGACAGCTGACCTGAATAAGGGTAGCTAGTTGATCCCCAGACTGATAGCTGGGAAGCCAACATTGGACTGACCCAGACCCCCTGAATATGGATCTCAGTTAGAAGTTCTGGGTAGTCTAAGGGACAGTGGAACCAGAATGTATCCTTGGTGCATGAAAGAACTTTGAGAACACATTCTCCATGGAGGGATACTCCCTTAACCTAGAGAGAGGAGGGAGGGCCTAGTCCCTTTTCCAAATGACTTGACAGATTTTATTGTTCCCTCCTGGAAGGCATCTCCCTCCCTGTGGAGTGGGAGAGGGTAGAAAGTTGGGAGGGGGGCATGGGAAGAAGGGAGAGAGAACTGGTATTGTTGCATAAAATAAGAAAAAATAATAAAAAAGAAAAATATTTTAATAGTATAAAACACAAATTTGCAATTTATTATATCACTATTCAATATATAATGTTTATAAATATCATTAAAAATTTTTAAATATTAGGACTATGTGTGATTTTCTTCCGTACTAAATTTAGAGAAATATAACACATTCAATCTAAAAAAAATTAACTAATTCAAAATTTACATTATTGTGTTTATCTTTAAAAATGGCTTTTGTCTCGTCTCATTGTGTCTTGTTTTGTTTTGTGTGTTTGTTGTCTCTTTTAATTCTGCTCCTTTCTACAGTAAAATGGAGAGAGAGTGGACTGGGGGTGAGAGTGATGGAGGCAGAGGACATTATGGTTTGGATATATTATATGAAAGAATAGTCTATTTCCAATTAAATAAACATTGTCCTTTCCATTATCTGAGAGACAGAGCTGCAAATCCCCTTCTTTACTGCCTCTACATGATACAAATTGTGATGAAGAATAAAGACAGTATTTTAAAATATGTAGATAAAAATATTACAATGACTTACTAAATGTTACATATGCTGTGTAAGCTCAAACTCTTTTGTTTTGTTAGCTAATTGTGTATATTTTTGTTTGCTTGTTTGTTTTTCCCAATGAGGAGTACTCCATTGTGCAAATATACCACATTTTCTCCATCCAATCTTTGGTTGAAGGGCATCTCGGTTGATTCCATTTCTGGCTATTACAAAAATTTTTGCTATTAATAATTGAACAGACGTCCTTGTTGTATGATTGTACATGCATTGGGTATAAACCTAAGAGTGGAATAGCTGGATCTTGAGATAGCCTTATTCCCATTTTCTGGAGAAACCTCCATACTGATTTCCAAAAGGGTCAAGACAATAATGGGAAAACCCACAGAAACACCTAACCTGAGCAAGTGGGAACTCATGGAACTCAGTCTGGAAGCTAGGGAACCACGCATAGAACCAAACCAGACCCCCTGAATATGAATGTCAGCTAGGAGGACTGGGTAGTCTATGGAGCCTTTGGCAGTAGAACCAGGATGTATCCCCAGTACTCAAATGTATATTTATCCTAGTCCAATGGGGGAGGGCCTAGGCACTGCTCCAAATGACTTGAGATATTTTTATAATCTTTCATATAAGGAGTCAACCTCCATGGGTAGTGAATGGGGGATAGGATGGAGGGGATTGTCTGTGGGGGTAATGGGAGGATGTGAAAGAGAGGGAGATAGAGTTTTTTCTAACTTAAATAAAATGTATAAGAAGAGAAAAAAAGTAGATGGATTAATTTTAGTAAAAGAGAGCTTTACTAAATAGAAATAAGGCAAGCTTAGTCGAGGTATTTATAAGTAATAATAAAACTCCATGTGTGATTTAAAAGACTAAAGAGTAAAAAAAAAGCAAAAAGTAGAAAGTAAAAACAACCATCTCCAGATCACATGAGGAGTGGAGTGGGGTGGGGGGGTGGTGAGGTGGGGCAGAGTGTGGAAAGGAAACTAGGAAGAAAAGAAAGGGTGGGGAGGAAAGCATGTGGGACTAGGAAGATTGAATCAGGGGAGGAACAGAAGACAGAAAAGAGAGATAGAGAGAGATAGAGAAGAAGACAGAGAGGGGGAGAGGGAGAGAGAGAGAGAAAGAGAGAGAGAGAGAGAGAGAGAGAGAGAGAGAGAGAGAGAGAGAGAGAGAGAGATGGAGGGAGGGAGGGAGGGAGGGAGAGAGAGAGAGTTTTTATTTTAAGAACTTTGTATGAATAGTCTGTTTCCTGGAAAATGGAACAGAAGAGAAATTAGACTCAAGTACAAACTGGATTTTGATCTCAATTCAAATATGGTTTGAGCTCATTGGACATTTATAATACTGTTTTTTTCTTTCTAATAATATTTGACAATACAACAACTAGCTAAGTTTGCTCCTCTATATTGACATGTTTATGTTTTTTATTCCAAAAATGCTATGATTTGTTTCTATATGAATAATTTTATTATTCTCTTGTGTAATACTTTCTTGCTATAATTACAAAAGTGCTAATTAGACTTTTGATATGGTAGAAATATGTGCTGTACGGTTTTTATTATTCAATTTCAGGTTTTATTTCAACCATGCTTGAGCTTTAGGTCTATAAACTTTCACAAAACGCCATTAATCAGCATAATAAAATTTCAGTTTGCTATAAATATTCACTGTGGGGTTTTGATTGATTATGGAAAAAGGATAAAATGAGAATTGATATATTTTTTTAAAGTAGAAACAATTATAAATAGAGTCTTCATGCACTCCTAATATATAAAGACAACAGATAGTGTCAAAATATTAATCAGTGCTGTTGAGAAATGACATTTAATTGAAAGCTGGGTTGTTACTGCTTTGCGGCAAAAATAGGCAAGTTAGGGATGGTTATATGACTTATGAAAAACAAAGTAATTCCTACAAAACTTGCAAAGCATTCAGTGAATATCATTAATATTATTTTCTCATCTTCTATAAGTCCATATTTTAGTTACAAGAAAAATCTATTCCTTCTCTCTGTAGTTAGATGAAAGTTAAAATAACCCTAGTGTATCTGAATTTACCTAGATGTACAGAAACACTCATTAATTTTCTACCAATCTAATCTGCATGTTCTAAAGATTCTAAATACATCAAATTATAACAAGAGTATACTGGATAGGATAATAATAATGTGTTCAAGGCTTACACAAGTAAGATAATAACCCCTTTAACCAACTTATATTTATCTTAACTGATTTATCCGACTGTGCATTTTATGCATATATCTTGCAAAATTAATTCTCATATAAAACATATTTACATATTTTCAATCTTTGGTTTTATGGTATAAAACATTACAAATTCAATTTTGCTTATCTTGGGATAACACATCCTTATCTGTGCAATCATATTTTTTTTCAAAAGTCTTGTACATATTATGAAAAAGTCAGTAAATGATTATGCCTTTAAAAGCTAGTTTTATTAAGATATAAACCTTACATGGCTGGCATTATTCAAAATGAAAGAAAACAGAAGGTTTAAGGTAATATGGCTTAGAAAACTGAATAGGGAAATTCTGACTTTTGTACCTTTATAAGATGTGGAATAAAAAAGTAAGACCTAGTTAGAAAATGTATGTTATAGTCTTCAATAAACGATGGCTAGGGACTTTTCTTTTTTCTTTTCATTCTTTTTTAAATGCTTTGATAATTATTGGAGAAATTCATCTTTCTCTGCCACCTTTTTAAAGACTCACCTACCTAATCACCGTACATCCTGAGCTCTCATTTTATTTATTATATAAAACTAGGGAGTTAAATATGTTGTCCAAAGACACATGGTTTCTTCTCTTGAACATGGTATAATGCCTAGGAATTATATTCTTAAAGGAAACTTACTTTCACTTTCCCAGCAAATATGAAATGCCACATTTTAGGGATTTTATGATTATGTCACCTCATATTAAGATTTCAGTAGACAATGTGTAGACTGTCTTAACCCTTGAAAATACCTAACTATAACTTTCCAGTTGTATCTGGAAAACTTCGTTTGCTTATACTCATCTACCACTCATGGTTATTATATTCTTTGATCCCTGATCTCTGGTGGAAGGATGTTCTATGTAGGTCGGAACACCCCATAGTGTTTGTCCCAGACTCATTGCCCAGGAGTTTGTGTGTTAACTACTACAAGAAGCTTCTCTCAAGGGAGTTGAATAATTCACTAGTCTGTAGCTATAGCCTTAGTCATTATGAGTTAGTTTAAATGCAATCCACATTAAAAACAGGCTCAAAAAATAAAACAAAACCAGTAAACAAAATAATAATTCAGCTCACTGGATTTTTTATTGGATATTTGCATCTTTTTTTTCTTTTTCTTATTTTCCTAAACAGTTTAATGTTTGCAATGCTGAATGTCGTTCATCCTCTGTTTTAATTTTATACTACAAAATATAATTTGAAAGAATACATTATCTCTACATTAATCGGTTACTATTTCTTATATTCCTTTTCTTCCATGTCATAAGTAACATTGAAATGATCACTGTACCCTCTTTTGTCTAGTTCTCTGCTTACAAAACTATAGCATATTCAACTCTTGGGACACTTTATTTAATTTAATCAATTATTGTCTAATTCTAGATTGAAAAATAAATCCAACTAAATATTAAATTATTCCATTGTGATTTGTTTCATCTAATTATTATATCCAATTTACCATTCCTATATTGATCCATGACATTAAGGAAGCACAAATACCTGTATTCTGGCATTATAAAATACATCAAGAATTTAAAATAATCAACTGAAATTTCTTATTTAAAATTTCATACATTAATAAAAATAGATTTTGAATGACTTCATTGATAGGAGATGCCATTCTGAACATACAATTCTCTTATTGATTAATGAATAAAAGACTGTTGGTAAATAGTAAGACAAGATAGGTGGGACAAGCAGAGGTGGAGGATTCTGTGAAATGTAGTGGAGTTGTGATGTGATTTCAGGAAGACAGGGCACAAGTCTGGCATTCTTGGCAGGATATGACCATGTAGAAATACATATATTAGTGGTTATAAGTTAATACTTAAGAAGAGCTATTCAATAAGAAATGCTAGTAATGGGCCATCAGTTTCATAATTAATACAGTGTCTCTATGTGTTATTTTGAGATTGATGTGGCTGTGGAACCAGGCTGGCAGGAAAAAGCTCCAACAAAATGGTGCCTACAATTGGATACTAAGAACTTCCCCTTAAAACTTAACAAAAGCTTTAAAAATGATTTTAAAACAATAGAAGAGAAACAAGCAAGTCTTCTAGGTAGCAGCATTTTCTTGAGTGGTCTATTTTGCTAGAGATAAGCAATGGCTCGAACAGCTAATTTAAGGGAGGTTTTCTGACTTGGCTTCATTGTAAAACACACACACACACACACACACACACACACACACACACACACACACACACACAGGGCTCTTTAAAGAGGCCCTGCTACCAAACAAGCATGTTGTGTATTAGCAACTGTCAGTGACAGTGACCACATCTCTAAGCTAGTAGCATGCTGATTGATGGCAGCATAGACCAAAGCAGTGAGCAAAGCTCACTGGTAAAAATGTACACTTACCATAGTGGAAAGCCAGCCACCAAAACAGACACTTTAATTTTAGCACTCCTGTTTAGCAAATACAAGACTTGTGGGTAGAAAAAAGGAAGAGATATACAGTAAAGACAGATTCAGGTAAAGTAAAAGCTTAAAAGGTTTGTGCAGTAAGTGTTAAAGTATAGGTGGGCTTGAGAGAGAAACTAAAAAAGGATATTTGTTCAAAATAAAAAATAGAGTAGCTATGTATGGTGGCACATGCCTTTAATCCCAGCACTTAGGAGGCAAAGGCAAACATTTTCTCTGATTTCAAAACGAACTTGGTGTAAAAAATAAATTACCAGATAGGGATTACACAGACAAAGCCTGTTTCAAAAAATAAAAAAAAAATAGAAGTAAAATAAATAGAGAAATAAAAAGATCATGTGAAGATGGGATGTACACAGAGTCTGGATAGTGTATGCTATTGAGTTGTCTTTGAATTGCTCAGTTGCTAAGGGACAACTGCTAAAATACACTTGCTTACCAATGTTGCTCAATTAACCTAATTTACTAATTTATATATTTTAAAAATGCTTTGACTTCAAATTTTAAGACTCACAAAGATAGGATGATAATAGAATATTTTCTTTAATTTCTGACAATGTTAATGGACTAATTATTGTTAACTATAATTCTTTTTTGATAACTGTTTTGTTACATATTTTACTATGTTAAAGTTAAAACTCATCTTATTATTTTAGACAGAAAAGAGGAGATGATCAGAGATGTCATTCTGTATATATTTCTCTTATTAGTTAATGAATAAAGCACTCTTGGCAAGCAGGAATGCAAGATAAGTGGGAATACGAGAGGTGGAGGATTCTGGGAAATGTAGTAGACTTGTGATGTGATCTCAGGAAGAGAGGATTTGAGGCATGTGTTCCTGGTAATATATGACCATATGGAAATACATATATTAGTGGTTATGGGTTAATATTTAAGACAGACTATCCAATAAGAATCTATAGTAGCAGGCCAACAGTTTCATAATTAATATAATGACTCTGTGTGTTATTTTGGGACTCACACTGCTGTGGGATCATGCTAGCAGGAAAGTGGTAGTAACATCTAATTCTACACTTTTTCATACCTCCTCCTGATTCTCTGTCCCCCAAACTTCCGTCGACTCATCACAAATTCTTTTCTCATTTTCATTCTGGTAATCCAATGAGTTTATCTAGGTCCTTATGCATACACGTGGATTCGAAAATACTTATTAGTGCCTGGTGTTCTCATTAGTGCATTCACAATTGACATTAATTCTTCCAGAATCTATTAGTAGCCAATAGTTTATCATAGAAAGGCAGAGATTCTTGAGCCTCTCTCCCATCCATACTTGAATGTTTCCAGACTACCAAAAGAAAAAGACATCAATGGTTTATCCCAGAAATAACCACTATGCTTTAAAATACCAACCCTACAACAAATAGCAACATGACTATTTTTACCCCATGTCCTTTTAATATTTTTCTCTCTTATATACATAAATGTTTTAATTTTTATGTTCCAAGGATACTTTCTTGTCTGGTCCAGTTCTTTTTTCTTTGCATCTGTAGTCATTTTGTACATTGATATGTATTTCTTTAGGTTAAGGGAACGTCTATGTTTTTTTTTTTTGTTGCAAAACCTGTGGTTTTTCTATTTCCTATATTTCTATTATTTTTAGTTTTGATTTTGGTCATAATGTCCCAGATTTCCTGGATGATTGTGCCAGAAGGCTTTTACTTAACGTGTATTCTTTGACCAATATATCTATTTCTTCGATTGTGTCTTCAATGCCTGAGATTGTCTCCTTCACCTCTTGTGAATTGTTGCTGAAGATTCCCTCTGAAATTGCCATTCAAGCTATGCTTCAATGTTATTTTCAGGCGTACGACTTTTGTTTCTGCTGCATTTGTTTAACTCTGTGAAGTTGTGTTTTTGTGCCTGTCTAAAACACCTGGTGGTCCTAATAAAAAGCAAATGGCCAATAGAGAGGCAGAAGCAATGATAGGCAGGTCTGGTCTGGCAGGTAGAGAGTATAAATAGAAAGAAAACCTAGAAAGAGAGGAGCAATGAGAGAACAAGGAGAGGAAGACTGCCTGCAGAAGAAATTCCATCCAGCAATGAAGTATGAGTGAAAATAAGATATATAGAAGTAAGAAAAAAAACTTCCAGAAAGAAAAGGTGAGTAAGTTAATTTATAAATAAGAAAATCTGGCTATAAACGAGCCAAGCTAAGGCTGGACATTCATAAGTTATAATAAGACTCCATGTGTGATTTCTTTGAGTGCTTATTGTCACCCCTTCAAAAAAGGTAAAAATGTAAAAACTAACAACAACTCAAGTCATAAAAAAAAACCATTTCCATATTTGCCTCAGTTTGGGTTTTCTTCATTTATTTTCTTCCTACATTCAAGTCTTGAATGATTTTACCCCTTTCCTTTTATTGTTAGTATTTTCATAGATTTCTTTAAAGAATTCATGCCTTTCCTATTTAAGGTCCTCCATTATATTCATAAATGTTGTTTTACCATCTTACATTACAAATGTGCTGGAATATTTGTGGTCAGCTGTGGTAGTACTCCTGAGCTTTAGAGTAGACATAGTATCCTGATTTTGTTTTGTGTTTCTATGCTTCTTCTTGAATTTTTTTTCTTTGGTTTTGTTTTGTTTTTGTGCTAGTGTCTTGGCTTCTGTGATTGAAAAGCTTGTAATTCTAGGTGCAGATATCTGGTCTTGCCTTATTGATAGGTGTGTTGTTCCTTGGCCACTGTTTTCTCTTTGGTTCTTAGAAATGTGTGTTGCTTGTAAGAAAATATCCTGAGGTCTTGGTTGGTCTGCCAATGGGAGTTCCTGGTAAGGTAAGTTTCTGGGTCTTGCAACCTGAAATTTGGGAATAGGGATGGATTGACATGCTGGAGGGGCTTTGAAAGAGGGAGGAAAGCAGGTTGTTCAACTAGGATCTGCTTAGTTTGTTCTCTAAGTTCAGAGGCAGGAAATGAGGAAACAGCAGAAGAAGGTCTACTACACAGCAGTGAATGAGACTAGAGTTATAATATGAAAAATATGAGGAATATGAGAAGTGAGGAACTGGAATTAGCCTACCTGGTTCCCTGGCCAATATCAGTCTTAATCAGAGAAACATCTCTATAAAGTCAATAGTGGTAAATACAGAGATATATAGAAACTCCCATTGGTTGATTAAATAAGGTTGATTGTTCATCCCTGAGCAAGATATTTACAAGACTCTTTCCAATGTTCAAAGAACAGAATGGATGATAGGAGACAAAGATTGTAAGATCCAAGAGGTAGAAAGGCCATATAATACACATTTTGGATACCACTCAACCATTGCCATCATAAATTAACAATAGTGAGAGTTGATACAGGGGCTTACACAAGAACAGACCTGAGTTTTAGTAATAGAAAGAAGAGAAAAAAATGGGTATAGAGAATTTAAAGACCAAGTTTT
This sequence comes from Cricetiscus sungorus, assembly GCA_030556225.1. Taxonomy (NCBI): domain Eukaryota; kingdom Metazoa; phylum Chordata; class Mammalia; order Rodentia; family Cricetidae; genus Cricetiscus; species Cricetiscus sungorus. Next base: position 43,817,302 of record JANBXA010000730.1, read on the forward strand.
AAATATTTGTTGTTGCCTTAGGAGGATGGGAAAAATGAATTAATTAAAAAATGTTTAAGTTTGGGGGTAAGATGCCAAAGAAAGTAGAACATAAATTTTAAATTGTCATGTATATATATATCTTTGATCATAGTAGTATGAATTATGGAATACACACTTTCCAAATTTTACAGTAGAATTTGACACTTTTAGATACTTTTACCTCAAGCCATCTCTAATTTAAATGCTACCCAGTAAATTCAGTTACTCTAAACACAGAATAAAGCTAGCTTTAATATTTTTCACACAAAAATCTAATCAAAACTGAGAATCTCTAACAAATCTGAGAAAAAGTAATACAAGTTAGATAATTTTGGATTTTGTGGTATCATAAAAAGTACAGAAGGATAATTAAATCTACAAGTATATAGAAAATATACCAGCCAGTAATTATGTGACTTAGCTTATAATTTATAATGATTATCAATAATTAACATTTTAAAATAATTTTTGTTTTTTGAAATAAAATTATAATTTAATTATTTTCTCCTCTCCTTTTACCATCCAATGCTTACTATGGATAACCCTTTTACTCTCTCAAATTCTTACCCTTTTATTATTTGTTATTAAACAAACATATACATGTATATATATATATATATATGTACCAATATAAATATTATTGAGCATATAAACACAGCCTACTCATTGCATATGTTAATTATATGTGTATGATTATCAACACTTTTTATTTACTGGTATTTACTTTTTCATGTCAAAATTCATAGTAAATAAATTAATGAAAAATTGATACAATTGATAGTATTTCCTAATTTTACCAAAAAGAGTTGTTCCACAAATATGTGAATTAATTCAGAATAGTATTTGCATACTGTCTATAAGTAAAAGTTTATTGTCATATTTTATAACTATGCATATAAATTAAAATTATATATTGTAGTCCTGTTACAGATCAGTAACTACTACAACTAAATTAAAGTAATAATGACTTACTAAATAATTAGTTATTGGTATTATGATAATTAAATTGTGCCAATTAATAATTAATAAAATTAAAAATATATCAGTATTATTCAAATATTTGAGCATATTTGAATTCAACATTAAATTTTCTAATAGAGTGGTTCTCAGTCTTCCAAATGCTGTGGCACTTATATACAGTTTCTCATATTGTGGTGATCCCAGCCATAAAGTTATTTTTGTTACTATTCATAAATAATTTTATTATTGTTATGACTTTTAACATAAATACCCAAAATACAGAGTATGTGATGTGTGGCTCAGACGGGGGTTCAGTACACAGGTTGATAATCTGTCTAAATGAATATAGATTATCATATTAAAATTGATAGTATATCTAGGCAAGAAATATTTATTACAGATTAAAAATTCATATCCATGATATTTGTCTATTTAAATTTACCTGAAGATAAATTCAATGTGAATTTTAGGTAAAGAGACAATATTTAAAAAATACAATTGATTTCAAGTCCATATGGGTTTATTTATCCTCAGATTCATTTTAAAGGTTAATTCTCAAATAATTGTAGAATGTCCTTATATATGTGATCTAACATATAAATTTAGATAATTTATACAATTCATAATTAACACTAAATCCTGTGTGCCTTATTAAAGTGTATGAAGTGTTCTGTACTTTTAAATAGTAAGCCAGTATTTCAACCACTATTTTGGGGAATTTTAATTACAATTATTTTCTTATTATCTGAAAGTTCTATGGATAAACAATAATTTCTACTGTTCTTAAAATAATACATCCATGAACACCATAGGACAATGAAATTTATAAATAAGAATTTTGTTCTTGTAAACAATTTAAACAAAATCTAGAACATTGTGTTTGTGTAACAGGTATTATGTTTTGACTAGGACCAAGTATACATTTTATCACTGAAATACTAAATGTTCAATAAATATGTCTTTTGTAGGCAAGTCTGTATTGACAACCTCCAAATAGAAATGTTGCTATTGTTGTATTTTGGATAATGCTAATTTATAACTTTTGGAAAATTGATTGGTATAAATACTGTTACTTTGATTTTGAGAATTAGAATCTGGTTGTTAAAGTTTGTTAAAATAGAGTACTTGAGAATAAACATCCTGTCAAAGCAGAAAAAAAGTGGTGTAGAACCTAAAGTTAATGATGATTCAATTTTAAATAATTATCTTAAACAGAGGTGATACGAGGATATTGTAGGGTTTCCTAACACTTCTAAGTAGAAGATAATTATCTAAAAATGGTTTATATACTATTCACTGTACTTGATGCATGCAAAGTAATAAATCTCCATCTAACAATTATTTTTTGCTATTAAGTTTATAGCCAACAAATAACAATTAAACACAACATTGTACTTTCTAAAAAATAAAATCAAAATAACTTGGCTATTTTACAGGTCTAAAAGACCTGCCTTGGTTGTTATGTCTTTGCAATATTTTATCACAGTAATACTTGTCCAGGTTCATGTACCCTGTTTAGTTAAGTAGCAGCATATAGAATGGCAATAGGCTATTTAATTATTTAATAATATGCATAGATTTTTAATGTCTAAAGTTGTAGAAGGACCAAGCTAATTCCAGGATAATATGTGTGAGTGTATTACCATCACTTTCATGGGTGCCAACATTTTATTTCTCTTGCTATTTTGTAACATTCTCACAGAGACCGGTGTATGTCAAGGCTGACATATCATTTGGTCATTGATGAACATAATTATAGAAAATAAATTATGTTTTCACTATTTATTCTTTTGCTGTAAGGAAAATACCCAGTCTCCAAATGAAAATCAACTGCCACAAATAAAATTTCTACTTACCCTAAGAAAATGTTAGATCATTAAACTTGTTCTTAATGTGTTTAAATTCATTGATGTAACTTCTAATTAAGAAAAAAGTATGTTTGCTAATTATGTTTACACTTTACTGTTTGTTACTTTGTTTGAATCTATGTGTGTTTAGTTAGTACTTGTCTAATGATCGTAGTTTTACTCAAGAATGCAGTGAGTCTCATTTGAGATATAGGTTATTTTGCTTACAATGTGAGCTGAGACACTAAAGTTTCTATTACTAAGTTTTCATATATAGACTTATGAACAATATATATATATATATACATATATATGTGTGTGTGTGTCTGTGTTATGTGTGTGTATGTAATTTTAACACATAAAGATGTATAAAAAATTTCAAGCAGTTAAATTAATTTTTAAATGAATATTCCAGAATTAGACTCACAATTGCAAACAGGAAATAAATTGTTTCCAGTATGATTGTTTAGGCATTCCAGACTCCTATGCAGAGTGTTAAAATTTGCATCTACATACCATGTTTGAAATTGAAAGGGCACATTTCTTGTCATTATATGCATAAATAATTTTAAAATATTTTAATTATGTAAAAATATAATGATTAGATATTTGATTAAATATAATACCCTTGTAATTGTGAAAATAAATATTTATTTTATATTTTATATTTATATAAAGAAGAAATAATATATCAATCCTCACATTTAAACTATTTTAATATAAATTAAGAAAAGAGATTTCATTCCTTTTGTTTTGTATGATATGGGTTTCTCTGTAATTTGGAACCTGTCCTAGAACTCACCAGGCTGACCCATAACTCACAGATATCTATCCACCTTTCTCTGCCTCCTTAATTTGGTGATTAAAGGTGTGGGCCACCACAGCCTGGCCAAGATTTCATATTTTAAATCTGGTATTTCTAATTGGCCATTTACTCAGAATTAGATAATCATGAGAAAAGAAAATCATTATACACACAAATGCCTGTTTTAAATGACAGTACTAGCCCAAGAAATTTGTAATCTGACTAAAGAAGAGTAATAATGGAAAGCTGAAAAGAATACTACAAAGTGGAATTGAAAGATATGCATAGCTGAAATATGTTTTTCAATTAAAATAATGGATTGCAAATAATACCGAACTTATTTTAAGTTGCCTGAATGTTATCATTAACTATATACTCATAAAATAGAAAAATTAAGCTTCCTTATCAGATTTTGCAATTGACACATCTTTGTGGAGAAATGAATAAGAACAATAAAATCCATAAAGAAACTTAAAGAATCAAGTAACACATTGTTTGCCCAATGCATTTCTACCACCCAAATTATAATAAAATTCAGTGGGAAGAAGCATATTGTGAATGGAAAATTGCTTAAAGACTGTTTTCCAAGAAGATTCAAGAAGAAAATAAAATAAACAGACGGAAGTCATCAGATTTTAATAGCTGTGAAAAATAATAACCTAAAGATACCCTGGTGACTCATTAGAGTAAAGAGAGGAAATGAAAACCTGTGTACAGACATCCCAGTCAACATTTTGAATCCATGCAAATTAAAGCTACAAAGAATATTACAATATAAATTACAGAAAATCCTGACTGCCAATTTTAGATAATAGTATCTTCAGTTTTCTTACTACTCTCATGCTTTGTGTCCACTAAATCTCTTAGACTAAAACCAAAACAGAGATGACAAAGAATCATGAGATAAACCTTTCAGAAAAAATACTCTTCAAGCATGCATTTTGCTAGACATTTGGTGTGCTTGTCAGTACTTGTGAAGGTTTATGTGCTCACTCAGCAGCCCTCATTCCTGAATCTGGACATTTTTTTTTAACAGAAATTTGTTCAAAATTATAGCACAAAATTATTCCTTTATTTTATCATTTCTGTGTCATTTTGTATAAGTGTTTCACATGTAGGCAACATATAATTGGAGTTTCTTTAAGAAAAAACTTTACAGAGAACTCAGATTTTATAATTGAAACATTCTTACAATATACATTTGTAGCTGTAAGTGATGTGTTTGGTGTCATGCTCTTGACCGGTTTGATGCTATTTGTTTGCTATGCTTTCTTTTTTCTAAATTATTTAAATAAAAACAATATTATTTACATACCAAGCCCAGTACCCTCTCCCTCCCATCCTTCTGTCTCCCTATGATTCCCTCACCAGATCCCCCATCCACTTCTCAGGTAGGGTGAGGCCTCCCCTGGAGAATTATCAAAGTCTGCCACATATTTGTGGCAGGATCTATGATCACTCCTGTTTATGTAGGCTTAAAGAGTATCCCTCCATAGAGATTCAGCTCCCAAAGCCCATTCATGTACTAGAGATAAATAATGGTTCCACTACCAGTGGCCTGATAGACTACCCAAGCCCCCCAAGTGACACCCACATTCAGGGGCCCTGGTTCATTCTTATGCTGGTTACTCAGCTGCAAGACTGGAGTGTGAGCTCCCATTTGCTCAGGTCAGTTGTTTCTGTGGGTTTCCCCAGCAAGGTCTTGACCCCTTTGTGCATTACTGCTGCTTCTCTGCAACTGGATTCCAAGGGTTTTGCTGAGTATTTAGTGATGGATCTGTTTTTGCTTCCACTAGGTACTGGATGGAGCTCTATGATGGTAATTAAGGGAGTCATCAATCTCATTATAGGGAAAGGGCATCATTTTCTCATGAAGATAGACTTTTTGTCACCTTTTCACAGTATATTGTTAGGCTTCCTTTCATTGTGATATAATGAATAATAATCTCACCAAAGCAGGCTTGAATAAAAATACACATTAATTTCTTCCTAAATTTGTTATATTCACTTGGTTATATAAGTCTTTCAATATTTTCCCAAGATTAAAGGATGCACTTTGCATATCTATTACTTTTTTCTTTTTCTCAGCTCCAAACATTGTATTTCCCTTTTTTCTAGACTCTATAATATTTTGATACATAAAGGTGCTTAAATATGTGCAACTGGATTAAAGATAAGTCCATTGAACTTGGAGGTACAGAGTAATTTATTTGATTCAAAATCACATTTTAAATGAAGCTGAACAAGTTATTATAGAAATAGAAACATCACTATGAATGTATTGACAGAGATCCATGTGCTTTAAAAAGTCTAGGTATATTTGCATTACCAGAGATGAAAATATACTCCAGAACTCTTAAAACTGTCATCAAGCCTAACAAATTCACTATAAAAATTAACTAGACTAGGCATATTTGTTATGGTCTTGCTTGTTTCTTTCTGTGTTTAGAACTTGATTCTTGTTCATCTTGTGGCAATAGTTCTTTAATTGACCATAGCTTCTTTCCTCTTTTTCTACCTCATGATTCTGATACTGCTCATCCTGTATCATTCAGTACTTAAGTTAATGATTCCATTTAGAAGATTTTTGTCGTTGTCATTTTATTATACTGGAACACTATACATGAAAAAATAATCCCAGAAAGGAAAGAAAATATAATTTGGAGTTGTGTTAAAGTGGTTATTTACAGTGAAATAATTAGCATCATGGTGAATACATTTCATATGTTTTGGTACGTGATCAGTGGACATATATTTCATAAGCAGTTCAGCAGGCTCTTGGCTTCAGATGTGACATATTTTCCATACAGACTATAAGTGATTTCAATGAAGCTTAAATTTTTATCTTCATAACTGAATATATTAAACATTTTTCCTATGTATTCATTCATAATTAGCTCTAAATCATGTAGTTCTTTTAATGACACCTATTACACAATTCTCTATTTTTAAAAATAGGTTCCCCATTCTGAATTCATATATACATTGTCCAACTTACCAAAATATTTTATTTGAGATGCAATCAATTTGCTGAGAATACATTCTCAGTAAGTTGTGGGAAAAACTTCAACAGTTCCCATTTGTTTCAGTGAATTTTAAATCTCATATTTCTTGTCAGAATGCTTCACATCTCTTTTCACCCACTGATTATTTTTGCCTAAATTCCACCACTGGATGTTTCTATATTCTTCTTCCAGAACTGAATTAAAACTGGCTACTCTGAAAGTAGTTTGATCAATATTTGACCTGGCAAAAGTAAATAAATTAATATTCTAAAAATATAAGTATTCTCTTATCACCATAGTCATCTAATCTGAAATATTGGTTTTAAGTGACAGTTTTACATTTCTTAATATTTGAGCATTCGCATCCCAGATAAATATGAATTATATTTTATGTTGTCTGTGTCTAGTGTTTGTCCCATAAAACACTAATAAATATATATTTTAAATAAGAGTAATTTAACATTACTCTTTTTCCCATGATCTCATAGAAACACTGATTATCTATATATCAAGGTAAGATGCTACTACATAAGATTGAGCCTGATAAATATTCCTGCTTTGAGATGTAAGGGCTCCTGAATGCCCACTCCTAGGTCAGGATATATTGGTAGTTGGTATCTGCTGCAGGAAGGAGACCTGTTCTTTAGTATAACCATTGGAATTCTGTATACTCCAGTAAATGGTTCCACAACCAAATATACAGACATTAATTGGATTCAGTGGTTTAAATCAACAAAAAATATAAAAAAAAGGAACATGAAGTTACATTGGAGATGGAATGGTATGTCCTGTTGGCAGTTGGATATGGGGAAACGTATGTGTGATCAAAGTTCTTTGTAAACATGTATGCCATTTTCAAAGGTTCAATCTTTGAGGTGACTAATTACAAATGAATGAATGTTGCAAGTATCCAATCTACAATATATATATATATATATATATATATATATATATATTCTGGTTTTGCAGTGGATACATTTAAGGGATGGCCTTGACTCTCAGAATAGATTTAAATGTTGGACCTTTAAATGAGACTATTCTAGACTTGGGGACTTTTGAAGTTAGACTGAATGTGTTTTTGCTTTACGATCTGGCTACAAGCCTATAGAGGACAAAGTGTGGAATATGGTCATATAAATAAAAATGAATCCTATAGGCACATACATTTGAATGCTTAGTCACTAGGGAATGGTACTATTAGAAATAATTAGAAAGTTTTCTTTCTTCATGCTGACTTTGGATCATCTGCCTATGTTCTGCCATGCTCCCTGGTATGAGTAAAATTTACTAAAGCTATGTAACTGTAAGTAAGCCCCAGCTAAATGCTTTGTTTTTAAGAGTTGTCATGGTTATCACATCTCTTGACAGCAATACAAGATTGACTATGTCAAATGCTAAATGTTTCTCTGGCACATGGCAGTATTCCTCCCAAGTCATGGAGAGTAATAAAAGCCATAAAACTTAAAAATAGACTTTAATAGATGAATATTAAGTGAAGCAGAAGGTTTATTATAAGTACACAATTTTCTTTTTGTTATAAGATATAGCATACACTGTAGAGAGCCCAGTAGTGCCACGCCTTAAAGTGGTGCTGGCTTCCACCTTACACCTTCCAGCTAGTGAAGGCCCTCTGGGTAAACAAGCCCTTAATTGGTTAAGTCTGTTCAGCCTGTCTGCTTCCACATTAGAGTAGCCTATCTGCAGGATCCAAGTGGCTCACTGGGGTTGGTTAGCTCAAGGGTATTTAAGCCTGTGCAGGGGTCCCCCAGCTCTCTCTCTCTCTCCCCTCTCTTTCTCTCTCCCCCCTTACGGGCCAGAAGCAACATGTGTAAAGGATCCTGATTAAAACTGCAAGAAGAAGATCTACCCCGAATCACGTCTTCCTTGCTGGCGAGGGTCAGGCGTGTACAATACACATGGAAAGCATACAAAGTAATTATATATATATATATATATATATATATATGTATGTATGTATGTATATGTATATGTATATGTATGTATGTATATGTATATGTATATGTATATGTATATGCATATGTATATGTATATGTATATATTAAAATATGAAAACTCAGGACCTTCATTGAAATAATGTTGAACAAATTATTAGCAATGCTTATATTATCCTGTTGCTTTTACACAATAAAATTACTTGCTTATTAAATATAGTAGTGTTATAACTTAAGATTTTAGAGTTATTTAATCATATATCCAAACTTAATACTAGAATTTTGCTTTTTGAGCATGTTGTTTCATTTTTTTTTCCTTTTATTTAACATTGTTTTCTATTTTACATATTTATCCCAGTTCCCTCTCCCTTCCCAGTTCCTTAAACCTATAATACCATCAATCCAAAAGCAAACCATGCAGCTCCCTGTTAGTTCTAAAGCATCCAGAGCTGCATAGTGATAACTATTTATCTATATATATATATATACACCATGTGCACAGACATCCCCATTCTTGTGACTATTTCTTTTGCTTTCAGCATTATTTGGTTTCCCAAACATTTTGGTTCAGGTCTTGTTTAAGAAACCATATTGTTGAAAATTCACATGTGTAACTTCTCTGACACTTTTGTGAGGCAGGATTTCACAGCTGGGTTCCTGATCCTTTGGTTCATTCAATTGTTTATCACTGTGTCCCTCAATGCTCCCTGTGCTTCAGATGTAGTAGTTGTGTTGTGGGTGTATTATTTAGTGCTACGTATCACATGATCACTTGTTTTCCTTATTTTAATTGATTGTGCTTTTCAATAATTGTTTACACCTCATTCAAAAAATTATCTCTGATGAGAGGTAAGAGCTATGTTTACATGTGGACATAAGAATAAAGAATGCAAGTAGAGATTACGCAGGTTTACTAAATGTGTGGCTGCAGATTTTTCTCAACGATTCATGAGCTCACTAGCCTCAGGTAGTTGAGCACTTTTTCAGTACAAGACATGATTTACTTCTTACTTAGAGGACTTTAAGTCTAATTAGAAAGCTATTGGTTACTATTCTAAGATTTTTCTTCTTTGGGACTAGCTTCACTGGTATCATGAGGGCCATGCATGCAAACAATATCCCTATTCAGCTATAATGCCCATAAACTATAGGAGCCAGCAGTATGGAAATTATTTCATTTAGGCTGTCTTTACATAGCAACTTTGGTTTCATAAATATATTGAAGACATTTATGTGTCTATATTGTTAGGTGTTTTCCCTTGTTTTTATTATGAAGAATCTAAATATGCTCGAGTATATGTCCATCACTTTTTAGCCATCCCTATCTCCATATCCACATCTACATCTATCTGTGTATACTCTTTGTATTATTTGTAAAATATTTCAGTTTTATATGTGACAAAAATGATTGTGTTGATTGGAAGTCATAATTTATGTGGCGAATCACCATTCTCACTTATTAGTAACAGAAATAACTTAGATGAGTCCCAACTTATTTTTGATGCAGTTATCTTAAAACCCCAGTCACACTTACGAGGAAATTCTTGTTTTCACCTTCTTAGTACAAATCAAAGACCATTTTAAAAATAATTTGCAATTTATCTTATTTTTAAAAATAATTAGTTCTTTTTATGTCTTGCCAATTTAACATTTTCCTGTTCATTCTACTTGCAAAAGCTTTATATGACATCTAATTGAAGCATTCTAGAATTCTTGGAATTTCAAAATTCTTGTAATGAATGTGAGGAAGGAAACTATATAGTAATAGGACACAAAATCATGATAATTGAAAAGGAAAAATAATCTTTCAAAGATTGAAATAGAGCAAAATTATATGAATATTTTTCCCTTGCTACAGTTATTTTCTAAATAAAAAAAATTGTTCAAACACTATTTCTAACCAAATAGTAATTATTATTTTATGTATTTTTATTTATATTTAAAACAAGCTTGTTTTACATATCAATTCCAGTTCCTACAAACTCCGACCCTCCCCCTTTTCTTCAGCCAATCCCCATCCCTTTCCCATTCTGCTCCCCACAGAGGGTTAGGCCTTCCATGGAGAGTCTTTAAAGTCTCTCATATTATTTGGAGCAGGGCCCAGGCCCTCGCACATGTGTTTAGGCTGAGGGAGTTTCCCTCTATGTGGAATGAGCTCCCAAATCCCATTCATATACTAGGGATAAAAACTGATCAACTACCAGAGGCCCAATAGACAGCCCAGGCTTCTTAAATAACACCACATTCTGGATTGGTAGTATGCATTCTGGATTGGTAGTATCTATCCTAATGAAATCAATGAGACCCCCCCCCCCCCGTGTTCAAGTCATTCTATGGGTTTCTCTGGACTGGTCTGACCACTTTGCTCATCATTCCTCTCTATCTGCAACTGGATTCCAAGAGTTCGGATCAGTGTTTGCTGTGTATGTCTGCTTCTGCTTCCACCAGATGAAGGCTCTCAGATGGCATATAATGTAGTCATCAATCTCATTATCTGGGAAGGGCATTTAAGGTAGCCTCACCAGTATTGGTTAGATTATTAACTGGGGTCATCCTTGTAGCTATCTGGACATTTCCCTCGTGTCAGATTTCTCTTAAAACCTATAATGTATCACTCTTTATGGTATCTCTTTTCTTTTCTCTTTTCTTTCCCTAACTCAATCGTCTTGCTCTGACATGCCCACCTCTGCCCTCCTCTACTTTCTAACACCCTTTCCCCTACCCAATGCTACCAATTTTCTTGGGACAACTAGTCCTTTTCCCATTCTCCAGAGGACCATGTATACCTCTCTGAGAGTCTCTCTTGTTTCCTAACTTTTCTGATGGTGTAGATTGTAGGCTGGTAATCTTTTGTTCTATATCTAAAAGTCACATATGAGTGAATACATACTGTGTTTATCTTTTTGTGAGTGGGTTACCTCACTGAGGATGGTTTCTTCTATTTCCCACCATCTACCAGCAAATTTTAAGATTCCATTGTTTTTGTTTGTTTGATTGTTTTTTTGTTTTTTTTTCTTTTTCTAATTCTGCTGGGTAGTTTTAGGAGCACTTTCCTGCCAGCCTGTTCCCAGAGCTGCCTCAGCCCCAATAACACACAGAAAGCTGTATTAGACATAAAGCTGTTGGCGAGTTACTAATATTTCTTATTGGCTAGCTCTGTCTTAAATATTAACCTATTTCTATCAATCTAAGTGTTTCCAAGTGGTCTTATCTTACCAGAAAGAGGGTCCAGACAATTACTTTCAAGTCTCTACATCTTGACTCTCTTCTACCACATCTCCCAGAATCCTCCTTGTCTCCCAGTCTTACCTATCTTGCTTTCTTACTGACTGACAAACAAGGCTTTATTCATTATCCAATAAGAGAACAAATTTACAGAATGGCATCTCCCATCAGAGTAGAAATCCAGTGTGTAATTGTACCACATTATCTCCATCCAATCTTAGTTGAGAGTTATCTAGGTTACTTCTAGTTTCTGGGTATTACAAGTGATGCTGCTATGAACTAGTTGAACAGGTGTCCCTGTTTTATGAATGTGTATCTTTTGGTATATGCCTAAGATTGGAATTACTGGATCTAGAGGTAGACTGATTTTCATTTTCTTGAGAAACCACCATACTGATTTCCAAAGTGGCTGTAAGAGTTGTACTCCAACAAACAATTAAGGAGTTTACCTCTTTCTCCTCATGCTCTCCAGCATAAACTGTCAATGATCTTCTTGGTTTTAGCCCTTCTAACAGGAGCAAGACATCTCAGCATTGTTTTGATTTGTATTTCCCTGATGGCTAAGGATGTTTAGTACTTTCTTAAGTGTCTTTCAGCCATTCTAGATTTCTCTTTTGAAAATTCTGTATTTAATTCTGTGCCCCACTTTTTAATTGGATTATTTGGTGTTTTGGTAGCTAACTTCTTTAGCCTGTAAGCTCCACTAGTAATTCAGAGATGTCTAGAGCACACTTAGATATAGTTTCAAGAACTGAAAGAGATACAGATCAGCAGTCAATAGATGGGTATTGCCCTCTGTGCCTTCAGACACAGATCCTAGGCACCAGTTGTGACTTCAGATGTCAGCCAGGGCCTGATAAATCAATTAGGGCCAAGGCTATAGGAAGCAGCCCACAATGAGACCCTGCCTGTAATTAACCTGCCACAAACATGCTGTGGGATTCACAACAATACTCTAATTTGGGATCTTAGGGCCCCTAAATCAACACTATAAAAGTTTACTATCTAGAGACAAAAATTAGCCTCTAAACTCAACAAATCAAATCTCTGATATGCTGACCACAAGCAGGCCAAAATAAACAGAGATTCCTAATTATGCACTTGCTGAGAAACTTCAAAGGGAATTGTTAACATCTATAGAATGCCTGTTTATCTTTAAACTGTGACCAAAGATCTGTTCTTTGAGTTTTCTGTATAAAAACCCAATACTTTGAAGTAAACTTTGCAGCAGTTCGCAAACCTCCTCAGGTGTGTTTGTGTCTGTCTGTCAAGCTGAAGCCATTCCTGACCTGGTCATCCGAGTCTTGGTCTCCACACAGACCTGCAACCCACTGAGCAGTCTGTGGCATGGGGGTGTCATATTGATTTTGCTGTTGTTGACTATGTTGTTATACTGTCATCTATGCATCCTTTTTTTCAGTGTTTACTGGTCGAGTCTCTTTCTCTCTCCTTGTAGGTATGGGACTACCAAGATTCTCTTCCAGTATGTGCAAGAAAGTCCAATATCTGATCACTCTCCTTGTCCAGTGGGTGGAGGAGGGCCTAGGGCACTGGTAGACTATGGATGGGCTGGTCTGCTGGAACAGGTTACCCTGTGCACATTCCCACTTTTTCAAGAAGCTCTGAAGAGAGCATCAGAAGGCAGGATCTTCTGTATTTGGAGGCAGAACCAGGAAGCTGACAGAATATGGACAGGCTGGTTTGCCTGGAAAGGCTCCCCTGTGTGTGCACAGGCCCCAGGCATTAGGAGAGGTTACTTAGATTGACTGTAAATATATATATATATATATATATATATATATATATATATATATATATACATGTGTGCATATGCATATATGTGTGCATGTATAAACACACACACACACACATATATATATCTATATGCTGTAATTTTAAAAAATAAAATGAGAGAAATTTGATGACATTGAAAAGAGGTTTTTAAAATATATCTATTGTGTAGAACAATTTGATGAGTAGTGATATTAGCTCCTTGAATTTCTTTTAGAATTCTACACTGAAGCCATCTGGCTCCGTGCTTTTTTTGGTTGGGAAGATTTGATGACTGTTTCTAATCCATTAGTGTTTATAGTTCTATTTAAAGTACTTATCTGTTCTTGTTTTAATTTTGGTAAGTGATAGCTATCTAGATTTTGTTTATTTCCTTTGAATATTCAAATTTTGTGGAGTACAGGTTTTCAAAGTATGATATCACACTTACCTGGATTTCCTCAATTTCCGTGGTTATAACCCTTGTTCATTTTGATTTTGTTGATTTGCATGTTCTCTCTCTTCTTTTTGGTTAGTTTGGATAAAGGTTTGTCTATCTTCTTGGTTTTCTCAAAAAACCAACTCTTTGTTACATCGATTCTTTGTATTTTTTCTTAGTTTCTATTTTATTCATTTCAGCTCTTAATTTGATTATTTCCTAGCAACTACTCCTCATAGCACTGCTTTCAAAGTGTCCCAAAAGTTTGGGTATGTTGATCATCATTCTCGTTGAATTCCAGAAAATCTTTAATTTTTTTCCCTTAACCCTGGAGTAGTACAATTGTTAATTTTCATTGTGTCCCACATTTCCTGGATATTTTATTTTAAGGATTTGTTGGATTTAAGATTTATTTTGTTTGATGAATCTACTTTCTCTAGTTTATCTTCAGCACCTGAGATTCTATCTTTCATTTCTTGTATATTATTGATTATGCTTGCATCTGTAGTTCCTGATCATTTACACAGTTTGTTTATTTGCAGCATTTCCTGAGTTCGTGGGGTTTTTTGTTTTGTTTTGTTTGTTTTGTTTATTTGGTTGTTTTTTTATATATATTTATTTTAGTTTTCAGGTCTTGAATTGTTTCAAATGTTTTCTTCATCAGTTCAATTGTTTTTTTTCTTGGCTTTCCTTACTATCTTTAAGAGAGTTGTTCATATCTTGCATTTTCTGTTTGGTCTTTTCCTCTGTTTCTTCCAATTTTCTGTTTGTTTGTTTTTTCTTCTTCTTTTATTTCTTTAAGGTATTTTCTCATGCCTTCTTTGAGGGCCTTTATCACTTTTATGAAGTTAATTTTTAAGATATTCTCTTCTGCTTCATCTGCTTTGGTGTGTTCAGGTCTTGTTGGTGTAGAGACCGTGGATTCTGGATGTGCCATGTTGGTGTTCCTATTGTTGAATGCTTTTTTGTATTACAATCTTCCCTTTGCTTCTTTCAGTGAGTGCAGATGGAGTCTCTCTCTCCTCTCTCTCTCTCTCTCTCTCTCTCTCTCTCTCTCTCTCTCTCTCTCTCTCTCTCTCTCTCTCTCTCTCTCTCTCCCCTCTGTTCTCCCAGTTGGTAGAGGTGGGTCAGGTGTTTGATGCCTGTAACTCAGGACTATCATAGCTCTCTTGGATGTCTGTGCAGCAGAGAGTATGTGATGGGGCTTAAAGATCAGGTGAGTGCAGCCTCAAGGTGGTCCAGAGTGGATAAGTGAGTCCAGTATGCTCAAATCTGACCCAGAAAGTTCCAAGGAGGTGAAGGGTGGTGTTGGTGTTGGACTTGCACTGTGGCCCAATGATCACCCCAACCAGAGGTCCCAGCAGGATCAATGGTGAGGAGAAGGCAGGCTCTGGATGGTGTATGGACCAGAGTACCAGGACTACACTAGTCAGGGCAGGTTTATATTAGTAAGTGAGATGCAGTTCTAACCAAAGGAGTTCCCAGGGAAGGATATGTGGGGGATTAGGCCTGATCTGGTACCAGACTCACCTCCTGCAGAGGACAGGTGGTGGAGTCCGAAAAAACTGTACCACGTTAATTTTTAGCCACTCTTCAGTTAAGGGATTTCTAGGCTATTTCCAGGTTCTGACTATTATTAATAAAGCCACAATGAATACAGTTGAGCAAGTATATTGTGGTAGGATAGCGGTTCTTTTGGGTATATGCCCAGAATCATCTTCTTGTGCCTTGAGGTATATTGCTTTCTAATTTTCTGAGGAAATGCCAAATTTTTTTCCATAATGTCTACTAAAGTTTATCCTCACACCAACAATGGAAGAGTGTTTACCTTGATCCATATCATGGACAGTTTATCAATTCATTATTTGTGATTTTTTTTGTTTGTGTTTTCAAGGCAGTTTCCTTTTTAGACCATGGCTGTCCTGAAGTTCCTTCTGTAGACAAGACTAGTCTCAAACACACAGAGACCTGTTTACCTTTTCTTGTGAGTACTGGCAATTAGAAATATGCACCACAACCACTCTGCAACAATTCAAATATTTGATAAAAATCATTATCTTTGCATGAAAAATGAAAAAAAATATAACCATATTACCATGGTTTTATTTGTTAATCCTTTTAAATTTTGTTTATTGTTCTTTAGGTTTATGAAATATTTTGTGTGTTTTATAATTTAAAAGAGGTGCTAAATCTTACAAATTAGAAAGTTCTGATAGTCTAATAACACAGTGTTTTCTACAATATTACACTTATTTCCATGGGGTTTTGTGAGAATTGCATTGAAGAAACTATTAGACAAAGAACTAGGTATTCTGTCTACCCTGACTGTGGAAAAGGTAACTGTAAATACTCAATGTTAAGTATTAATATGAAACACAAAGAACCACATCTCAATTCTAGTATTTGTGAATATACATACACATCTCCCTCAAAATTTCATGCTCCACTTCTATGATGAGGAACCTACATGACTGTGTGTAAATATGAGTTCCATTTCTGTCAATACTGTACATTTCCCTTTCTTGATAATCATTATCCAAGAGACTGCCCTGTACTCAGCGTTCACTAAGTCTCAATTCTGACAAATGTGCTCTCCATGAATGTTGTTTGTTACAGACTGTGCTTTCAACTATTCCTGTAAAGAAGACTTTCCTTCATAATTATTCCCCAAGGCCGTCTGAAAGTAGTTATGTTTGAAATCTGCTGTCAGTTCTAAAGTTTCTAACAGCATTTTGGAGAAGCTGACCAAATCATCCCATTTCTTTTAGTCATTCTGAGAGAAAACTTTTATAAATGTAAAGTTACATCTCCAATCTTGTAATGTGTTCATTTCTGTTATTTCTATTTTTCTTTGCTTAGACACTGAGTGGTAGAACTACACTGGTGTAGAAGATCTATTCAACAGTCAGTTCCTAAATATCTTCCTTATTAAAAACTTGAACTCTGTGCAAATAATCACAAATAGATTGTGAATTAGACATAGGAAGGCTCTTCCTACAATATGATCCCAGAAAGTCACCACTGCAATAGAAGAGCTGTTTTAGTCTCTTGATATGTGAATAAATAGTAACTGCAGAACATTTTCAAGATGTTAATGCATTTCTCTTTAGACAATATGCTATAACCCTGAATATAAACCTGAAGATGGATACAGAGTCTTTCAGGAAAGTCATAATAATACAAATGACATAATTTTGCTCCAGTATTTCTTTTTATCTTTAAAGTGTCTTTAAAGATATTGGTTCTTTTACAGTGTAAAGTGTGTGTGTGTGTGTTGTGTGTGTGTGTGTGTGTGTGTGTGTGTTTATCATGTCCACTCTCTGTTAGGCAACTATTCCCAAACCTACTTGCCCTTCCCACTAAAATGAAGTTTCTGCCCTATTTTTGCTTTAATTTAACCAATCAAAGAATAAAATTATTCTTGGATGTAGAGTTTTTCATGGAAGTGTGCTTAGTTTACAAGTAGCCAAACTTGAGAAATCTGTGTCTTTTTTCTCAAAAGGTAGTACTTGTCAATAGCACCATGACTGCAGTGAAATTTCATGTTGCATTCTCATCACTTCTCTGGGATGTAGTCTGTCTTGGACTCACAAAGGTCTTGTAAATGTTATCTCAATTGCTATAATATCATACATGCATCTAGTTTGTTATCTATAAGATACTGTTATTTCTTATTCATTCATTGACTCAATATCTTTTATTCTTTCTGCCCCCTCTCTGTAGTATATACTTTCCATTAAGGATGCATGTTCTATAGCTTCCTATTCTTTCCTGTTGTAAGTCTATGTTAATCTCAAACTATTGCAAAGGAACAGCATTCAAATGAAGCATGAGACATGTAGTCATAGAGATACTGTTCAGAGAGTGCTTGTTTGATCCAGTAAGTTCAAATGTATCCATTACTTTCTTTTGTATCAGACTGAGGATATCAGGACTTCTCTGGAGCCCCTGACTCTATTCAAAGTTGACTTTTGCACATTGTGGAAGATAGTTCATTTTCTACATGTAGCTATCTATTTTTGACATCACCATCTGTGTTGTCTTTTATCATTCTTTGATGTTTATTGGGGACTTTTTTGTCAAAAATCAGGTGATTGTAGGAGTGAAGATCCTCAGTTCTATTTCATTGATCACTTGCATGGATTAGATGCATTACTGATTTACTTTGGGTAACCAATGATGCATTTTTGTTGCATTAAGGAAGGAAGTAAAATATTCACACATGGAGTCATTTAACCAAGAGTGAGTTCAGATTTGAGTTCTCTGTCCTCTTTCTATATATTTTATGAGTCTGAATCTGTATCTTCCCACAGGCTATCATTTGAGTCTGTCTCAGTAACTGCAACTGTGTCTGTCCCTGTCTGAGACTTTGTGCCTGACGAAATGTGTGCTCTGTCTTTTATGGAAACCTGTAGAACCATCACATGGAGAAAAAAAGAGATTTTGCAAAAATCGCCAATAGTGTTACAAGGTATCAGGTCACTGACTTCAACTGATTTATATAGTAACAGTATTATAAACATAAATATTTAGCAACTGATATCCAAATATTGTTTTTAAAATTTATGAAGTAGATTCACTTTTAAAAGATTACTTTCAAGATCTGTACTTTCTGCTTTAAGGCAAGAATAAGCATCCATTATTCTCAGTCAGAATCAGAATTATGGAAGTAAGTAATTTAATATCACTGCTATATGTAACTTAGGTTGTAGAGGTTGATTACATGGAAAGTAAGAGAAAAATAATATTGATTGTAGCATTGTACTCTTACCTGGCCCATTGTGCAATAGTCTTAAGAGTCACAGGACCTCAAGTTGTATCCATTAACTTGGTCTTCAAAGTCCAGCAAAAGTTCCTATCTTTCAAATATGAGATTATTATTTAAATAATATTTATTCCAATTTTATGACATTACTATAGGTCTGTAGTAAAACTTGACATCAGTATTGTTTGATGTGTTTGAGGATTACTTTTGCTATCATGGTTCTGAAAAGTAAAAAATTTACTAGCTGTCTGTAGGGACATGAACTCGCCACCCTAGGGCCTCCGTCCCCTGCAGGTGGTCGCTCATGGAACTCTCTTGAGAAAAATAGTTCCTGAGATAACTCCAGGATGTCCCAACGACCTCTGTGGAATGTTCCAACGCCTTGTTTAATACAATACATAGCTTAACTGATAAGTAAACATGTAACTCCGGATCTCCCCTACCCCCTCCCTAGTCAGCTGATGAGTAAACGTATAACTTTGGACTTCCCCTATTTCCTTCCCCTCTTTTGCGGTTTTTGCCTTTATAAGCTTGTCACAAGTTTGGGTCGGGGTCGAACTCCTCCACTCCCCCGTGGGTGTACAAGTCTCGACCCCAGCATGCTGGCCTGAGATCTCATCCAATTCTGTTTTCAATAAACTTCCTCGTGTGATTGCAGCAAGTCCGGTCTCGGTGCCTCACTGGGTGCGCGCTATTCCCGAGATTTGAGTGAGGGTCTCCCTTCGGGGGGCTTTCAGTTCTTTAGGTTTTCCTGTAGAACTTGAATTATTTTATTAATGTTTCTATGGAGAACTGTGTTCATTTTTTTTGTTGAATTACTTTTTATCTGTATATTTTTTTTTTAGATATAATGGCCACATTTATAATATCGACCCTACACATTCATATATATGACAATTCTTTTTGGATCCTAGTATCTTCTTCAATAACTTCCTTCATTGTCTTAAAAGTATTCATTGTACAAGTCTTTCTCTCCCGTATTTAAATTTATTCAAAGATATTTTTGAGTCTACTGCAATTTGTATTGTTTAATTGATACATTTTTTTTCAGTGTGAAATGGGGCAGAGTTTATTTGAACATAAGTAAAGATGGAAGAGGGAGTAGAGATTTCTTTACTGGATGTGGTAGTTGATGTAACAATCTCAGAGATAGGTGGTATTAGCAGTAGCAATTATACCTCCCTATCTGAGTAGGGGTTTTGGACTAGCACGAAGGCTCTCTTATCTTTTGATCCTGTTTTTAGAAAAAGTGGGTGACAATCTTACTAATGCTATGATCTTTTAAACTGAGTTGTTCATGTTGTTGTGACTCCCAACCACTAAAGTATTTTCACTGCTATCTAATAACTGTAATTTTACTATTGTTATGGGTCATAATGTTAATATTTTTGCAGATAGGGTGCCAAGGTGGTGCATCCAGCAAGTTTAGAATCACTGCTTTAGTGGTTGTGGCTTTTTGTTGATACTAGACTTTGATATTTTAAAGTGCTTTACATTTAGAAAAGTAGCAGAAATCATTGTCATCATCCCAAATTCCTAAAATGATATGTTTGTGGCTTTAGGTGTTCCTTCTGAGTCTGCCTCCCAATATCTGCCTGCACTGTCATCTCCTATTTCTGTACATGACTGCTATATTGTGTGGGACATTTCTGACATGTCAGTATTTCTATCTGACCTCTGCTATTTCCAAATTATATTATTCTCTATTGCATTAAACATTATTGTTTTTATTGGAGAGAGGTTTCATCATTCTAGATGGCTGTAAAGAACAGTGACTATAAGCCACATGAAAGTTTCAATGGCCTCCACACATAAAACTGCCTTGACAAAGTAAAGGATCTACCTACCACAAACAGCTAATGATGAGAGAAGATGGTCAGTACTTTCTATGTATAATTACATTTAACAAGTCCTTTATGCTTTATAATGTAACAAAATATCCTAATGCCAGGAAACACATGAAAAAAAACTTTTAAAACTTATGCTGGCACCCTTTCCTTATCAAAAGCCAGATATCCCCAACGTGAGTTTCGTATACTCATTAGATTATTTTCCTGGGTTGTTATATTTCATGACCTCTTAAACTAATAAGTTCAATATCAATTTCTACATAAATTTTATGTATTTACATAAGTTTCCCTGTCTGTTCTTAGTGTTTTGATAATTTACTTAGTTACCCTATGATTATATTAACTATCTGGAAAGAAAATCACCTAAGATCCTAATATAATGAAAAAAATGGAAAAAAAATTACTAGGAGAGATACATAGGAAACATCAGTTTTGCTTTCAAATAACTATATTCTAAATTGTGATTAGATTTACCCACCAGAAAGATGAACTACAACCCAAACTTTCCAGGAAATGTGAAAATCTTCTTGTTGGGAGTTCTTTGTAGTGAAAGTTTTCTGTAGCCTGATATTAAGTCTCTCACTGATATAATAAATCAGATCAGGCCAAGTTAATAAGTCCAGACTTAATCTGAGCAAAGTGTTCCCAGATGATCCAGGGAAAGAAGAGAAATCAAGGAAGGAACAACAAATAGTGGTTTTTAATGCCACTATTAATCCAAACACATAGATGTTACCAAGTGAAAAGCTGACTATTATGTGTTATGGTAAGCCATTGTCTTATGACAAGAGGGAAACTGAACAGAGAAATTCTTTGCTTTGGGGTAAAGGTGATTTATACCCATGCGCATATATCTATATACAACATATGTATGTACATATGAAACATCTATAGCAACAATTTATGAAAAAAAAAACATGTATTTGGGAAAGATCAAGGAGGGGTATGTAACTATGGACAACTGAATTTGAGAAAACCAGAGACTGTAAGAGAATGCCGATGTTGTAGGTTGTCAAGTCTTATACTTTTTGTTATAACTCTGTTATTAGGCCCTTCTGCCTAATATCAAATCAAATTGAAATAAATTTGTATGTGATTCACCTTCTTTTATCATTAGCTTTATAGTCAATGTGTCACTATATTGATATTCTAATCCAGATGCTGATACTGGCAATAGCTGATCTCATAAACAAGTAGAGTGAGAATTATCTATGGCTGGTGTTTATAAAACAAGAGAACATACCAATAAATATACAAAGGATATCAGATAGAGGATCACTAAATCTTGCTTTTCCAGATTTTCCTCAGCTTGTGTTTTCTGGGTTGAATCTGTTTTATTTTTCTTGCTTGAACAGTTTTATTTCTTGAAACACTTTATTTGTGCTTTCTTTTATTTCCACAAAAGGTTTATTGATTTGCTCTATATTTTTATTTGTGTTTTCCTGGATTTCTTTAAAAGATTTACTCGTGTCATTTTTAAGGAGTCATCTCATCTTTATATACTTATTTTTGATTTTCTCCTGATAGAAAAATCAGGCCTGCTATAATAGGATAGCTGGGCTCTAGTGGAGATGAAAAAATATTGTTATGGAAGTTAATAATTGTGTTTTCACACTGGAAACTTGAAAGTCTGGGTTTAGAATGCTTATGTGTCTAGGTTCTGATTTCTGAAGTTATGATTTGTTCCTTGGTTTCTGTTTCACCTTTGGATATTTGAAGAATACTATGCCTGTGTATTGCCTGTTTCCCTGGCCTGCTCATTTGATTTATTCCAAGGGAATTCCTCCTTGTGTTGGAGTCTGGGATACTTGGATGAATTGAGGGAAGGACGATTTGAGAAAAGGTCTAGGTGTTTGTTTAGGTTGGGGTTAGAATGAAAAGAAAGATCCCAGAAGACTTTCTGCCTTAGATCCAGGAATGAGACACTGGGATTGGACCTCAAAAAGAGTAGGTGAGCAGTGGTGAGAGTGGACCTTGTGTTAGATGGGTGGGCCTGTTGGAGATGTGGGTGGGACAAAGTAGTGCTAGGAGGATATTTGAAGGAGATCTATTGAATGCACAGGAGATGAGAACAGCAGGGCATAAAATACAGTTGCAGTTCTTTTTCTCTAAAGCTATGGATGAAACTGGGAGGTTGTGTCAGGAAAAACAAAGAGAAGTGTTGGCAGCTTGCATCGATTTCTGGCAGTTATGGTTTGTGATTTTTATTTATGTTCTTGATGTCTAATTTTTCGTTGTGTGTGTGTGTGTGTGTGTGTGTGTTTGTGTGTGTGTGTGTGTTTGTGTGTGTGCGTTCTTGTATAATAAGCATCCTACCCATATATAGTTGGTAATCTTGTATAATAAGCCTCCTACCCATATAGAGTTGGTAATATTTCTTTATTAATATTCTATAGGTTGACTTTTTTTCAATAATGGTGGTTTTTAGTTTGTTTGCTTGTTGTTGTTGTTATTTTTTAATGTGTAGCAGCTTGCCCTTCCCTATATCAATGAGTCCACATATCTTCCTTACTTTCTACGCTTATCAGGTTCAGTGAATTACATCTTGTATTGAGATATTTTGTCTATGCAGAGCTAAGTTTTGCAAAAGGTGCAAAGCTAGTTTCATTTTTCAATATGTCTGGTTTGATCAGCATTATTTCTTCAAGATGCTGTCTGTTCTACAATGTGTATTGTTAGCCTTTATCTAAAGACCAAGTGGCTCTAGTAATGTAGACTTTTAACTGCAACCTCTATTCCACTGGTCAATAAATCAATTTTTATAGCAGTATCATGCTATTTTTGTTACTGTAACTCTATCACATAATCTCACAGAAGGTGATAATCATTGAAGTTTTTCTTATTCTGGAACTTTTGTGTTTCCATATGAAACTTAATAATGTGTACATTTTAATATCTGTAAAGATTTATCATTAAAGTTTTAGATTGCTTTTGGGAGGTTGCAAATTTTATAATACTTACATCACCAAATCATGAGTTATAGAGGTTTGTTCATCTTATGTTATATTTTCCAATTAGATTTTTGTACCTTAGAATTTATTTGATTAAGGTCTTGTACTTCCTCGGTTATATTATTTTAATACAATTTTTGGGATCATTATGAATGGAGTTGTTTTCCTGAATTTTTTCTCAGTTTGAGTATTTTTAACTTTATATCTACTCATGAATTTAAGACAAATAAGAATAAAATATTTCCCGTAAAATATAAAAATATCATTAAAAAGAAATAGTAACTTATATAAGTTAAAATGGATTGCATTCTGAACTATTTCATATCTCATACAAAATGCCTGTGATCACTCAAAACCATTTCAAAATAATTGAATACATAGTGAATAATTTAGAAATAGAACCATTAAATTTACAACTAATTTAAGCAAACTCTATTTGCTAAATTATAAATATAGAACTGAAAATATTTTTTTAAAAATTGGCAGGAATGGGGAATGTGTTACTTAGCATGCATTAGATTCCAGAGTCCTACTCAAATTTATTCTATAGACCTTTCAAATATATTGTTGAAAGGCTAGAAAATTCGCCAAAATAAAGAGCCAAAAAAATAAATTAAATTTATTATCAGAGGAAATGGAAAATATCTGTAAATTACAGCATCTATGGACAGCTATGTTTGCAACATCCCTCTAACCATGCTATGATATTTGCTAACCATGATTTTGCTATTTGTTCTTATTACAGATCCAGATGGCCCAGGTTGATCTTTAATATTTTAGGCTCAAAATAAAATATTGTCCTCTCCAGAGTTTAGCAGAGGTTACTCAACTTTGGAGTTTAAGACATTCCAAATAAATCTGTTGTAGACTGCAATTTAACCAAAGGCTGAATATAAAGATTAATACTTTCCCCTGTGTCTTCCCAGCTGCTCTGATTTCAAGACCTGATTGCTTACTATTTCCCTGTATCACTAGTGGAGTCTTTAGGCTTGTGCCATTGAAAAATAAAGATGCCCATATAGCTCATATATACTGTTTAAATTTGGTGTGTGTGTGTGTGTGTGTGTGTGTGTGTGTGTGT
Source organism: Cricetiscus sungorus (assembly GCA_030556225.1). Classification (NCBI taxonomy): domain Eukaryota; kingdom Metazoa; phylum Chordata; class Mammalia; order Rodentia; family Cricetidae; genus Cricetiscus; species Cricetiscus sungorus. The sequence goes on from JANBXA010000730.1 coordinate 43,841,973, forward strand.
GTGTGTCTGTGTCAGTGTGTGAGAGAGACACAGAGAGAAAGATAGAGGGAGAGAATAATCTTTTAGTTTATCTGTGTAATATTTCTTGTAACCTCAGTAATATTTTAGTAAAAACTGGAATTTATATCCTTTCTACCAAGGAAGTTTCCCTTTTTTAGTTCCTTTATTGTGTTGGCTCATACAAGCACTACTTCAATTTGATTAAATTTGTGGTCAATAGATACTGTGCAAGATTTTTGGTTGTTTTTATCTTTATCTGGGCTGTATTATTGTATACCAAAGAATGTGTATTTAGCACAAATTTTGTAAGGTAAGTTTGATTTTTTCTTCATTCCACATTTGCACTTAAGTAAGGCAACTCTTCAACTATAAATAAGTTTTATATATGGCAAGCATAAGGCCCAGTGTGTCCCTTGTATGTAGAAAAGTCTGCATGGGGCTGATCTGTTAGCTGTACTGTTTATTTTAGTTCAGTTGTAAATAAAAAAAAATTAGACCTCGTTCCTCTGTTTTTGTTTTAAGTCTGTCACGTGCCACAAGATGTGTGACGTGTGAATAATAAATAATAAATACTGTTGAAATATTTGAACAAATGTAGTTTAATACTCCAAAATAAAACACATGAAAAAGAGGCTTATTCAAGAAAAAAAGAACTAAGGAATGTAATTGAATTCTACAGGTGAATAAAACAATGCAGAAGAATGTGAAATTAACAAAAGAAAAAGTCATTCTTTTTCAAAAAGAGTATATTATTTATTTAAATTATTTAATACAATTTTAACACTATTGTGTTCCCTTAGATAAGTATTAATTTGTAATAACTTATGTAAAAACCTAAAGAAATTTTTATCTCTTTGACATTTCTTTCAGTGTAAAAAATTAGCTATAACTAGCAATTAACAGATAATTAATTGCAAAAGTCCTAGATATGCTGACTGATAAAGAACAATTAGACAACACGAGGTAATTGTTTTCATCTTTGACAATGAGTGGCTCCCATCTGTCATATCATGGCTGACTGTAGTTTCACTCCACTTTGTAATTAATCTATTGTAGTTTGCTGATTTCACATATCACTATTTATTTCAGTTATGATTACATCTCCCAACGTCAATGGAAACAAGGTAATTAAGAAAAAAACAGAAAATGGCCCTGACTTTCAAACTTTGTAATATCTTTTCATGAATTTATTTACTTTTACAAATTTATTACTGAGACTTAAAAAATTAATTTCCACATGTGTATGTCAAATTATGCTATGCTGGCCAGCAGTGTCAAGAGTAAACTCCTCAGAAAATAACGCTGTATAATTGTGTAATTGCTCAGTAAAAATGCATGGAAACTGAAGAATGTTTACTGAGGCGTATCATGAGAAACACTGAGATATAGAATGAATTCTAATTGGTCTTAATAATAAAAACTCAAGAGTCAGTTATCAGGGGGATGATAGCTGAAGAATCAAAGAAGCAAAGTGACCAATGAGCTGATCCTGTTTCTACTAATCCTCATATTACATTTCAAACTGACTGCCTCAAATACACTGATGCTCAGACTGAATCCTCATACTACATCCCTCCCTGTGAATCCTCAGACTGCTTCCTCAGACTACATTGAGCTCCTCTCTCCTCCTTATGACCCTACAATACATTGGAATGCTAATTTTGGCTTTTTAAGCCTTTCAAAGTGAATTATGGAGGGTATCTTTTGAAAAGATTACAATTTTTCTAATTTTCCTGAGTTGTTTACCTGTCTTAGCTTGGGTATTATTACCATGAAGAAACACCTTGACCAAAACAACTTTTAAAAGAACAACATGTAATTTGTATGGATTACTTGCAATTCAGGGGTTCTGTCCATTTATGTCATGGTAGAGAAGAACATTGGGGTGTATAGGCTGCTATGGCGCTGGAACTGACGGTCACATTGAGGGAACATTGAGCAAAAGATACCTCAAATCCTGTCCCCATAGTGACACAATCCTCTAACAAAGCCGTATCTCCTAATGGTGCCACTCCTTTGGGTGCCATTTATTTTAAAATCACAACAGCATCATACTATGTACCCAAGGATGTGTTTATTTAATGACCAGGGTCTCAAAAGTCTGTCTCAGTGATCCTAATACAGGTATTTATCCTTTTGAAACTAACATTGAAAACAAAACATAAAAACATTCTGCCCATGGACTGAAATTGATATAATCTGAACAAAAAGGAAAATTAAATAGTATTGAACCATTATACAAAAATATCCATAAAATTTATACAGATCCAAATAAGTGATATGTCAAATTAAAAAGAAAAGAAGTTCCAATATATTGAGGATTGACTCCACAAGTACTTTCCCTCTAGAGACATTATAAAAATAGTAACTAAATAGTGCAGATCAAAGTAAAACACTTCAATACAATTACCATACTCAACATCTATATGCATCTATCACAAGAAAGTGAGTATGATACAGTGAGACACAATTGATGGAAGAGAAACTCTCATAGCTAAATCCCCCTTTTCTGCTTTCTTATGTCTTAGAATTAAAGGGCTTTGCCTGAATTATCTTACAGGGGAAGGAGCAACCTTCTTCAAACTAACTTGGGGTTAGCAATCCATCAAGGAAAAAAAAATGGTAGTGTCTCACCCTTACCCTTGGCCTTGACCAGAGGCCATTCCCAGGCTTCTCTGTTGAAACTTTCTACCAGGCACAAAGGTGAAAAATTATTTAACTCTGAATAGGTCATTTTCTGTTTTTAGGTATTTCTTTTTATTTCCACTATGTCCACAAATGATTTAAGCTCAAATTTTCTTCAACATGAAATTGATTCACCAATTGCTTCTGATCTACCCAACACTGGAGCAGCACACTGATACATGGTGGGAAAGAAACACAGAGAGTAAGAGGACCTTTCATCACCTTACTAACACTAGAGTAACAACTAATTGAAGTTTTTACTGGTTCTTTCACTTAGACCACTTGTTTTAATCTAATTGTTATGCATCTGGTCTCTTGGATATCACTTAGCTGAGACCTTGATGTGATTTTGTGTTCTCATAGTTAAAAACTCAATGCTCCAGCCTCTAAATTGAACAAACTCCAGCAGATACACTTCAGAAGATATCAGAACAAGATTTTGTAGTTCTTTAGATCTACAAAAATGATGAAGAACAAGAAGAGTCAAAACAATTGTCCCAAACAGAAGAAGCCTTTAAAGACACAACATCTGAAGAATATGTACTCCAGAATGAAAATCAAGGAAACAAGAATAACAGATTCCTAAGGGAAGCATATTAAACTATAGCTTGGAGCAATAAGGATGTTTCAGTGTTGGCTCATTAATTGTAACAAATATATTATTCTAAATGAAGATGTTAACAAATAGGAGAAAACTGTGACTTGGCAAGTCTCTATACCATCTGTCCTATATTTTAGTAAGTCCAAGATTGCTCTAAAAATAAAATCTATGGATAATACAAATAGATAAATAAGTTTAATAATTCATAACATTTATCAACGCTTTCTTTTCAGTTTGGTTAAAATAAGTAACAAAATTTTGTACTTCAAGTTCTCATTGTTTCAAATTTTAAGCTCTCTCTGTTTGATGTTGTTTTTAACATTTTATATTAATCCAGCATTAACTTTAACTATTATAAAATACATGTTATGGCATACTTAAGAAAAAACATGCTATTTATTTAGTTTATAGTTTTGGAGTTTCAAAGTCTCAATGGTATATATAGCACAGGCTCCATAGGTCACAACAACCCCTGTACGGCTTCATTTAAAGCTTTGAATACAATGTGCAGAGGCTCAGAGAGCAAGTAAGTGATGACATCTTTATCTACAAGCCCAGAAAAAAGAGAAGAATGTCAGGTGCAGTGCAACTATTGCTTACCTCCCATATAACCTTCCAATACCACTACCCTGAGAAATTGTGTAGTAAATACTTACTACACAAATCTCAGAAAGGCACTGCTTCAAAATAGAGCATAGTATTTTGAAATAATTATATCTTGTTTTAAAAGTATTGTAAACTACTTATTTTATTGGTAGTAGGTTTTTATTTTTTAGTTTGATTTGCTTGGTATTGTCTCTAAGAACAAAAGACTTCTGATCAAGGATACAAAAAAGATAATGTTGTTGGGATGTAAATGTATTTTTGTAAATGTATTTTTCCCTTTTTTTATTTTCCTAGATGAACAAAATAACATTTTTACAATAAGTCTAATAGTTCATTATCGGTTATTAATAGCAATGAATATGAACAACAAAATCAGATGTGTAGGTAGATGAATAAACAAGAAGGTATGTGACTGATAAAGAGAAGAGTTGCTCTTCTCATTAGGGGTACTATATTGAATACTTAAAAAGACATACAGATATTAATATATAGATCTCAATACAATGTGCTACAGTGAACAATACAATGAGCTATAGATCAGAGTAAAGATTATTTATTTATTTTATTTTTACATTCCCAACTGCAGTTTGTTCTCTCTCTTCCCAGGCCCTTCCCTGTATCTCCACTCCCTTCCATCTTCCATTTACTCCTCTTCATTTTCTCTTCAGAAAAGAGCAAGTCTCCTGTGGATATAAAGCAGCGATGGTATATTAAGTTGCAGTGAAACTATGCACCTCCTCTCTTCTTAAGTCTGGTCAAGGCAAACCTGTAGGGGGAAAAAGTCCACAAAGCAGCCAATAGAGTCAGAGACAGCCCTTGCACCCACTGTTGGATTCTCACAAAAAGACCAAGCAACACTACTGAAACATATATGTAGAGGATCGATCCTATGCAGCCTTCCTGAATGTTAGTTAGTCAGTGTAACGATTGTCAAATATGACTTAAATTTCATATTTGGCTAACAAGAAAGTTCAAATGCTAACAATGAAGATAAGAGCAGGGCACTTGAAGTTGTTTTCTTTCTTTCCTTTAGTTAAACCCAGTATTATATGGATATGGGGAATGGACACTTGAAGGAATCAATACTGGAAATTTCCTCTGTACACAGAAACATCTAAGTTCAATGTAACCATTTAAAGCCTAGACTTTATATCTTTTATGTACAAGGATATGACAGTTCCTCTCTTAGAGTCAATGTCTATGTCAATAACTTTGAGCACCTTGGAATAAAACACAATTGCACATCAAGAACTTTTGGAATAATATGATGCTGAAAACATTTTAAATTTCAAAGGAAATTTGAATTATAATGAGCAAAGTTCAACTCAAACATCTCAAAATGTTAGAAGTATGTTCTCATGCATAACAGAAAGAAAATGAGAGTTTTCCAAGTCTTCAGGTTATTAATCTATACTCTCGGATTTAATCAGGCAACTTCATACACACATTTGAAGATGTCTTAAGTAAAGTTTTATTACCTGCAGAGATTTTCACTAAATGTAAACAGATTAAGAGCATTCACAATTTCTGAATCTTAAAAACACTTCATTGAATAACATATATCAACTACATTTATTTTGCAAAATTATTTAAAATAAACCGTTTCTTCAACATTTATTTAAATAAATGACAAAATGTATGAAAACCAAAGCAATAGTAGAACAATTTATACAATTAGTGTGTAATGTAGTGTGCTATAGAATTACTTTGAAATAAATAGTGAGATTTTAAAATAAATAATAAAGTGAAGGTAAGGGCATAAAGCATGCACAGTCCATTATGACACTCCATCAAGTGCAGGCTCTATAGTCTCAGCCTGATAAAAATTGCACATGATATGATTGAGCCCCAGTCTCAATGAGAATCAATGGGAACAAAATGTTCTTTCCCTTGTTAATGTGAGACAATATCAAATTTTGGATTCTACTAAATTTTCATTCTGAGATTTAAGCAAGTTGTTTCTTATGTGGAAGTTACTAAATGATATAACTCCAAATTAAAAATTTTTACTGAAATTAATTAATGTCAATCTAAAATTTATCTATTGGCAAAAATTTTCAAAATTTTAAAACATTATTTTCAATATTTATATTTATTTATAGTTTTTGAAGAATTTATGGCATTGAGTTTTGCCTATAAATGGGAGGCACAACATGCATTTCTTTTTTATCCATTTTTTAAATTTAAATGTGAAAAAAGCTTGTTTTACATGTCAACCCCAGTTCTATGTCTCCCTCTTCCTCCCCTGTCACCCCAACAAACTCCCATATCATCCCCTTTCTACTCCCCAGGAAGAGCAAGGCCTTACATGGGGGGATCTTCAAAGTCTGTCAGAACATTTAGAGTAGGGCCTAGTCCCTCCCCCCACGTGTCTATGCTGAGAGAGTATCCATCTCTTTGGAATGGGCTCCCAAATTCCATTCATATACTAGGGATAAATACTGATACACTACCAGAGGCCACATACAACATATATTTCTTACTTATACTACTCATCAATAAAATGTATGATAACATATTAACTCAAAATATCTGTGTTTCAAATACTCAATTTCTGATATTAGTCTAGTATTTGTATGTTTTCTGAAGCATTCAAAAAAGCCAAAATAGCCAATTAGTCTTGACCTACATATTACACAATGTTTTTTAATAGGTTTTATTTTCAAGATATATTAACCTAAGTGTAAATTTTTCACTTTATAAGTATAGAAAGGAGATAAAAATAAATTAATATTTTCAAATTGTCCATACACTACACTTACAATCCTACAACCCTCTCAAACTGTTTTCCAAGAATATATCTGTTACAAAGGACAGCATGAAAATCAACAGAGTTATCTTTTCTTGGTTTCAAGCCTGCTTTGTTATGGACCTTCTATCTTCTCCTACCATTGTGTAGCCTCTCAGGATTCAGCAATCTCTGTACCTTTTAACCTTTACTAACCTCTTTAAAAAATATAATGGTTGGTTTCAGTTGTTTCTCTGAATCTTTTGTGTTGAGTTTCTTTTCTGCTCAGTGGTTTGCTTTTTTTCTGTTGTCTTTTTACTTTTCTAAGCCTCACAGTGAGTTCTCTTTCTAACCATGCTTACGTCCTATGATGGAGGCTAATCCCCTAATATCAGTCTTCTTCTTCACTGAACTGTACCCAACATCCTCTTGTGAAGATGCACTAGTTCCCTTTATTCTCTATTTAAAATCTTCACCGAGAGACAGGCCCTGATATCTATTTTTCTGCTAGTAGTGTACCAATACCCAACTCTTGTAAATTTTCAGTATTAAAACCTTGAAGAAAGGACATTGGATTCTTAGAGAAAAGTGAGAACAATGTAAAACCATTACTAGAATATAAACAAATCTTTAGTATAATTCCTGACTTCTGAAAGTCATACATACTTAAAGATAGTGATGCATGATATAGGAAATTTCAGTACAGTTTATGGTGCAGACTATAGCTATGTAAACTAAGTTGACAACTATACAGTCATGCAATCCTATGAAGATATACATTTCTTCTTCCTGAAAAGAAAAATTATAAAGCTAAGAATGAGTATGTTTTCAATTCAAAGTGTCAAATTTTAATAAGTATTTCAAGCATACTAATTAGCTTTATTGGGCAATTCACAAAATTTTTTTCAACTCAAAATATGAATTTGTTTTAATGGTGTGGTACTTAAGACATTCTATATTCTATAATGTAACAATACATCAATAAATTAATTATTTAAATTATTTAATGCCTCTAATGTTCTACAAAGTTACAGATATTAATAAGGCAGATTGCTTATCATTAACAATTAGTTGTTAATATTTCATTCAATTTTTCTACTCACATTTTGTGAATATCTTGTTTTACACATTAATTCTGGAATCCATTCATTTTACTTGTGTGTGTGTGTGTGTGTGTGTGTGTTTACATGTGTGTTTACATGTGTGTACATGTGTGCTTTTGGTTTTTGTTCATGTGTGTGCCTGTGTATGTAAACGTCAGTTGACATTGCTTATTTTCATTTTTATAGTAGTCTTCCACTTTTTGTTTGCAAAAGAATATCTCATATGCCTAGAATTTCATCAGGTACTGTAAAGTGGTTTACCTGGAAGCTTGGTGAATATGTCATTGCCTCTTTAGAATGGCCTTACAGGTTTGGATCATGATACTGGCTTCTTGCCTGATTCCTGGATTGTGGACTTAATCCTTATTCTTGTGAAGAAAGTCTTTTAGCAGTAAGCCATTTCCTTTTATACATGTAAGGAATAATGAAGTGGCTTTATTCACGAAAAGAGGACAGAGTGAATTCAACTTAATGTTGGCATGAAGCATGAAAATATCACCTTGCACAAAACTCAAGTCTAAGCAGATAAAAATCCTCAACATATGTCCACATAAACTGAACCTGATAGAAGAGAAAGTGGGGCATAACCTTGAACACACTGGCACAAGAGACAACTTCCTTAACAGAAAAAGAACATCAATAGCACAGACACAGTGATCAACAATTAATAAATGGGACCTTATAAAACTGAAAAGCATCTGTAAGGGAAAGGACATCATCAATTGGTCAAAGTGGCAGTTCACAGAGAAATTTTTGAATATCAAATAAATATTAATAATATGATTTAATAATCTAAATTAAAGGCACAATGATCACAATGTTTTCTAAATGTTCCTGTATTTCCTTTGTAATAGAAATTTTAAGAACTTATTATAAATAACCATACTTCATTTTCCAAAATAAAATAGATTTATACTTAGGCCTTATTTCTCTTGTGTCATTTTTTTGTGCCATTTTCCAAACATATTACTGTAGGTATTATATACTTTCTCATGAGAAATTCAAAGTCCATTTAAATTCCCACTCTATAGAATAAAATGTTTCACCCTTTTTTAATCACATCTTTGAGATTTTATACAACATAATTTAATCATTTCTTACTCTCAACTCTTTCCAAATTTTTCCAATTTCTAATCCTTTCTTAAATTCCTGTTCTCTTATTACTTATCAATCCATATATGCCAAAATTCATTGTCTATATATTTATTAGTTTGGTGCCATACACTAGTTCATGGATGACCTAAAAACAAGCCAGACACCTTCAGAAAACTATAGTCCTAAAGACAACATGAACTGTCTATAGTTTCTTTATTAGAAGTAGGGACTCATAAGCTAGAATGTTGCCTGGTTTATAATTATGTGGTGGGTTCATGAGTTAAGTAGCCCTGTTCTATCCAGAAAACCAGTTTTACTTTGTTTCTTTCTCATTAACTTCTCTTTCTTATACTCATTATGCCCACACTGATCCAATAATCTTGGAGCCTTTGGTATGAAATATGACATATATATGTGCCAGTTTTGGCTGAACATTCCAGTCACTTATTCTGTGCACTTTTACCAGTTATATGAAGAAATTTCTTATTAACCACCAGCCAGTTATGCGATTTAGAGTTGTAATAATATTTATGTAAGGAAATATGTATTTAGAGGGCAGTTTGATATCCATGTCTATTGGCAAAATAAGACTAGAAAATTCACTCTGCTGACCTGTGTGTCTCCATTTATGGGCTGGTCATATTTGTAGTACAAGGAATATTGCTGCAATCAGAATGTTATTGATTACCTCTCAAACATTTTTGCCAGTATTGGACCCTGTTGTAGTGACTCATTCAATCAATAGTCTTTGAGGTGACAGCCCTATTGAAGGTGGTATCTCGGGTGCTATAAGTGGACTGGGAGTAGACTGGTACTCTTTTGGGTGGTGATCAGATAACTGAGAGTAGCATTCTGCACCTCCATGGCAGAAGCTCATGGTGGCACTTTACCTTCATTGTGTAAGTGTTCACCTGATAATTACTTGATATTCTTTTATCTTGAACTTCCTTACTTTGCCTACAATACTCTTTGTTATTTCTTCACACATTGATCAGAGTGTTCACAGCTAGCTAAGACTACTGATGACATAACTATGGAGCAGTGAGAATTTAAATGAGATACTAAAACCCTGACAAGATGAAAGTGAATGGGAAGTAGCTTCTGTGTTACAGATGGGGTCATGTGTCCTCTTCTTTCATCTCTCTAGAACCCCATCTGGTTCAGACCCAAGAAGGCCCTGTGAATGCTATCTCAGTCTCTGCAACTTTGTGTGAGTTTTGATCTTGTTTGTTTATAGAGCTGTGCAACTTAAGTGTTCCCCAAGCCCTTTGGCTCTTACACTCTTTCTATAACCTCTTCCACAGTGTTTCCTGAACCCTTAGCAGAAGTATTTGATGGCAACACCAGGCTTTATTTTTTATTCTTGATGACTCACGTAAATAATCAAAAGGCATTTCACGGCTTTTTGAATATTATAAATTTAATACTTAATTTCTCAAAAAAATTCATTTACCATTGAATAATGGGAAATGTCATTGTGTTCATGTATTTCCCTTATTGGTTAATGAATTAAAGCACTGTTGGCAAATAGGAAGGCAAAATAGGCAGGACTAGGAGACAAGCACAATTCTGGGAGATGTAGTAGGGGACATTCAAGATGCAGGGATGTGAGAAGAAAGTCTGGATCCTCTCTCCAATAAGAAAAGTCCACGTGGGAATACTTAGATTAATAGAAATGGGTTAATATTTAAGACAGAGCTGGTCAATAAGAAACACTCATAAAAGGCCAGCAGCTTTATATCTAATACAAAGTGTGTGTTATTTGCAGCTATGGGGCTAGGCTAGTGAGAAAACTGCTTATAAAGGCTAAATGGTCTGCAAAAAAGGCATTTGAGAGCTAATGAATACATTAGGTCAGGACCTTAAGGTTTTAGATTAATAACTGAGAAAAATGCATATGAGAAAAAAAGTAATATCTTTGTGTGTCATTTGAGGCTGTGGTGAAAGGAGAGTTGCTTCCAAAAGAAAGCAAGCAGGACTTCAGAAACTTGTTCACATTGTTCTTGAACTTCTAAAATTTAGGACTGTGAGACAACAAGTTTTGTTGTTTAAACTAATGAGTCAATGCTATGTTTGTCATATATTTTAAACACAGGTAAATTTTACATAGGTAATTAGTCTCTATACAAATACACTTATTGATTGATTGGTTCTCCATGTTCCTGCTTTGCTACATTTTAAGATTCTGAGACTCACTCTTTGACAAAATAATCTGCACTAATATTTTCTAATAGGAATATTGTTTCTGATTTGTTTTAAATATATTGTCATTTGAGACAACTCATTCTCATATACTCTGCAAGGCCAGCCAGTTCATAAGAAAATAATTAGCCATTATCTTTGCTTTCTTATGTATTGATTTTGTGCACAAGATTATTTTTTAACTCATGGTGATATATCTAGCTCATTGAAATTATTCTTAATCTTCTGTTTTTAATTACTAGATGGTAAAACTACTTCAAAATAACAATAACCTTATGGGATATTTCACTGCTCAAACTTTCAGACCATTCAATATCAATGGTGCTTGAAAAGTCAATGTCCTATCAGTCTTTCCAGTTAATAACTTTTTAATAGGATTCTTCCTAAATATGGGAAGAACAATGAACAAAGAAGCTGAAGAAATACATTAATTCACTTAACTGTTTTGTTTAGGGCCAGTCCTGCATATAACAGTGTATATTTTTCATTAACTAGAATAATAAAAAATCAAATGCAATTAACTAAGCTAATATGAAGGGACAAGATAAATGGTATATACTAACAGAATTCCAATGCTAACAACTTCAAGCCATAGCTGTCCTATTTGTTGACTAGAGCAAATATTGTTAAGCTAAAGAAACATCTAATAGATGATTAATGTTTCTTATTAAATTAGATGAACGAAAATAACAATGTTTACTTGTTAGCAAGTCAGTGGAAAAAAAAGAAACTTTGACAAGGATATTTTTTCCTCAAATTTTATTTTATAAAGATGGTCAATATAATTACATAGAGAAATGAAATTTGTCTGATATTGACTGTACGTGTTCCTCTAATTTTATAAGGAAGAATAATTAATATGGTAGGCTTGCAGGCAGGTGTACAGTAAGTTATGTATTTGCATGTAATATTTTTGTTCAAAATCTCAAAAGAAAAGCTGTTGTAAATGGGAGAAATGGCTCATCAGGTAAAGAACTAACCACTGATTCTAATAAACTTCTTTCTAGAAGTTTAATGGAGAGAACTCTCGGTACCAGTTTATTAATTAACTTTCGCATGCATGCCATGGCACATTCATGTCCACACACACATGAATAGATAAGAAAATGATAAATGCAGTTTTGAATAAGTAATTGATTTACAGGAGATTTATGGTAGAGTCTTATGGAAAGTCTTGCTTTTTCCCTGTAGATGGTATTACCATACACAATATTTTATATTATTTTCTTTATGACACTGATCACATGACTATGTAAAAAACTGAAGCATTCCCAAAACTGTAACCAAGAATCTACTTTGCACTCGTGGAGGCCAGAATACATACTTCAAAAATAGGTTCTTTTCTCTCTAGGTGGGTCCCTGGAATGGAACTCATTTGGAAGGATTATGATGAGTGACATTTTAACCCACTTAACCATCTTTCTAGCCAATAAACTTTTGTACAACCTTCTTCCCCTTGATATAATATCAGCTGTTTTCATAAAACAGTTACCCCACATGTATGGAAACACACAAAGACACACATACAGCTTCCAAGATCCCATGTAGAGCAATATTGAAAATATAAAATATTATCTACATTGTATAAAGTTACATTAGATTCATAGGCTAAGTAGTAAAATTGTGTTCAAAATAGTCAAGAACATTCCTCATTTAACTATTAGGAAAAGCATAGTAACTATAAATTCTGAAGTGCAAGTGTATTGAAGACATTAAAAATGGACAGACTTAAATGTTTGTAAGAGGATAATTGGGTAAAATTATCCAAGAAAACAAAACTTCTTTTTTCTGTCCTATTCATGCAACGGAAGATATATAATAGAGACAAGTTGAAATACATATGTGGAATAAAACATCTTTACAAGTAGCTTGCTCTTATTAAAACATTGAATTTAAACACACACACACACACACACACACACACACACACACACACACACACAAATAACACTTTTCAGCTTCTGGTTTGGGTACTGGAAATTCCTATAATTTTTTCAAATGCTGCTATAAAACAAGATGACTGTTTTCATCTTATTAACATTTGTAAGTTTTTTCCTTTTTCTTCACATTAAACTCTTACAGAATTTGTTAAACATGTATGGCATCTCCTTATATTATTGATTTAAAAGGAATTATATGTGTTTATCTTTTGTGTATTTTTATTTTATTTTTTTTTCAAAGTAAATTTTTTTTCAACAATATACTAAGTCCTAATAACTTCACATTCAAATTGTTCTTATTCAACTAAATTGCAGGCATACAATGACTGAACTGTTAACTACTGTTGTCAAACTCCTTTCTCACATTCATTATAAACACGGAGCTGATGAATACATTTGTTGTTCACAAAAACTACTTCAATACAGAGAAGTGAGTATAGAATGATATACAATATTTTCTGCCTATACATTTTTGCTTATCAAGCAACATTAATTTTTTGCAAATAACATCAGTAGTAGCGAGTTAATTGAAAGTCCTGCTTCTGTCAACTAAGGTGGCTCATATCATGCAGCTTCTTGGCAGCCTGCTAACTTCACTGGGGAGAGAGAAAACCTATTCTCTACAGTTATTCTCTGATGACCTCTGTAGAGCAGGTGTATACTCACTGACTCCCACCTTACAAAGGAATAAATAAATAAATAAAGGAAATAAAAATTGTCCTTTTCATGTCAACTCAACGCTAATGAGTTGACCATTAGCCAAATTTTTGGTAAATCTCCCCAGTTTTGAATCTAGAGTCATGTTGTTTTCTTCACATCTACCAACTCTTATTTTGATAGATTACTCTCAATTCCTTGACCTTTATTAGTTAAAAGGTTTATTTTATACAAGGATACATTGTTTGAGATATAGATTTTTAAAAAGGAACATTTGAGTTTTTATTTTTGAGAATATAATTTAAGACAGAATTTAAAATCTCACAACTTCTATATGAGATTCAAGCATATGCTCTCTCAGCTCTGTTTCTAGGCAGGTTTACATATTCAGTAGTATACAACTGCAGCCATCTTGGGTAATAAGCTGCCATTATTGCACAAGAGTCACTCACTTTCTCTCTCTTGCTTGTCTTGTATAGTTTCCCAGCAAGTTATAAATGTTTAATATGATTACTGTCACATGAGAATATTTCCACCTGTTCCATGTCATGAACTGTGCCTGGCTTTTGATATTAGCTTAAACAAAGTATAGACTAGACTGACTGAAAAGGCAGATATATGTTACGGCGGGAATAACATCTCCCATCAGATAGACTTTGTCATGCTCCCATCTGGTACTTTACTTCTATGAGGACATTCCTCAAAAATGGTACTCTCAATGGTCCTCTCTTTCCTCAGAACAATACTGCTATCTGCATTGTCTTCTACTTTAAAATTTCAGAGTGGATCTTATATATTGGGATTTGGGTTTTGTAGAATAAATATCAGTAAAATGAATAAATATTAATAAGACAAATGAAAAATATAATGTAAAAACATAATGAATAGCTGGGTGTTGATGGCACACACCTATAATCCCAGCACTCGGTAGGCAGAGGCAAGCAGATCTTTATAAGTTTGAGGCCAGCCTGGTTCCAGGACAGGCCCAAAACAATACAGAGAAACCCTGTCTCAAAAAACAAAAACAAAACAAAACAATAATATTTTGTTTTGTCATTATAATTAAAATACTTCTCATTCATTTTCCTCCCATATATCCTTCAATATTTTATCCACATGTATCAAATATAGAGTCTCTGCATGTTTCTGGGGGCTGGCCTGGTGGATGGACCAGACTGGCGGCAGGAAAAACGTGCCTGTAACAAAATGGTGTCAGAAGTGGGATTGAGAACTTTCACTTAAAACTTAACAAAAGCTAAAAAATAGTTTTTAGAAACAAAAGAACAGCGACAATCAAGGCTTCTTGGTAGCAGAATTTTTCTGGTTTGGACTTTGTTTTGTGAGAGACAGGTAAAGATTTGCACAGCTCATTTAATGGAGGTTTCCAAAATTAGCATAAGCGGCAAAATACATATTGTTTTAAAAGAGCTCCTCTAACAATTCATTGGTGTGTACCACAGCTGCAATGGAGGTTTATAGTGTGTTTTAAAATATATGTAGGCTTGGGAGAGAAAGAGAAAAGTAATAAGATGATTTTAAAAGATTCCTTCCAGACTAACATGGTTTGATCAAGCCAGACCCCCTGAAACAGTGCCCCAGGTGATCCAATATTCAAAGCAGTTGGGACAAAGCAGCCTTTCAGAATACAGCCCAGATTTCTGTGTCTTCATAAAATTCCCATGACAGCGCCACCTACCAGCAAGAAGTAGTTTGGAAAGAATGAAGCCCAAATTCCCAAATATTGTTTATAAATGGTTTTTTTTCATTTAAGTGGGCTTAGTTATAAATGGTTAATGACCACAAGCAATCTTTTTAAAGGTAAAAAGAGAATTATGGTATATATATGAATATTTTGTTTTGGAATGGATATTCATTTGTTGATATTAAGGTCAATTTTGTGGTATGTATATTTCTCCTCTTGTTTAGGTACTGTGTTTATATAGCTCATTTGAAAATGTAATGTATAATTTCTTACAGATTATAGATAATTACTTATGATAGTCAAAACTTGGAGTTAAGTTAGTTAGGATTTCTAGATATGCAGAGATGTATTTGAGATGAATAGGCATTCTTCCTATTCCTGTGGGTCCTGCATGTCCAGTTTATACAGCATAAAGTCAAACAATTTAGACAAGTGCAGTACCTTGCCCAAATGGCTAGTCTTGTCATATTAGAAGCAAACTCCATAATTGCTTCCTCAATGTCCATCATTCTTTCTGATGCAGGTGGTGGTACCAGGAGCAGTTGTGCCTCACTGTCAAGAAAAACCCTAAACCATTTTAAATGCCATATTCTGTAGGTCTTTGAAAGGTTTGAAGAATGCCTATTCATCTCAAACACATTTCTACATATTTCTATATCCCTTTTTTACCTTTAAAAAGATTGATTGTGGTTATTAACCATTTATAACGAAGCCCATTATGTTATGAGTAGGTTTTTCCCCACCAACGATCTAGTCCCATTCATTGTTCCTCCCTGCGAGTAGCCCTGTCCTGCTGCCATGCAAGCCCCAATAACATGCAAAGACTCTGTATTTGATACAAGCTGTTGGCTACTTATTATCATTGTTTATTGGCTAGCTTTTTCTTAATGATTAACCCATTTCTATTATTCTAAGTATTTCCATGTGGCTCGTCTTATGGGAGAATGGAGGGTTGGCATCTTGTTTTCTCTATGCTCTACATGCTGACTCCTCCCAACTACTTCCTCTTTCCTCCTCCTAGTCTCCTAGCCACACCTATCTTGCTTTCCCATTGGCCACAGTGATTTATTCATTAACCAGTATGAGAAACATATTTACAGAATACATCTCCCTTCAGGAAACTATGTAAAATAGAGTCTATTTCCATCTAAATGATATTTTCACATCCAGTGCAAGTCTTAATAAAAAGGATGAGAGTAGAAAGAGTTGACAGTAGATATTTTTTGAGATTTATGGTGGTTGTTCTCAGCCAAGTCTTATTTACATGTTCCAACATAATGGGAGAAGATAACATTAATAACTAACAAGATTTTTACAATTTATTAGGCAAAGATATTATTTTTGTTTATATGGTTCTGATGCAGTGAGCAAGTATGAGACATAAAGACATAAAGACTGTATTTATAATAACACATTGAGCAAACATAAGTTATTCTTTAGCTATTGTACCAATTTCAGAAATCATCAAACTTAGACATTTATGTTTCTTTTGTTTTCCTTTTTTGTGTTCATTAAAATTTGTAACAATGTTCATTTAAATGAAAACAAACATTTACAAACAATATTTGTGAATTTGGGCGTCATTCCTTCCAAACTGTTTCTTGCTGGTAGGGGGTCAAAGCATTTTAAATATATATATATATATATATATATATATATATATATATATATATTTAATTTTATATATATAAAATTTATATATATATAATTAAATATATATATATATAATCCAGCAACATTTGTTTTTTTTTAATAAAATAATTCAAAAATTTTACATGTGGATACCAGTTTCCTCTCCCTTCCTCTATCCAACCCTCCCTCCCTCCCTCTTACCATCTTTCCCCTGTGACAGGCACCCTGGCCACCCTCCCCTCCCATCCCCCTACTCCCATTCCACTTGTAGAGCTATGCTATCCAGGTTGGGTCATATAAATGTGTCAAGTCATTTGAAGTAGGGACTAGGACTTCTCTCCTGTCTCTAGGTTAATGGGGTATCCCTCCATGGGGGAATGTGTCCACAAGATCCTTTTGTGCACAAGGAATAGATCCTGTTTCTACTGTCTGAGGTTCTCCAGACTGCTCAGTCCTTCTAGCTGAGATCCATATTCAGGGGGTCTGAGTCAGTCCCATGCTGGGTTTCCAGCTATCAGTCTGGGGGGGGCATTATCTCTTCTTGTACAGGTCAGCTGTCTTTGTGAGTTTCTGCAACCTGGTCTTGTCTCCTCTCTTTGCATCTGGTTTCTAGTTCAACTCAGTGTTTGGTTATGGGTGTTTGCTTCTGTTTCCAACAGGTACTAGATGAGGGCTCCATGATGGTGGATAATGTACTTGGTGATCTCACAATCAGGGAAGTTCATTTATGGTTGCCTTTCCATGGCTTCTCAAATTATTAGTTGGAGTCAGTCTTGTAGTTCTCTAGACCTTTCTTTGGGTTCAGTTTTCTCTTCAAAACAATAATGGCTCCCTATTTTATCACCCCCCCCCGTCTCTCTCACTCTCACCCTGACACAATCTATCAAGTCACACGAGTTTTCCTCTCCTCCCCTTCTCTTTCTCCTAGTTCTCTTTCCATTCACTCCCCCCACTTCCCATGTGCTCTGGGGGACTTGTCCTTTCCCCCTGTTCTGAGGGACCATATATCAATCTCTTAGAATACACCTTGTATCTTAGTTCATCTGGTGGTGTGTATTATAGCCTGGTGATCCTTTGTTCTATGTCTAAAATCCATATATGAGAGAGTACATACCCTGTTCCTTTTTTGTGAATGGGTTACCTCATTCAGGATGGTTTCTTCAAGTTCCATCTACTTATCTGCGAACTTCAAGATTCCGTTATATTTTTCTGCAGAGTAGTATTCCGTTGTGTAGATGTACCACATCTTCTTTATCCATTCCTCAGTTGAGGGGCATCTAGGTTGCTTCCAGGTTATTGCTATTGCAAATAATGCTGCTATGAACATAGTTGAGCACATATCTTTGTTGCATGTATGTGGGAAATTCGGGTATATATCTAAGAGTGGAACTGCTGTGTCCCATTTTCCTGAGGAACCGCCATACTGATCCCAAAATGTCTGTACGAGTTTACACTCCCACCAGTAGTGAAGGAGTGTTCCCATTTCTCCACATGCTCTCCAGCATAAGTTGTCATTGGTGCTTCTAATTTCTGCTATTCTGGAAGCAGTAAGATGGTTTCTCAACGATGTGTTCACTTGCATTTCCCTGATACCTAAGGATGATAAACTTCAGCTTTTTTGGTTTCCTCTATGGAGAATTGTTTCTTCAAATCTGTACCCCATTTGTTAATCAGGATATTTGGTGTTATGTTGTGTAGTTTCTTGAGTTCTTTGTATATTTTGGAGAACAGCCCTTTGTCAGCTATAGGATTGGTACAAATTTTTTCCCAGTCTGTGGGCTGCCGTTTGGTCTTCTCAACTGTGTCCTTTGCCTTACAGAAACTTCTAAATTTGAGGATGTCCCACTTATTAATTGTTCATCTCAGTGTCTGTGCTGTTATGTTCAGGAAGCAGTTTTCTATATCAATTTGTTCAAGTGTTCCTCCTACTTTCTTTTCTAAGAGGTTCAGTGTGACTAGATTTAAGTTGAGGTCTTTGATCCATTTGGACTAGAGTTCTGTGCATCTCCATAGATATGGGTCTATCTGCAGTCTTCCACACAGCATCATCCAATTGTGCCAGCACCATTTGTTAAAGATGCTTTCCTCCCCCCCATTGTATTTTTTTAGTTGTTTTGTCTAAAATTAGGTGTTCATAGGTGTGTGGATTATATTAGCATTTTTGATTCGATTCCATTGGTCTAACTGTCTATTTATGTGCCAATACCAGGATGTTTTCAGAACTATAGCTCTATAGTAGAGCTGAAATCAGTGATGGCATTGCCTCCTGAAGTTCTTTTATTGTACAGGGTTGTTTTGGCTATCCTGGGTCTTTTGTTTTTCCATACAAAGTTGATTATTATACTTTCTATGTCAGTGAAGAATTGTGCTGAGATTTTAATGGGGATTGCACTGAATCGGTAGATTGGTTTTGGCATGATTGCCATTTTTATTATATTTATCCTCCAATCCAAGAGCATGGAGATCTTTCCATTTTCTGGTATCTTCTTTAATTTCTTTCTTTAAAGACACAAAGTTCTTATTATATAGGTCTTTCACATGTTTGGTACACATTACCCCGAGATATTTTTTGTTGTTTGTGGCTATTATAACGGGTGAACTTTATCTGATTTCTTTCTCAGCCACTTTGTCGTCTGAATAAAGTAGAGAACTGATTTTTTTTAATTTATCTTGTATACTGCTGGTTTGCTGAAGGTGTTAATCAGCTGTAGGAGTTCCCTGGTAGAGTTTATTGGGTCTCTTATGTAAACTATAATATCATCTGCAAATAGAGACAGTTTGATTTCTTCCTTTCCAATTTGGATCCCCTTGATCTTCTTTTGTTGTCTTGTAGCTTTAGCTAGAACTTCAAGTACAATATTGAAGAGCTATGGAGAGAGAGGACAGCCTTGTCTTGTTCCTGCTTTTAGAGGAATTTCCTTAAGCTTCTCTCCATTCAGTTTGATGTTAGCTGTTGGTTTACTGTATATTGCTTCTATTATGTTTAGATATGTTCCTGTTATCCCTGATCTCTCCAAGACCTTTATCATGAAAGTGTGTTGAATTTTGTCGAAGGATTTTTCAGCATCTAGGGAGATGATCATATGGTTTTTCTTTTTCAGTTTGTTTATATGGTGGATCACGTTGATAGATTTTCTTACGTTAAACCATCCTTGCAACCCAGGGATGAATCCTACTTGGTCATGGTGAGTGATTTCTCTGAGGTATTCTTGGATTCGGTTTGCCAGTATTATATTGAGTATTTTTGCATTGATGTTCATCAGGGATATTGGTCTGTAGTGTTCTTTCTTTGTTGTATCTTTGTGAGGCTTGGGTACCAAGGTGATTGTGGCCTTGTAGAAAGAGTTTGGTAATGTGCCTCCTGTCTCTATTTTGTGAAACAATTTGAGGAGTATTGGTATTATCTCTTCCTTGAATTTCTGGTAGAATTCTGCACTGAAGATGTCTGGCCCTGGGCTTTTTTTGGTTGGAGGCTTTCGATGACTTTTTCAATTTCATTGGGGGTTATAGGTGTATTTAAGATGTTTGTCTGTTAAGATGTTGTGTGTTTAAGATGTTTGGTTTAATTTTGGTAAGTGATAGTTATCCAGAAATTTGTTCATTTCCTTTGAATTTTCAAATTTTGTATAGTACGGGTTTTTAAAATATGACTCGCATGTTGTCTGGATTTCATCTATGTCAGTTGTTATGCCCCCCTCTTCATTTCTGATTTTATTAATTTGCATAATCTCTCTTTGCTTTTTCATTAGTTTGGATAAAGTTTTGTCTATCTTGTTGCTTTTCTCAAAAAAACAACTCTTTGTTGCATTGATTTTTTGTATTGTTTTCCTAGTTTCTATTTTATTGATTTCAGTCCTCAAATTGATTATTTCCTCCATCTATAAATCCAGGGTGTCTTTGTTTCTTTTTGTTCTAAGTCTTTCAGTTGCGCTGTTAATTCTCTAATGTGACTATCCTCTGTTTTCTTCATATGGGCACTCAGTGCACTGAACTTCCCTCATAACACTGGTTTCAAGGTGTCCTATACGATTTGTCATGTCCTCATTCTCTTGAATTTTAGGAGTCCTTTATTTCTTTCTTTATTCTTTCTAATTTCTTTCTTCTTTGACCCAGATGTGGTACAATTGTACTGTGTTCAGTTTCCATGACGTTGTAGGGTTTCTGCGATTTGTGTTGTTGTTGAATTCCAATTTTAAAGCATGGCGGTCTGATAAGATAAAGGGGACTATTCCAATTCTTTTGTATTTGTTGAGGTTTTTATGCCACCTAGTATGTGGGCGATTTTAGAGAAGGTTCCATATGGCGCAGAGAATAAGGTATATTCTTTTTTTTATGGAAGGAATGTTCTATAGATGTCTCTGTTAAACCCAGTTGAGACATAACTTCCATTAGTTCTTTTGTTTCTTTGTTGAGTTTCTGATTGGTGGTCCTTTTAGTGGTGAGAGTGGTGTGTTGAACTCTCCTACTATAAGTATGTGGGGTTTTATGTGAGCTTCGAGTTTTAGTAGCGATTCTTTTAGGAATATGGGTCCGTCTGTATTTGGGGCATAGATGTTCAGAATCGAGACTTTTTGTTTATGGATTTCTTCTGCGATGAATATGAAATGACCATATTCATCTCGTTTGATTAATTCTGGTTTGAAATCTAGCTTGTTAGATATTAGGATAGCCACAACTGCTTGCTTCTTGGGTCCATTTGATTGGAAGATCTTTTCCCAGCCCTTTACCCTAAGGTAATATCTGTTTTGAAGTTTAGATACTGTGTTTCTTGTATGCAGTAGGAGGATGGATTCTGTCTTCGTATTCATTCTGTTAGCCTGTGTCATTTTATAGGCAAGTTTAGACCATTAATGTTAAGGGAGAGTAAGGACCATTGATTGTTAATATTTGTTTGTTTTAGATTTGCTTTTGGCAGTGGTATTGTGAATTTATTTGTCCTTCTTTACCCTTGGTGTCTAGTGTAGTGGGATTTTCTGTTGCCTATGTCTTTGTGAGCGTAGTTAACTTCCTTGGGTTGGAGTTTTCCTTACAATGCTTTCTGTAGGGCTGGATTAGTAAATACTTATTGTAAAAATCTGGCTTTGTCATTAAATATCTTGATTTCTCCATCAATAGTGATTGCGAGTTTTGCTGGGTATAGTAGCCTGGGCTGGCCTCCGTGGATTCTTAGTACTTGTAAAACATCTATCCAGGATGATTCTGGCCTTGAGGGTTTCCGTGGAGAAGTCAGGCATAGTTTTGATAGGTCTGCCTTTTTATGTTACCTATCCTTTTTTCTTCGCTGCTCTTAATATTCTTTAATTATTCTGTATTTTAGGTGTTCTGATTATTATATGTCAAGGGGTATGTTTTCTTTGGTCCAGTCTATTTGCTGTTTGGTATGCTTTTTTACTTTCATGGGCATGTCCTTCCTCAGATTGGGATAGTTTTCCTTGATGATTTTGTTGAATATGTCTTCGGACCCTTTGAGCAGGGCTTCCTCAACTTCCTCTATGCCTATTATTATTAGGTTATGCCTTTTCACAGTGTCCAATATTTCCTGGATGTTTTGTGTTAAGGATTTGTTGGATTTATGATTTTCTTTGGTCGATGAATCTATTTCCTCTAGTTTATCTTCAACACCTGAGAGTCTCTCTTCCATCTCTTAAATTCTGTTGGTTATGCTTGTGTCTGCAGTTTCTGATCATTTGCACAGTTTTCTATTTCCAACATTCCTTCGGTTTGTATTTTCTTTATTGTCTCCATTTCTGTTTTCAAGTATTCAACCATTTCCTTCACCTGTTTAGTTGTTTTTCCTTGGCTTTCTATATTTCTTTAAGATATTTATTCATTTCTTCACATTTTTTTGTTTGTTTTATCTTCCACTTCTTTAGGGGATTTTCTCACATCTTCTTTGAGGGCTTCTATCATTTTTATGAAGATAATTTTTAGGGCATTCTCTTCTGATTCATTTGCTTTGTTGTGTTCTGGACTAGTTGGTGTAGATTCCCTAGATTCTGGTGTGTTATGCTTGTTTTTCTGATGTTAGGTGTTTTCTTGTATTTCCGTCTTCCCATAGTTTCTTCCAGTAGGTTTTGGTGGAGTTTTTCCCTCTCTCTATGGATTTAGGTGGGTCAGAGTTCCGATGTCTGTAGTTCTGGGTAGTCCAAGCTTTCTAGAGGTCTCCATGGGGGTCAAAGATCAGGCTCCAGGAGAGGAGAGCTGAGGCTTCTTTTGCAGAGGCTAGCATGCAGGATGTTTCCTCAGGGTTAATCCGGTCTAGCTCTAGCCAAGGCCTCTAGGCAAGGTCTGGTGTTGGGGAACAAATGCTGGGCTGATACTCAGGATGTTTCTGCACCAATAGGTGTGTCTAGCTGGCACTCTCCAACTAAGTAGGGCCTCTTTAGCAGAGGTCTTGGGATGGGGGTCAAGGATCCAGCCCACAGGAACTCAGAGTGTATCCACGAAGATATGTGCCCAGAACTCCAGTAGAAGACCAGTGGTGGGGGTCAGAGACCAGGTAGGTGGAAATTATGGGTGGTCCCATGTTGATAGGCTGGTCTATTCTGCTTGGATGGGCTCCAGGAATTTCCCCTAAGATGGCTGGAGTTTTGGCTCCACCCTCTGGCTCAGTGCTCAACCATAGTGGTGGGACTGTGGGCAGGGTAGGGGAGAGGGTAGGGGGAAGGCAGGATCTTGGTGGTGGTGGGTGGGGGTATATTGGAACTCCAAGAGCACTCTCGGTGGGGACAGGACGCATGGGGCAGGAAGATCAAGGATCCACCCAGGTATTTCCCAGAGAGGGTGAAGAGGAGAATCTGCTGCCCCAGAGAGTTAGACCCAAAATCACATATAGCCAAGGCCTAGTGATGGTGACAAAAGCTAGGTTGGTACTCTGGATGTTTCTACAACTATAGGCTGGTCTAGGTGGCATACTCCAACTAAGTAGGACATCTTTAGCAGAGTTCCTGTGTTGGGGGTCACGGTTCTAGCCCACAGAAACTCAGAGTAGATCCCCAGAAATAGGTGGATCTCTGCGAGGGGCATGGAACTCCAGTAGAACACTGGTGGTGGTGGTCAGAGACCAGGCAGGTGGAAATTATGAGTGGTCCCACATGGATAGGCAGGTCTATTGTGCTCAGAAGGGCTCCAGGAATTTCCCGAAGGTGGCTGGATTGTTGGTTCCACCCTGGACCAACATTTATGTTTCTTAAATCAAATAATAACCTGGAGATGATGGCTTAAATTTATAGAATGCCTTCATGTTTAATAACAAGTAGATTTTTATTTAATGTATATTTTAGACAACTAATTAAATAGGTGTAGTATCATAGTACATTTTATATGACAATGCATATTTTATTTGAAAATAATTAAAATAGGCAGGAAATATTAAGAAAAAGGTGCCTTTATTCATAATATTCTAAGGAAAATTACATGGACATTACTGAGAAACTGTAATCAGTAGAACTCTATGAAAAAATTGTACAGTAAAAAATGAGGTGCCTTTAATTCAAAAGGCTATATCTAAAATAAACAGAATTTTAAACTTACTCTTTTATGTACTTATAAAATATCCTAAATATTTTTAATAAAGAAAGAAAATATAGAAATATACTATTGTAAATTAGGACCATTTGATCTAACCAGAGTTGAAGAAGACATATTATAATTAGTAAAGACATATTGTTATAATTTGTATAGCATAAATATTGCAATAATAATAAATGTTTAAATTAGAACACAACTCACTGAAAAAAAATTATAATTCATAGCCAAAATGAATATGATAAGTAACTTGGCTTCAGAATATAAACCCCAAAACACAGAATTAAAGAAAAACTTACTCAAGAGAAGAAAAACTAATAATTTCCCAATCATTGATATGAAATATGTAAAAGCATAGTCACATGTATATGTTCCAAACTTGAGAATCCATTACTCATGTACATTTAGAATATCAAAAGACAAATAAAATTTCTTAAGATATTAGTTGTCAAAAATGCATAATTTCTTAGACTATTATACAATGACAAATAATATTCAATATATATTAAATAACTGCATAGATAAATTAAGAAAGTAACTATATTGGAAATTTAAAAAATAACATTATATGGACTCCACTTTGACAGCTGGGAAACCAGCGTGGGACCTACCGGGACTCACTCAACGTGGGTGTTACTTAGGAAGACTGGGCAGTCTACTGATCATCTGTAGTGTATCAAGTTATCCCTATTATACGAATGGACTTTGGGAGTCCATTCCACATAAATACTCCCTCAGCCTAGACACATGGGGAAGGGCCTACAAATAATATTACTTTGAAGACTCCTCATGGAAGGCCTCTTCTTCTTTGGGAAGCAGAAAGAGAATGTGATAAGGATTGGTTGGGTGAACAGGGGAGGACAGGGGGGTGCGGAAACTGGGATTGACATGTAAAACAAACTTGTTTCAAATTTAAATTTAAAAAAATATTTAAAAATAACATGATACATTTTATTCAATTATCTACAAGTTTGGTAAGTCCGGAGTTCGAGAGTTCTGGAAGTTTAAAGAGTAAGAAAGAGAAAGACACTAATTTGGCAAGTATCTATGATTTAATTATAAAATGAAGTCTTCTGAATGTGGGTGCTAGTTATGAGGCCTGGGCAGTCTATGAGAACTCTGATAGTAAAACCAGTGTTTATCCCAAGTGTGAAAATGGACTTTGGGAGTCCATTCCCCAAAGAGGGATACTCCATCCAGATACACCAAGGAGGACCTAGGCCCTCCCCCACATTATGTGAAAGACTTTGATTATCCCCCATGTAATGCCCCACCTTCCTTGGGGATTGTATAGTGGGTAGATTTGGGGTGTGGTGAGCGGCATGGGAACATAGGAGGGAGAGGAAACTTTGATATGTAAAATGTTATTGATTCTAAACTAGATAAAAAATAAAATAAAATAAAAATAGAGTTAAGACTTGATAAAGAAAAAATAGTTATGATCTATCAAACCATGGGCAGGCATGGCAGAATATTAGATATGTTATCTTTGAGTGACAAAAAGAAATCTGAAAAGTTATATGATAAGTAACCTCCTGAAAAAGTCAAAATGTTTGACAGTAAATAATTAACTAATTAAGTTAATGTTTTTCAGAAATAAAATAATGTTTTTCAGAAGTTGCTGTGGAAGAGAGAAAGGAGTACTCTAAGTTATTCTCTCTGGAGATATGCTCTAAGAAACTACAATGTTGGATAAAATACATGATATATTAATTCCAAATCATAGATGGCATATGATCAACAGGGTTGCTAGGGGATGATGATGTACTGATGCAGGTTTATTATATGTTCCACTGTGGTAGAGGATGTTAATGGCATTAGAGTCATATATATGGGATAGTAGTAAGTCTATGGACAATGTGTTTCTTTCCCTAATTTTGCTATACATCTAAAATTTGCACTCAAAATATCTTTAAATAAAACTTACAAAACATCCATTTAAAAACCTTTTGTGTGAGAAGCCAATGCAGATATGAACTCAAAGACTGTGATAAGACTCCCAAGAACTGTGCAATACCCTAGCAATAATGAGAGGAAAAAAGCAAGTACTTCCATGCCTAGTAAAGAAAATTTTCTTTTTGCTTTTAAGTTTGATTTCTGTTTTGTTTTTTTTTTCTGTTTTGTTTTTTTTTTTTGTGTTTTTTTAAATTCTGTTTTCTTGGAGTTTTTTTTTGGGGGGGGTGTTATAATGGCCTTTGATTTGTTTTCATTTATTTATTGACAGTTGAGTAGGTTGGAGCAGAGGATCTAGAGAGGATTTCTAGGAGGGGAGGAAGAAGATCAATATATCTTTAAATTAATAGTTGTTACAATAAATAAAAATATAATAGATGAAAAGTCCAATTTGTCATACAATAAGAAATGTAAAGCAATACATACATAAAGAGGTAAACTTTATGCTGTGTGCCTTGAGGCACTGTTGCCAGAAATATCATATTTTATTTATTAATGGAGATAAAATTGTAAATACATTAATAAATGTTTGATTTAATGGCTTTGATTTTATTGTTAAAACTAGTATCAGTTTTGTGAATTCTTAAATTTTTCTACTCTCCTTTCATCTAGGAACTATCCATACCAACAATAAATCTCACAGTGAATATTTTGAATAAATGAAAATAAGAAGAGAAAATACCTTAATTTTAAATAAGTGGAATATTTATTTCTGAATTTTAATGCATTGCACTGATTTTTTCAAGTTAAAACATATTGCTTAAAATATATGTGACAAGGTTAAAAATATATACATGCTAATTTTATAAATAGATAAATTGCTACAGAGGAATATCTCTCCATTTGAAGATTTTCCTTTAGGCTGTCTTTGTAGTTCATTTTAATAATGTCATAATAGGTTATCAATATGTTATCTATATGTGTAAGGATATAAAACTCCTCTTTCATCTAGAATATGTGTGTAAGGCTTTCTGATTTAGAGTTTATTGAGGAAATTGCAGTAATATTATTGATGTTCCTACCAGTTTGGTTTTAAGCCTATAATTAATAGCTTGTTTCCAGTCATTTCAATGGACATAATCTACTTCTAAGCTAATTACAAAGTTGACATCTATAAAATACTCCCCATATTAAATGAAAATCTGCATTTGACAAAAAAACACATTTAGAAGTTCAGGGACTGAACTGTGTTCACAGTGCTCAAGCTGTCATTTGGAAATTTTTCTCCTAAGAATATGATGCATGCTGCTACTCTTCTGATATATATGTGCTGCCCTAGGAAATGTGACTGATCATCTGTCAGCCTAGCCATTAACCAGCTGATGCATTCAGTAGATGATAGCAACTAGTAGTCAGGTTATTTTTCCACTGCAGTTATCTTTGTGATTCTTTGTGATCCCATTGGCATTGTGCTAATTTCATAGCTGGAAAATATTTTGTCACAAATCCATCACTGTCTTAAATGTGGCTATGTTAACCATCACATTTTCAATAATTACATAATATTTTACTCCTCTCACTTCATTTTAAAATTATATATTTGTATTTTAAAAGAACAAAATATAATTTATTAAAGCTAACAAGGTAGGAAGACAGCCTCACAATAGATCTTCATATCACTCTCCTGTTCTTCAAATCCAATTCCAAGTCTCATTATCTACTCCTTCCCCCACCCACCATTTCCAGGTGATCACACAGATATATACCTCTGCATATACCCTTCCCTCCAATGAATCCCATTATCCAATCTTCCTACTCCAGTAGGCAATCAATGGAGAACCTCAGGCCACTTCAACCAGTGAAGCATGTAGGCCAGCATAGCAGCTTGTCAAACTTCAGATCTTTATTCCTCTTCTCCATTTACAATTTCCCAGATGGACCTGAAGCTCTGTAGCAGACTCACTGCTCGAATTCTGAAGGGACTATGTCAATTCTGGTGGAATAGTTTGATTTTCCTCCTCTCCTCCTGTGAATTCCCTTAGTACCTCTCCCATCTCATTTACATTTCTAAAAGTCAACTCCCAATATCTCCAAACAGATATTACCAAGAATGTCCAGTGGCCACTGTTGTGGAATATTATTTTAACTAGGCAATGATGTGTTACATTTATATTTTTCAGAATATATTTAGCTGTGTAAAGGTGTTACATTTTCATGCTGCCCTTTTTTAATTGTATAAAGATGTGTTGTATTTGTTTTACCTTGCATGCCTAAGGCACCTAATTGGTCTTATGAAGTTCTTAATGGCCAATGGTTAGAAAAGGATGGGGGGGTGCTATCAACTGAAAGATTAAGTAGGAGAAGAGAACAAGGAGAAAGAAGAGGACAGGCCCATCTCAAGAAGTTTGCCAAGAAGCAAGACATC
This sequence comes from Cricetiscus sungorus, assembly GCA_030556225.1. Taxonomy (NCBI): domain Eukaryota; kingdom Metazoa; phylum Chordata; class Mammalia; order Rodentia; family Cricetidae; genus Cricetiscus; species Cricetiscus sungorus. The sequence continues at coordinate 43,870,769 of JANBXA010000730.1, forward strand.
CTACAGCCAGCCACATATGAGAAGCAGTGAAAGCAAATATACAAAAGAAAAGAAAAGTAAAAGCCCTGGGGCAAATATAGATTAAGTGAAACAGGTTACACCCAGAAAGTCACTAGAATAATTCCCCAACAAGAAAACACACCACCACCTCTTATGAACGAGAGGAGAAGAGAGACCAAGAATAAAAGACCTAGCCAACAAAGAGAAGACCATATGTCAGCAGTTATAATTGTAATTTTCCCAATCCCAGATGCCTAGATACAAGTATAAAAGCAAAATCATTAACAGTCAGGACAGTAAATATACACTTGAGCCAGGCAGCATCATAATAGCAGACCCTGAGAACTGCAACATAGTTAAAGTAAAACAAAATGATCTTAAAATTATATTCATTGACATGAAATAGGTGAATTAAAATAATCTCTGAAAGCACCAACACACAATAGAAGCAAATGCATGACATAGTTTCAAGATCTGATAATAGAAATAGAATTAATAAAGAAAAAAAAAGCAAACAGAGAAATCTGGAAAGCGAAAATTTAGGAAAAGAACAGGAAGCTCAAAGAAATCCTTACCAGCAGAATGTAAGAGGGTGAAAAGAGAACCTCAGGCATAAAAGACACTGGAGAAAACCAAAATGGTACCACAGTAAAAGAAATTTTTAAATATAAAAACATCAAGGAAATCTGACATACTATGGAAATAATAATAGAAAAGAAGGAAAAAGAAAATTAAAAGGTAGAAAAAATACAGGAAGCAAAATCATAGAAGAAAAATTTTCTAATCCAAAGAAGAAAATGCTAATCAAGGTACAAGAAACACATTAAACACCAAATACACTGAACCAGAAAATAAATTTCCCTAAGGATATAATAATCAAGGCATTAATGCCTAATTTATATAAAAAGAATATTATAAGCAATTAAGTAAAAAGACTGACTAATACACAAAGACAGACCTATCAGAACAATGTCTAACTATTCAATGGAGATTCCAAATGCTAGAAGGCCTCAAGAGGTGATCTAAAGAATTTAAGAGACAACAGAAGGCAGCCAAGGCTATTATACTCAGCAAAACTATCAATCACAATGAACAAAGAATATAAAATATTCAATAAAACTAAACAGCAATATTTATCTAAAATCCTTACTACAGAATGTGTTAGAAATAAAAGTACAACCCACAAAGATTAATCTCACCCAAATTAATAAAGTGAATGAATAATCCTAAACCAACAAATCAAAAAAGAAAACACCACACACACACACACACACACACACACACACATTTTTACATCAAGAATAGATGTTGACTCAAAGTAGATAGAAAATGATTTTCCACACTAAATGATGCACAAAGCAAGCTGGTATGACCATTTTTATGTCTTCCAAAATAGATTTCAAATAAAAACTAATCATAATGTGTAGGGAAGGACAAACATACTCAGCAAAAGAAAACTTTACAAAGATAACATTACAGTACTTAACACCTATTCATCAAATACAAGAGCATAAAAGAAACACAATTACAGATTACACTAAGTATTGCCTTTCATACATGATCATGAGATTTCACTCTATTTTTTCTTATTTTATTTAAATATGAAACAACATTGTTTTACATGTCAATTCCAGTTCCTCACCCTCCAATCCTCCTCCATCACCCCTACAAAATCCCAAGACATCCCCTTTCTGCTTCCCTAGTAGGCTGAGTCCTTCCATACAGAATCTTCAAAGTCTGTCATATCATTTGGGGCAGAACCTAGGCCTTCCCCATTGTGACTAGGCTGAGATTGCATCCCTCTATGTGGGATGGTCTCCCAATGTCCATTTGTACACTAGGGATAAATAATGATCCATAACTACAGTTCCTAAAGACATCGTAGTCCTCCTAACTAACACCAACATTCAGGGATTCTGGAACAGTCCTATGCTGGTTTCCCAAATATCAGAGTGGGGTGTATGAGCACCTGTTTGTTCATGTCAGCTGATTCTGTGGGTTTCTCCAACCTGATCTTGACCCCTTTGTTCATCACCCCTCCCTCTCTGTAACTAGATTCCAGGAGTTTGGCTCAGTGTTTAGCTATGGGTGTCTGCTTCTGCTTCCATCAGCTACAAAATGAAGGCTGTAAGATGGCATATAAGGTAGTCAATCTCACTATCATGGAAGGGCATTAAAGGTAGCCTCTCCATTATTGCTTAGCTTGTTAGTTGGATTCACCCTTGCAGATCTCAGTGCATTTCCCAAGTGCCATACTTCTCCTTAAATGTATAATTTCTCCCTTTATTATGGTATCTCTTTTCTTGTTCTCTTCTCTTCTTTCCCTGTCTCAATCTTCCTTGCCGTTATGCCCACCTCTTCCTTACTGTTTTCCCATTCTCTTTCTCCTAACTCCTCCTCCAATTCTTCCATGCTCCCAGTTTTCTCAGGAGAGCTTGTCCATTTCCCCTTCTCTAGTAAAATATGTAAGTCTCTCTTAGGGACCTCCTTGTTTCCTAGCTTTTCTCGCGATGAAAATTGTAGGCTGGTCATTCTTTGCTCTATGTCTAATCCACATATGAGGGAGTACATATGGTGTTTGTCTTTTTGAGACTGGGATACCACACTCAGGATGGTATTCTAGTTCCAACCATTTCCCTGCAAATTTCAGTATTCCATTGAGTTTTCCCTCTGATTAGAAAATCATTGTGTAAATGTACCACACTTTCTCCATCCATTCTTTAGTTGAGGGGTATCTAGGTTGCCTCCATATTCTGACTATTAAAAATAATACTGATATGAATAAAGCTGAACAGATATCCTTATATGAATGTTCATCTTTTGGGTATATGCCTAAAAGTGAAATTAGTCGGTCTTGATGTAGCCTGATTCCCATTTTCCTGGATAACCACCATACTAATTTCAAAAATGACAGTACAAGTTTGTACTCCCACCATCAGTCGAGGAGTGTTCCCCTTTCCCAACATCCTCTCCAGCATATGATGTCATTGGTGTTTCTGACTTTAGCGACTCTAACATGAGTAAGATAGTAACTTGAAGTTGTTTGAATTGCATTTCCCAAATGTCTAAGGATGTTGAGCCCCTTCTTAATTGTCTTTCAGCCATTTTGGATTCCTCTATTGAGAATTCTTTATTCAGTTCTGTAACCCACTTTTTAATAGGGTAACTTGGTATTTTGGTGAATATTTTATTGACTTCTGTGTATTTTTGGAGATCAGCAATCTGTCATATGATAGGGTTGGTAAAGGTCTTTCCCAACTCTGTGGGCTGTCCTTTGGCCTTGTCAACTTTCTCTTACAAAATCTTTTCAGTATCACATGGTCCCATTTTTTAATTGTCAATCTAGTGTATGTGCTAGAAGCAGTCTCCTGAACCAATTCCTTTAAGGGTACCTCCCACTTCCTGTTCTAGGGGGTTCAGTGTGGCTGGATTTATGTTGTGGTCTTTGAACCATTTGGACATGAGATTTGTGCATGGCAATAGACATGGGCCTAACTGCAGTCTTCTAAACACCATCATCCATTTGTGCAAACACCATTTGTTGAAGATGCTTTCCTCCTTCCATTGTATACTTTTAGCTGCTTTTGTCAAAAATCAGGTGTTTGTAGTTGTGGGTTAATATCAGAAGTTTTTTTTTTTGATTCCATTGTTCTACCTGTCTATTTGTATGCCAATACCAAGTTGTTTTAAAGACTATAGCTCTGGAGTAGAGCTTAAATTCAATTATGGTGAACTCCTGAAGTTCCTTTATTGTCCAGAGTTCTTATGGCTATTGGCTATCTTCGGTCTTTTGTTTTTCCATATAAAGTTGAGTATTATCCTTTCAATGTCAGTGAAGAATTGTGATGGGATTTTGACAGGAATTGCATTGAATCTGTAGATTGCTTTTGGCATGATTGCCATTTTTACTCCAATGATCTTACCTATCCAAGAACATGGGAGATAATTCCAATTTCTGGTACATTTATTTATTTATTTATTTATTTATTTATTTATTTTTAAAATATAAAGATCTTGTTATAAATAAAGTAGATAAACTTAAGTCCATAGCATGTGGTTCTTATGATGAACTATTTTCTTAGAGTTCAAAAAAAGTGTGGTAAAAGTAATAAAGAGCCAAGCAATTGTGTACTGCTAGTAAAGAGTTTTAAGAATTATAAGGGCTTTCAGATTTTCCTATGGATTAAGGGCTTTACTGCTAAGCCTGATGATCTGAGTTGAATTCCCATAATTCAGATTGGGAAAGGAGAGAAACAACCACCATAATTTATATTCTGAACTTCTGAACTCCAATATAGGCCATGACATATGAGAATGACCTTCAACAACACAAGCATGCAATAAAAACCAAAACTATAAAATATTAATGAAATAGATTTAAACCTATTACACAACAAAATATCAATGTGATTTTTGGTACATTTTATAGAACAGAAAATCCCTGAAAGAAGAGGATGCTAAAGTATTTTATGGAATACACTGAAGCTGAACCAGGGCAAACTTATCTCCATGATGCAGTGAACCCAAGGATAGCACCAATGCAGAATATGCTAATCCACTTTGCATTATTTTAGACTGAAATTGTAAATTGAACAATTTCTGGAATATTCAAAGGCATATGAAAATATGGGATTTTAGAAAGATATTCTATACTTGTTAAAGGTTCAACATAGAAGTGATGGATCTTAGAGTACAATACTGCCACTAGAACTTGTCACATAGATCTGACTGGCCTGGAATTCACAGAGATAGATCCCCTCACCTGCCCAAGTGTTATGATTAAGAACACATATCAATGAAACTGAGTTATTAGTATCTTTATAACTTGTATAGTTTTTAGATTCTCATGATAATTTATATGGTATAGGTATGTGATTTGGTGATAGATCAACTGTCTACTATGTATAGGACTCTTGCCATAAGGATCAACAACATAAAGCATGTATTCGTTACTTATTTGAATATTAAAACCTTCATGAGCTTTATATAGCTCAGTTTATCCAAATGTTTTTATGGAAATCATGTTATAACATTGTTATGAAACATTATGTCACAGTATTTAGTTGGGCATTTGGATGCTAGGAAATGTTTGAACTTTCCTGGACTACAGCCCAGATTGCAATTATCATGTATAGCAGTGAATATTGTTGATTTCAGAAAAACATGGGTCTACTACAACCACAAACATACCAATAATACTACTGAACTACTATGTTTTTCAATTTCTTTTTAGTTAAATTATAAACAACCTTGTTTTACATGTCAGTCTCAGTTCCCTCTACCTCCTCTTCTTCCCTGCCCTGCACAGACTCTCTATCTTATCTCATCCTTTTTCTGTCCCTAGGGAGGTGAGGCCTTCCATGGGGGATTTTTAAAGTCTATCATGTCATTTGGAGCAGGGCGTAGGCCCTCCCCCGGTTGTTTAGGCTGAGAGAGTATCCTTCTATGTTGAATGGCCTCCTAAATTTCATTTGTACGCTAAGGATAAATAAGGATCCACTACCAGAGGCCCCAAGGACTGCCCCGTCCTCCTAACTGACACTTATATTAGGGGGTCTGGGTCAGTACTATGATGGTTTCTCAGCTATCAGGCTGCTGTCCATGAACTCCCCCTTGCTGAACTTCAAATTTTTTATCCTTGAAGTTATTCTGAAGCCTGAGTAGTAAATTATGTAGTAAATACATGGCAAAGCCACAAAGGTTTATAATATGCTACTTCTATTTGTGATCAATAAGATATTCTATTCAGATGATAAATATTTGCTTTCATGGTGTCTGAGTTACATGGTAAAAATATTTCCTAGATTATATGGCTTCTGTCAAATCTCATCAAATAGTCTTGAACCAATTATCTTCTTATTTTTATCACCTCATCCTGGGCTGATTAATTGAAAATCATTTACTTAAAATATTGCTGTTTTCATTTATTTAAAATATTGCTTTTTTCTTATAAACATTTGAAAAAAGACAAAAAGTATACCATATATAATATTTCAAAGTTGAAGTAAATATTAAAGTCTGTGTTTTGAAAACCAAATTAATTAAGTAAATATTCCTGGCTATAATAATGAGTATGGAAAAGAGAATTTCTTAGGATCCCTGTAAAAAAAATTAAGATTTTTATTTATCCAAGGTCTGATCTTAAAGCAAAAAAAACTTACAGAACCCTTGCAGGTCAATTCAACCTGTCAAAGCTTATGAATGGAATTCACTTAAGTTTCTCAAAGATTTTTACAGAAATCACATTTACACTTTAATAATGAAATCCAAACAAAAAATAAATAAGTTAGTTAAAGCAACTCAATTTAGAAATTCCATTTTTAAACATTCATATAATATTATATTTAGGTATTAAATTTCTCATAGATGCTAATATTTCTAATTCCAAGGATGTTTCAGAATAGTCAATAATAATACATTTAAATCTTATTTTAAAAATTATGATTAAGTTTTGCAGAGTCATAATAGCTTACCCAAACAGCAAATTAAATGGATAATCATGGTTCCTCATTCTTTATTAAACAATCTGCTTGTTATTCTTTCTTGTTTGCTTTGGTGACATTGTAACTTGGAAACACTAAGTGGAATGTACATTGGTCATCTATAATAGGAAACAATGAACTTAACTATGTAATGAGAGTATGCCTCCAAGCATAAGAAATTTGAATTTCATGTGAAGTATGGGCAGAACAGTAAGACTATGCCTATTAAATTAAAACCATAACAAAGAAATAGTGAGGCAAAAAATTCAGGAAATAAGGATAAAAATGAGAGGTATAACTTTGTGGTTTGTACTCATCTATGTATGCTTTAAATATTGTTTTGTCTGTTAGCTCGCAAGTTAATGTTTTTTTCTTGGTACAATTTTTCAAATGTGCATTTATATAATGGCCATCTTAATATGGGAAGAATTTTAGAATTAGTTAAAATCTTTTCAAAAATAGAATATAGTTACTTGGATCTGCTTATCTTCACCCACAAAAATATGCCAAATTTTTATTAGCATATAATATACAGAGAGGGGGAGAAGCAAACTAGAGTTAGGAGTAAGGAAGAAAAAGTAGATAAGAAGAAGAGAACAGGAAGAGGGAAGAAGAGGAGTGTTGTCAGGAGATTAGACTAGAGAAAGAGAATGAAAGAGGAAAGAGAGGGCATTAGGTCATAGACTTGTTTTACCACTTGCATAATTATAAATTAAGGGTATGGAAATATGTTGGTTTTTAATAGGCTTGAATGTCTGTCTCTTCAGAGTACTGAAACTCAAAACTCACAAATATCAGACAATGGGAGGCAATAGAAGATTTTGATTCCTAAAGAGCCTTTAGCCATCCATTACACTATCCCAAGAGAAACTCAAAAAAGGGGAAATAATGATCAACGGGCTTGTTAATCCACAGTATTTATTAAATAAAAACTCAAGTAAAAGCAGAAGAAAACTTCTTCACAATGGCTACACAATGGAAAAAAATTCAAAGTAATAGCCTATGTGATATACAGATAACTGAAATAATTTCTTAGATTATAATGTGCTTCCTTCCATAAATTAAGAATATATTATAACTCCTATAAAAAATAGAATTGACTAGCCCTACCATGTTATTAATAATAGTAATCTTTATCTAAGAATATTTAACACACTTATTAAATATGAGAGACATTTTTATGTATAAGGATTTAAAGGAATGGTTTATACCTTAAGAGGGGTCTCTAGCCAAAGACACATTGTTCAATTAAAAGCTTGTTGCATTAACAAATTAAAAGGCATATTAATTATATATAAAATAAAATAAAATACACAGTCACACATGCACACACACACACTTACACACAAGCACTCAAGCATTACCCACATTAGAGACCACTAGAGAATCTAAAAGTTTATTGTTAATATGACTTACCAAACAAGTGAAACATGCTACTTCCTTAGTTGTACTTTTCTATTTGAACTAAAGCAAAGTAATATGTAATCCTGGTTTTGCAAAAATTAATACAATGTGCCCACTACTAACAGTTAGTTGCACCATTTTATAAATATCTTTTCAACCAGTATATTATAAATGTAGTGTGAGAAACAAGTATCCAATATGTATAAAAAGCAATTGCAACATGAAGTTTTCAGAAGAGTATATAAAATTGATCACATTTTCAACAATAAAGACAAAACTAGAAATGATACAAGGAAGACCTTAAAAAGACATTCAAAGAAAGTTGAAGCAGTATGTTGATAGTTAATATATTTCACTGTCTGTTTTGATTTTTCAATATTCAAATTCCACTTTGCATTTTATCCTTTTCTTCAATTTTTGGCCTTTAAGATGTGTCCCCCTGTAACAAACGATTTCAAATAAAGTATATTGAGGGGAGGTTGACTTATTTATTTCTTTTGTGTTTGTTTGGTTTTGGTTTCAATCCATGATCATGAGCCCAACAAAACTTGGCTTTGTTTCCTCTGGGGAGAGCATAGTAGGGAAAATTTGTAGCAGAGACCCAGAACCACTTTCAAATAAATACACTGAAACTTATATTAGTTATACGTACTTGACCAAACTGATTTCCAAAATGGCTGTAAAAGTTTGCACTCCTACATGGAGTGGAGGAGTGTTTCCCTGACTCCACATCTTCTCCAGCATAAGCTGTTCTCAGTCATTTGATCTCAGCCATTTCTGACAGGTGTAATATGGCATCTCAGAGTCATTTTGAGTTTCATTTTCCTGATGATTAAGCATGTTGAGCACTTCCTTCAATATCTTTTGGTCATTTGAGATTCTTCTGGTGAGATTCTCTGTTTAGCTCTGTACCGCATTTTTCAATTGAGTTATTGTGTGTTTTGATGTCTAGTTGATTGAGTTCTTTATATATTTTGGAGATCAGCCCTCTGTCAGACGTGGGGTTGCTGAAGATGATTTTCCATTCTGTAGACTGTCTTTTTGTCCTATTGACAATGTCCTTTGCCTTACAGAAGATTTTCAGTTTCAGAAGGTCACATTTATAGATTGTTGCTTTCAGTGTCTATACAACTGCTGTCATATTTAGGAAGTGGTCTCCTATGACAATTCATGCAAGGCTATTTCCCACTTTCTCTTCTATCAGGTTCAATGTAGCTGGATTTTTGTAGAGGTCCTTGATCAATTTAGATTTGAGATTTGTGCAAGAAAACAAATACAGATCTGTATGCAAACTTCTACACGTTGACATCTTGTTATTACAGCACCATTTGTTAAAGATGATTTCCTCTTTCCATTAATCTACCTCAAGACCCAGCAAAACCACTCTTGGACATATATCACAGAATGTTCAATCATACCACAAAAAACTTACTCAGCAGTGTTCATAGCAGTAATATTCACAATAGTCAAAATGTAGAAACAACCTAAATGCCCCTCAACCACAGAACAGATAAAGAAAAATGTACATTTACACATTGGCACACTACTCACCTGTAAAATTTGATGACCTCATTAAAATGCAGGAAAATTGGAGGAACTAGAGAAAACTATTCTGAGTGAGGTAATCCAGATTCAAAAAGAGAGACATGGATTCATTCACTCATAAGTGGACATTAGATATAAAACAAAGAGTAACCACAATACATTTTATAGCTGCAGTGAAGTCAGTCAACAAGGAAAACCCTAAAAGGGAAATATGGATCACCCTGGCAAGGGAAATTAAATGAGATCTGTGGGGTAAACATATAGGTGGAGGGGAAGTTAGGAGGAAAGGACAGGGAATGAGAACATGAGGGAAAGGAATGGTTGAGTTGGGAGGGATGTAGAAAAAGAGAAATGAAATAAATATCTTAAAAGAGAAACTATGAAGTTAGGGAGAGAACCAGTGCTAATGTAACTCCCAAGAATTCACAAGGAGGACCCCAGCTAAGACTTCTAGCAACAGAGGATAGGGTTCCTGAACTGGCCTACCCCTTTAATCAGATTGGTGAATACCACAACCATCATCATAAACCTTTCATCCTATACTTGTTGGAACCAGATGCAGAGATCCACAACCAAGAACCTGGCAAAGCTCCAGGAATCCAGGCAAAGAGAGTGAGGAGGAAATTAATAAACAAATGCTCAGCCAATAGCTCTGACATGTTACTAACTAGTTCCTACAACTTGCTTATTAGACCATTCATAGTAACATATATTCATGAAGCATACAGAAAGATTATCCTATAGCAAAATATGATCAGTTTCTCCTGGTCAGGAAGCAAATAGAAAAGAGGAGTAGAGACCTAAAGTCTCTTAATTCTCTTCACTGACCTAATTTTCTTGAGCAAAACGCTACAAAATTGCATTATAGGTTGTCAACCAAGCTTTTGGAAGAATTGACATTCCAAATGATAAAGATTGACGGATTATTAATTATCCATCTATGTATATTAATATGTCATTCTACAAATATAATTATGTATTCTTCATTTATAGAACATTTTATTAACTTTATACAGAACTAAATTTAGTTATAATATAGTAGCAACTGATATAATAATACTAAGTTATACACTATTGAAAGAATGGAAAAAGTAATTTTAATAAATCAACACATATTTTTAGAAATAATCAAAAAATTCATAATACATGTACCGTTGACTGAGACTTAAACATCAGCCAAGAGTTGAATATAATTGTGTTGTTTAAAATGATATTGAAGGCTTCAACCTGAGATGTTGTATTTTATTTCTATAGGTTTTTTAAAACACTAAAGTTTTCAAACATCAATTTTCGTGCGTAATATGGACAAAAATAAAGAGAAACCTCAGAACTGACACCATACATCAAACATATCTAACACATATCTATAGAATAAATCAGAAAAATACTATAGAATATGCATTCTCTTCAGCACCATACAAAACCTTTTTGGAAAATAAGTAAATTGTAGTGGTTACAAACTGAATTTGTAGCTTGGAAAGTGAGAATGGTCATCTAAAATTTAATTACTCTCTGTAGAAGTAGTCTGAAGCTAGATTTCATTGCAAAACATTACAGCAGAAATGGCAATAAAAGACAAAAGTTCTTCTCATCTGCATATGTGCAATAACTGATCTTTCTCCCCAAACACACTGCTTACATTTCTTTGGTAATTTCTCTGAATGACTATTTCTAGCCCATAATAAAATATTTCCTCTTCTGGGAGAATTCAACTCCAAGTATTGCTAAAGGTTATGGTTTCTTTGTTTCAGTGGTACTCTTCAGCATCCTTGCTGTTTCAGCAAGGAAAGACAAAGTTCTCTCTTACAAGGCTCTATAATAAGCACTTTTCATTTTCTTCTCTGTTGTGATTTCCATTTAAACCAAAGATGTGCACAGTAAAATTGTTTGCTTTTCCACTGATAGTTGCTTTGGTACAGGCATTTCTAATTTCTGGATTACTTATGAAAACATTATGACTTATAATGTAATCACTTTTACTACTAACAAGACTAGATACAACAGGGATTGTATAATAGGGAAGATAAAGGCTTAAAGACTAACCTGAGAACTAAGTCCTTTAAGCATTAAAATTAGGAAAAAAATATACACAGTTCATAAACAACATGATTTTATGTAAACCCTTGAAGAAATAAAAGGAGAAAATATACTTTGTGCCAAGTAGTTGAGGTTTCTATCTACCCCAATAATTAAAGAAGTAGTGAATAAAATGCTATTCCAAACCTGGCTGCTTTAGTAAAATGTATCACCCAATTTATGTACAATTTAAATATCTGTAAAGAGCCAATTTCTTAGTCTTTTTTGCTTACCAAAGTTCTCCTTTAATGTGGTTTGGCAAATGCTTCCTAAGAACCACGTGTCAAATATGACGTGGATTTTTATAGCCATGTCAAAATATCTCTAATGATCTAACCCATTATCATCACTGAAGTTTCTCTTTGCACTGTAAAAAACAACCCTCGGTCATATCTCAAAGTTTAACAATCCATGTGTCTTTGGCTTAAAAGCATGTTGGGTTTGTAATATCCTAAATTCTAGTGGCTCTGTGTGGTGAGGATATTTCAGATTTTTTTTCTTTTTCTTTTCTCTTGCTTTACTACTAGAGTACCATATGCCATCTGCCTCTTACCATCTTTCATATGAGCCACTACAAGTACTTTATGCTTGTTCTTCCAGAATTCATTCTTTTTTTCAGAAATGCTCAATCATTGTTCAGTATATTGGAGTGAATTTTAATTACCAGATGGTAAATTGAGGACAGTTAAAGTATAAATGTTCATGGAAAAGAGTTTGAATGCAACAAAATTAGCATAAAATCTATGCCATACTAGTAAACCTGAATACAAATTCTTGGTGGAAGAAAATATTTTAAAAGAGATTGACAATGAATAGCCTATGACCTAAAATAGTATTGGTAACATCAATTTTCTTATAGAGGAGAATTAAAATGGGCTCAAAGGTTTTGACTTTTTTTGGAATGTTCTTCTAAATGCTTGGGAAGAATATTAGGATGCAGAGCCTATCTACTAAGTTTAATGACAACAAAGAAAGCATTAGAAATAGATTAATTGACTACATGTACTTTTTCCCATGGAAGTTGGTAAGTTGATTACAATGTCGTCTTCCTTTTTTTTTTTTTTTTTCAATGTGGATGGGTAAGCAAGCATGGAGGACAGTAGAGGACAAAGAATCTCCATAAAGAAGATCTAGAATGCTTTCAGCCAGTGTAGGAACCTGAGGAAACAAACCTGGGTACTTTGCTGGAGCAGCAACTGATTTTAATTACTGAATTGCCTCTCAATTCCTAATTCTTTCATCTCTTGATTTGAGTTTAACCTGATCAAATGTTAAATGTTCAATTCTTTATTCCTACCCAGAGACAATCTGGATTTCCTCAATCAGATATTTTTCTCCTTATCAAACTTCAACTTTCTGAAAATTAGGAACTTGGATTTTATGTCAATCAACATGACTGAGAGAGAGAGAGAGGGAGAGGGGAGAGAGAGAGAACTGTCAAATTGTCATTTGTCATTTAAGCACTTTAAATAACAATCCTGGTTATTAGAGCCAATACAAAGTACACTTTGATGGGATATTGGTCATCTTCTAAATTTATTCTAGCCTATCAGCAAATTTAAGAAATGACTGCTAAAGTTATTAGAGTAACACTGAAATGAGAAAGTGCAAATATTTTTCTGTAATTTTTTTCTAAAAAAATCTTAATTGTGTAATAAACATGAAAACGACACAACTTTATGTGTTCCACATAATTCCATATTGTCTGATATCAAAACAAGAAATCAAAATTTAAATGATCACTTGACTTATTAGAAATATTCATTTAGTTAATTGCTTTGTGATTTTATAATGTACAAAAACAACAAATTTGGCACAAGGAAGGGCATAAAAGGTAGCCTCTCCATTACTATTACATAGATAGCTGGTTAGGGTCATCCTTGTAAATCTCTGGACATTTACCTAGTACAAGATATCTCATTAAACCTATAAAAGTTCCCTCTATTATGGTATCTCTTTTTTGCTCTCCTCTATTCTTTCCCTGACTTAATGTTCCTGCTCCCTCATGCCCACCTCTCCCCTCTTCTTCCTGCTAATTCCCTTTCCCCTACTGGCATTTGCCCACTTTGCTTGGGAGATCTTGTCACTTTCCCTTTTTCCAGTGGACCAAGTATGTCTCTCTTAGGGTCCTCCTTGTGTAAATTGCAGGATGGTAATCCTTTGCTCTATGTCTAAAAACCATAAAGAGAGAAAATGTCCTCCCCCTATAATAAGATTGATGACTACATTATATGCCATCCTAGAGCCTTCATCCAGTAGCTGATGCAAGCAGAAGACATCCATAGCAAAACACTGAGTAGAACTCCTGGAATCCAGTTATAGAGAGAGAGGAGTGATGACCAAAGTGGTTAGGACCATGCTTGCGAGACACACAAAAACAGTTTACCTGAACAAAGTGGACCTCATGGATCCCAGACTGAAAGCTAGGAAACCAGCATATGACCAAACCAGGCCACTTGAACGTGGATGTCAGTTAGGGAGCCTGAACAGTCTATGGGGCCTCTAATAGTGGATCAGTATCTATCCCTAGTATATGAATGGGTGTCTTCTTGCTATACAAGGATATTCATAGGCTAGACACACGGGGGAGGGCCTATGCCCTACCCCAAATGATGTGACATATTTTGATGACCCTCACAGAATGCCTCATCTACCTTGGGGAGCAGAATGGGATGGGATGGGAGCGGGTCCATTGGGGACATGGGCAGATGGAAGGGAGAGGTAACTGAGATTAATAACGTAAAATAAGATTGCTGCTGATTTAAATAAAACGAAAGAAAGGAAGGTAGAAAGAAAGACAGAAAGACAGAAAGAAAGAAAAAGACAGAAAGAAACCATTCAAAATCCATGCCATGTTTTCAGAAGTTTACAAAAACACAGTAGAGGTAGAGAAAGTTTCGAATTCCGAGGAAAGTGAGTTTCAATCATTTCTCTACTATATCATGAAATTCAACCCTCCTGGTGGCACTATATAATTTATTACCAAACATTTTGATCCAATGTACTACCACAATTGCTTAGCATGAAAAACCCAGAAGTATATTTTTTCAATTTGAAGGGATGATCCTCAGAATTTAGTTGGCAGCTATAATTGTCTTTTTTTGGTGAATATATTTTCACAACCACCCAGAAATTAATTGGAGAAGAAATAGTGAGTAAAAGAAACTACTCACGTGCTTCTGTGAATTTAATAAATGGAAAACTAACATCTGACTGATTCTGCTAACAACATTTAAGTAATTTAATACTTATTTTGAAACAAATAAAATGCAAGGGCAATATTGACTTCACACAGAAAAAGTTGCTTGGAATATTCACTGAAAAATATTAAGTTTACAGATGATAGAGATCTTAACAAAGCTTGTAAGAACAAAAAATTAACAAATCGAATTGATTTACTTTAATAACCTTAAAAGAAGACTGTTTCCCTCTCTTAATTTTTTTTTCAATAAATGAGACAAAGGGCTGTGACAAATAGGTGGATATATACAGGGCCAATTATTTTTTGATTAGGTAAATCAAGGAAAACTTTACTTGTATACTGAGATGTCATTCCAGTAAAAATAGTGAGTATTCCCTCCTTTTAAGTCATTTAAAATAAAAGTGGCCAGCTCATTTTTTTAGTCATCAATGCTGTTTTTTCTTCACTATTGATTTACTATTCTTTGGCTACTGCTAAATATTTCTAAAATTTGTAACCATACAGTTCATTATAATTACTTTCTGCTGTTAAAAACCTAATGCCAATATTAATTGCTTCACAGATATATAATCCCTAAAAATAAATTGATGCCTTTCTGAGAAGTATTTGATGAAACTACAAAAGAAGTAAATCATACTGTAACAATCAATAATCATCACTCACCATTGCCATTAAGAAAATTATATTGAGATTGGTTGATACCACAGGGTTAGGATCTTCCAAACTGAGATGACCTGTGTGTGTGTGTGTGTGTGTGTGTGTGTGTGTGTGTGTTTTGATTTTGTTTGTTTTTTATATTTATTGGCTTTCTGTATGATGGGAGATGTTATTCTGTAAATATGTTTTTCATACTGGTTAATTAATAAAGCCCTGCTGGCCAAAAGGAAACTACAGAGGTGGGGCTAGGAGACTAGGAGGAGGAAAGAGGAAGTAGTTAGGAGGAGTCAGGATGTAGAGCATGGAGAAAGAAGATGCCGGCCACTGCTCCCAGATAAGATGACCACGTGGAAATACTTAGATAAGTAGAAATGGGTTAATAATTAAGACAGACCTAGCACATAAACAATAATAGTAACTGGCCAACAGGATTGTATCAAATACAGAGTCTCTGCATGTTATTTGGGGCTGGTGGAAAACATGAATGCTACATCTGTACAGAATAAGAACAGAAAATTTTTACCCACACTGCTTTATGTACACTAATTTTTCTATACAATGCTTCACTTTTCTGGTGTGCACATGAACAGAATGCACAACTTTTATTTAATAAACACCTATTACACTGTAAATGAAGGATTTTTTCTTTAAGTTCTAGTTTTAAGGCTTTCTTTATACTTTGGATTGTTTTATAGTCATAGAAAAAATACTGAAATTTGTGCAATGCAATCAATAGGAAATTCAGTCTCACCCAAAGACTGTTTAAAAACTTAAATTCAATCAATAAAATTGTGGTCTTATTTTATAATACAATTGAGGTACGTTTTCATTATTTTAACACAATGTCTGAATAATATTGATTATTACTAATTATAATATTTGCCATATAACTCTTAACAAGGCATTTAATTTGTATTCATTATCAATAATTATGTGTCTATGAGTAACATTTTTAAAAGGTACTCTTTCATCATCTTTTTAAATATGTGGATTCCTAAGCAATTTTTATTACTGTGACAACTTTTGTGATTAGAAAATTTTTATATATTAAGTCATGAAATAAATTTTCATCATTAGTGCCCACATCAATGATGTTATTAATAATCAATTTGGTTAATTTAATTTTAGGAAAGATAGTTAGATTGCCTTTTATTTGTTTTTGATATGTCAATGTCAATACATATCCTAGCAATGGACAGTAACTAGCTCAAGATATAGTGAATTAAATTATTCATATTTCAAAATTTTAGAATAACAACCAAGTGTGACATTTTTTGGTGGTCCATAACAATATACAATGTTTTTTCCATGACATAAGGGTTTACCCGACAAATTTACAGTAAACTAAAACAGTACCATTCTTTTTTAAAATTATGACTATGTAGACAAATATCTTGTTTTCCATTAATTATATCTGCCTTGGAGAAAATCAGAGCAGTCCAGAAGAGAGCCTAGAGTTGCTTGGAATAACATGAAATCAAAGATAATATGGTAGAGTGTATTTAGATGAATTTCATTAAAAATTATAATTCCTCAAGAGGCTTATTAGGTTAGTTCTCATATTCTACTTTTGGTTGCCTATCTTGTTGGTATACATGTTTTAAATATGGAAGTCCTCATCTTTATAGATTATTTAGCAATTAAGTAATCCTTCCATTTAGCAATATGTGATCTTGCTTTGTCACCACAGTTCAAGGTCAGAACATTACTTTAAATGAAGAAGATAAGGTCTCCATTATCCCCTATTGTTTCTCTGATAATTATTTTGTCATGCACTGTGGGGAGCTGAGAGCCTCCGCCATTGCAGGATGGTGACCGACTCCCCTACAGGATGCAGTGAACGACTCCATATTGGGCAATGCCTCCTCGGACTGCGTGTCCCGCACTTCCCGCATGTGCAGTAGGTCTCTGGCCAATCCCGAGGCCTCGGGTGTCTGCAGTTCGGCTGTGACCAATCAGGGTATGAACTGTGTCCTTTTCCCCTATATAAGCAGCTGCATTTGGGTTTTTGGGTGCCCCTCACTTCCTGCTCTCCCTTCAAGCAAGAGGCTCTCCAATAAAGCGTGATTTGAGAAGAATCCTCAAGGTGTGGTCATTCTTCCTCGTTGGTCGAGGTGAGTCTAATATCTTTAATGCAGATTATTCATCTGTATATGTGTGTATATGCTTCTTCACGTTGATACATGGTGGTAAAAATGATACAAGTATATTAGCTTCTTTCAATAGAAAGTAACTTCCAGAAAGATTCTTGTAACTAGGCATCACCACCACCCCCCAAATTATCAGGAAGCTTACCATTCATTCTGTCTGATTGCTCTTCTAGTGAGAACATGCTTCTTAGGTCAGATAACTTAACTTTGTGATTATGTACAGGATTCAATCAGGGGTTAGAGACAGTCCATAAATGTCTTCTAGTTGGTATACAGTGCTATTATCAGTATTCTAGGTCAATTCTTTAATTGAAAAAACACATTATTACTTTATCATGATAGTTACGCAGATTTTTAAGAATGTCTTCCAGAAATATTTCTTAAGCATTTCTTCAGCATGGGCTTCCATCACTAAATTATGATCATCAGTAGAAATGTCTATGTTTATGGGCATAGCCTCATACTATGTATACATGAACCATTAACAATGTTTAGACCACATATTGAGACTCCTACTAGGTTACACATTATGCTTAAATAAAGGTAAATTTCTGGTCATCCAGCCTTTCTACCATTCATAAAATATATAGGAACACCACAGGAAAATGCTTATGTTAGATGTTTACCCTAAATTTCTCATTAGCACTCTAATGATTTAATAAATTACTCATTATTTTCAGACACTTTGTCAGACTACCTTTATGTGGCGATGACTTATAGTTTGCTTAAAAACTAAATATCAATAGAATATCTTTGTAATTGCAAGTTTAATCTTCAGGTAAGAGCTGTCCACAGCAACTAAGCTTCCCAGAGGCACCACATCATAGTTTCTTCAAAATTTCTGTCTTGGCAGAGGCTGTCCCAATACTTTTATAAATTAATAATAATCTTTGAGTTTCTGGTACTTTGCCATAATCCAAGCTATTGATACCTGTTCTGATTTTTCACACTCGTGTTAAAACACATCTAGGTCAACTGAATAGAATTTAATCTCAAAGCCTTTAAATCCCTTTGAAATATAGATAATACATGGGTAAGAACAGGCTACAGAAACTCATAGAGGCAGCAGACCTGAACAAGGGGGAGCTAATGGCCTCTGAGTGTGATATCTGAGAAACCAGCATTGGACAGACTCAGACCCCATGACCATGGGTCTCAGTTAGAAGAACTTGGCAGTCTATGGGGCCTCTGGTAGTGGATCAGTATTTATTCCTAGTATGGTAAAGGACTTTGGGAGCCCATCCCACATAGAGGGCTTCTCTCTCAGCCTAGACATATTGGGAGTGCCAGAGCTCTGCCCCAAATGATATGCCAAACTTTGAAGACTCCCCATGGAAGGCATCAGCCTTGTGTTTTGCATCTTTGAAGTCTTTTTTGTCACCCATGATTTCTACAGATAAGTTTGCCCTCAACTGTAATTTATACTTCATCTAAGCAAAAATGTTCACTTTTTTCTTTGATAATTTTTAAATTAAATTTGAAATAAGCTTGCTATACATATCAATTTCAGTTACCCCACCCACCCTTTGTCCACTACCTTTCCCACCCCCAGAAACCACCATCCCATCAATCTCTGTACCCAAGGAAGAGTGATGCCCAATATGCTCAGGTATCTTGTTCCTTTCCCTATCTGTGAGGGACCTTATATGAATCTCTTAGGTTCCTCCTTGTATCCTAGTTTCTCTGGTGGTGTGAATTATAGGCTGGTGATCCTTTGCTCTATAATTAAAATTCATATATGAGTAAGTACATACCATGTTCCTCCTTTTGTGACTCGGTTACCTCACTCAGGGTGGTTCCTTCAAATTCCGTTGTGTAAATATGCCACATCTTCACTATCCAGTCTTCAGGTGAATGGCATCTATGTTGCTTCCAAGTTTTTGCTATTACAAATAATGCTGCTATGTACATAGTTGAACAGTTGTCTTTGTTGCATTGATGTGCATCTTTTGGGTATATACCTAAGAGCAGAATCCCAGAGCATGTGGTAGACTAATTTCCATTTTCCTGAGGAATTTCCATACTGATCTCCAAAATGTCTGTACAAGTTTGCACTCCCACCAGCAGTGGAGGAGAGTTCCCCTTCTTCTACATCCTTGCCAGCATTAACTGTCATTGGTGTTTTCAATTTTAGCCATTCTGGTAGGAGTAAAATAATATCACAGAGTTGTTTTAATTTACATTTCCCTGATGGTTAAGGAAGCTGAGCACTTTCTTAAGTGTCTTTTAGCCATTTTGGATTTCTCTATTGAGAACTCTCTATTCAGTTCAATACCCCACTTTTTAATAGTGTTATTTGGTGGTTTGTTGACTAGTTTCTTGAGTTCTTTGTATAGTTTGGAGATCAGCCCTTTGTCAGATATGGCATTGGTGAAGAACTTTTTCCACTATGTGGGATAGCATTTGGTCTTGTCAACTGTATCTTTGACGTACAGAAGCTTTGCAGTTTGAAAAATCCCACTCATTAATTGTTGATCTCAGTTTCTGTGCTACTGGTATTATGTTCAGGAAGCAGTTTCCTGTACCAAATCCTTCAAAGGTACCACCCACTTTCTCTTCTAAGAGGTTCAGTGTGGCTAGATTTATGTTGAGGTCTTTGATCTATTTGTACTTGAGTTTTGTGCATGGTGAAAGACATGGGTCTATCTGCAGTCTTCTAAACACCATCATCCAATTGTGCGAGTATCATTTGTTGAAGATTCTTTTCTCCTTCCATTGTGTACTTTTAGCAGTTTTGTCAAAAATCAGGTGTTTGTTGATGTGTGGGTTAATTTCAGGATTTTCCATTTGATTCCATTGGTCTACCTGTCTATTTTTGTGCCAATATCAAGCTGTTTTCAGGACTATAGCTCTATAGTAGATCTTGAAGACAGGGATGGTGATGACTCCTGAAGTTACTTTATAGTATAGGGTTGTTTGGCTATCCTGGGTATTTTGTTTTTCCATATAAAGTTGAGTATTATCCTCTCAAGTGCAATGAAGAATTGTGCTGGGATTTTGATGGGGATTGCATTGAATCTGTAGAGTGCTATTGGCAAGATTGCCATTTTTACTATGTTTGTTCTACCTATCAAAGAGCACGAGAGATCTTTCCATTTTCTGGTTTCTCCTTTAATTTCTTTCTTTAAAGACACAAAGTTTTTGCTATATAGGTCTTTTATTTGTTTGGTAAGCTTTACCCCAAGATACTTGATGTTGTTTGTGGCTATTGTAAAGGGTGATATCTCTCTGATTTCTTACTCAGCGTCTTTATCGCATGTATATAATAGGACACTGATTTTTTTTTTTTTTTGAGTTTATCTTGTATCTTGGTAGTTTGATGAAGGTGATTCTCAGCTGGAGGAGTTCCCTGGTACAGTTTTTTGGGGTCACTTATGTAAACTATCATAGCATCTGCAAAGAGTGAAAGTTTGACTTCTTCCTTTCTAATTTACATTCACTTAATCCCCTTTTGTTTTCTTATTGTTTTAGCTAGAACTTTAAGTACAATACTGAAGAGATATGGAGAGAGTGAGCAACATTGTCTTGTTCCTGATTTTAGAGGAATCACCTTCAGCTCCTCTCCATTCAGTTTGATGTTGGCTGTTGGCTTACTGTGTATTGCTTTTATTATGTTTAGGTATGTTCCTGTTATCCCTGATCTCTCCAAGACCTTTATCATGAAAAGGTGTTGAATTTTTTCATTGGCTTTTTCAGAATCTAGTGAGATGATCACATTATTTTTCTTTTTTAGTTTCTTTATATGGTGGATGACATAGATAGATTTTCCTATGTTGAACCATCCCTGCATGCCTAAGATGAAGCCTACTGGGTCATGGTTGATGATTTCTCTGATGTGTTCTTGGGATTGATTTGCCAGTTTTACTGAGTATTTTTGCATCAATGTTCATGAGCGATATTGGTCTATAGTTCTCTTTCTTAGCTGTTACTTTGTGTGGCTTGTGTACTAAGGTAATTATAGCCTCATAAAAAAAAAATTTTGCTAATGACTCTTCTGCTTCTATTGTGTGTAACAGTATGAGGATCTTGGTATTACTTATTCTTTGAATTTCTGGTAAAATTGTGTACTGAAGCCATCTGGCCCTGGGTTTTTTTTTTTTTGGTTTGGAGACTTGATGAGAGCTTCTATTTCATTAATAGAGGTCTATTTAAATTTGTTATCTGTTCTTGGTTTAATTTTGCTAAGTGAAAGCTATCCAGAAATTTGTCCATTTTCTTTGAAATTTTGATTTTTGTGGAATATAGGTTTACTTCAAAGCATGACCTGAAAATTGTCTGAATTTCCTCAGTGTCCATTGTAATGTCCCCCTTTTCATTGGTGATTTCCATATTCTCTCTCTGCTTTTTGGTTAGTTTGGATAAAAGTTTGTCTATATTGTTGATTTTATCAAAAAACAATTCTTCATACTGATTCTTTGTATTGTTTTCCCAGTTTCTACTTTATTGATTTCAGCCCACAAATTGATTATTTTTTGGTATATACTCCTCTGGGGTGAGTCTACTTATTTTTATTCTAAGGTTTTCAGTTGTGCAGTTAATTCTCTAATGTGACCATCCTCTGTTTTCTGAATATGGGCACTTAGTGCAATGAGCTTTCCTGGTAGCACTGCTTTTAAAGTGTCCCATAAGTCCAGGTATGGTATGTCTTCATTCTCCTTGAATTCTAGGGAGTCTTTAATTTATTTATTTCTTTCTTGACTCAGGTATGATGTAATTGTGCATTGTTCAGTTTTCATGAGGTTGTAGCTTTTCTGCGATTTGTGTTGTTGTTGAATTCCAACTTTAAAGCATGGTGGTCTGATAAGATACATGGGATGATTACAGTTTTTTTTTTTTTAATGTGTGTGTTAAGTTTGTTATGTTGTCTAGTATGTGTTTTATTTTAGAGAAGGTTCCATGTGGAGCTGAGAAATGGGTCTATCTTTTGTTTGGATGGAATGTGCTATAGGTGTCTATTAAAACTAATTGTGACATAAATTCTGTTAGTTCTTTTTATTTTTCTGAAGTTTTTATCTGGTGGTCCTGTCTAGTGGTGAGAGTAGGGCGTAATATCTCCCAATAGGAGTGTGTGAGGTTTTATGTGAGCTATGAATTTTAGTAGTGTTTCTTTTATGAATGTGAGTGTCTTTTTATTTGGGGCATAGATGTTCAGAATTGAGAATTTCTACTGTTGGATTTCTCCTATGATAAATATGAAATGACATTTTTCACTGCTTTTCATTGATTTTGGTTTGAAGTCTAAGTTGTAAGATATTAGAATAGCTACACCTGCTTGCTTCTTGGGTCCATTTGATTGAAAGGTCTTTTCCCAACACTTTACCCTGAGGTAATATCTGTCATTGAAGCTTAGATGTGTTTCTTGTATGCAGCAGAAAGATGGATTCTGTCTTCATATCCATTCTGTTAGCTTGTGTCTTTTTATACACATGGTAAGACCATTAATATTGAGGGAAAGTAAGGACCATTGATTGTTAGGTTTTTTTGTTTTTGTTTTTTGTTTTTGTTTTTGTTTTTGTTTTTTTTGGTTCTGGTAAAGTGGATTATCTGTTGTCCATGCTTTGGTCTTTGGGAGTGTAGTTAATCTTCTTGGGTTGGAATTTTCCTTCCAGAACATTCTGTAGGGCTGGGTTTGTGGATATGTATAGGGAAAATCTGGTTTTGTTATTAAATATCTTGTTTTCTCCATCTATAGTGATTGAGAGTTTTGCTGGGTATAGTAGCCTTTGCTGGCATCCATGGACTATTAGTACTTGTAGGTTATCTATCCAGAATTTTCTGGCCTTTAGGTGAAGTCAGCTATAATTTTGACAGGTCTCCCTTTATATGTTACCTGGCCTTTTTCCTCTGAAGCTCTTAATATTTTTTCTTTGTTCTGTATGGTGTTTTGCTTATTATGTGACAAGGGGTCTTTTTTCTTCAGTCCAGTCTATTTATTCTTTGGTATGCTTCTTGTACTTTCTTGGTCATGTCCTTCTTCAGATTGGCCAAGTTTTCTTCAAAGATTTTGTTGAGTATGTTTTCTGCATCTATGAGCTGGGCTACTTTGCCTTCTTCTATGCCTATTATTCTTAGGTTTGTATTTTTCACAGTGTCCCACATTTCCTGGATGATTTGTGTTAAGGATTTCTTGGATTTAAGATTTTCTTTGGTCTATGAATATATTTCCTCTAGTTTATCTTCATTGCTAGAGATTCTCTCTTCGATCTCTTGTATTCTGTTGGGTATGCATGCATCTGTAGTTCCTGATGGTTTGCCCAGTTTTTCTATTGCCAGCATTACCTCAGTTTGTGTTTTTTTTATTGTCTCTATTTCAGTTTTCAAGTCTTGAACTGTTTGATTTGTTTCCTTCATATGTTTGATTGTTTTTTTCTTGGCTTTCCCTGCTTTCTTTAGGAGATTTATTCATTTCTTGCATTTTTTTACTTGGTCCTTTTCTCTATTTTTTCTAATTCTTTTTTTGTTTGTTCATTTGTTTTTTGTTTTGTTTTGTTTTGTTTTGTTTTTTCAATTTCTTTAAGGGACTTTCACATATTGTCTTTGAGGGCCTCTAACATTTTTATGAAGTTGTTTTTTAAGTCTTTCTCTTCTGCTTCATCTGCTTTGGTGTGTTCAGGTCTAGTTGGTGTAGAGTCCCTAGATTCTTGTGGTGTAATGCTTGTCTTTCTATTGTTTGGGTATTTTCTGCTGTCTTCCCATCCCTCTTCCAGTGGGTGAAGGTGTGGTCTCTCTCTACCCTACTGTCCTGATGGGCATTGTGGGTCAGGAGTATGTTGTCTATAACTCTGAATGGTCTAAGCTCTCTAGGTAGTCTCTCCTCTTGTAGAGGGCTAGGGATGGGGTCCAAAGATCAGCTGGATGTGACCTCAGCCTGATTCCTTGTAGATAGGCTCGTCCACTGTACTCAGAGCAGACTCAGATGGTTCCATGGAGGTGGAAGGACTTCCACTCTAACCAAATGCTCAACCAGAGCAGTGGAGCAGACAGCCTAGTAGGACACAGGGCTGGGGAAATGTAGGCTCTGGGTGGTGTATGGAGTAGAGTGCTAGAATTGTACTATCCAAGGCCAGGATATAGGAGAGAGTGAGATTTGGGGCTAACCTAGGGAGTTCCCAGGAAGGGTGTGGGGAGTAATAAGCCTTAACTGGTTCCAGACTCACTTTAGGCAGAGGCCCAGCAATGGGGTTCAAAGATCAGGCAGCGCCTCAGGGTGGTTCTGTGTGGATAGGCAAGTCCATTGTGCTCAGATCAGACAAAGGAAGTTCCATTGAGGTGGAGGGCTTATTGGATCAGAGCAGTGGATCAGCAGGCCCAGCAGGACACAGTGTGGAGGGAGTGTTGACAAAATTACTTTTAAATTAAGATCTGTCACCAGACTTTTTCTTCTGTTTCTAATAATGGAAAAAATGATACTAATCAATAATAACAACATAAAAACCCCTAAATTAAATACTATTGAGTTTCTTGGCTATGTAAATCCTCTGATAACACATGGTATTTGACTACCACTTATTGACATGCCAATGATTATTTTTTTGTTTTTTATGAGTGCATGTCCATTTAACATAGACTAATACATAAGAACAAACCTGTCAGAAACTCATTTCAATGAACTTCTGTTCTTTTTACATATTTTATTTACAAGTAACTTTTTGCATACTTAGTTTTCATTTTTACTAAAGCCATCAGGATTTTCTGTATAGAACTGTAACCATATTTGTATTACATAACCTATGCAACTTTCTCATAAGTGAGGAGAGGTCTTCAAAGGAATGTCGAATTCTAGTTAGGTTATATTCAATTATGATTAAATTTTCAAAAATATGTGTATTTAATATCATTTAGTAATAAAAGTTCCTTTAGTAATTGAGTATTAGCAGGTGTTCCTGACTTTTAAAAGTTCCTAAACGTTTTATTTCTCTTTCTATCACTTAAATGACAACAATAATAATAGTTTCAAAGACTAACTATTCTTATAAAAATGATTCAATATATATTTTATTAAAATAATGCTTTAATTAATTTAATTTTCATATCAAATTAATTTTGGCAAATTCCTTTCCAGATATCAAAATAATATTTTGATTATTAAACTATTGATGACAAATACACAGAGATAAAATTATCAGCTTTCCATTCACTTGAACATTCATCTATACAGTATTAAGTCCAGCTGCCTATATAAAGACATTATATTATTTCAAGTTATTTGTATATATTATAAGAATTTATAGAATAGTAGCTATAGTAATCCAATAGGATGATTCCCAGCCAGAACTGAGTTAACTTCTACACATTTTAATGGCCTAAAAAGAAATACTTAAGAACACCACAATCATTTCAAATTCTGGTGCTTCATAAGGAATAGTGATACTTATGATTAATATGTAATAAATAGATATATTTTCTCACATGAAATGTGGAGAACCTACTGCTTCATAAAACCTGCTGTAGATCACTCAGTGTTATATAGGATGTACTTTTTTATCAAATACCTGTGCTCAGGTCTCAAGAATTTACGTTGTAACAGAGGTATAACAATGACAAGAGCCTTAGGTGATGAATGACTCCAAGGAAACTGTTTTCCAGATACATCATAATAGGTATACATATGAATTCACTATGATAGCATGAATAAGACCTGTACAACTTAAAGCCACAATAATTCCAGCGCAGAGAAGCATAAGTGGACACAAATCCCCATCTATATACAAGACGCCATTTACAATTGGTAGCTGCTTGGAAAGGGAAATACGGGGTATTTGTACTGTATGCAGTGCCCCATGTCCAGGATTAATTTGGCAAAAAAAAAAAAAATAGACTCTAAGTTTTGTGTACTTTTTGTTTTTGTTCTTTGTTTGATATTATTTTAATATTTGAGAAATAAGGAAGATGAAATTACATAGCCAGGGTGTAGGTATCTGGGAGGATTTGAGGAAAGTGAATAATATGATTATATGAAAAAGTAAACAATAACTATTCTACAAATTAGATTCATTTACTTTATACATGATGTTATAGTGTGGAAGAAATTGTTGTTTTGACTTGTCTCTTCTTATATTCAGGTTAAGCAGCTTCATTGGAGCTGATAGATCAAATTCCAAGATGGTGTACATTTTACTTTGTACATTTGTGTTACTGGACATATGAGCCTCTCCAAGTAGAATTGGTTTCTACCTGATCCCCACCATGTAAATTTGGTAGCTACATTTAAAAAAAAATAATTCCATAAAGAAACAGCTACATTGTGGTTTAATAAGGATCACGAGAAACAAATAGGCTGAATAGATGTTATTCATGGAGAAAAATCATAAAAAGTGAATATCTCACTACACATCTATTATAGTAAAAATAGCAGTATCTCGCATTCTGTTTCTGGCAACTATCAATGGAAAATCATCACAGGATTCAGCTTCATGTCAGGATGCATAGATTCTACCTCAAGGATTCATACTTAGCAAATGATGTAGAACCACACTAAGACTGGCATAAGATCTATAATGTCCTTTTCTGTACTAGATTACCTAACTCTACTTTAAAATCAGAAATAGAGGATAGATGGAACAAGATAACAAAAAGCAAAGAACCAGGGCTGGTTTACTCTTAAGGAACATGCAGAGTAGCAGTAGTGACCATGGTCATCAAATGGCTTGTTTTCCCCTAAATGTTCAGGAGAAAATGACATGGTATGGAGACTTACTGTAAACAGAGATATGTGTGGCATCAATCACTAATCTGCTTTCATTATAAAGGGCAAATCACAATTTGGGCCACAAGAAGTTTTAATTACAAAGTGGGTGCTATTTTGTTTAATTGGAACAACTTTGATAAAACTAGATGGAAAACATATATTGTAATAATAGAAAAATCAGATTTAGGTTTCAGAAGCAAAGTAATTCTAGTTAATATTCATTGGTTTTCTGGGTATAAGTACATTATGTGAGCAAAGTTTCATTTCAGGAGGCTATATAATGGTAAGAAGAAAATACTAAGACTATAGTTTACAATTTTCATGATCTAAAGACATGTTGCAGACAAAATATAATTGCTAAAGACTGAAACAATATGAAAGAGGCTTTTCAAATCTTTTTATAGATGACAATGTTCATAGAATAAAATGAATGCAATGAGTCAGAAGTTAAGGAAATGGTTCAATGGATGAAGGGATTTTTTTACAGTGCAGGCTGCTTTGATGCCAACTTGAAACAAGCTTGAGACACCAGAGAGGAGGGAGTATCAACTGAGAAAATATCTACATAAGATGAATTTCAGACATCCTGTGGGCATTTTCTCAGTGACTGATAGGGAAGGACCCAGCCTCTTTTGGGTGTAGATAACCCAGGGCTTGTGGTCCTTGGTTCTGTAAGAAAGCAGGCTGAGCACATGGAAAGCATGCTAGTGAACAATCCTTCTCCATGGCCTTTGCATCAGTATTGCCTGCTGGTTCCTACTTTGTGTGAGTTCCTACCTTGACTGATTTTGATGATGTACTGATATAAAACTTTTAGTGAAGTAAATTGTTTCCTATCCAACTTGCTTTTCATGATATGGTTTGATCACAGCAATAATAACCCAACAAAGACTCATTACCTAAGTCTGACTGATCTCCAAGTTAAAAATAGTGGACCAATAAAACAGAATTCCATAACTTGTCCTCTGACTTCCAAAATTGTGATTGTGTGTGTGTGTGTGTGTGTGTGTGTGTGTGTGTGTGTGTGGTGTGTGTGTGTGTATGTGTATGTGTGTGTATGAATGCACACAATAAGAACAAATGTCAAGTATTTTTATTAAATAGCAATGTGAAAATTATTCCTGAAAAAAATTAGTAATCTTGAGTTTATGTTAATTTACTGTATATTCTTGTGTCATGTAACACAATAAATTCCAACCTGCCTTTCATGCATAGACCAAATTTCAGATGGTTTTGTCTCTGTTGTTTCCTCTTTATTCTTCATAATATCTTCACACATTGTTTTCTTTCCATCCCTTGAAATATGATTTATCAAAAAGCTCATTTGCAATTTGTCAAATTCATTTAAAATCCTACTTTTTACTCTGAAACTCATTAACATACTTGTCTAATTTGGTATCATCTGAAAAAATGATGAGCAGACTCTCAATTGCTTTGTTCAGGTTATTAATAAGTATGAGATTCAAAGATGATATTAGTCCTCATGAATTATTTTTCTAAAATTTGCCCCCTGTGGAAAAATAACTGACAACTCCTCTACTTTACCACTAGCTCAGTTTTTTTTTATTTTATTTTATATATTTTTTCTTATTTTACATATCAATCCCAGTTCCCTCTTCTACCCATCCTCCCATACCCCTTGACCCTAGGGTCTCCCTCCCTCATTCCATCCCCTATTCATTCCCCAGGGAGGGTGAGGCCTTCCAGGAGGGATCATGAAAATCTGTCAAGTCATTTGGAGTAGGGCTTAGAGTCTCCCTCAAATCTATAGGATAAAGGAGTATCCCATCATGGGGAATGTGAACACGATGATCTTTCGTGCACCAAGAATACATTCTGGTTTCACTGTAAGAGGTTCCATAGACTGCTCAGGCTCCTGAGACCCATGTTCAGGGGTCCTATGCTTGTGTCCCAGCTATAATTCTGGGGTTAAGGAGTTACATCTTGTTCAGGAAAGCTGTCTCTGTTGGTTTCTGCAGTCTGGTGTTGACCACTTTGTTCATTACTTCTCCCTCTCTGCAATGAATTCCAGTTGAGCTTGGGGTTTAGCAGTGGGTGTCTGCTTCTATTTCCATTAGCTAGTGGTAGAAGGCTCTAGGATGGCATATTACGTAGTAATCAATGTCATTGTCAGGGAAGGATTACAGCAAAGATTGTTAGTTAGGGTCATCTTTGTAGGTCTCTGGACATTTCCCTAGTGTCAGATTATTCTTCAAACCTGTATGATTCCCTCTATTATGGCATCTATTTTCTTGCTCTCCTCTATTCCTCCCCCAACTCAAACTTCCTGCACCTCATGTTATCCTCTTACCACCTCTTCTCCCTTTCTGTTTCTGCTAACTCCCTCTGCACTCACCCTCCCGCCATTCCCAATTTCCTCAGGAGATCTTGTCCCTTTCTTTTTCTGTTGAGGATCATTTATATCTCCCTTAGGGTCCTCCTTATTTCCTAGCTTTGCTGATGGTGTAAACTGTAGGCTGGGGATCCTTTGCTCTATGTCTGAAATCCATATATGAGTGAGTACATACCATGTTCATCGTTTTTTGACTGTGTTATCTCACTCAGGACAGTTTCTTCCTCTTCCATCCATTTGCCTGGGAGTTTCAAGATTCTGTTGATTTTTATCTGAGAGTAGTACACCATTGTATCATTATACCACATTTTTTTTGTTCATTCTTCAGTTAAAGGACATTTAGGTTGTTTCCAGGTTCTAGCTATTACAAATAATGCTTCTATGAACACAGCTGAACAGACACAGATGTCTTTGATGCATGGATGTGCATTTTTTGGGTATATATGTCTAAGAGTGGAATTGCTGGATCCTGTGGTAAACTGATTCCAATTTTCCTGAGGACAGCCATACTGATTTCCAAAATGGCTGTACAAGTTTGTACTTGGTCTAGTAGTGAAGAAGAGTCCCCTACTCTCCACGTCCTCTCTAGCATAAACTGCTATTGGCATTTCTGATTTTAGCCATTCTGACAAGAGTAAGATGGTATTTCAGAGTTGCCTTGATTTGTAATTCCCTGATGGATAAGGATGTTGAGCACTTTCTTACGTGTGTTTAAGCCATTTCGCACTTCTCTATTGAGAATTCTCTATACAGTTCTGTACCCCTACTTTTTAATCGGGTTATTTGGTGTTTTGGTGACTAACTTCTTGAGTTACTTGTATGTTTTGTAAATCTTCAATCTCAGATGTGGGGTTGGTGAAGATCTTTTCCTACTCTGGGGACAGACATTTTGTCTTATTAATAACTGTGCCTTTTGCCTTACAGAAGCTTCTCAGTTTGAGGAGGTCCCAATTCTTAATTTTCAATCTCAGTGTCTGTGCAACAGGTGTTATGTTCATCAAGAAGTCTTCTGCAGAAATTCATTTAAGGGTACCTCCCACTTTCTCTTCTAAGAGGTTCTGTGTGGTTGGATTTATGTTGAGGTCTTTGATTCATTTGGACAGTTTTATGCATAGTAATTGACATGGCTCTATCTGCAGTCTTAGCATCCAGTCATGCCAGGACCATTTGTTGAAGATGCTTTCATTGTTCCATTGTATAAATTTAGCTTCTTTATCAAAAATCAGGTGTTCATACATGTGTGGGTTAATATCAGGATTTTTCAATTCCATTGCATGGGTTTACCTGTCTATTTTTTTGTGCCAGTAACAGGATACAGTTCTGTAGTAGAGCTTGAAGTCAGAGATGGAGATGTCTCCAGAAGGTACTTTTTTATACAGGGTTGTTTTGGCTGTCCTGGGTCTTTTGGTTTTTCATATAAAATTGAATGTTTTGCTTTCAAGGTCTGTGAAGAACGTGCTGAAATTTTGATGTAGATTGCATTGATTGAATCTATAGATCACTTTTGGCAAGATTGTCATTTTTACTATGTTGATTCTACTTATCCTAGAGCATGGGAGATCTTTCCATTTTTTTGGTGTCTTATTTAATGTCTTTCTTTAAAGACACAAAGTTTTTGCTACATATGTCTTTCACTTGTTTGGATATCATTAACAAAACATATTTTATGCTGTTTGTGGCTATTGTAAGAGTAATATTTCACTAATTTCTTTCTCAGCCCGTTTTTCATCTGTATATAGTAAGACTACTGATTTTTTCTTTTTTTTTTTCTTTCTTCTTTTTTGTTAATCTTGTATTCTGCCACTATGTTAATGGTGTTTATCAGCTGTATGAGTTCCCTGGTAGAGTTTTTTAGGTCACATATGTAAACTAACATATCATCTACAAAGAGTGAAAGTTTTACTTCTTCCTTTCAAATCTGTATCCCTTTGATCTCCTTTTGTTGTCTACTTGCTCTAGCTAGAATTTAAAATACAATATTGAAGAGGTATGGAGAGAGTGGGCAGCCTTGTCTTGTTCCTGATTTTAGAGGAATTTCCTTAAGCTTCTTTCCATTTAGTTTGATGTTGGCTATTGGTTTGCTGTATATTGCTTTTATTATGTTTAGGTATAGTCCTGTTATATCTGATCTCTCTATGACTTTTATCTTGAAGGAATGTTAGAATTTTTTCAAGGGATTTTCATTGTCTAGTGAGATGATCATATGTTTTTTCTCTTCATATTGTTTATATGGTGGATTATACTGACAGATTTTTCTGTGTTGAATCATTCCTAAATTCCTGGGATGAAGCCTATTTGGTCAAGTTGGATGATTTCTCTGATGTGTTCTTCAGATTTGATTTGCCAGTATTTTATTGAGTACTTTTTCATCAATATTCATAAGGGATAAAGGATTGCAGTTCTCTTTCTTAGTTGTTTCTTTGTGTTGTTTAAATTTTGGCCCCATAAAAAGAGTTCGGCAATGACCCTTTTGCTTGTATTGTATGGAAATCTTTGAGGAGGATTGGTATTAGCAGTTCTTTCAATTTCTGGTAGAATTCTGCACTGAAGCCATCTGGCCCTGAGCTTTGTTAGTTGGAAGACTTGGTTTTGAAAGGATGGAAAATCTATCCTAACTCTCCAATGACCCTAGGAAACTAAAAGTTTAGAAATACTGTCTAAAAAACCCTAAAAACCTCAAATTCCAGGCCCTGTCCTCTGTCATTAAATAGGTAAAAGGTCACACTCCTTGCCACTTATCTGACTTCATATACTGTTTCTGAATCCCCTGCCCCAGTGACCTTTCCTAACTGCCATTTGTCAGCCCGCCCAGGAGCCCGCACAAATGCAGACCTTTGGGGCTATAGAAAACTGATTGTTCTATAAAGCACAGGCCTGGATGATTTAAAATGATGGGTCTAAATCTATAAAATGGTTTAAATTGTTTGGCCCACACTGTGCGGGCTCTTGATACTATGAGATGATTGGTTATGATGTGTGGGCTTTGTTGTAAACCCTATAAAAGCTGTCTCAATTTTGCACTCAGGGCCCTCAGTCCTCTACCCCTGTGTGGTTTATAACTGTGAACTCCAGTGCACTTGGAATAAAAATTCCTCATGCAGTTTGCATAAAGACCTTATGAGTGATTTCGGGTGTTGCCTTTCCTGAGTCTGAGCATGAAGATCCATGCTCTGCGGGTCTTTCAATTCCTGCTTCTATTTTTCTGGGGTTTATAGTTCTATTTATATTGCTTATCTGTTCTTTATTTAATTTTGGTAAGAGATATCTATTGAAAAAATTGTCACTTCCTTTAAATTTTTGAATTTTGTGGTGTACATTTTTTCCAAATATGACCTGTAGATTTTTCTGGTTTATTCAGTGTTCATTTTTATATCTCACTTTTCATTTCTGCTTTGTCAATTGACATGTTCTTTCTCTGCTTTTTGCTTACGTTGGATAACGGTTTCTCATGGTGTTGATTTTCTCAAAGAATCAACTCTTTGCTACATTAATTCTTTGTGAACTTTTCCTAGTTTCTACTTTATTAATTTCATCCCTCAATTTGATTATTTCCTGGCATCTACTACACTGTGGTGAATTTGTTACTTTATTTCTAGAGTTTTCAGTTGTCCTGTTAATTCTTTAGTGTGACTATCCTCAAGTTACTTCATGTGGGCACTTAGTTATATGAACTTTCCTCTTAGTACTGCTTTCAAAGTATTCCATAAGTTTGGGTATGTTGAGTCTTCCTTCTCAATGAATTCTAGGAAGTCTTTAATGCCTTTCTTGACCCAGGAATGGTGCAATTGCACAATGTTCAGTTTCCATGAGTTTGTAGGGTTTCTCCAGTTTGTACTATTGTTAAATTGAAACTTTAAAGTATTGTGGTCTGATAAAACAAAGGTGATTATTCCAATTTTTTGCACCTATTGAGGTTTGCTATATTGCTAAGTATGTGGTCATTTTTAAAGAAGGTTACATGTGATCCTGAGAAGATATATTTTTTTGTGTTTGGATGAAATGTTTTATAGGTGTCTACAATTTTATTGTAACTTTTGTTGTTTCTTTGTTAAGCTTCTGTCTGGTGGTTAAGTCCTGTGGTAAAAGTGGGGTGTTGAGGTCTCCTACTGAAAGTGTGTAAGGTTTTTTGTGAGATTTGGTTTCTAGTCATATTTCTTTTACAAACATGGTATATACATGTTCATAATTGAGACTTTGTCCTGATGAATTTTTACTGTAAGGAATATAAAATGAATTTCTTCATCTCTTTTAATTGATTTTAGTTTTAAATCTAATTTGGTACATATTAGGATAGTTATACCAGCTTGTTTCTTGGGTCCATTTGATGGGAAGATCTTTTCCCAAACTTTTACTCTGAGATAATGCCTGCCTTTGAAGTTGAGATGTATTTCTTTTATGCCGCAGAAGGATGGATTCTGTCTTTGTATTCATTCTCTTAGCCTGTGTCTTTTTATAGGTGAGTTAATACCATTAATACTGAGGGAAATTAAGTACTAATATTGGTAATTCTTGTTTGTTTTAGATTTGTTTTTGCTGGTGGTATTGTGAGTAGATTTACCTTGCTTTTTCTTTTGGGTTCTGGTAAAGTGGGATTATCTATTGCTTATGTTTCTGTGAAAGTAGTTAAATTCTTTGGGTTAGAGTCTTCCTTCCAGAACTTTCTGTAGGGCTGGAT